>CM053791.1:274061667-275261667 GCA_028749045.1 Cupressus sempervirens | reverse complement strand
ATTATAGGTGACCCCTACAAGAGGTAGCAATAGGTATCAAGATCAATTGAGAAGGGGAAAAAAATGCAATTATCATTACCTAGGGACACAACTACTAGATCTTAGGTTTTGACTCAATTTGAAGAAGAGGTAGATGAGTTAGTCAGTCTAGATGAGGTAATTACATTACCCATGTATGACTTGAACAAACTGACACTAGAGAAGATATAGGAACTGTAAATCTTGTTGAGATGCAATGCAAAACAAGAATAACTAAGGAGAGAGCATAAGAAGAAACATGTATTATAGGTTGTTAGAGATATCTTTGTGGATGCACTTGGCATAACTAACTTAGATGCTCAACATCCAATTTTTGATTAGCTAGTGTATATAGTTGATAAAGTTCAAGTAGAGGATATTGAGACCAATGATAAATTGATGTAGTGGTCTGAAAGAAGATTTAAACACAAATTTTTGGCAAAAGCTTCTCATGAAATTGTAAATAGATAGGAAGAGCTTTCTAATCTAGTCATATAGTTAGAAACAATTTTGAAGACCATTCACTCTTTATACATGAAGTTGTGTGATGTTGAGGTTTTTACACTAGAGAATCAATGTTCTATTGATATGTTACATGTTGGTATGAGGGTAAGTGTTATTTCATTGGGCAAGAATACAAGTTCAAGCTCACTCTCATATAATAAGTTGATAATAGGCCAGCAAAGGTTAGCCAAGTTCACAGCTAAAGACAATGAGATAAGAAATAAGTTTATCTTAATTCAATTTTAGTTATTACCACATTTGGAAATAATTCAGAAAGAAGTGTCTATTGCAAATTTTAGTTTGTGGTTGATCAGGGAAGTACCATACATACATCATACTTCATAACTTTTGGGCCCTATTTTATCGAGATTTTGGGTCGACATGTAATAATTAATTATAACCCTAAAGCAACAAAAATACTTGTATAAAAGAGCTTAGGGTTAGGGATTTTCATAATTTGTGATGTGAAAATTACTTCTTGTGGTAGTATTGATCTATAAGGGATTACAAATTGTAATCACATTGTAATCACTAGATTGTAATAATATTGGACTTGCTATATGGTGGACGTAGTCCAGGGTTTTGGTGAACCATGTTAAATCTTGGTGTTTTGTGTTCTCTTCTATGTGATTTATTATTTTTTGATATTGGTTATATTTGCATATAATTGTTATTTCTATCTATCGTTAATCCTAACAACACATATTATTCTGAAGGACACATATTTTTCATATATTGGAGGTCTAATTGATCTAGCTGTCAAGCTAGAAACTTAGTTTCAAGTTTTGGAGAAAATAAAAGACCAATGGAATAAAGGCTAGGTAGACATTTTGGCAAGCCATACATTTTTTTTGATAAGAACAAGCTAACCCCAGTAGCTCCAAGCCATCAATGACAAAAACAAGGGGGAAATAAATTGAGAATAAATGAAAATAAGGGTGAAATAAATTGAGAATAAATGAAACTAAGGGGGAAATATAAATGGAATGATAACACAGAGAAAATAAAAAGTAGAAAAAAAAATGAAAAATATCAAATGTCACAACATCATAATTTTATAGATTCATATTTTAGCCTCAGGGGGAGTATTTTTTAACGCAACGACTACTCATGCCAAAGTTTTTTTGTCACTAATGTCAAAGGGGGATATTGATGATCTCTAAGCCTATGTTGTCTATTAGTTTCCAAACACTTAGTCATTTACTATGAAAGGATGAATGATCATCATTGGGGCTAAGTTGTGTAGTGAAGGTTGAGAAAATATAAGGAGTTTTTAAAATGTTCCATCACATGCCAAGAAATTCAATGATTACAAAGCACCCTAGTTGAGACTGAGCACATATGTAAGCCAAGCTATTATAGTAGAGACTGAGTAAATATAAAAGATAATTTTCCAAGTAAATAGAGAAGAACATGCATATAGAAGTTGCGTGCTAGTATGAATATTAGTGATGATCAAGTGTTGGCACATTCATAATCCAAGTAATTCATTTTTTTCATAATTGTTGGTAATTGCACAAACAACTATGTAAATCATTTTGGGTGATTTTCACATGATATTTAAGTTTGTAGACACAGTTAAGATGTAGATTACATGTTATTATAGAAGGTAATAATCTTGAGGAATGCAAATCAACTAATTAGAAAATAAAAATAAATGACAAAATAAGATGAATTGTAAACCATTGATTAAGATCTAGAACTTTTGAAGAGCATCTATTTATGGAGGATTCTAACCCTAGAATCGAGTGTGTGTGTGTGTGAATGTTGTTAGAGTAATTATTCTCTTACACTTATTAATTAGATCATCTTGATTTTATCAATTAAGTTGTTTATTACTTTAGTTACTTAAGCTTTTCTTAGGTGCATATAATCAATATTTTATATTAATTATATTGCACAACCTAGTTTAATTTCTCTTTAGGGTTTTGTTCACCTTTAAAGTTGAACTCTTGTATTTTTCTTTTTATTATCTTGGAATACATTTTTTCTCTCACTCTGTTGAGATTTTCCAAGCTCTGCTTTTTCCTTCTTTGGTTTCTCTTTAGCATAGGTAATTTGCATGCAGGTGTTCTTGGTGATCTATGAAGTTGGTTTTCACAACTTCTACATGGTATCAGAGCTTCCCTATTGCTGCCTAGTTTGGAGATCTTGAAGCCACATAAAATGTTCCCTCCACCTTGTGGGACTCTTTAGGGAATAGTTAATCTAAATTATTTTCTCAGTTCTTCCCATTTGGCAAGGTCCAGTTCCTAACTAGTCAGGGTGGCCTTGAGTGAGTCATTTTCTCAAGGATTAAATGAGGGATACTTGTATGCGATCAAGTCATGCTATTCAAATATTGAGATAATTTCAATAATGACCAGTGTAAGCTAATGGCTTGGACAAGAGTAACTCACACCTTTAAAAAGGGATTAAAAAGCCCTATGACTTTAATGGGATTGGAATTGGCTATCTTACTTGGAAATTCCATAGCTGATCTTTTTCTCACTCTAACAAACATAGAGGTTTCTATTATTGAGATGCAAAGTTCTTGTTGCCCACCAACTATAGTTGCCAAGTTGGGTGGGGCTTGATATGCATGCTCCCCAACAAGATTACTGGGGGATAAGCCCCCTGCTCCTTGTATAGTAAAGGCCCCCCTGCACCATCATAGTTTAGTTGTTGTAGGTCATATTGGCTAGGGGGGTGAAGGGGGAAAAGCCACTCAGTTTGGTAGAACAATGCAACTATAATTTGGGAGGCTTCCACCCCACCCCTAAAATTCTATGACAAGATAGGGCTATTGATGGAAGGTATCAGGAGATAAAATTGTAGGGGCTTGCATCCTAGGGCTTTTGTTGAAGATAAAGTGTGGGGGTCTATGCCTATAAAATTGTAGGGTTATCTTTTTATCTTTCCATGTCATAGTGGGTTGACTTGTTCCTAGGGGTTCATAGTTGCTGACCTCTAGATGTAACACACCATAGTGTTTGTTTGATCTCTTTGCATAGTTGTGTTCTATTTCCTGCATTATGTGCCTTGGTAATTAGGCTCGACACTACAACTAGCCTTAAAATAGTAGGGCCAACCACTCATCCCAACTAAAGAGGAGGGTGGCGGTGCTCTCATCTAATTCCCCCTAGGTTGGGATGATGGTTGGGTGAGGGGCTATCATAGAATTGCCCCCCCTAGGCTCCACCCCAATTGTCAACTATTAGTAGAGGGGGAGGGGCCACCCATATAATTGTAGGAGACCAAAGTGGTATTATAGATAGTTGGGTGGAACCCCTACATTGTAAAGGATGGAAAACTCTAAGGCCATAGAAATTTTAGGCCTGTAATCTTCCTAGGCATTCAAGTTATGTATAGATAGTAGGGCCTCATCTAAACAAAGTGAAGGTTATGGGCCCCCCTGCCGATGCATGTAGAGGTTTCTAGTTGGCCAAATCAAGAGCCCCTGTAGGGGCTCTATAGGGGCTCTGTAGGGGTTCTACAAGAATTTCCCATAGAATTGTCAGGCTATATGACTCTCACTTTCGTGTTTGAATCCATCAATGTAACACCAACCATTCATATATAGGGGTGGGGCCCTCACCCATATTTCCAATAAACCCTTTCCTGCTGAGTCAAATCTTATCTACTTATGTCTTGGCCCCAACCCCGAGGCTCAACCTTATCCTATCATAGGCCATATGCATGCAAAGGAACACCTATAAAAATGGTGTGGACCCAACCATATGATTGAATCATGCCAGGCATGGCAAGCAAAGCTCAAACCATGCACTGGAGATGGATCCACTAAGTCAACGAGTGAAACTACTACTGGATCAAATCAGTCAACTAGATCCATTGGAGCTACTAAATCTCAAGAAGACTGGATAAAAAACTCAATTTTGGGCCCTAGAATTTAGTATGAAAAGTTAGTACGATGCTACTATCTATAGTTGTGCATCGTGTAAGTAAAATTCAGATGCTTGTGGTGCAGCGTGATCAATATGAAGAGCCGGATCTTCCAAATTGGAGTAGGACCAGCCCTATATTTTAAGGGGTGGGGCAATAAAATAATAGGTCCTTACCCTACTATTCTAAGGGGAGGGCTATGGGCTGCCTCCTTTCTTAGTTGGGCCAGTTGCTAAGCACCTCCTACAACTATATGGGAGGGCCCTATTATCTATTGGCCTTGTAGATCTCGATCCAAGCCCACCTAGGTGCACATGCATTCATTCCTTTGCATGCACCTAAATCATTTTTTAGAAAGAAACTACCCCCTTGCATCTGCATCACCTCTACATGAGAAGGACTTAGGAGCCTCCTAGAGAAAACTAATTTTTTGGCTACTCTTGTTATCTATAGGAGAAGGATTCAGGTAGCCTACATCAGGGAATGGATTAGTCACCGATACTATAGTGTAACCTACCATTCTATAGGGTCTAGGGATCATTGCTACATATGACTATGCCCTACCCTACTATTATATGGGTATGGTTTTGTATGCTAAGAATAGTAGGGGCCCTTTGTATTGACATCGGGCATTCTGCATGTAGTATGGTTCTTATAACTAGCCCCTTTTCATATTATTCGACCCAGTCTCCCTCTTATCATTATAGGGCCCTAAGAAACCCTACCTTTGTATGCATCTTGATCATGCAAAAGTATCCTATGATCCCTTAGGAGGTTTATCATGAAAATAATATAAAAGAGGGCAGTGCATGTGAATGCAAAGTATTCTTCACCCATAGAATTTTAGGGTGTGTGCAAAGGTTAACTTCACAAAATGATCACATATGTAACATGGTGTGTGTAGTGGGAAGGGCCACCCATTATTATATAGGGAAAAACTAGGTTGAGAATAGGCCCAAGAGGATAGGCCAGTGGGATAGATGGAAGTGAAGGATGTCTAGCTCTACCCTACTATCTATAGGGGGCCCTACTACCTATAGGAAATAACCCCATAGAATATAGGGGGCTCTAGTGAAAAGGAAGGACCATATAAGCAACATCTCCTTCATTGCCACCAAGGCCAGCCTCATAGAAAGAAGCATTATTGGTAAACCCAACCACTCAAATATATAAGCATTGTTGGCTAGTAAAAGAAAGTATTCTCAATTGGCCCTACTATTATATTGTCCCCCTCTTTATTATTCATGGCCCTCAACTAATCTGATCATGGCATCTGATTAGGGCCCCTACTATTCTAAGGAGCTACCCAGGAATATCAAGTAGGGAGTTCTATCAATAACAGGGAGAGAGACCCCTCAACTAATATTAGGGAGTTAGCCACCCTAATTTGATTAGGGCCCCTACTATTCTAAGGGATCAAGGGCTAGGGGTGTAGGATAGGAAAACTAATTGCTATATTCTAGAAAAAAAGGCCACCCTACAAACTAGAATTGGAGGGGGGAACCTTCTATAGTCCTTGTTTGGTCCCCATAGAATAGTAGGCACAGTCATAGGAGCCAGCCAAATGATTGATCGACATTAGGTAAGGTTAGGGCCCCTACTATTCTATGCAATATGGGTCACCCAACATTCACCTTGTTGGTTCACCAATGGGTCACCCCCTATAGAATTATAGGTAGTCATAGGAGTTAGAAAAATGATCAATGTTTATCCCTTGTTCAAACACAGTGATAGTAAGGACAAATGGTCCCATAAGAAAAGCTCCCAGGGCCTATGGGTCAGTTTGCTAGTCATATGACTCAGCAAGCAAGACTTTTGAGAAACAGAGATAGCAAGATTCAATCTTTCCTTACTAGCCCTAGAATTCTATGGGCTACAATAGTGGTAATGTTGATCAGCACATCAACAGTACATCAGCAACACTTTTGTAGCCCATAGAATTGTAGGGGCTGCAACACTAGCACTACTGATCAACACATTAACTGCAACCCTACCTGAATTATAGGTAGCACAATTCTAGCCATAGTTCAACACTGGCACTGCTGATTAGCACATCAGCAATACTTTTGTAGCCCTATGTCACTATAGTCCCTTCTTTTCTTTACATTCCAAAGCTCTAATTATTCTAGCCCAACCATTACTAATCCCATTGCCTACTATTCTAAAGGGCCTAGGGGCAATTCTATATTAAAGGACAGATTGAGATAATGACCCAATAGGAAGACTTAGGATGCCTTGGAATACTTATAGATATGCCCCCACAAACCTTGGGAATTGTAATATGCACCCCTATGTCTATTTATTCACTTGTGCCCATATGTCTCTCCTTCCACACTTGGGTAAGGCCAATCGATATTGAAGGATCTCTTGCTATGAGTTGGCTTTGAAATTTATTTATTCTTTTGTTGATTAACTGGTGGGTTTCAGGAACCCCTTTAAAAAGCCTATTTTACTTAATCAAAAATAAAGAAAAAATTACAAATGCAAGAACAAAATATGGACTTCTTATTATTGTCACAAATGTAGAGTTACAAAATTCAGAATTACAATATGCTAACCCACATGGGTGCCTTCATTACAATAATTTGCAAGACTTAGCTGCAAACTACCACCCAAAGCTGTCTTAGACAATGTTTAGGCCTTACTTAAATAACCAATTTTATGTAGCCTGGGAAGGTTGTAGACATTCAACCTTAATACCTAAGGCCAAAAAACCCTAACAATACATATAGAGTCAGCCAAATACATCTTTGACATTTATTTTAGAAATTTTGGGTAGGCCAACTTTGGAAGGCCATAACTCTCAAATCATTGCTTTGATTGGCTATTATAACCACTTTTTGGAAATGCCAACTTTTGATCTATAGGCTCAAAATCATGCTAGCACCTTTTTGTCAAATTTTTGGACCTCATCTGGGGCCTCTAAGGCCTTCAAAACTAAGCTCAAAGTTTTTTCTCCATATTTTTCAACTAAAAATTCATAATAACTTTTCTGATACTTAAGGTGGAGCAATGAGACTTTTATGGTAGGCTTATAATTCTAAAATGAACCTTCATGTCAAGCTTGGATGACAAACTTACTAAAAATAGCAAGCTCCTAGAAATAGTAATCCCCTGTCTACTAGTCCTTATTAAAATAGAAAAGGCTGAAAATAAAAATATTTTTAGGTGATGCAAGATTGATCTTACACTAGGATGCTACTACATCACTAATTATATAATAAACTTATGGTTAACATCTAGGATTTTGTCCCATTGTAGTTAAGTAATTATTTTATTACCACAATAATTTTGTAAGCCATACAATTCATTTTATTGTCATGCTTTGCTCTACTTTGTTAATCACCTTTACCAGTAATTCCTCTATAACTAATGCCTTACTGTCCTTACAGATCTTTGCACTGACTTTGTCATCATGACATTGTTGATTGTTAGTCCTCAACTGCTTACGAACTAACTTAGACTCTATCATTTGTACATACCAAAACAATCTATGCATTGCTACAAATTGTCCAATTCTTAAACAATTTTCTATCTCTAATTTCATATTGAAATACCAAAATATATATGTCCATAAATGACAAAACTAACTCATGTACCTATCCAAATTTCTAACAATCTCCCCCTTTGAAATTTATGGAAACATATGTGAAAATTGGCCAAGTCCAAAAATGATGTCATACAAAGAAACAATAAATACAAAAAAGTAATGACTCAAAATTGGCCTTCAAAACTTCAAAATTTTATTCATGTCTTGATGAATCATTACATTCCTTATCTCTACTTTTACAATGATTTCCTATATATATATAGCTAAGCTCACCATTACATGTATATGCATCTTCTATACAAATTTTCTTTACATTCTTCTCCCCCTTTGACATAAGTGACAATATTGTCTAAGATATTATGTACAAAACTATGTTACATTTTGTTGATCAACTTGAAATTCTTGATATACAATCGACAAAACCAAGTTTCAGCTTCTCAAGCTCCTTTTTCCAATTTTTTTGAACTATATTTGATATACTAATAAGTGTACATAATGCATATTATGCAACTTCTATTTCCCTCAAATCCATATAGGCAAATTTGATGAAGGGTTCTCCCCTTCATATAATAAACACATAAAAGAAACAAAAAAATAACAACAATTGCGAGAACAAAATATGGGCTTATTATTATTTCCACAAATACAAAATTATAGAATCTAGAATTACAATATGCTAACCCACATGGGTGCCTTCATTATAGTAATCTACAAGACAAAGCTGCGAACTATCACTTAGAGTTGTCCTAGACAATGTTCAAGCCTTTCTTAAATAGGTAATTTTATGCCACCTTGGAATGTTGAAGACACTCAAACTTAATACCTAGGGCCAAAAAACCCTAACAACAAATATAGAGTTGACCAAATACACTTTTGATATTTATTTTAGAAGTTTTGGGTAGCCCAACTGAGCTTGAAGTTTTTATACCAAAATTACACACCAAAAATCTGTAATAACTTTACAAATACATATAATCTAGCAATGAAACTCTGCTGAAAATTTGATATAATTAAAATGAACCTTTTCCACTAAAATTAGAAAATTCTGAGCTCATATGACTAACTTACTAAGTAAAAATCCTCCATAGACAATAACTCTATATTAAGACAACCCTTATTGAAACAACTAAAAGGAAATATTTTTGGGTGATGCAAGATTTCTCTTACACCCAAGATGCTCTTGCATCATATACACGAGTTAATTTGAGAAGTGAATTAGTCACCTCTCAAGTATTAAGAGGAAAATCAAGATGGTTAACCTGCTTTGTTAACCATGATGAATCTTCTACAGGCCTTCCTTTTCATTTGTTGCCAACAAGACTATCCAATATCTCCTCAATCTCTTTTGTAGCTGAACTAGCTATTGGAATACTCTACTGCACTTTTACAACTTCATCCCCATCACCTCCTACATGGTACTCTATCAAATCTAAAATATTAAATATTGGTGAAATATTCAATTCAGTAGGCAACTTCACTTCATAAGAATTTTTGGAATCATGCCTTTTCACTATCTTGCATGGTCCAAACTTCTTCATTTTCAGCTTATTTATGTACCCCCTAGAAAATGCTCCTTTCACAAATCAACCATGACATCATCTCTAATATGAAATTCCTTATACCTCATTTTCATGTATGCCTTAGCCTTAAATTGTGTATTCATCTTGATAATGTGTTTCCTCACCCCCTCATTGATATTCTTCAAATGTTTAGTAAATTATTTTGCTTCAACACTACTTATCTCTCCTTTATCCAACTGCCTCAACTCAAAAGCATCTCTAAGATTACTCCTATATACAATCTAGAATGGTGATTGACTAGTACTCCTATTGAAAGAAGTATTATATGCAAATTCCTCCTATGTTAAAATTAGATCCCATCCTTTTGACTTGTCTCCAACCAAACATCTCAACAAATTTCCAAAACTGCAATTCATAACTTCTATCCACCCATCACTCTGTGGATGATGTGATAATCTAAAATTCAAATCTATCTTCAGTTTCTTCCACAATGTATGCTAGAAATAAACAACAAAATTGGTGTCCTAATATTAAACTATACTCTTTGATAGACAATGTAGTCTCACAACTTCTCTAAAAAACAACTCTGCCACATGAAAATCATCACTAGTCTTCTTGTAAGGAATAAAGTGTGGCATCTTTGAAAACTTGTCAACCATTACAAAAATAGAATCATGCCCTTGCTAAGTCCTTGTTAATCCAAGAACAAAATTCACGTTGACATCCTCCCACAACTTCTCTAGTATAGGTAATGGTTGATACAAATTTTTATTCTCCTTTACTCCTTTTTCCATTTGACATAATCTGTAACTCTATACAAAATTCTTCACATCTTTCTGTAGTTGTGGCCAATAATAGTTCTCAACAACCAAAGAAATGGTCTTATCTCTCCCAAAGTATCTAGCCAATCCTCCACTATGCTTCTCCTTGATGAGATCCTCTCTCATTGAGCTTCTAGGAATACACAATTAACTTCCTTTGAACAACATACCATCTTGGAATATGAAATTCAATCACTTCATCCTATGAAGTGTAATAGGTTTTGTACAAGCCTTCCACACTTCACCAAAATCATGATCCTCTAGATACAAATCATCAGGTTCCTTGAGGCCAACTGCCTCAATCTATGTATTTGTTAGAAAAAATTATCTTCTACTAAGAGCATCTAAAACTCTATTAGACTTCTTAGTCCTGTGTTTCAAAAAAAATGTATAACTCTACAAAAAATCAACTCACTTCAAATTCCTTTGGTTCAATTTTCTTTGACTATTCAACTATTGCAAAGTTTGATGATCAATATACAAACAAACTCCTTACAAAGAAGATAGTGTGTCTACTTCTTCAATGCCTAAACTATAGCATAAAATTCTTGATCATAAATAGAATATTTTAATTTTTCATTATTCAATTTCTCACTAAAATAAGAAAAAGGTCTACATTCCTGGCTCAAAAAAACTCCTATTGTAGTACCACTAGAATCACAATCTATCTAAGACACCTTGTTAAAATTTGGAAGTGCTAAAACAAGTTTTTCTATAACTTTATGATGGTATCCACTCTTCATATCTATCTTTGTGAAATACTCAACTCCACTCAAATAGTCCATAATATCATCCATCCTTGGAAATGAAAATCTATACTTGATTGTGATCTTGTTAATAGCACAAGAATATGTGCACATCCTCCGTTCTCCATTCTTCTTTGGTGCTAATACTACTAGTACAACACATGGACTTAGACTCTCTTGAATCAATCCTTTCTACAATAACTCATGAACTTGTCTATTCAGTTCTTCACTTTTTGTTGGTGTCATTCTATGAGCTACCTTGTTTGGTAATTTGGTAAATTAGCTCCTAAAATAAAATCCATTTGGTGACTGATCTTCCTCACTAGGGGTAATCCATTAGGTACATTATCTGACACAATATCAGAAAACTCTCCCAAAATGTCTACAAATTTTGTAGGTACCTCCTCTACTTCTTCTTTACCATATTTTGGAATTAGAGAAAAATAGATATGCTGATGCTTCATACCTTTTAGAAACTCTTTTCCATACATTAAACATATTCTAGCAACACTACATACCTTTTCTTCTTTCTCCTTCAATGGCTTGAACTTATGCTTCACTCCATCCTTTGTCAAAGTGTAGGTATTTGTTCTCCTATCATGTACAAAAAGCCTACCAAACTATAATGACCTACCAAAAAACATATGAAATATGTCAATAGGTATGATATCACAAAGGACCTCATCTTGGTAGCTTTTGATCTTAAACTTCACTGAACATTTCTCACTAACCATGATGTTGTGATCTTCTTATACCCAAGCAATACAATATAGGCAGGGGTGTTTCTTCCTCTTCAACTTCAATTTTGTGACCATTCTTTTTGACACAATATTTTTAGTTCTTTCATCATAAATGATCACTTCACAACACTTATCTTCACATTGGCACCTTGTGTGAAGCAAGTTCCTTTTTTGATCAAGTTCATTCTTACCACTTAGCATGACTCTTCTATTAACTAGGACTTCTCCTCTTTCAACATCATTAGAATGTGATCATTCAACATCTTCATCAGCACATGAAACTCTAGCCTATCTTTTTTCTCTTTGATCTATCCTTCCTTGGTGCTAGGAACATTCAAATTTTCTATGCACTTCTTCTCTGCAATGATTTTTTTTCTACAAAAGCCTCTTCTTCTAGATCCTTGTCCTTTGCCTCTTCCTCTCTTATCTCTATTATTTTGATCATGGAAATGTGTGGAATTTTTTTACATCTATTTTTGACTACTACTTCTAGTCTCATCCTTTTTCTTTTGATCATCATTTCAGCCTCTATAGGACTATTTTCTAGATGTTCCACCTCAATCTCTACCACTATTTTTGTTATCAAATTTTTTGCTTAACTTCTCCTCAACTATTAAGGCAAACTGGTATGCCTCCTCAATACTAGTCTCTCAAACAATAATCAACTCCTCTTGAATGCTTGGCCTTAATCCATTAAGATAATGAGTTACTTTCTCCTTATCATCTTCTAGATGGTTAGTTCTAATGAGAACTTAGTAGAACTATTTTCTATACTCTTGAATAGATTATCCCACTTGCTTCAACCCTTGCATTTCTTCAACATATCAAGCTCATTATCCATAGAAATGAACAGTTACTTCATTTTAGTTACCATCTAATCCCATCTAGCAATTTTATCCTTTCCTCTCTTACTTCAATCCAACTAGATCTCCT
The DNA here is from genome assembly GCA_028749045.1 of Cupressus sempervirens. Lineage (NCBI taxonomy): Eukaryota > Viridiplantae > Streptophyta > Pinopsida > Cupressales > Cupressaceae > Cupressus > Cupressus sempervirens. Next base: position 275,248,953 of record CM053791.1, on the reverse strand, counting down.
ACCACTAGATCTTTACATGACCCTTTAGTTTGGATTTTGCAAACTTGATCCTATCTAGATCTTCATATTGAAATTACTCTTCCAATTCATTGATCTAGCTGATCAATTTCTCTAGGTTGAGATTTCCCAAAAATGTGGGAACATCAAACTTAGGTCTTTTTCCAATATTAAAAATGGCCTTAAAATGCTTCACCTCTTTTGGGTAAGGAACTTCCTCTATTGCAGCTTGGTCCACATTTCCTTCTTCTTCTCTTTCATTCTCAATTTTGTCATCTCCTATGATAAGATTCATTCCAATGCACATATGTTCTTGTAATACTTGGATTTTCCTCTGGAGGGTTCTACAATCCTTAGGTGTAACACCTTTAACTCTTCCACCATGCTCTCTTTATGGAGGAATTTTTGTACTTCTATTGAAACCATAGTGCAAATTGCCTCACAAATCAGTGATCTGTCTACATCCTCAATCCAAACCATGGTCCTAGTGTGAGCTTCCTCACAATCAACAATCTATCCACACACTTAAGACCTCTAGCTCTAATACCACTTGATGAAGGGTGCTCCCTTTAATACCACAAATACAATAGAAACAAAAAAATAATATTTGCGAGAACATAATATGGACTTCTTATTATTTCCATAAATGTAGAACTACATAATTCAAAATTACAATATTCTAACCGACATGGGTTCCTTCATTATACACTAGTAAATTTAGGCCTAATTTGTGACATGAAAAGGTCTCAATTTCAACACAAGTTGGTCGCTAAAGCCACCAAAGTCGTAGTTGAACAAATTTGGTCAGTTTTTTGCCACATTCATTACGCACCAAAATTTTGACTACATAAACGTCGATTTACCGACATAAATTTTGTCCATTTCTCTATCTAGCCTAAACTATTATTTTCCTAATTTCGACATAAACTTGCCCAATTTTGAGTTGGAATTCTGATGACAAACCCTTAGCTTTCGACGTCGAAGCCATACTTGTGACATAAATGGTGCCAGTTTGGTGTCTCAATTGCGAAAAAGATTGGTCGCAATTGAGACCAACATATGTCGCAATTGAGACGCACTGTCCCATTTTTTTTAAAGCTTTTCTCTCATAGGAGCATTCAAAACTGCACAAAACTTGATTATAAAGCGTAATTTCTTAATGCATGAGAGTCAAGGTATCATGCACATTTCTTCCTCCACACCATTGTTTCGTTCATCAAATGATTTATTTTATACAAAATAATGGGAAGGAGGAAGAAATGTGCACGATATCCTGTTTCCACTGAGAAATTATTCTTTACAACTCAAATTTTGTGGAGTTTAGAAGGCTCCTATGAGAGCAAAGGCTTTGCAATAATTGGCACAATGCGTCTAAATTTTGGTTCCTGTAGGGAAGAATAAAATTAGGAAATGATTATTTATCAGGAATGAAAGCCAATAATTTCATCTATTTTTCAAACAGATAAACGGGACAAAAAAACTTACAGTCCCAATCACATCATCATAAGAGCGCATATATAACTATAACTATAACTGTCTAAAATCAACATAATTTACAAATATCCAAAATTCAAATATTATCCCTTGATGTTTTCTTTAATAATGCTCCAATGCCTTAGGGCATTTAGTTAGAAACTTCAAAATTAATGCTATCAAGTTAGATGTCGTTTCATAGCCACCAAGGATAAGGTCAATAATAAGATTCAATATCTCTTCATCCATAATGTATATTAATGCTATCAAGTTAGTTGTTATATTAATAAGATTCAATATCTCTTCATCAATATACCTTTGGTTCTCAATGGAGACGTGCTCCAATCAATAGGAAACGTCATCATGAAGCAGGAGGTGAGGTTGAAGGATTTTATGGAGTCATTCAGAATTTAATTACAGAGGAAGAGATTTTAGCCTGGAAGAAGTTGTGGCCAAAAGAATCGCTAGAATGATTTATTGTTACATTAGAATTATCTTCATTTAACATTAAAGCTGCATGCATATTGGAATGGCTGACATCATCATTAAGTGCATTTGATGATAGCACATTTGTTTAGGATATACATAGAGAATGTCAAGAGTGTTGTTGACAACTTTTGTATTTCTTTTGGCTTTAACATTGATGACTATGTTCCAACTATTTTGGGCTAATATTTGCTTCACAAATGGACGATGTATATGAATCTTGTGCCAATAGAATGACTTTTGTTGAAGTTAACCATAATGTATACATATATTTGTAATCATTATAGTTAGGATGACAATTTTTGCAGTTCACTTGCCCATTGAAGAGTTGATTTTTTTATGATGGCACAACAAAATGTTCTGAACCATAGATTGCTTATCCTAAAAATCTTTCATCATCCTCTGAAACTGATCAATAATAATGCAATATATTGTAGTATTAACTATTTAAATTATTCCTAGAAATGAGGAACTTAATATAATTTGATTGAGAAACCTTACATTTTGTATGTCGCCATTTTGTATTATACCTCAAACAAAAAAATGATGGTGCCATGTGATCAAGACAACAAAAATCTCTATGGAATGTACAAACCTTGGCACTAGACTTCTTCTCCATCTATGAGGCATTCAATGCTGGAGACAAAACCTTGTATCTACTCCACAAATAATGTGCTTACTAAAGTTGCTGTAGCAGAAAGTTCTGATAGGTTAGTTCTAATCAGGTCTGGTGAATAATATGTGAAAACGTCAATATAGCCAAGGCACTAATTTTGCCATGTATGAGAGCCTTGAAGAGAAGCTCGGATAAAAAGAAATTAGTCGTATGGATTAACTTAATAGTAGCAAAACTGAAGAGAAAAATTGTTGGCAATGAACTACTTAAGCTGCAAATACAAGAAAAAGACTGGTCGCAATGTATGGGCTATCCTAAGTGGCAGAAATGGTCATAGTACAGTGAAGTTCACAGTTTCAATTAATCTAATTTGTAATTAAAAATAAATTTCACTATATGGAAATATGAGGGCTTCTTTTACAAACTTTTTTTCATTTATAAGAATTTTAAGAAACTTTTTTTGTCAAATTTTAAACCAAAAGGATTGCATTGAGCTAATGTTTGAAACTCTACCAAGAGGAAATTGAACTAAGGCATCCAAATCTTAACACACTATATTATAACAATTTCATAGTTAAGAGTTGTGCTTGTAGACAACATCCAAATCTGGTGGGTGCCTCTCATATTAAATTTTAAAATTATTTTTTTCTAGTTCAACATGGAATGACCTTTCATGTTGGTTAGTCTACTAACCCTAACTCATCTCATCTAGGTCATATCAGATCTTGATAAAGGCTAGTTTGCAACAATTTAACTTCTAATAGCTAGTTTGTAAAAGTAGTTAAAATAACTTGTTAGTAATACAATTATCTTCATAAGGAGGTCTAATTTTCATTCTGAGTACAACACTCACCAAAATATGCTTTCAAAAGGTATTTAAACAATAATTAGATCTTGAAAAAATTAGATATGAAAGTGGAAATGATAATCAGGTCATGTACCTCTTCTTCATCTCGTTTGCGCTTGTTTTCCTTAACCTTTTCATGAAGATTTGCAATGTACTTATCAAATATCTCCCGACAGAAGCTTTCATCACTAATTGCCCTGAATATTCATATCCAATATATTTATAGCTACTACTAGTGTAAGGTACATGATAACTACCTTTAATTACTCACAATAAGATTAATTCTTGATAGTGGCTCTTTTACCTGTATGCTTCCGCATCTTTGAGAAAAGGTATGCAATCCTCCCATTCTGAGGAAGCAACAATTTCCTGAAATGGAAAAACAATTTATAACTAATTTATCGTTACATAGAAATTTGTTTATGATAAGAATGGAAATTCATTCATATTTAGGATTTTTAATGTACAAAACTCTGTGAAATTTTACTCCAGGTGTAAAAGTAGTAGAGGAAAAAGAGACTACATTAGAAGAATTTTTTCCAAAATGAATAATGTAAACCTTTAGAGAATAAAGAAAAGCCATAAAATCATCTGCCAGCCTTTCCCTCCTTTTTGCTTCTTTCTCTTCCTTTTCCTTTACTTGTTCAATCACTTCTTCAAACACAAGCTGCAAACAATACACAGGATGTCAGTAAGACCTAACAAAATCATATATCCCAAAACAACTTGCATTACTCTCAACATTTGCAATTGTTTTAGTTTAACCTAATAAAAATCCATTATCCACTAATGAGAATAGACTAATGCATTTGTGATAGCAATTCACTTCTAGCAACTACTTACCAGTGCAAATGAGTCAAAACATAATATAGCTGATGCAATGATCAAATCAGGTAGGAACCAGAGTCATATGGAACATAAGGATAAGATCCTTGTTTGTATAAATAGTAGTTACTAGGAACATAACAATATGTGACAACATTGTTCAAAGGAAAATACTAAATACTTTTATTGTGAAGTCTTCTATAGCTGAGACAAAAAATCTAGAAATGTAACCAGAAAAAACCTTAAGATTTGTTTCAGATGCAGCAGCCAAATCATATAGTTCCCCAATGGAGGCTTTGAACTTGTCAAGAGTCCATGCTGATGTTACTGCGAGCTACAATCATTACATCAAAAAGATTACAATATATTTTAAATCTAATGGAAAATCTTAAAGCACAAAAGGCACACCTTTCCTAACTCCATAGCATCTTTTATGTTTGATTTGTCCTCTTGGTACTGCCAAAGATACATATTCAAAAAATGATTACATCAAAGGAATCAAACATACATTGCCTTGAGTAATAATGATTGCAAGCCTAATTATGAAAGTGCAATTAAATCCTGCAATCAAATCATTAAAATATATGCAACTTTCTTACCTACTTTTTCATCCCTTCTGCAACATCTTCAAACAAATCCTTGGGTGGTGAACCAGATGTATTTGAAGTAGGCTCTTTGCTTTATGATCCTCGAGTTCTTTGCTTTATCAAAGAACTGGAGGATCATAAAGCAAAGAGCCTGCTTCAAATGAAGTGTGTCTTTGCTGTAAGCAAGCCAGTTGCTTTATGATCCTCTAGCAATCTTCAAAATTCATCCTAGTTTTTACGTTCTTTTTGGCACAGTTCTTCCTACATTTAAAAATATTCAAGTCATTCCAATATACAAAAATAAGACAGATGAAAACTATGGAAGCACACTACTCTCTCATTCTAGACAACCTTTTGAATCGTTTGTACTTCTTCCTCCTCCAATTCAGATATAGCATGTCAAAATTTTAGGATGTTCTCAGGTCATTAGGTATGATAGCTTTTGGAAAGATAAGATGCCCGTAACCGAAGCCATTATCCACATAATGACAGCAAACTATTCATCAATCAAGATAAAAACCAAACAACTTTCCAAACATAGGCATTTCACAACTATGCCATCTCCAGCGCGGCTTCCAAATTCAAGTACAACAATATGCATTCTAAGATTACACCAAAAGTAGGTCCAAAGAGAAAGTCAGATAAATTCACAGGTTAACATGTGTATTCAACACAAGATCACAATTTCCTACAAGCAAGACTTTAAGATATAAAAAAAGGAATGTGAATTTGAGATTTGCTGGGATACCTTGCAAAGTCATTACAATTTCAGAGATTCCTAACTTTAGAATTCATAAAAGAAATGGAATAATGTTTTAAGGAAGATCAATTGGGGTTATAAAACCCAAGCATGAAATTGAGGAATAGGACAAAGAATGAAATGTCATTAGTTTATCAATCTAATTTCGTGTTCATGTTTTCTGCTCACCATAACCTTCCTACCCATCTCAAATATTATAATGTGAGAAAATTTTGAAAACTCACCTTGGTTGAGCAACTTGTCCACCCTTTTGATTCCCTCCACTGTTGAAAGAACTAAAATATATCAACAAATTAAGTGTTAGTGAAACTACTTGAACAAATGAAAGGGAAAAGTTAACAAATTTTGTACAATCTAAGGGATTTATTGTGAATTAAGTAGACTTCAAGATCATTTGATTTCTAACATATGATAATAGATCACACTATTGAAACATTGATATAACAAGCATACAATATATTGAAAAATAACAACAAAAAGCATTACATATTGTAAAAACAATAATATGTACCAGAGATGCAAGGGGTGAGGATGCCATCTCCTATAACCATACAAGTCCCCACAAGGGCTAGTATTAACAAACATCTCTTGGCAAAGTTACTTTGTTCAAGAGCTTCCTTTATCCTAATGACTCTATTGGGCTATCTACCTGCAACTTCAAGTGTATATGAGGAGAGTTTCCTGTCTTCTTCCTAGTGATTGGGTATCATGCTGACATTTGCACGGTGGCAAATCAAAGAATAAAGAGAAAACGTTCCACCTGCAAAAGAAACCATCCCTTTAAACTTAGAACACATGTTTTCACATCAAAAAGATCAAACTTTGACCTAAAAACAAAGTGAAACTAGAGTTGTTATAATGTTACCATCTCCATTATCATTGGCCCATAATACAATGAAGACGTATTTGATGAGGGGCAAAAGAGGGAGAGAATATATGATCAAAGACAAAGCCCCAAGAACATCATCAGGATGTTTGATGTCATCAGGAAAAGTACTTGTATACACATAAAGTGGTGATGTTCTTATGTCCCCATAAACCACACCAATGATCTAAAATGCCAATTGCACAACTGCAGCCATGCTCAACATCTGAGAAATAGGATTTGTCATAAAGCGATGTTAGAATAGTTACTAAAATGGTCATAAATTATGTTGTTATAGTAAAAGAATACTTTAACTTAAGAGGAAAAAACTATACAATATTAAAACATGATATCATGCTTTAAAAACTAAAAAGGTACCTGTAATGAAGAACTTCATTTTGACTTGCTAATTGGTTGTCACTATTAACTATAAGCTTATCTTTAAAGTTTGAGCTTCACTTGGTTTTGAGAATAGTTAAATATTCTCTACTTAACAGGGCCAACCACATAAAGGTGGAAGCTCATTTGGCCCCTCCTCCCCCCCCCCCCCCCCCCCCCTAACATCACTCTAAATTCCCCATTAACATTTAATAACATTCAATTCATCCATTTTTGAAATAGAAAATTCAGTCATTATAATCACATGATAACATTCATTAACACATAAAATTCATAAACACACAACATTCACGAATAATTCATTAACACACAACATTCAAGAGTAAGTCATTCATGAATAATTCATTAACAATATTCAAGAGTAAGTCATTCATGAATAATCATCTCTTTTTTTCTTTCTTGCCATTTCTTTTTTTCATAAGATTTCTAAGAGGAATATCAATGTCCTCGTTAGGATCCCCCTCCTCTACTGGTTCTAACACATGTCTCCTCCTCATCCATTCAAGAACACCATGAGGCCACTGCACCAAAGGGGGGTCCACTACAATAACAAGTACTTCATGAGGTTAAATTCCCACCATTTTATATTAGTGAATTACGAGTTTTTATTTAAGTAAAAGAACTATAAATTAAAAAATTAATTTAAAAGAAAAAAACATAGATTTTCTTTACCTGAATGTGCCACATGATCTACCTATTGATCAGTCTGAACATCCTCTGGCACTCGTTCAACACGACATGATTCTATATCCTCAACACAAAAAGGTTACACCAAGTTCAATTAAAGATGTTAAATTGTATTAATAATTACAAAATTAGTTTTAAATAACAAATGAGCACCTCCATTGATGGTACGATGCACATCAGGGGCTTCATGATGCTGTGTATGATCTGTGTCAAGATTATCAGGCTGCATTGCAATGTCATGCACATTATTATCAAATAAATTGTTGCTTAAGTATTCAATTTCTAATATATTTTTTGGCATATTTACCTGTGCACATGATGTAGGAGACTGTTTGGTTGGGGCAATGGAAGCTTGCTGTAGGCGTTTAGTCATTGCTGCATAGCCTTGCTTGAAGGCAATTTTTTTGTGTTCTTCTGTGGCCTCCAGATTAAAATCAATGCCCTGCATTTTTTTATTAATTAACAAAATTATTTGCATTTTATAAATAATTTTTCTTTGCAATTCATTTATTGCTACTTACAACGCGTGCTTTGATTTTCGAATATCCCCCAAAGCCAAGTTTGTGCTGCCTAACCTTTTCCAGCCTCGCCTTTGTTGCCTTTGATGTGTCCTGCAACCTATGAAAAGTTTGAAATATGTTAGATGATATAAAGAGAATACTAGAATCATTGTGGAAACATTTACTTCACTTGGGTTTGATGTCTTTGGAGGAAAAAATGCGCCATATGTATGGGTTCGATTTCCTGGTCAAAATTCATGGGATATTTTTACTAAGATCCTTGAGAAAGCACATATAGTTACAACTCCAGGAAGTGGGTTTGGACCTGCAGGTGAAGGTTTTATAAGGGTGAGTGCCTTTGGTCATAGAGAGAACATATTAGAAGCTTCATTTGTCAACATTTCTTCATTTGTCAATATATCTTATGTAGGATCTATGCCCAGATTGAGATTGAGATTTATAAGAAATTGTGTTAGCATATGAATTACATACCTTTCATATTTACAATAACAAAATTTAAATACCAAAATTGAGGATTATGTGTGGTAGTATGTTGGAGAAATAACTCCTATTTTAGGGATTTTGACAAAACAACATAGCGAGAAATATTGAATTCAAAAGGATGAGAATGTGAAGGAACAAGAGGTGCAGGTGAAGGTTCAAATCACATGAAAAGTCATTTGTACACACTATGAATTTTGTTGTATTTTAAGAGTGCTCCCCCAAGGTAGATGTGTTAGGCTTGGTACTTTGTCTCTTTACTTCATTGATATATGTGTTTGAATTAGTCTACACACAAATAATTAACATGTTACCAAAGCTGATACACCTTTTATGATCTTGCAAAGAGCTAAGGAACATAAGAGAAAGATTAGAAGCAGGGTGATATCAGGAAAAATCTCTTAATGAGTTTCCATCTTTACAGTTTCCACAGGAGAAAAAGCAGGGATTCCCTAAAAAGGATAATCTATTGGTTGGGTATAGACACATAATCCATTGATCAAAGCTTCAACAACAACGGAAAATACTAAAAAAGAAGAATGGATTTTAGATGTGGTGGAAATGCTCAGCTTTAAATTCTTTAGGATTCTCAGACTACATTGTTATTTGAAGATAGAGATTAGATTTTGTGATGCTTCACACTTAAATATGATGTATAGTGTATATGCAGTTCTTTTTTGATATGCAACAAAGCACAAAATGGAATTGATGACAGTATAAAATAACAATCACTAATGAAAAAATTATATACTATTATCATAGTTAACAGAATACTATAGAATATGGGATTTGATATCTTCAATGATGGATTTCAACAGGATTTACATGCAGATTAAGTGCAGATTTGATGCACACATGACCCAAAAGAAAACAGGGGATAGGAAACTCAAGATAGCGAGCAATTATTGTAAAAGAAAGGGAAAGTCAACAAGTATAGTGGTCAAGGCGTTGCCTATTTTTATGACTCAAAATCTAACATGGTGCATCATATCACAAGATTCGGTTGTCACAACTTTGAGTAGGAATTTCTTAGTTGAATTAGAGTTTGAGTTCAACAAAGATAAAATTTGAGAAAAGAACCCATAGGAGACATAGGCTCTAAAATTTGTCACTAGATATGAATAAAGGGCTTCATTTTGTCAATATATCTTATGTAGGATTTATGCCCAGATTGAGATTGAGATTTATAAGCAATTGTGTCAGCATATGACTTACATACCTTTCATCAATAGATAGATTAAATTGAGCTAGTTGAAATTGTTGATACTAAAGTTGAACCCTAAATTTTCTCATTAATGTACTAGTAGTTAATACTATTGCATACCTTTTTGGATTTTCTGGTGCACTTTCTTTTGGCAGACGTTGCCCTTTCTCCTTTACATCCAAAATGAACTTATTCCAGTCCCTCACTGAAACAAAGGGAGGATGCTCGTACTTCGGGTTGTGGACGAGGCTCTTTCTATATGTGTCCCTCACAACCTTAAGATGTCTGGCATCTTTTTGTAACAATTTCTTATGATAAAAAAATATTACTACCAAACTTATGCTCTATATCTTTGATGAGCTCATCTTTTAATTTTTGAGATTGGTAGTTCCACCTTTTCAGAAAAAACACAAAATTGTTAGATATAGCTATTATAAGAAAAGACTCGAATGAAAGGAAAATTTTTGCACCAATTAATGATATGAAAAAAAATAGTGGGATAAAATTAGTTCAGTTATGATGTACAACAACCTAGTATGTATGGTGGGCCGAAATCTTCATAGCGTGAGGTCATAAAGCCTCCTATAAAATGTATCATTTCCTGCAAAAAATGTCATGGGATAATTAATAGTAAAAACCATTAAAATGAATCATATGAAAGAAGACTCCCACTTTTGGTTCTCTGTAGAAAAATTAGTTAGTATCTTCTACTCAAAGCATGAAATTGCAATGTACCAAATTACTAAACTAGAGAATTACTGGTATAGACAAAAGGTCATTGATAATTCAGATGATCCTACCAAACCCCTAATAAAAAGGAGTTCCAAAATAATTAAACAACTTGCACAATATGACACACTGAAGCTCATGAGGCATCACTCCACATCAAAAGCCCTTGCATTCACCACTTCCTATCATGTTTACATGTTGCAAGAAAATCCTTATTACAATATAAAAAATAATTATTTAAAGTACCTGGAAGCTTAGGACATTTCAAAGGCATTAATTCATTATGGTCAATCAACAATGATGTCTCCATAGATCCCGTGCTAGAAACACGGGTAGCTCTAGGAAATGACGATGAATTATCACCAATAGATGTACTATGATCCGCATTTGGCAGTGTACCAGACGGTGCATTTCCTACCACATAAAAAACAATACACTATGTGATGCATCCCAAGATTAAAGTAGATATTATCAACTCATAATTAACACAAAACTAAATATAGCAAAATAAGGATTTACCAGCTGGATGTCCCCTTGTTGTCGACATTGCGGTCGGCAATCTCGTACGGGCATCCGTCAACCTCGTAGGAGTCTCGTACACTAGATGACTTGAACAATACATTGTTAGCAAAGACATTCTGAAATAATAAAAGTAAGAGTTAAGAAGTTTTGAATGTTCGAAATAAAAAATTCCTTCCAACTTTTCAACTAAAAGATTATTTTACTAGTGGCAACCGGAACTCTGCTACTACCGCCCTCACCGCGTTGTCCTTGACTACGTTCTGGATCAATTCCCAAAAATTCCTATATAAAAAGAATTTAGTAGTTAAAGTTTCTTACAACTCTTTAAAAAAATTGCATCAATAAAGTATTTTTGCACATATTACATATTTTACTTCACAACATAAAAGATTATAAAATATAAATCTTTATTGAACTTTTGTTATAACTAAATATTCATTGGAGCTTACTTCATAATGCTGAGCTTGCGCTTTCAATTCTGATAGCCTCTTCCTCATCTCCTCGGGTTCCATATTTGCCTCATCCAAAATTTTCATTGCTTCTAAATTAATTTTCCTAATTTTTTTTTCAACATTTTTATAAAATTGGGAGTATCAGCAATATTGGCCTCATCAGAATGCATAGCTAGTGGCTCGGTGGTCACTGCTACTACTTTACCCTTATCCTAAACATCAAATTGTGAGAGGAATATCAGTAAAACTATCATAAAAACTCAAAAACCGTAAATAAAATAACGTAATAATATAACATTTTTCAACTATCTAATTTGTACAATTTCAAAAAGGTTTACCCTTGCTGAAGAAGGGGTGGGAGTAGCATCCTGCTGACCTCTATCATCTATTGGATCCATATCATCCTATCACAAAGATTAAACGTAAAAAATTCAGCTAACTAAAAGCAATAGACAGCAAAAAAAAACTTATTAAAAAAATGGTAAATAGTACTTACAACCCTCATGATAGTAACATTGTTTGTATCTATGTGATTTAAATGGTAATCAATTAGTAGTTCTTCCCCTACACTTATTGATTTTATTGTACAAACAAAAATTTCATTCCCCTCATGCGCCTCAAATATGCAATTGGGTTGCTTACTAGTTGAAGCAAGTCACGTACTATTTATAAAACTTGCAATATTACCTATTGCTTTTGGTCTCCCATCAATGTACATAGCAAATCTTTTACTTTCATCATTTTCTTTTCATTGTATATAATTAGGTGATACCCCATACCTATGCATACTTTTTTTATATCAAACAATCCACATCCAATCATTGTAATTGTAACACGGACCGACATACTTGAACAATTTGACAACTTTGTTGTAACATACCTTTATCCCATCTATGGAAAATAGGCCCAAACCATGTAATGAGGATGGAGCAATGTGATATATCCTCTCATTAACACAAAAATTTGTGTTAATTGGAGGTAGCTCATTGGGTATCCATTCTTTCTCAATGTGTGAGCACCGAAAGGGCACCTTGATGTCGCCTTTGGTCTCATCATCATAAGAACATGACCCCCCATTAGTAAGGAAAAATTGCATGCGTTTATCAAATTTTTTTCTATTCTTTTGACCTCTAGTTGATCTCCCTCTTTTAGCCATACTACATGTAGAGCTTTCATCTACCATTTCCTCATTTCCCTCATTCGATGTAGATAGATCTGACAAGTACCTATTTGGTGGGTCCTGAAATCCATCAAATGGAAAGTGAAAGTGACATATATAAAATGTAGTAAGTTGAAAGTGATTATACAATTATAATTCTATACAGACCTTCTTTGTCTATATATACATTATATGATTATATAATGTCTATTTATAACATACGTGCTCAATGATAAACAAGAATAATATAAGAAAATTATGTCTATTTATTGACTTATACCTGCTGATCCGTGTCATTGTGCACAATCCACACCAAACGGGTCAAATCTCCTGTAGTCAATTGACTGTTTGGAAAAAGGGTGATAATCAGACATAATATAAACATTGGTAATTATAAATAACCTATGTTGTAATCATTAGAAATGAACACAATAAATATGTAATCAAATTTCCTGAATATGTTAATCATTTACCTTAAGTTAGCTAAAAATTACATGATACACGTTTGCTACAAATAACTTAGAAGACAACATGAACAATAGGCAACATCGCAAACATGTCAACATAAGGGGTGATGATGTACCTGTAGTCAATTGACTGTTTGCAAAAAGGGTCATAATCGGACACAACATAAACATTGGTAACTATAAATAATATATGTTGTAATCATTAGAAATGAACACAATAAATATATAATCAAATTTCCTGCATATGTTAATAATTTATCTTAAGTTCGCTAAAAATTACATGATACGTGTATTCTACAAATAACTTAGAAGACAACATGAACAATATGCAACATCATAAACATGAACAAATTTACCTTATATATGGAATGCAAGATCGTCAATAGAAGGGGTGACGACATTTATAGTCATTGATTATATTCTTCATCATCATCATCATCATCATCATCATCATCATCGCCATCATGGCCATCATCATGGCCATCATCATTGCCATCATCACCATCATCATCGCCATCATCACCATCGCCATCATCATCATCATCACCACCATCATCATCATCATCACCATCACCATCACCATCACCATCACCATCACCATCACCATCACCATCACCATCACCATCACCATCACCATCACCATCATCGTCATCACCATCATCTTGATCTTCATCATCTGCTTCTTCATCATCTTCAATATCTTCTTCTTCCATAACATTATACTTTATCGGCCTTCCTCTTGCATCATGTCTAACAAAAAATGACCAACCTTGTTTATTTGGAACCTTTGAGTAAAACACTTGCTCACATTGGCTTGGAAGAACATAGGGCTCATCTCCAACTGGCTCAAACAACCTTGTATTGATCATTGTAAATGCATTATCATGTTGAATAACTGTTCTATCTGGATCATTTTGATTTAGTCATAACCTATACCATTTGATGATGAATAGAACTACTTGAAGGTGTTAAATTCACACTCAATTATATCATCCAAGATGCCATAGTATTGATTTTGAGATTGTTGAGGATGTATGTCACTTCTAGATGATATATTGGTGACCTCAAAAATTGCAGTTATCCCAGAATCAAAAGTTTTCTTTGTGTCATCCAACCTTTTTATGTGGAATTTGTGGCCATGATAGTACATAGCTTTGTGGTGCTTGACCTACAATTTTTGAAGTCTGTGTAAATTATTTGCATCATGAGTTGATACAAAACATACATCGAGTTATGATCATTAATAAATTTCTATGTACCTCTCCACCTCTTAAACCATTTACTAGATCAACTACCATCGGCATAACATAGGAATCTCCATTATGATGAGCTTCTGTAACCAGTGAAGCAACACCTTCCCATGTTAATGAGCAACCATTTTGTTGACATCGTTCAATCCATTCTGTCATCCAATCAAGATTGTTCTCAATATACAAATGTATTGCATCCCACTCTTGACCACTTGTTTCAAATAAATACGCCAGTTAAAAATAACTTATATTGAACATTTATATGAATTAATTAACTACAATAAAATCTTAGATTTACCTCTCACTTTCCTCGATCTACCTTTGCCCATCAAGTACTCCCCTTCAAATTTTTTAATTGAGTTGGGATTCCAAATACGATCTACATGGATGTTTGCTGCAAACTTAGGAAGATATTCAGTAATGTACACCATGGTCTGGTATACCATATATCCCTCCACCATAGAACCCTCGGGATGTGCTCTCTGTTGAACCAAGCCTTTCAAAAATTTCAAGTGCCTCTCAACCATCCACATTGACTTGGTTGGTACAGGTCCACACAATTCAATCTCCTCAACTTGAAGTATAAGGTAGTGTTCTTGTGCATTGAAAAAACTTGGAGGTAGACACTTTTCCATTTCACACATCAGAAGAGGAATTTTTCTCTTCCAATATTTTATATCTTCTTTATTGATTTCTTTAGATGACAACCACCTCATGTATTTTCCAAGATCACATATAACCTGTTTGACATTGTTGGCAAAGTGGTGTGGGAGAGATAGAGGTAGAACGTACTGCAATATTTGTAAAATGATCTTGTCAATATTTTATAAAAGAATGCAATTGAAACTACATGTAGTATATAAATATATAGTGAATACAAAATAACATGAATTACCTTAATAAATGTATGCCAATCGTTTGTTTTCAAACCTGGCCCAAATTCACTTTTATTTGATATGACATTGTTTATGTTCGCAGCAAATCCTGTGGGAAATCGTATTTTTTTTATGACTTCTTTTATAGCATTTCTCTGCTGCTCTAACAATAACCAACTAAGGTCACTTGTATCAATCCGGTCTCCATTGTTATTTGGTCGAATACCATTTTTCATTGCATGGTTGGATTCTTCAATGTCACTACAAGTTTTGACAATTTGATCTTTGTCACGCCTTCCATCCAAGATTTTCCATAATGTCTCTGCTACATTCTTTCCAATATGCATAGGATCAAACAAATGCAAAATTGGGAGTTGCTCATAGTATGGCAACCTAGTAAATTGTGTAGGATAAATTTTTAGTCCTTTTGGAAGTTGGACATTGAATTCTTGACGACCTTCACAACCATCAATCACATCATCAGTAAACAAAACACAATATCAAAATATAAATTTGAAACAAAAGGCATCAAATGGAATGACATGACCTCGACGATTTATTTTATTGTATGCCAACTTCCATAGGCGAGGTGTCATTCTCTGTGTCTTTGATGTAGTCTCTTCTAGACCATTGAAAAGATGTTTTTTGGTAATTTGGTACTTATGATTTCTGTGCAAAAAGTGTCTATTCTCATCAAACACTTGCTTTCTTAAACTTTTTGAATGATGAGATTTCATCTTTGGACCACAAACTGGACATGCAAATTTACCCTTTTTCTAAAGACCTACAAGATCATGTATAATTGGATTAAATGTGTTAACTTTGACATACCAAAAAAGAGGTGTCAAGAAGAGAACATACCACAAAAATGTGTTAGCCCAGGGGCATCGTGTATTGTCCATACAAGCATTGCATGAAATTGAAATTGTCTTTGTCCTATTGGTCTACAAATGTCATACATAGTAACCCCATTCAATAACACCACCAACTTGTTGATAAGGGGTTCAATATATACGTTGATATCTTTGACTTGGTACTTACCTAGTTGAATGAGCAAAAACATTACATAATTATTTTGACCATTTGATGGATTAGTAATAATAAATTAATTTAGATGACCACTAAATCAAAAAATACCTGGAACAATTAGTGTCAACATTATGTGCTCTCTCTTTATGGACAACCAAGGAGGTATGTTATTGTTGATAAAAAAAATAGGCCACACCAAGTAAGTAGATCTCATCTCTCCATAAGGATTGACACCGTCTGCTGCCAATGAAAGCTTGAGATTATGAGGTTCTTCTTTAAAGTGTGGCCATTTTTCCTCTATTTCCTTAAATGTCGAACCATCTGTAGGCATTCGCATAATTTCATCTTGACTTCTATTGCATGCATGGTAATCCATAAATTGTGCCAAGCTATTGCACTTGAATAATCGTTGCAGAAGTGGAATAATGGGAATATGCTGAAGAACCTTGCAAGGCACCTTTTTTGTTAATCGATCTGATTGATATCTACTAATATGACAAGTAGGGCATTGTGTTGCAAATTCATGCTGTTTATAATATATAATATGATCGTTCGGACATGCATCTATTGTTTGATACTCCATTCCAATATCTTTCATGATGGAAGATAATTCTCGGTACGAGCGAGGTAGAATGTTTGATGGTGGTAACAAACACTCACCTATCAACCTACGACCAAAAATATAATTTCTTAATTTAAAGAATATTAATTGCTACATGAACCCAATGGTAATTGTAAGGGAACTACGAGTAAAATAATGAAAGAAGATGGCATACCTTAACATACGTGTCATTGCTAAATTGGATAAACCATTCATTACCTTCAAGTTCACCAATAGCAATACAATAGCAAGAAGAGTTATTTTGGAGCCTTCATATAGGGGCTGCTCTGCCTTCTCAAGTAAAGGTACATCAAACTCTGCATCATCATCACCACCATCATCATCATCATTATCATCTTGATCATCATGATCATTTTGATCATCGTGATCTTCATCATCCTGATCTTCTTTCATGGTATCATTACCTTCTACTTCAATATTCACACCTCCATGTTCCCTCATTTGGAAAACCACATTCTCCGAATTGTCATGGTCCATAACATGAAACTTAGGGATGTTGACCTATATGAAAATGATGACCCTATATTAACCATGACCATGATGTCATCATCAAATCATGTCTCATGTAATTTATAAACTATTAAAATACATACCAATGGGCGATACTCATTTCCCCCTTCAATGTGACCATGTTGCCTACAATGTTGCTCAACTGTTGTGATTAGATATCTTTGAGTCTTTAAGCCCTTACACATTTTCAAAGGAAAATAACATTTTCCATCACCTTTTATTTTTAAGTTAGACCGCAGTCTAGCAATTTCCTCCCTATTTTTTTGTGCATTGATATCGTCAGACATGGTCTTTCTTGAATGGAATGACTTGTTGGTGGAAGAAGGATGATTTGTTTGCAACCTATAGATGGAGTAGTAAGAGGAAGACACATATAAAAAGGAGTTAGGTCTCTAAACCAAGTAGGAGTTAGGACATGCTGGAATGGGGTCAGCCCAAGATATTTTGGAATCTTGAAGAACCTAGTAAATGGTATCTGGAAAGGTGAAAATAAACAAGTATTTTTACAGCTACAAAGGAGGATTCGAGAGCATTATAAATAATGAAGAAGAAACTTAAATCCATACAAATTCACCTCTATTTACAATTTGACCTTTTTGCAAGTGAAATATGACAATATACAAAATTTCCAATCACATTTTCACTTAAAAAAGAACACCAAATATACCTTTGCTACAATATCTTCTTCAAATTCTTCACTATCAAATTCTTTAGAATTGCAAGCTCTTGTGCAAAAAAAAGATGAGATGTACTATGCAATTTTTGATGGGCAATATTTAAACAAATCGACTATCAAAAAAACAATTTATGAAATTAGTTGCTTTATTATGTACTGAAGACTTGGCAAAATGTTCCCAAGTCTATCTATAGAATGCCTATCTACATGGTTGTTTGAAAATAGTCTAGTATGGTGCCGCTTTTGAACAAAAACAAATGTCACTGGGGCTGGTAATTTGGCTCAAGAGATGCACAAGCCTATTGACACCAAAAAACTTTTAGTTCATCATATAGCATTCAACTATCTTCTTTAACAAAATCCAAAGAGAATACAAACAAACTAATGAGCCGTGTCTATCTCAATTGAATAGCAAGTACTATAGTGAGTATTAGGAAACTGACCTTGCGAATAGCATCCAGTTCATAAAGTATTAGGAAAGTGACCTTGCTGATTAGTTTAACATAGATTGGTGAACTGAAAATTCATAATAAAAATCTGATTTTTTTCCACACTTGTTCAAACCATATAATGAAACGACAAAAAATGAATTGTATACAAAGACCATATTGTAGGCTATCCAAGTTGAAAGTGAATAGATGACCTTTATGGGGTGCTATACCAAGTGGAGCAAGTATGTGAGAGCTTGAAGATGAAGGGCTCCTATTTTGGGGCCAATATTTGGTGGTTTCGAGGTGCCTAGGGAGAACCTTTGATGCTAAGTCTTAGTTATGTAGACTTTGGCGAATCTAGTGAGCTTTCTACGAGTTTGTACCTACTGTATCAGCAGCCACTATGCCCTATTCCAGACCTTCAGTATTCTGATTGACATCAATTATAAGTGTGCATCCAGATGTTAGCTACAATTGACTGGGGTGGCTTTTAGTGTGTATCAGTCTAATTTGACATGTGTGATGGAAGTATCAACGTGTTATCAACATCTTACATTATTTAGAAGAGGTGTAGTTCAGTGGGTAAATGTTCGGTCATTGTGGGAATGGTATTCTATGCTTTCTGTTAGGTTAATTTGTGTTGTTGCAGTAGTCTAATTTTATAATCTGAATGTTGTATCAGTTTGTTTCAATAATGTTCTTGTTATTTTGCTATATTGTAATGCATCTCACTATAATGTCCCCTTTTTGACATGACATTCAATAATAAAAATAAAAAGTAAAAAATATAAAAAATTAAAATAACATGTAATATAATTATAATTTAATTAAGTTTAGTGAATGATCAAAATGAATGCAATAAAGAGTTATGAGTATTGAAGGATTAAGATATAAAGGAGAGACCATTCAATATTTAAATTTATATTGGAAAAGGTAGAAATGAATACTTATTGATTTAACTCAATTTATAATTGTTATTTAAATATTTCTTAAAATAACATAATCCTTAATCTTTTTTTTTTAATTCTCTTCCAACTATCTCTATTTAGTGCCTACCATGTTTATGTGCATGTTTTTTTATGTGTTTTGGATAATAAGTCTAATTTAATTTGTCTATGGACTAAGACCTTAAATTATTGAGCTTCTCTTTGTTTTGTGAAAACTATAACATTCTCTACTTAACAGGGCCAACCACGTGAAGGTGGAAGCTCATCATGGCCCCTCCTAGGAGTCTCTTATGACCTTTATGACATTTTAAGAGCTCTAAGATTTATTCTTAGGGATCGTAAACAATCATAAAGGGTCATAAGGGATCTTAGGACACACCAACTAAGAAATATAAATGTAAGCATCATGGTTACATTTTTTTGGAATCAATGTAATTGAGTTGTATACCCAAGCGATGAAGTGCATCTAGAAAATGAAACTACAACCTATTGGGATTGAGACAAACCTTATAGATTTGTTGGAGGACCTTGTATTCATGAGCTAGGAATGATCGCTTGCCAATAGTTGTTGAATACATTTGTTGGAGGACCTTGTATTCATGAGCTATAGATGTATTCAGCAACTGTTGGCAAGCGATCATTCTTACAGATGAATTCGACTTGGAATCGAAGGTGTGGAAGTTGCTTTGCATTGCTTGGGTACACAACCCAATTATGTTTCCAAAAAAATGTGACCATGATGCCTACAATTATGTTTCTTAGCTATTATAAAATCTACATATTTGATAGGAGAAGCATTTGAAGTTTATGTTGTGAATCCACTAAATAGGGCCAAGATTTGATTTGGGAATGTTGGTCAGATGATCTAAGAGAAAGAATGGACAGACAGATGGAGAGAGAGATAATACAAGTGGTAGAAAGAGCCATGCCATTTGTAGGATGCCACCATCTTTTTGGTAGATCAAAGGAAAACATGCTAAGGACTATAATACACATTGTCCTCAAAAATATTATCTAGGAGTCTTTCTATCACTTGTATTATCTCTCTCTCCATCTGTCTCTCAACTCTTTCTCTCAAATAATTAGACCATCATTCTCAAATCAAATCTATTAAATCAACAAAAATAAGTTTGACCCTATTTAGTGAATTCACAGTTTCTTTTGCATTCAAGACCAGGATTAATGCATACGTAGTAGCCTGACACCAATCACCCATTACATGTCAACTATTAAAGCTTGTCAAATAGTTGTTGAGTTGTACTTCATAAGAATTAGGTGCTCTTGCACCATAGACAGAGATGCTGATGCAAGGTATGATGTTACTGACTTCCCTCTTAGCACCCTAGTCCACCAACTCATACATGAAACCATGGGACAAAAAAGAAAAAATGTTGGATTTAAAAGCTTTTTCAATCGGTTATTAGGAGTATGAACGAGGTCTGCATGTCAGATTCGAATGAAGCCCTAAGATTCATTCAAAGACCCCACACCAATATTGGCATGGAGGCTTCGAGTGAAGCCCCTTGGGACCTTCATTCAAAGATTTGGCTTCATTTGAAGCCCTTAAAATTTAGGTTCCCCACTTTCCATGATAGAAGCCAGTTGTTTTACAAGAGTCAAAAATAGTTTGTCCTCCATTGTAGAAGCCACTTGTAATATGCAGTTGTTTCATGCAAATCAGAGTCCATAGAATTTACCATCAATCTCTTTCAATAGCTTAGTCACTGCACAATAATTTAGAGGAATGTGCCAAGGCATTCCAAATCTTTGCCAATGTATAGACATGTGTCTTAAAATGGACCCACATATAAGATAAGATTCAATGTATATCTGCACAAAATGAAGCTGAATTCTAAAACCATTTAGCTTTCATTTATTTCAGTATGGCCCATTTAATTTGCTATATAAATGTCAAAATGCAAGAGATATTGAATTGAGTATAATAAAGTAGAGAGGAACAACCAATGTCTTTGGTAAATGTAGTGAAATTGAAGTGTGTAGCATTTTCTGCACTGCCATTATTACCAACACAAGTATCTCAGTGTGAAAGGAAGAGAAGATAATCAAGAGGTCAGGTGAGGTATGCATTCAATGTGAATTCAAGTAAAAGTGTGGAAGTGGAAAGAGAGGAGAGTATTGAGATTGTGGAAGAGATTCTGTTTGGAGAGTGGCCTGAAAGTCTTTCTATACTCAATTTTGAGGATTTGTCAGTTTACTATGAACCACTTGTCTTCAAAGCTCAGGTAGATTTTTTTAAAAGTGTTTTCATTATTATGTATTAAGTTTCAATAGATTCAAATCTAAGATTTCCAAGATGAAAATTTTACAATTTAATTTGATTGTCTCAAATTGCTTTTATCAATTTTTGAAATCACACCCATCATCAGAATTATATAGATCTCAGAAAGTAGAAAAAAATTATGAACTATAATTAATTTTCATGATTCTTAATTCAGATATATAAATCAGAATTGAGGTGTCTGTAAGTGTAAGGAAGCCAAAACTTATGGACAAGAGATTTTTCTATTGAATGTTTATGGCAGAAATGATCAAAGGCCCTGTATTTGACAGTCACAGGTTTTTGACAATTTGTATAAAGTTTTCCCTTTTATCTAATACAAGGTTATGAATTTTGAATCTATTTTAGTAAAAAGAACAACAATACGGGCATCCACTTTGGCTTCCAATAGAATCCTAGGTGGATCCATTTACCACTCAAATTTATGTTTGCTCACTCCTTAGCTTTTTCCTTGGAGTCGAGATAAATTTTAAAGAAAATATTAATATATTATATAAATAAATCTTTTAAATTCACATATGTGCTAGTTTTAACATCTGAAAAATTTAGTTAATTTTTTTAAATTTACACTAGCCTATATCTTTTTCATAAGAAATATTTTGGTATTAATTTTTTTTGTAAAGATTTAATTTTTTCTTATAATATATTACTATAATAAAAATATATTAAAGTAAATATTAATTGACATTGTGGTGATCTATTTAGAGCTGGGTCAAAATAGATAGGTGAGGCTGTCATCAAGGTTCAAATTTTCACTGGTCCATTGTACTTATAGATTTGTGTCTATGTTGGGTGGCTATACTGAGGAACTTGAATGACTAAAGTGTTTGGCAGTCTTAAATTGAAAAAAAAAATGAGTAGTCTAAAGTCTTAAAATTAAAAATAAACACAATTGAATTTATAAAATTGGCATTGAAAAATGTTACCATAGTGACCTTACTTTCTATTAAGAATTTTGTTTTGTCCTAATTGGCATGCAGTTACACATTCTGAATAGGTGGTGGAATTAAAGATTTCTCTAGATAAAATGACAAGAATTAGATGGCAGGTTTCAAGGATTAATACAAGCCGCCCATGTTGCAGCCCTATATGATTGCTTTCACAACCTGCCATCTCCGTGCATTTTTTCTATATGTATGCTAATTTGATTTAAGGAACTATTAGGCTATGTAATTGTATGATTTGATGATGAGAAAAAAATTGTGGAATAATGAAATATGATACAAGAAACAAGGAAGATGCACTATGTTTCAGTGAATTTTTAAAAATGTCAAGGTTGATTTTGCAAGATGAGCATCATAGAACTTTACAAAATTATGAAGACAAGGCAAATTTTGTGTTGCTGAACAAGAAAGCATATTTCTAACTGAAGTATTGACATAAAAAGTTTAGTAATTGTCCTAGAAAGTAATCTTGACGAAAGAGAGCATATTCTTAAAGTAGTGACTTGGTAGAAATCCATTAAAAGTGTCCATTAAAAAACACAATACAGCCTGAATATGTCAGTATATGGCAGAGAGTTTTACATGGCATTCCTAGGATAAATAGAATAGTAGTCAAGCCCTATTCAAGAATGAAAAAGCTTGTTATTTTCCAAGGAGAGGACTTCTATCAAGAAGAATCATTAAATGTGGAGTGCACTTTGTAACAGACACAAAAGATTGCATGAAATTTGTGAAAGGGGTGCAGAAGATGCTCACTTTTTCCTTGTAGAGTAACAAGTAGTTGGTATTGCTATTTCTATTAGTGTGAATTATGCAAAGTAGCCAATTGCATTTGATAAGAAACTCAGTGTCAATTTAGACGACATCCATTTCAAAGGAAGAAGACCTGATAAAGATAAGGCTCTTCAAGCCATAAGGAGATCAAAAGTGTTCAAAATTCTAGAACCCTACATAGTCAAGAGAAGATAGAGTGTGCAGAGTTTCCCCTAATAGTTGAGATCATGAACATAATCCAAATAGGCAGTTCGTGGAAAGTTGCATAGTATGAGTGAAGAATCTAATGAGATGATACACTGCATATCATAAAAAGGATGCCCCAAAAAAGAGTTACAGACTACACTCCTTATCCCTAATTATGTAATCTGATCTATGCTAGAAGCTAATCATGTCACTTAACATCTCTTTGACTCCCTAAAATCTCTACCCTTAGTTTCACCATTTTAAGATTTATGTATTCACCCATGTTTTATACAATTTTTTACATTT
The DNA here is from genome assembly GCA_028749045.1 of Cupressus sempervirens. Lineage (NCBI taxonomy): Eukaryota > Viridiplantae > Streptophyta > Pinopsida > Cupressales > Cupressaceae > Cupressus > Cupressus sempervirens. Next base: position 275,225,028 of record CM053791.1, on the reverse strand, counting down.
TTCTGTGCAATTTTCCAATCATTCCCTCAATAGACATACCTGTAGTATACGGTAATAAGTTGAAAGATTGACCACATGATGACCATTTTGACTGTGATGTTAAATGATGTCTTGCATGGGCTATATAATTGAGATATTGAATAAGTTTCAGGAAGGTCCATTTTTATTATGGTGTGTGATGTGGTCTTGTTGAATAAAAGATTTGGAAAAAGATGCGTGGTGTAAATGGCATTCAACTATGAGTGTTGTGGCCTGCCACCCAACTCATTTGTTCCCCAATACTATGAGAAGAAATCTGTTCAAATATTTATGCAATGTTGTTTGGCTTCCTATAAATGCGTATGCAACCATCTAATTCAAGTAAAATATCAAAATTCAGAGATAAAAGCTGTTTCTTTGAAAAGCTGCTATTCTGAATGACCCACTGACCATTTTTATCACTATTTGATATAAATGGTTAGTGATAAAAATGGTACTATGATCGGTTGGAGTTCCTTCACAAATGAGAATAAGTGGAATGTTATGCCTATACAAATCAAAACATTGAGCCAACTTTAATTTTATACAATAACCAATTAATATGAATGCAAACTATCATAAACCCATCAAATGATGTCAAAGCATAATGCAGTAGACTGTTTGAAAGCAATTTCAAATGGAAATAGAAATGAAATGCACCCCAATAGATATTCCTAATCAGAAATTAGGAATCCATTAACTGCTGCTCCAAACCACCAAAATGGTAATATAAATAGAAAACCAAACTAAATGAAAACACTCATTAGCCTTTTAGTTATTGAAATACGAGAAATAGTAAGATTGTAGACCCACCAAAACTCATTTCATTCAGCTAAATTTAATAATAAATATTATGACTTTTGTCCTTGAGTAAGTAGCATGGTAAAATGAATAGTATAAAAAAATGCACCTGATATAATATATAAGTATATGTGTGATTGAATTTAACCATTTTACGATCATGCGACGGTACCCAATACATTATTTTAAAGGCACATTGCAATGGTTTTCATAAATTAGTTAAAGATCCAACTTTCTCCTAAAACATATTAGTTCCTGCCATAGGCAGGATACTAATGGAATCACATGGAACTCAAAATTTTAGACGTGCCCTCAAAATTTCTAAAATCAAACGCACCAGATCAGACGTGCCCTCGCACTAAGACGTGCTCTCGTGCCAATGTTGATGGAGACCCTCGCGCCAAAGCCAGATGAAAATGATCTGTAGCAGAGCCAATGTTGATGGAGACCCTCACTCATGCCAAAGCCAAATGAACCTCGTGCAAAAGCCAAATGAAATGTTTTGCCCTTTTTTTTGTTTTATGCTTCCCTGTGTGTTGCAATTCTAACAAAACTAATTGGTCGCAATTGTGACCAACACGGGCTAGTTATTAAAAAAAATTAAAATTTGCCCATTTAAAAAAATTGGTCGCAATTTTTGGTCACAAAATGACCTCAAATGCTTAAGTGATAGTAATTTGCAAGATAAAGGTATAAACTATCACCCAGAGTTGTCCTGGATAATGTTTGCACCTTTCTTAAATAGATAATTTTATGCTACTTGAGAAGGTTTTGGATACTCAAACTTAATACCTAGGGCCAAAAGACCCTAACATTAGATGTAGAGTTAGCCAAATACACTGTTGACATTTATTTTAGAAGCTTTGGGTAGCCCAACTTTAGAATACCATAACTCTCAAACTGCTAATTCATTTGGCTATTATAACCACTTTTTGAAAACCTCTGCTCTTGATCTACATGCTCAGATAGGTGCAAGCACCCATCCATCAAGTTCTTAGGCCTCATTCAAAGCCTCTAAGGCCTTAAAAAATGAGCCAAAAGTTTTTATACCAAAATTACACACATCAAAAATCTATAGTAAGTTTATAAATTCATATAACTTAGACATAAAACTCCACTGACCAATTGATATAACTAAAATGAACCTTCACCACTGAAATTAGAATGTTCTGAGATCATATGATTGACTTAATAAGTAGCAAGCCTCCACAGAAAAAAAGTTTGCATTAAGACAACCCTTATTGAAACAAAAAAAATGAAATATTTTTTGGTTATGGAAGATTTCTCTTACACCTAGGATACTCTTGCATCAAAATTTATCATAGGATGCCTCTGCTACAAGACACTCCTCCATTTGCTTCTACAAAATGCTAAATTTTGAAAATAAATATTTTATAAGGATAGAGAATCTCTTTATTAACTTTTCCTTTTAAAATCCAATGCCTCTAATAGAACCATGAACTTTCTCCTTTTCTACTTCAATGTCTTCAATACTTGCATCAAGTTATTGTAATATGATACTGAGTGTTTGAAGCTCACTCAATCTATCTTTGATCAGAACATCAAATTCTAATAAGTAATTGCATGATATTGCACATTGTCGTTCCAATTTCTTTCCTTCATCTATGCTCTTCCTCAAATCCTTTATGTAAATATTCAGAGGTTGCAAGTCATTCCTGATATTTATGCATACTATGTCAAACAATGATGCATCATGCTTAGTCTGATCTTGCACTAAAGCAATATAAAAAAAGTAGTGAACTCTACACCAAATGTTCTCATCATTTCTTTGCCCTTCTTTTGAATGTCTTGCTCTACAACTTTAGTTTGCACTGTCTTCTACATCATTTCCAAAACTTCTTCCAAAGTTCTCTCTAAAGTCTTAAGAGACTTGTTCTTTTGCAACACTTTTCACAAAAGAAGTCATTAGACCCTTTTGATCATCATCCTCATCAAATACCATAGGCAATGTAGTAACTATTATTGCTGGGGTAGCTACTGGAATAGGTATAACTACTTCTAGCTCAATAATTTTCCTCTCTTCCTCATTTCTCTTTATCTCCTTCTCTTCTTGTTTAATTCTTTCTTCCTCCTTTTGCTTGTCTTCTTTCTTTCTTTCCTATTCCTCTATCTTCTTCTTTTCAATGATTATCTTCTCTTCTTCCTTATCATCCTCTTCATCATGACTAGAATAGACAATAATATTTTCATCAATGTTGCTCCCATACTTTGGAAAGGGATTTTCTTTATCATCTACTATTATATAAGTACTATACACTTGCATGGCTTCAGTCCCAATAACTATATGTGGAAGTGAGTCAATTTTCTGAGTTTTCTCAACCTCTTTCGGACCAACGTTAGGTGAACTTGCCTCAACATACACAGGGCTTTCTTCCTTTGTTTTCACACTCTCCTTAGTGGCTTTAGACATATAAATCATATAACTAACTATGGCTTCTTCAACTTCCTTTTTTTACCTCTTTTTAATTTCCTCTCATAAGAAGAATTTCTCTTCTCTTATTTCTCAACAAAAGCTCAACACCTTTAAAAAGTCTCTCTATATCCTCATTAGTTCTTACTTCACACAATTTATTAATAAGATTTTCTCTCAATTTTATATCTTCCTTTACTACTCTTCTCCTCCTATTTAGTAGTCTATTATACAAGTCTTCAGGGATTTTATTCTAAATACTATCAAAATTTTTTTTTTGAAAATCATATTCCCCACTATAGCATTATCTAACTGCCTTCTATCCATGTTACTATTAAAACTCTAATAATTATTTAATTAAAAAAATTTCTAATATCAATGATTTGTATTTTCAAAATTTCAAATTTATAACCTTAGGTTTCCAAGTTTTCTTAGCAAATGGTGTTTTTCCTTGACCAACTACCTATTCTACTGCTTTTTCTTTAGTCTCTTCCTCAAACTCATCATATTCACTAATTTACAGTATTTTCCTTCTCTTTTCTAGACCACCATTGGCTTTCTTGCTATTTTTTCTAGGGGATGGTGTAGGTTCTTGATTAACCTTCACCAACCTTTCAGATTTCCTCTACGAAGATGTTGTAACTAATACATCTTCATTACGTTTCTTCTTCAATCCATGTTGCTCCTTGATATTTTGCACTTGTGCAACTACAACATAGGGAACACTAGGTATCTAAGAAGTAGTTCCTACTAATGTCACTCCCTATGAAGGTGCTACAATGGAAATAGGGGTAGCTTCAAATACCTCAAATTTCCCACTAGCCTTCATTTCCAAGGCTATACCCTTGATCTCATTAAATTCCTATCTTGTTAATCTTGATTCTTTGAGAATAGATTCTATCTTCTTCTCAACATTCCTCTTGATTTCCTTGTTATGAAGTTCAAAGTGAAATTTCTTCATCTTTTCTTCATGTGTCCCCCATCTAAGACATTCAATATCTCTTTTTGATTGAAGTCTAATCTTTTCATAACCTTCAATGAGTTCTTCACTCATTTCATAACCCATAGGATTTATGAATTTAATTCTTGGTTCCACTACCTCCATACAAGTTGTGTCAATCTCTACCATAAAACATATTTCATCCTTGTATATTTTTAGCATAGTAGGAGGGATTTTGTATCTTTGTTTCATTTCCAACTTAAAATTCTTCATCATTCTACCTATCTCTGTCTTTGATATCTTCAAGTCTAGCCCTGTAACACTGGTGATCATCTTCATGGTGTAATCATTACCATCCCAACTTGTTATTCTAGGGAATTGGTTGGTTGCATGAAAAAAAAAAAAGGTCAACAAAGACTCAAATCTAAAAACTACATTCTTATATTTCTTCATCTTTGCAATGTTATCCAACAATTGCATTCTAACAATCTTGCACATGTTCACCTTTTTCTTTTCAACAACCATCACATATGGTACATGTAGAAATCTTGCTAGCATATAATTTACTCTTGAACTATGATTGAGCTTATATCCAATAATCTTTCTTAAAACTTTAACTCCAATATCTTCAATTAGGTAAACTCTCATATTTCTATCATCAAATTTGGTCTTCAAATTTCTTTCAACAATCTTTATGAAATTTCTATCATTTACTAGATTACAACCTTCATTTCTCAGTCCTATGAACTTATGAATTAGGTCATTATCAATTAAAATAGGTATATCTCCTACCCAAAGCATTTCTTCATGTACTCTACTCAAAATAATCCTACCCCATTCATGATTATCAAATTCTATATAAAACATACACTTGATCAGGTTTAACTCATTCAAGTATGAAAACTTGGGTTTCAAGGTTAGGTTTCCATTGCACATTATACCTAATTTATTATGAATGTCTTCATCTCCAATACTCTTAAATTTATACTGAAAGTAACTTCTAACATCTTCTACATGAAGTACATTAGGTGAGATTTGAGAAAATGCTCCCAAAGGATCATTGATACAAGAAACAAATGGGTTCTTCTTATATTGTTACCCTGTTCTCTCACTAACATCACATACAAACTAGCTTGCCATTATGCTAACTGATTATATTGAAAATTCCAACTAAAAGATTCATAAAATATCTTAGTTAACATATATTAGGGATTCTTCAACTTCACACTTTGGAGGCTTCAATTCACTCTTAATTCACTATCAAATCTCTCAAAATTTCTCTACATAATCAAATGGTATTGAAAATATTGTTCACAATCCTTAAATCATTTGAAATTTAAATTTCCATTAAATGCATATCTACTTCATTTTCAAAAGTTACTTCTGATTACTAGCAAGCCTGCTCTCTTCTATACAACTTATTGTGATCACAAAAATGCATACACACTTAACAATAGCTTCCTTATTACATCCTTTACCTTCTATCAACTATGCAACTTCTAGTTCACTTTCTAACATCAATCCTAATTAACTAGCACTTTACTTCTACTGGAAATGCTTAATTCAAATAAGATGAGTCACAAATAATTGCTGACTTCAATCTTCCATCAGGTGGATCATAATACTGCTATTCTCAAACTATATGAGAACTTTCTAGATTATTAGCTTTCACAAATACTTCTTTGAATTTATCAACATGCTCTTTAATTGCTTTCTTCTGTATATTGTCAGTGTCATTATCATTTCTTCTGTATATTGTCAGTGTCATTATCATTTCTTCTGTCATTTCTATTATTATTCCTTCTATAATTAGGAATCTATTTGAAATTTCTTCTATCCATTCTAAAAAATCTTTTTGTGTGTCCAAAGTTATTGCATAACTGACATACAGGTGCATTCCTTCTCTAATTTCTTGTATTCTAATTATTTGGTGCTCTATATTCCCTTCTAATATGTCCAAGGTTATTAAATTCGTAATATACAACCTATTTCATTTAACCATTAGGTATTTCTCTATCATTGGATTTTTTTGTGATCTCCCTCTTTCATTACCTACAGGGTTAGAGTTCCTAAACATTCTACTATTTCTATTACTACTATCAAACTTAGGCTTGTTACAATATACTTCTTTATGACCATAACCATGAAAACTATAACAATAGAAATTAATGATAGGTATAAACAACTTACTTGTGAAATCTCTCTTCATATGACCAACTTCATTGCATATAAAATATCTACCTCTAAATTCATGTCTAGCTTCCTTAGGTGATTCAGCTTGCTTAGGTTCATCAACTTTCTCTATTTTCTTTGGTTCATTATGTTTCTCAGACAAACCAACTTGTTTATTTTCTTTAGATACTTTCATAGGTGTGCTTGATTCTATCCTACTCTTATCAATTTCTTTAGGCTTATGGGTCTCAAGAACTAGATATGGTTCTTTTCTAACTCCATTTTTCTTGGCTGACTTTCTCCAATAAGATATCCAAGGAAAATCTTATCATAAGAAGTAGCTATTCATCAATTTTCTCACTACTAGAATAAAAAATCTCTAATTTTTGTTTATCTTGTGTCGATTCTCCTTTCACTATAGTATTGTGCTTTTCTAATTCAACATGCTCTATCTTAATAGAATCTAATTTATATGTTACTTGGGATAAATGGGATCTTAGAATTGCATTCTTAGATTTCAGATTTGGTTTAGTCTTGTTGTCAACTTTCTTAAGACTCAACTTAAGTTCAACAATTTTTAACTCATGTTTCAAGATCTAATTTTGTTTCTTGAAGGTTTCTACTTCATTATTGTTGCTAGTCTTCTCTTTTCATTCCTTTCTAGATTTCAGATGATCAACCTTATCTTTCAGTTTACCAATGCAATCTTTTGCAACTTTATACCTATCTTTTAGGTTATCTCTTTCTTCTGTAAGAAGATAAATTTGATGAAGAGATTCTTCAATATTTATCTTTAACTATTCCATATCCATAGGGATCTTATTCAAGCTATTAAACCTCTTCTGAGTAACTGTGCTATGATACTATTGACACAAAAATGTACAACATTGTATGAGGTATGATCCTCAAGCGACCTTGTATAGCATGGAAATGACCTCCAAGTGTGGGACTTGTGCTTTGAGATCAAATCTCCATAGAAGGCTAGTTTCCTTTTCTATTAGGGTGCACCTGAACTACTACTTGAGAGGAAAAGGGAGAAAGAGAATTGAAATTAAAATGCAGAAAGGGAAAGGGTGGTGATGCATCAAAATAGAATGGTGGTTATGACTCTGTCCATGTATGCACAACACATCAATGAAAAGTCTTGAATAAACTAGTCTTGACTCTATTCTGTCTCTAATAATCCACATACAAGTTTGGAACTGGTTGAAGTGCTCAAAGGAAAAACATCTTCACTTATACAACAACCATCAATAGTTTGGACACGACATACAAACCTTGAAAATTAGAATGAAACACCCACCAAAAGGAAAGGTACATGCACATTTGACAAATGGAAAGAAGAGGTAAGGAAAAAAAACTATTTTATTAATGGAATGCAAGAAATTACATAGCATAATATTGCTGCAAAAAATGCAGACAAAGAAGAACTTAGAAAAATTATTTACAATTGCCTTTTAAAGAGATCAGGCATAACTCAGATCAAAACTTGAAGCTCAAACCCCAACCGAAGGTGGAGTCAAGTTGTAGAGAGTAGCAATAAATAAATATTAGAGTAAAATCTGATCTTGAAATCAGCTTGCTATAGAAGTGACTGGAAGAAAAAAAAATCAATGCATCCAGCCATAAGAGATCAAATCCAAAAGATTTGATCATTAAATATAATAAAGATGCATGGAGATGCATCAACATCATGGAACAAGCCCCAAAATGTCAGTTCAACATTAAAGATCAATCCTTACAACATGCCATGACCACAAAAAATAAATCCACAACATTGTCAAAGAAGAACATAGGATGGGATAACACACAAGTTAACCAGCCGTTCAAATATAGAGTTGACCTACGTGGAATAAATTTGATCTACCTAGAAAATGCATGAACTATTGATGTAGATCTTCTTTGGAATATGGATGACCCAAATATTACAAAATATCCCTAGCCAATGAATAAAACACAACCATAGATCAAGATCTCCACCTAACCACACAGACGGCTGAGATGCGCTCATAAATATCCAAAAAAGCCCCAAGATCTAATGATCATTATATCTTCGTAGGAGCAAAAGATAGCAATGCAAAAATATGAACACTATTTGATTAAAAGAAACGAAACATAAGAAGGATCCACCATGTGGCATGCAACTTTTGGTCAACACATTTCTTGAATGTTTAGTTGAAGAGACAACAACAATTTCACGATTCCAGAAAGAGCAAAAAGGTCATTCTTTGAATTGCTGAAAATGGTTAATATATAATGTTAACCATGAAAAAAAATACATGTTAACTCACAACTCAGTACATGAAGGAACAATGAGCTAACTTAGCACATGAACAAGTTGAACTAGGTTGGCACATGAAGAAACCAAGCCAACTTGGTACATGAAGAAACCATGTTAACATGAGATGTTAACTTGATCAAAAAGTGTGTTAACCCACATCAAAGAATATAGCTTATTGAAGATCTCTTAGATTAGTTATCAATGATGCACTAAATGGGGGCCAAAAATGGCCAAAAAATACCAATTGTAAGTAATAGGTAATACTAAGACACAGGGGAGGGGGGGGGGGGTGTTGAATCAGTATTCTACAAAATTTTTCCCACAACTAGATATTAATAATTACTTTGTAACATGCATAAGAAAGTATAACAATTATGCTAAATAGTAAGTACAACCATTTAAAAAGAGAACTCATAACACCATTATTTGTTAACTAGGGAAACCCTGGCTAAGGAAAAATTTTTGTGGGGTGATGTCCATAGAATGATCCACTAAACAAAAGAATCTGGTTAAGGAATTGACCCTTTTAAGAATCTATCAAACACACGTAGTGTCACAAGTCCTTGTTAGAGGACTAGGCCTATTAAAAGCCTCAACCCTATTAGGATTTGCTTCAACCTTGTTAAAAGTTGGTAGTACAAATACAATGAATGCAAGAAGAGCCCATTGGCCTAACATGTAATATACAATTAAGCTTTTTCACAAGAGTAGATATACATACAATAGCGTCTCACTATTGTACTTCACAATTCATCTGATCATACATTGGATTTCACATTACACAAGGCTTGCATATCACATGTACTTCCTTCACAATAATTCTTATCACATGTTACTACCTCTTTTTATTGCACAATATATGATCTTTACTTATACCTTGCAAATTATCAAAACTCTGATTAGTCAACCTTAATGTTTTTGCATGCTTGGCTAATTATACAATTAACTTAGGGTTAACATCTAGGATGTCATCTCGTCATAGTTAAGTGAATAACTTGTTACCAAAATAATTCCTTAAGTTGTACAATTCATTTTACTATCATGCTTTGTTCTGATCTATTAATTACATGTATAGGTAATTCCTTTCTAACTAATGTCTTACTATACATACATATCTATGCACTGACATACATCATCATGACACTGTCAACTATCACTCCTCAACTATGCATGAGCTAACTCAGAATCTATCATCCACACATATTGAAACTATCTTTGTGCTACTACAAACTGTCCAACACTTAGACCATTTTTTGTCTTTGATTTCATATTGAAATACCAAAATATATATGTTTCCATAAATGAAAAAAATAACTCATCTACCTAGCCAAATTTCCAACATGCTTAGCTACCTCCTATCTACGATGAGTTGAGTGGTTGTATTGGGTATTGAAAAATCTAACTTGAAGTGCAACAACAACCCCATTCTAACAAGTGGATTTAGAGCTTGGTCACAGGTTCAAAGCCTCAAAACCTCAAGTAACATTAAGGGGGACCTTTAAAAAAAAAAATAGTGCTCCCCTTAGGATTCATGAAAAGGGCCTAATTGCCTCCTATGTACTATAAGTTGGGTGGTTGTATTGAGAATTGATAGATTGATCTTTTAGTGCAGTGGAAACCCCATTATAACAAGGAATGCTTCTCTATAAGAAGAAGAAAGAAAATTGAAAAGAGAATAGGAAAGTCACTCAATCAGGCTATGTGAAGTCATGAAACAAAAGAACAAAGTAGTAAGTGATAAAGAAATAGAAAATTAAGATGAAAGATTATTTGCAACAAGATTAGAAGAAAATAACAATGAAATTCAACAACTTTCACAACATTAGATAGACACGACAGATCAGCTAGATGGTGCAAATAATGAAATCACCAATCTAAGAATAGAGAATAATAGACTCCAAAATGAACCAAGAGTTGAAAAGAGCTCAATGAAAGAAGGCTGAGGTTAGAAGAAAGTGTGAATCAATTGTATCAATTTATTTTGAATATACCTAAAGACACTACTGGCTTAGGGTATACTAATTAAGGAGAATCATCACAACAAGGATCACAAAAAAAAAAAAGGCTTACATTTAATAATTATGGAAAAATAGGTCATTCATCAAATATTTTCTAGAGTAATCCTATGTAACCCAAGTTCAAAGGTCATTGCTATACTAGTGACAAATGTGGATACTAGGAAAATGAATGTAGAACTAGATCAAAGTTTGAAGGAAAATGTTTCACATGTTACAAGCATGGTCATAAATTTTTGAGTGAAGATCAAATCAATGGAATCTAGATAATAAATACAATGGAACAAGACAAAGAGCATTTATCAATTGGGACTACAATACATGGGGAAGATGTCATCTATGTGGAGAATATGGTCACATTGGAGTAAATTATGTAAGAACCCACTTGAAGAAAATACATACTGATGTGAGATGTTATGTATGCAAAAGATAGGCCATTTGGAAAGAAATTGTATGAATCAAGATACAAGAAATTCTAGTTAAGAAAAAAAAGTAAAAAAAAAGGGTTGAACAAATCAAAACTCAAATGAATAAAAAATGGGTAAGGAAATTAGAGAAAAATACAAGATAAGAAAAAAAATTTATTGTCATCCAAACCAATTATTTAGGTGAAGCATCCACATCCAACTAAGTAGTCAAGGAGATAGATGGAACTATAAATACAAAGAAGATCCTACATCATTTCCAGATAAGAAATATAAATACAAATCTACATACTAAGATGCACTAGGAAAAGTGGAGGGAACTACATTTTAACTGATTTAAAATTTAGTTATAATCGAGCTATTAAGCATCACCGAGCAAAGCCAACCTAGAAACTAGTTCTAACTAAGCTTCTTGATGAATAGTTCATGTCGAGCTTAAGTTTGAAGACCTTGTGGAGCCTTCTCACCTACCAAATACAAATCATTTATTGGGCCCTAAAATTTTAATTTTTAATAAATGATGGAATTGAATTTTTATTTTCTCACCAAAAAATTAGAGACCAGTTTGAGGAAAGCAATTTTTTAACTGCAAGCAATCAAGAGAAAATAGTTGTGCCACTGGAGCAAATTTGTAGAAGTACATTGTCAGAAAGGTTATCTACCAGGAAAATTATTCATTCACTAAGTGAAATGGCATTCAACTCTAGTAAAAAGGAAAAGAAGGGTTCACATATGTTGTTGAAGAATGCGGTATGCGAAGCACCAAAATCCAAGCTTTATCCTACAACTGATGAGTAGAAAGACTCGTTAGAAGCTCACTCAATCATTCCTCTAAAGGTACTATTGATCCTTGACAATAGGTTATTTTATCATTGTACAATTCAAGAATTAGGTTCTTTTTAGATAAATGAGACATATAATGCATTGTGTGAGAATGGAATGCTAAAACCTAACAACAAACATTTAGAAGTCAAGGGTTCAACTCATGCACTACACATCCTGAGGAATTTTCAAGTGAAGTGGATAAGATATGTTTTAAGTAGGGTTCATGATATTTTCTTCTCACTTGAGAAATTAGTGAAGATCACAAAGAAGATCCATCAAGTTAGGGGTTACCTAATGCTAGATAGACCTAAAATAACAAAAGCCCTAGTAGAGTGGGATGGTAGAGGAATGAAGATGAAAAATGTCACTAACATGGAAATAAAGTTTTGAATCCATGTAATTGCTCATAATATCTACAGATTGAGTAGAACTAACAACCACCCTATGAGGTAATTGACCTAGCTTATAAGGTTGTGAAGAATAATCTATCTTTTGACCTAGCCGAGTTGTAGCTGAATGAACTAGGAAAGAATATGGAAAGCATTTGGGAATCAAAGAAGAATGTGTGTAAGTTTAGTTCTCTTCTAGTATGTTTTTTTTCTATGTGCAAAATCTCTTCCCTTCTAATGGTAATGTGGTTTGAAGCAAGGATAAACCTATCATATACTAGATCAATGATGTAGGAGAAATTTTTTATGGAATTATGGATGTATAGTTTGAGAATTCTAAGGAAAAGATGAAGGACATGCATAGGATTCCTCAATAACCAGTCAAGCAGTGTGAACAATATATTTTCTTCTTAGTTGATTGTGATAACACTCATATTTAAGCAGTCATACCTAGGATAGCATGGGTAAAACCTTTGGAGAATGAAGTGAACATTGATGATACTAAAGATACCATTGAGGCTCTATTGAATGAGTTAGCTGACCCTAAGGCTACATATTTTAGTAGCTATGAGGAGACTAAGACATAGATATCTCTAGAAATAGGGATTCCTCAAATTTTGAATACATGAAAAAAAAAATTGTCAACATTCAAAAGAAATTAGATAAGAAGGACAACCCTCTTATGCTCACTAAGTGAAAAGGGGAGGATGAAGAAAACAAAGAAGAAGAGGAAGAATAACCTCCAAAGAAGAAGGGCAAAGTGATCAAGCCTACACCAAAGAAAGCAACACCTTATAAGGTAGCTACCCCTATAATCCCCATTACCAGAGAGTCAAGTAGGAAATTGAAGCTTCAAGAGGGTGATGATGATGAGGAAGAAGAAAATACACCCATCATCCAACTAAAGAATCCCCCATAATCCTTTGAGAAGTTGTTGAAAATATTGAAGGAAGGAAGTGGCATGTATGGTTTCAAATATATAAGATAGAAATCTAGGGGCAAGGAGGAGCAATAGCAGATAGGGGATGCTTTGGTTGACCAAGCATGAAAACATAACAACTCCTAGATTGAAATCATCTCAATTTTTTTCTAATCATATAAAAGAGGTTGTTCAGTCCACAAACAAGTTGTGGTAAATCATTTTTGAGGAAGAGAATAAGGTAGATAAAGATGAAACCCTATATGTACAAACTATTGAAGAATCACATTAAAAAATGATGGAAACTTCTATAATCACCTCTCTACTCAGTTCTCCAAGCCAAACCATTGTGTCATCAAGTGTAGAGAAGACATAGCTTAAAGAAAAGGAGAAACAAAGTCTTACATCTACCCAAATATAAATTGAGCAGAAAACTCTGAGTACCTCTAGGCCAAGAACAATAGAGAAAAAATTAGACAAGAATGAGGACATGATTGCCAAAGGAAGCAAAGAAGGAAACAATAATCAACCAAGTGGAGAAGAGAAGAAGGATGAAGACAAAGGAAAAGAAATTAAACTTTCTCTAAGTGCTAAGGGAAAGGAAAAAGAATAGGTTTTGAAAGAGATTGACCTTGATATAGAGATTGTGATTCCAAATTGGGATCAATCCAATCTCTCTATTTTACAAATGGAGATCTTGAGTGAGATATGGATAAAAAGGGCTCAATAGAGGAAACTGAAGGCATAAAGGGATAGAGGAAAGGTTCTTGAAGACATCAAGGACATATTTTTGGATGTAATACAAGTTTAGGTAAATAATAAAGCCCCTAGCATTGAGAAATTAATTGATATTGTACATAAATTTAATAAAGATTTAAATGGTCAAGAATTTTTTTTGTAAAGGGTAGAAAGAAAATTTGAGGATAAGATTTTGGATAATGTAGCTAGGAAGATTGCCACTGATCAAGTGGAATTATCTACTCTCATTGTTAAATTAGAAAGACTTGTAAATAATTGTGTCTCCTTATTTAAAAAGCTATATGATACTTCAAATTTCACCAAGGAAATAAAGGAGAAATTGGCTAAGATTGATGAAGAATTGGAAAATAGTACTAATTAGTTATCACTTGACCCAAGTTCCAATTGCAACCATTTTTTGAAGGTCAGATCTTTCATGTATTTATAGTCCAAACTACTAAGGGAGGAAGCCAGGACTAGGCAAACAGTAACAAATATTCAAAGTACATGATACTTCCTCGCATGGATGTGTTGTAAAAAAATCTTGCACATGCAAAGACACTAGTTCCTAATACAAATTTCTTAGTTGTAGGTCTCATGGTGGAGTTATCACCTAAACTTCAAATTGAATTGCACATTTTGAAGGTGTTGAAATAAAATTGGGATAAAACTATGTGTTTAATCTTGAAAGTGCATCATGATTTCCTCAATAATTGTTAAATATGTAGAAGAAAATATACAAGGGAAACACACACACACACACACAAACAAACATAAAGAAAATGTAATAGATGAAAAAAATCAGTTACATACACAGACACAAAGAAGATGTAAGAGATTAAAAAAATCTATTTTGAGAAACCAAAATTAATTCAGTTATGAACGAGCCATAGTTTTTCAGCTAAAATTCAATTATAGATCCAAGCATATGGAAAGAGGGAGTTTGACAGAAAATTTTGATTAATATTTTTTGGATTGTTGATAGATCTAAACATGATAAGTGTTTTTGTCACTAATGCCAAAGGGGGAGATTGTTGACCCTATAGCAAGATTGTTGGAAATATTAAAGACTAAGCTAAGTTACTGAGAGGGAAGGGGTGAATCAGTAACTTCTAGAATTGTAACAATTTCAACTCTTAATCCAATAGTCCAATTAGCATTCAATTCATCACATATAATTTGATCTAATTGTATGCATAAGAAACTAAAAACATGAAAGCATTCATAACATTATGACATGAAGATTTGGTGACCCAGAAACCTTCCAAATAGAAAGTAAAACTAGGGTGGGGATGATACCCAAAAAATTAGTATTGTAGTATAAAGTTAGCTTGTTAAAGTTTACATTGATCACTTTTGGTGATCTACCCTATTAGGATCAATTAAGACTACTAGGTCCACCTTGTGAAAGGATTTACAAACATACAATTAAGTATGCACTCGGTAAAGAGATTTAAAAAAGACTATTAGGTCTACTTTGTGAAAGGATTTAACTGATTAGGATGAAATAGTAGATGATCTCTAATCTTCAACTTGGTTTGCTAAATGAGATTCCTTTATGTATTAATGACCTTGCTATGATATATATGTCTTTTCTACTCCTTATACTACTATAGCCTCATCAATTCACTCTTTCTGCTCTTCTTTGATGATTATGTTGATTTCATACTCATTCTTGTTACTTTGGATATGATATAATACATTACATATATATCAATTTAATTATACAAATTATAAAGTCAGCCACAATACAAGTTACCACAAATATTACAAAGTTGGCCCACATGAAGACATCCAGTTCTGAAGATTGATTCGATGAGGTTATGATACTTGGCATCCATTATCAATGCTTGAAATCATCATGCACTTGGTAGATGTAGAAGCTCAGTCCATACTAATCACTTCCAAGTAGTCTTGAACTCAGTCTGCACTGGTGACTCAATAGATACTATGAAATTCATGTAAACTAATTCTCTTGATTTACATTGTATGACTCGCTAAACACTACCACTTCGAGCTTGGTATAAATTGAGCCTATTGGTTAATGCCGATTAGATTAGTTAACACTGGACTTGCATCACATACATTGTGAACTTGGTGAACATTGCACAACTTGGCTTGCACTAGTAAACTCAGCATACACTAAGATGTATGATTTACACTACTGATCTTCACTATAACTGTGACTGCTCAGTAACCACTAAGATTTGTCCAAAGGACTTAGTAGCAACTGTAGAACTCATTGACAAGTGAAATACTTGGCAAACATTGATAGTTGTACAATAAGCTCGGTAGCTATATACAATTTGAATAAGTGTGTGTCACTAATAAGAAACTTGACTGATATGTCAACAATCTCTCCCTTTGGCATTAGTGAGAAAAACACTTATCAACCAAAACTAAATTCAAAAAGAAATTTCTTGAATACCTTTTATTCATCTCCTTGTGATATTGCCTTAGTAGAGTATATTGTTTCTTTTTTTTCAAAATTGATTTTGTAAGGGGTATATCTATACATGGTAAGGTTCTTTATATAGTGTACTATACATCTTGCAATATACAACATATCTCTCTATACATAACTTACTTCCCCATTAATTTTTTCAGCTTATTGCATAATCTCCCCCATAACATATGCCTTTCTCCAATATATATTTTCTCCCCTTTTTTGAGATTAATGCCAAATATGTATTCTAGTTATTTACATAGTAATACCAAAATGAGATAGAAAATCTAAATGTACCTTGAGAATGATTGCCAATGTGCTATCCCACTTGTCTTGTAGGATCTTGCATGTGTGAAGTGCAATTTGAATCTTTGCTGATAATTCTATCGTATGATCTGCAATGGAGAAATTATTGTCATGGATGAGAGTTTTTGAGTGTACAATATGTTTTTACAGTGCATCCATGATGGGAAGAATCATATTTTGTATTTCTATCAATGTGGATCTGATCCTTGCTTCTTCTCTAAGCAGTTCTGCTTGCATATCTGACAAAAATCTTATCCTTTGAAAATGTGCAGAGCTTGAACTAGGGTCAAGTTGCAGCTATTGAGCACTAGCTTTCAAAAATTCATCTATTTTGGACAATTTGTCCTCTATTTCTTTTGGAAACTCAGAGACATCACGAAGCTTGCCAAAAAGTGATGACACATTTATACAAGATGCTTCTAAATTGCCCAAAATTGTAGAAAGTTCTACTTGATGAATGACTATCTATTGAGTAATCTGCTTCAACACTTTATTATCAAAATTCTTCTCTACTTTTTACACTAACTTCATTTGTTCCTCAGTATCTTCGTTGAATTTCTGTACTGTCTCTATGAGCTGATACAAAATTAACTAAGAAGAGTCAACCTCAATACCTATAGCCTCTGCTAGAATATTCTTTGCATCTTCAATTATTTTAAATTCCTTATCTCTCTCCTCTCTTAGTTTTTGTTGTTTAGCCTTTTTTTGAATTCACCAAATAACTGCATTTGGTTAGAGGTAAGCTCGAAAATATCCCAATTTGGGATAACAATTTCCTCATCTAAATCAATTTCTTCCTCTAGCTCTTTACCTTTACTCAAAATTTTTATGCTCAGTTGAACCTTGGGCTCAACTATCCTTGCACTTATTTCTTTGGTACTCAGAATATAAATAATGGTAGATATGCTAGGAATATATGTAAAAATTGATACTATTCTTATTAAAGGAATACTAATAGAAATGCCTGAAGAACCCAAAATTGGTGTGCTCAAAATTGATGTGCTCAAAATTGAAGTAGTCAAAACTAAAGTACTCAACTTGGTAGATGAAGGAGGAATCTATAGCTTGGTAGATGAAGTGGAGACCACTTTTTTTAGTGATGTGATGAGCTAAGTAGGAGGAAAGAGTGATTGGACGATTGGATTGACATTGGTGGTCACAATCAAACTTGCTAGGGCTATCTCTGTGCTTGATATTATTACTAGTTTTCTTGGAGAGAAAGGAAGTGAGGCAATGAATACTGTAGCTATCTTAACTAGATTAGTCTCCTCATCATCTGGCTTTAGTTCCTTGGTAGCCTCTTGTCCTTGATCCTCTTCATCTTCTTCATTGAAAAAATGAGTTACTTTTTCAATATTCTCTTCATCTTTATCCTTATCTTCTTCATCATCATCCTTGACATTGATTGGAAAATCCCTTGGTTTATGTAATAGATAAATATTCTTTCAAGTGCATGTTGCATTCCTTGCAACATGCTCAATGTCCTTAATAAAAACTAGACAAGTATTAAACTTTAGACTCAAATTTTCTTCATTTTTCTTCAATGACTCTTTTACCTCAGCATCTGATATGCTCAATAATAGCTACCTCAAGGTTTGCCCATATATGTCTTTGATAGTTTGCATGGAGAAATCCCATCTTGGCTTTATCTTTTCCAACAACTCATTTGGAATTTGAGAAGCAAGCTAGTTTGGTGAGTATTTCCATTTACCCATCTTATCCATTATCAAGTCTTCAATCTACTTGTGCTCCTCTACTATCCCGATCTCATATTTTAATGATTTAAAATTTGTTATTCTTGTCCCTGCTTCAAGATCTTTTAATCTATCATAGAAGGTGGGTGGAGGTTTTTTGAATACAATGTCTCCTACTTCCTTGTCAGATTTCTTCCTTGAAGATCTCCTTGCGAAAATTGCAGTGGATGGCTTGGCTAGCTTGGTAATAATTACCTTGCCCTTCTTCTTTAGTGGCTCTTCTTCCTCAGATTCTACTTTCTCTTTTGCTTCCACATCCTCACCTTTTCCCCCAGTTAAAAAAAGGGTTGAACTAGATTTTGTTTTTGCAATTCTCTTCTTCCCTTTTCTTACCACTTGAGAAAGCTTTATTTCAAGTCAATCCTAGCATTTGTTTCATCATATGTTCCAAAATATGTAGCCTTAGGATCAACTAACTTATTGATAAGAGCTTTAATAATGTCTTAAGTTTCATCAATATTAACCCCATAACCAAGAGGTTTTACCCATGCAATTCTAGGCTTAACTGCTTGAATATATACTTTGTCACAATCCAACATGAAATATACATCATCTTTATAATATTCTTCTAGTTTCTTTAGGATTCAAAACCTATTGTTCATTTTTTTTTGAATACATCAAAATAATTATCCATAATACTATTATAGTTTTTTCCAATCTCAGCAATAAACTCATTTATCTAATATGACATAGGCACATCTTTTCTCCATACTACAGTGCCTTTTGAAGGGAAAATTTTCTAAACATAAAAGAATAGACAAGTTAACAAGGAACTAAACATACATGGGTTAATATTTGAAGTTCTTATGCTTTCCATATTTTTGTTGAACTATTTCAACAATAGCTTGGCAAGGTCAAATGACAAGTTGTTCTTTACCACCTTGTATGCCAAGTCCACAGTTTCACATGACACATTGTTCAACCTGCTAGAGCTATATATTTTATGTTTAATGAAATGAATACCAAACTTTAATTCTATATCTAAAGCACTGCTGATTTTCATTCCCCTACTATCCCATTCTGCTAGGGTTTTCTTTTCTAATTCTACTTGACCTAGGGTTTTTTCCATTTTGGCCTTGGCTAGCATTGGGAGGCCAATGATTCAATGAATCATGTTCTTTATGATTACCATTGGTTGTTGTAACCACAGCTGACCATTATGTACCTAGCTTAGGATAAACCTAATCCATTTAACTTAAAATTCATGGGACATGTAAGGGATATGTGTTAATCCTTTGATTTCCAAGTGTTGGTGCTTGGGTTTCAAAAATCCATTTACACACAATTGACCTAGGGCATCATCCATTTCCAATGTATCAATTTCTTAAATAACACATTTGAAATGAGTGTGAATATCATTAATTAGAAGTACCTTTGGAGGATTTGAGATTGTGCTCCACTAAGATCTAGGGTTTCAGTGAGCGTAGGAGTGAGCTTCAAGTCAAGTGCTTTCCGTTCCACTCCATAAACCAACATGTTAGATCCTTTCTTAACCTTTTTGCTACTAGATGTCATATTTACTTAGTAGGGTTGGAGGGAATTTGAAAAATTTTGCTAGAAATTTTCTCAAATTGCTTGGAAGCTCTAAGGATCACACTTTTGCAATAGCACTCAAAATTTCATGGTAAGCAATAATTTTGATTTCATGCCTTTTGTTAAAAAAATTCCATAAATGCTCAATACGAAGGTAGATCGACTAACATCACATTGATAGGCTATCATCCACTATGCTTGTATTGAACACTTGGTGAAGTCTTTATGACTTGGTAACCATAAACATCTTTATTACTGCCTACCTTGCTCGGTAGAGTCTATGACCCAACCTCACTCGGTAGAGAAGATAACTTGGTAGACACTTATACTTGCTGATCCCTTTGTATCCTGAATACTGATTTGGATCATTTTACTCTTTCAATCTAGAACTATTTTGGATGTCTTCTTTGATATCATAGTTCCAATTTCTCTTTTGATAACTTAAGCAGAAATGATAGAGTCACCCAATTCTTGAGTGACTTGATCATCATTACTTGGACTTGTGTCCTTGATAGACTTAGAAATCCATTGCTGTCTCATCTATTTTTAGATGTTATCATCTTTTTCCTTTTTCCCATCTTCAATTCTACTAGTATTCATGCAATTCTTGGCAAGATGACCAAGTTCTATATAGATGAAACATCTTTTGGTAGTGTCTCTTTTCCTCAAATTATGCTTTACACAATTTATTCCAATGTGTCCAAATTCTCCACAATAATGAAATTTGCACCAAGCATTGTAGTCCCAACCAAATATTGTTTTCACAATTTTCTTTGTTGGATTCAATACCTTGGTTTTGCATTTTGATGCCTTGTGTCCATGTTTCTTACATTTGTGAAATTTTCCTTCAAATCTTGGTTTCTCTTTGCATTCATTAGCCTTATGACCATGCTGATTGCAATTGTAGCATTTTCCATTGAATTTTTCTTTTCTATTGCTCTAGAATTTTTTTGATGTATGACCTATCTTACCACAGTGATTGCAAGTAGCTCTTTGGTTCTTTTGAGCTCCTTGCTTGGATGATTCTCCTTCTTCTTTAAATCCAATGCTTGCTTTTCCTTTTTGCCTATAGAGGTTTTTATTATTCAATTGATTCATGTCTTCTTGTGATTTCATCATTCTTTCATTGATTTTCTTCCCAAAGTTTAGATCATTATGTAATCTTTCATTAATTTTTCTTTCAGACTTTAAGCTTTTCTCCCGAGAACCACAATGCTCTAATACCAATTATTAGAAATATTCAAGACTAAGCTTAGTTACTGAGAGGGGAGGGGTGAATCAATAACTTCTAGAATTGTAATAATTTCAACTCTCAATCCAATAGTCTAATTAGCATTCAATTCATCACATATAATCTGATCTAATTGCATGCATAAGAAACTAAAAATATGAAAGAATTCATAACACTATGACACAAAGATTTGGTGACCCAAAAACCTTCCAAATAGAAAGTAAAAATGGCATGGGGATGATACCCACAACTTTAGTATTGTGGTATAAAGTTAGCCTGTTAAAGCTTACATTGATCACTTTTGGTGATTTTCCCTATTAGGAGCAATTAGGACTTCTAGGTCCACCTTGTGAAAGGATTTAAAAACATACAATTAAGTATGCACTCAGTAAAGAGATTTAAAAAGGACTATTAGGTCTACCTTGTGAAAGGATTTGATTGATCCAACTATTAGGATGAAATAATATATGATCTTTGATCTGCAACTTGGTTTGCTAAATTAGATTCCTTTATGTATTAATCACCTTCTTGTGATAGATATGTCATTGCTACTCCTTATACTACTGTAGCCTCATCAATTTTCTTATTATACTCTTCTATGATGATTACATTGATTTCACACTCATTATGATTACTTTGGATATGATACAATACATTACATATATATCAATCCAATTATATAAATTACAAAATTGGCCACAATACAGGTTACCACAAATATTACAAAGTCAGCCCACATGAAGACATTCGAGTTCTGAAGACTGACTTGGTGAGGTTTTGATACTTAACATCCACTGTCAATGCTCAGCATTGTCATGCACTTGGTAGACATAGAAGCTTAGTCCATACTAATCACTTCCAAGTAGTCTTGAACTCGGTCTACATTGGTGACTCAAAAGATACTATGAAACTCATCATAGAAATTGAGTCTCCTGATTTAAATTGTATGACTTTCTAAACACTTTCACTTCAAGCTTTGTATAAATTGATTCTCTTGGTTAACGCTGAGTGGCTTGGTTAACACTGGACTTGTATCACATACACTACAAACTTGATGAACACTGCATAGCTCAACTTGTATTGGTAAACTTGACATACATTGAGATGCACAGTTTATATTGTTGATCTTCACTGTAATTGTGATTGCTCAGTAACCACTGAGATTTGTCCAAAGGACTCGGTAGTAATTGTAGAATTTAGTGACAACTAAAATACTTGGCAAACACTAATAGATGTACAACAAGCTCAGTAGCTATATACAATCTAAATAATTGTGTGTTACTAATAAAAAACTTGATTGATATGTCAACAAAGACATATTGACAATTAGTGAAAAAAGACTCAAGTCATCCAAGAAGGTCTCTTGATACCACAATTGAGCTTTCCTTCAATCATCATGCTTTAGTTTAGCCTGAGAAGATTGAGAATATTATCTATTAACTAAGAATTATCTTATGAAAAAGAATCACATTGTAAACCAAGTTCTCAGTGTGAATCAAGCTAGCAGTGTGAACCAAATTTGCAATATTTGTCAAGTTCTTAGTATGAACTAAGCATCTAGTTTGAGTAAGGCATCCTGTGTTACTTGAGTGCTTGAGTATCACCTAAGATCACTATATTGCCCAAGTATCAACATCCATGATGAAAGGCTAGTGGGCATATTAACATATTATCCTCACTATGGTATTTGTTCTCTCATTGAGGGTTTCAAAATATAAATTTGTATATCTCTTGATGGATGATTTTGTGTACTTCCATTTCATTTCATTTACCATTGTATTTTTAGTTAAGTGGCTATTGGTTAGCTTATTTTAAATGGCTAGAAGAACAACCAACCTTTTAGTTGATGGTGAGTCACCCCCACTATGTACTATTTGGGACCAAAAACTAGTAATTTATAATCACAACTTTAGATAGATAACATGCAGATGTTCTTGTAAGACCTAGACATGCAAGTCATTTTTGTAGTGGGAGATCATTTCATAGATGAGGGTAATATCATAGGAAAAGCCATCTTATAATATATCAATGTAACACACTTTTAGATTTAGTACAAAGCATCAATTTAGACAGCCAAAACAAGTTCACAACTAAATACCCAATTTTTATTTCCCAAGCCAATTATCATTAATTAAAAGATACATGTACCTATCAAAATGAAATAAAAGTTTGAAAGATATTTGCTATATCATAACATAATATCAATCTAATAAGTATACTTAATAAATTATAAAATGATTATTATGTAACACCCTTACAAGAGTATGATAACTCACATCCTTTCATCTCCAACTACCATAGACATGTTAGCGATAAATTAATCATAATACAATTTTTTTTGGTAAGTTTCTAACCCTTGTTTAAAATCTTAAATCAATAAAATAAGTTTGAGAAAATAAAAAATGAATAATTTCAAAACAAAGTTTAAATATATTTATAGATACAAGAAATTTATAATCATTCGTTTAGATAGAAAACATGAGCAAGTTCTAGTAATTCCAAGATATGCAAGTCATTTTTGTAGTGGGAGATCATTTAGTAAATGAGGGTAGCATCAGAAGAAAAACCATAAAATTTATAGATATAAAATTAAACAAGAATGGTTCATATAAATACTCATCTTAAAATATATCAATGTAACACATTTTTAGATTTAAGACAAAGCATCAATTAAGATCACCAAAATTAGTTCACTACTAAACACCCAACTTTTATTTTCCAAACCAAATTATTATTTCTACTTTTATCATTAATTTAAAAGATAAATGCTATATCTTATGATCATCTCAATCTAATGGGTATTCTTAATCAATTCTAAATTAATTGATTTTTTAAATTTACTAAGGCTATTTTGCATTGGAAAAGATCTATATTCTATTTATCTTCAATAAGAAAACCTATAAAAGTTCTACACAATGCTAATGATTTAATGAAGAATCCTAGCCATGGTTGTATATTCTTAAGGAATATTCCTAGCCAAGGTTGTATATTCTTAAGGAAAGAGAGAGAAAATGAAGTCCTATAGGTAGCTTGATTCATACTACACATGATTATGCTATATTTTACTTTATTTAGAAACTTCATAGAAATTAGTCAAATAATAGGGTATCATGATGACTTTGACCTTCCAAAGTAGATCTAATATTAGGCTTTCTCATTTACTTCCAAAATATGACAAATATTTCATCACCCCTCTTCTAACAACAAACATGAAAGAAAATACGTAGGAAATTAAGTAATTGACTGGGTAAGAAATAATAGTTACAGATTGTCCTAAAGTTAAATATATATTCAATGTTGTAGTGCAACACTATATGAGTCTTGACAAATCTATGCCAAGATTGAATTTAATGAATGAAAGAAAGTTATTAATATTGTGCACGAGGCTTAAAAAACCTATGTGACTCATAAATAACAAGTAAATAGATAAGTATGCAAATCCTAGAACTCCACCATAACTATATTTCCTTTTCCTCTTTATCGTAGATGTTTTTTTGTGTATCTTAACATTAAAATATGGAACCCTAGATAATATTTCTTCCTTAATCAAATTATTCAAGGTGTTAACATTCAATGTCTCAGTGTAATTGAATGGAATATTGTTGTAGGTTGATCACTTCATGAGGTGATGAATAACTACATCTTGATCTTGTCAAGTCTTCTTTGAGTATCATCCATCTTTCTATTTCACATTTAAGTTGATGTGAACCAATTCATATGTAAGAGATCAACATTGTTGCTTCCTATTTTATTTTCATTTCCATGTAGTTGTTTTGGGTATGATCATATGCATGATTAAAATGTTTCATGTAGCATTCATTTATCCTCCCAAGTTACTTGATCCACATGCTATCTTTGAATTATACATGAATGCACAATTTTATTTTTCCACTATATAGGCACTCCCTTATGATAATACCCCACTTATTTAATTTTTTTCTGTTTGTTGCATCTATGCACTCTTCATTCTATCTAATTTCTCTTTTCATTGTCATTTTTTGCCAACAACACATTTTCATGTTCTCTAGTCTTCTTATATAGCTTACCAATCAAAACATAGCTAATGTCTAGACAAAAAATGATCTATCCTCCTCCTAGACAATCTCATATAGAAAAGATGATTTAATTTTGAGGCTATTTGTGATTCAATATATTTTGTAATCTCTATCTGTTTCCACTTTCTTATCAAAGTATTGGTACCCCATGCCATACAACCATATAGTACCACTGGAGCCATAAGAAGTCAAAAAAGACATTTTTTATTTCATATACAATTGTATGTATGTAATTAATAATACCCCTAGGCAAATACATTTGTGAGGATAAGGGATCGAACACATAGCCACAGAAAACAAACATAATTTTCTTCCCTCCCACCCTCATTATAAGAGGATCTAATGCACTTGTCTATAGGTAGCATATTTTTTTTCTTAGGACACTTTATATTAATTTGAACATAATCTATATTTTGACAAACATGGAGATTAAAATCAATATTATATGTTTTAGGTTTGATAGATGCACTAAATTTAGAATATAAATTAGACACATTTTTGGGTTGTTGTGTCCTCATAAATAATAGTATAATTATCTCAAAGAAGAGCAATTTTGGATAACTTTGTATTTTTGGAGCTCAACATAAAGTATTTACAATTTCATCCAATAGAAATGAAATGAATTAAGAAAAAATATCAAGCAATGTACATTTCTGAATAGAAAAGCATCATTTTCTTGTCTTTAGTGGATATAACTATTTGCATATTGCTTGTCAGGTTTGACCCTCAAAGTATCGGTTTACCAAAGCTTCTTCAATTTGGAAATTCAGTTTGAAAGAGATGGAAAAACCACTTTGAAATATAACATTTTTCATTTGTCTATACAAGTAAACATGTGAAGGCACCATGGTCTAGGTCACAAGAAATTTATACAAAAAATAACTAACTATGACTTCTTCAACTTCCTTCTTTACCTCTTTGTAATTTCCTTCCATAAGAAGACTTTCTCTTCTCTTATTTCTCAACAAAGGCTCAAAACCTTTAAAAAATCTCTATATATCTTCATTAGTTCTTACTTCACACATTTTTTTTAATGTTTTGGAGGGTGTCCCCACAATCGAAGCCCAATGGGTTCCCTTTATGGGGTGATCTTGGAGTGAGACTAGGCCCTTTGGCCATGGGATAACCAAGACTCCCCCCCAAGTGTCCATGGTAGGATAATGATGATCAAGGGAGTTAAACTCGAGACCATGGGGATCACCCACAAACCTCAAACCAACTCACCTAACATGTGGGGGCTTACTTCACATTTACATATTTTATCTCAATTTTATATCTTCCTTTACTACTTTTCTCTTCCTATTTAGTAGTTTATTGTACAAGTCTTCAAGGATTTTACTCTAAATACTACCAAATCTTTTATTTCTCAAAATCAGATTCCCCACTATAGCATTTTCTAACTGCCTTCTATCCATGTTACTATCAAAACTCTAATATTTATTTAATTGAACAAAATTGCCATTATCAATGATCTGCATTTTCAAAATTTAAACCTTAGTTTTCTAGGCTTTCTTACCAAATGGTGTTCTACCTTCACCAACTACCTATTCTACTACCTTTTCCTTAATCTCTTCCTCAGACTCATTAGATTCACTAATTTGTATTGTTTTCCTTCCCTTTTTTTGACCACTACTAGGATTCCTAGTCTTTTTTCTAGGGGATGGTTTAGGGTCTTGATTAACCTTCACCAACCTTTTAGATTTCCTCTACACAAATTCTTTGAGTACTACATTTTCATCAGGTTTCTTCTTTAGTCCAAGTTGCTCCTTGACAGGTTGCACTTGTGCAACTGTAACATAGGGAACACTAGGTATCTGAAAAGTAGATCTTGCTACTATCACTCCCTTTGAAGGTGCTACAATGGAAATGGGAGTATCTTCCAATACCTCAAATTTCCCATTAGCCTTCATTTCCAAGGCTATACCCTTGATCTCATTAAATTTCTATCTTGCCATTCCTAATTCTTTGAGAATATATTCTATCTTCTTAGCATTCCTCTATGATTTTCTTTCTATAAAGTTCAGAGTGAACTTCCTTCATCTTTTCTTCATATGTCCCCAATCTAGGACATTCAATATCTCTTTTTGATTGAAGTATAATCTTTTCATAACCTTCAATGAGTTCTTCATTCATTTCATAATCCATATGTTTTATGAATTTAATTCTTCATTCCACTACCTCCATATAAGTTGTGTCAATCTCTATTATAAAACACATTTCATCCTTATATATTTTTACCATAGTAGAAGGGATTCTATATCTTTGTTTCATTTCCAACTAAAAATTCTT
This sequence comes from Cupressus sempervirens, assembly GCA_028749045.1. Taxonomy (NCBI): domain Eukaryota; kingdom Viridiplantae; phylum Streptophyta; class Pinopsida; order Cupressales; family Cupressaceae; genus Cupressus; species Cupressus sempervirens. The sequence continues at coordinate 275,197,460 of CM053791.1, read as the reverse complement.
TATCATTTTGTTTGTCTCTATCTCTAACATCTTAATTTCTAGCCTTGTAATATTGGGTGATCATCTTCATGGTGCAATCATTACTATCCCAACTTATTATTCTAGGAAATCGGTTGATTGCATGAAAAATAAATAGGTCAGCAAAGACTCAAATCTTTTTACTGCATTCTTATATTTCTTCATCTTTGCAATGTTATCCAACGATTGCATTCTAACAATCTTGCACATGTTCACCTTTTTTCTTTTTAAAAACCATCACATATGCTACATGTAGAAATCTTGCTAGTATATAGTTTACTCTTGATTTGTGATTGAGCTTGTATCCAATAATCTTTCTCAAAACTCTAACTCTAGTATCCTCAATTAGGTCAACTGTCATATTTCTACCATCAAATTTGGTCTTTAGATTTCTTTCAACAATCTTCTTGACATTTGTATCATTTTAATTCTTGGTCATCTTTTTAATTCTTTTTTAATTAATTTTTAATTTTTAATTATTATTATTATTTTTAATTAATTAATTAATTTTAATTTTATTTTTGTTTACCTTTTTCTTGTGTGTTGTTCTTTGTTTTAGTCATGCACCCCTATTGTCTTGTTTTTATTTTATTTTAATATTTTTATTTATTTATTATTATTGGTTTAGCTTTGGGGTTTGTGCATTCATTTTTCCTGTTCTCCTTTATATGGTGAGTCTTTGCTAATTTTTCTACTTACTTTATTTGACATCTCTTGCTCTCTCATCCTGATGATGGATCACGTAGTGTGATTCGAAAAGTTGATGGTAAAAATCTCCACACAATCTAATCCAAAAACTGATTTACATAACTATAATGGATTCTGGAAATCTGATTGCATTAATTTGTATCATTTACTGGATTATAACCTTCATTTCTCAGTCCTATGAACTTATGAATTAGGTCATTATCAATTAAAATAGGTATATCTCCTACCCAAAACATTTCTTCATGTACTCTGCTCAAAATAATCTTACTACATTCATGATTATCAAATTCCATATAAAGCATATACTTGATCAGGTTTAACTCATTCAAGTATGAAACCTTGGTTTTCAAGGTTAGGTTTCCATTGCACATTATATCTAATTCATTATTAATTTATTCATCTCCAATACTCTTAAATTTATAGTGAATGTAACTTCTAACATCTTCTATGTGAAATACATTAGGTGAGATTTGTGAAAATGCTCCAAAGGATTATCAATAAGAGAAACAACCGGGTGCTTCTTAAATTTTTACCTTGTTCTCTCACTAACATCACATACAAACTAGCGTTCCATTATGATAACTGATTATATTTTAAATTCTAACTAAAAGCTTCATAAAATATCTTAGTTAACACATATTAGGGATTCTTCAACTTCACACTTTAGATTCTTCAATTCACTCTTAATTTGCTATCAAATCTCTCACAAATTCTCTACATGATCAAAGGGTACTGAAAATATTGTTCACAATCCTTAAATCATTTCAAATTTAAATTTTCATTAAATTTATATCTACTTCATTTTCAAAAGTTGTTTTCGATTACCAACAATCTTGTTTTCTTTTGTACAACTTATTGTGATCACAAAAATGCATGTGGACTTAACAATAGCTTCGTTACTATGTCATTTACCTTCTATTGGCTGTGCAACTTCTGATTCACTTTCTAACATCAATCTTGATCAACTAACTCTCTACTTCTACTAGAAATGCTTAATTCAAATAGGATGAGTCATAAACAATTACTAACTTCAATCTTCCATCAGGTGCATCAGAATACTGCTATTCCAAAACTGTATGAGAACTTTCTGGATTATTAGCTTTCACAAATAATTCTTTGAATTTATCAACATGCTCTTTTATTTCTTCCTTTTGACTATTATTAGTGTCATTATCATTTCTTCTATCATTTATGTTATTATTCCTTCTGTAATTAGGAATCTTGTTCAAATTTAGATTTGTAATATACAACCTATTTCCTTTCACCATTAGGTCTTTCTCTATCATTGGATTTGTTTGTGATCTCCCTCTTTTATTACCTATAGGGTTAGAGTTCATAAACATTCTACTCTTTCTATTACTACTATCAAACTTAGGTGTCTTACAATATACTACTTTATGACCATAACCATGAAAATTATGACAATAGAAATTAATGATAGGTTTAAATGACTTACTTGTGTAATCTCTCTTCATATGAACAACTCCATTTCATATAAAATATCTACCTCTAAATTCATGTTTTTCTTCCTTAGGTGATTCAACTTGCTTAGGTTCATCAACTTTCTCTATTTTCTTTGGTTCACTATGTTTCCCAGACAAATCAACTTGTTCATTTTGTTTAGATACTTTTGTAGGTATGCTTGATTTTGTCCTACTCTAATCAGTTTCTTTAGGCTTAAGGGTCTCAAAAACTAGATATGGTTCTTTTCTAACTTCTTTTTTCTTTTTTGACTTTTCTCCAATAAGATATCCAAGGTCTATCTTATCATAAGAAGATCTCTGGTAAAATAGCTATTCATCAATTTTCTCACTACTATAATACTGAATCTCTAACTATTGTTTAGCTTGTATCAATTCTCCTTTTACAATAGTATTTTACTTTTCTAATTCAACATTCTCTATCTTAAGATAATCTAATTTAGATTTTACTTGGGAAAATTGGGATCTTAGAACTACATTCTCAGATTTTAGATCTGGTTCAGTCTTGCTATCAATTTTCTTAAGACTTAACTTAAGTTCAACAATTTTTAACTCATGTTTCACGATCTCATTTTCTTTCTTGAGGGTTCCTACTTCATCATTGTCACTAGTCTTCTCTTTTTATTCCTTTCTAGATTTCAAATGGTCAACCTCATCTTTCAGCTTACCAGTGTAATCTTTTACATCTTTATACCTATGTTTTATGTTGTCTCTTTTTTCTGTAAGAAGATGAATTTGATCAAGAGATTCTTCAAGATTTATCTTTAACTATTCTGTATCCATAGGGATCTTACTCAAGCTATTAAGCCTCTTTTGATTAACTATGCTCTAATGCTAATTGTTAGAAATAGATAATACTGGGGGGGAGGTGGGGTGAATCAGTATTCTATAAACTTTTTCCCACACCTAGATATTATTAATTACTTTGCAACATACATTAGAAAGTATAAAAATTATGCTAAATAGTAAATATAACCATATACAAAGAGAACTCATAACATCATTATTTGTTAACAAGGGAAACCCTGACCAATGGAAAACCCTGATGGGGTGGTACCCACAAAATGATCCACTAAACAAAAGAATTTGGTTAATGATATTGACTCTATTAGGAGTCTATCAAACACACATAGTTTCACGAGTCCTTGTTAGAGGACTAGGCTTGTTAAAACCCTTAACCCCATTAGGAGTTGCATCTACCCTATTAAAATTTGGTAGTTCAAGTATAATGAATGCAAGAAGAGCCCACTAGCCTAACATGAAATATACAATTAAGCTTTTTCACAAGAGTAGATATACATAAAATAGTGTCTTATTGTTGTAATTCATAATTCATCTGATCATACATTGGATTTCATATTAGAGTATGTGTAGGATCATGGCCAACCAAACTATGCTCTTAAGTGGCAATTAAAAAATTAGAAAATCAGGGTTATGTAAACTTGACATGCAATTTTCTACTTGTTATTAACTTTAGATCAAAAAGTTTAGAGAAAAGAATCTCTAGAGAATTGAATCTAGTTTGTAAATTACTAGGGCATATCTCAAAAAAAAAAAATTGATTGGTCAAAATTTTGAATTTTAATGCAATATTACAAAAAATTTAGAATAAAAATATGAAGTAGACGTATGTCTGACCACCTTAAACAAAATCAAATGATAATTTTTTAAAATAATATTCTAGATATAAGTAGTAGACTCATGCCTAGATGTGACACATATTTTTTGGTATTTTTATTCTAAATAAATAATAAATAATTAATTTTTGACTTTAGTATTTTTGGAATAAAAAATCTTGTGTTTGACCACCTTAACTAATTCAAAACTCTGCAAAATTCAATTTTTCATTTTTCTTCCTTATAGTCGAACAAACATAGAATGTGATGCATCTTTTGGATTTAAAAAATGTTGTACAATTTGAAAGTTATAGTTGTTTTTCAAGTAGTGTGTCATTCAACACTTTATACGTAACTCCATTAGAAAATAAGTAATAATTACTTACTAAACTCATAAGAACATTCTTAAGAAACCCTTTTCATTTCATCAAATTTTGGTGAAAAAAAGGTCATCAGCTACATGTTTGAAGTGAAAATCACATAAAAATAGGCCAAAAGCACATTTTAAGGATGTTTTTAAAGTTGACCATATAGGTTTGGTATCAAAAGATATAGTGGACCTTATAAAGATATTAATTGTTCTCATTTAGTATCAGAGTGGGTGGGAAAAAAGTTGGATAGATTTTGAAATGGTTTGAGATATTTTAGAACTACAGATTTTTCAGATTGCCACTTATTGGCACACCATGATCCTAGACATACCCATTACAAAAGGATTGCATATTACATGTACTTCCTTCAAAATAATTCTAATCGCATGTTAATACCTCATTTTATTGTGAAATATATGATCTTTACTTATACCTTGAAAATTATCAAAACTCTAATTAGTTGGCCTTGATGTTTCTACATGCTTGGCTAATTATACAATAAACTTAGGGTTAACATCTAGGATGTCATCCCATAACATCTAAGTAAATATGTTGTTACCAAAACAATTCCTTAAGAAGTACAATTCATTTTACTATCATGCTCTATTGTGCTCAGTTAATTACCTGTATAGGTAATTCCTTTCTAACTAATGTCATACTATCTGTACATATCTGTGCACTAAAATACATCATCATAACACTGTCAACTATAAGTCCTCAACAACACATGAGATAACTTAGACTCTATCATTCACACATATTGAAACTATCTTTGTGTTGATACAAACTATCCAATACTTAGACCATTTCCTATCTTTGATTTCATACTGAAATACAAAAATATATATGTTTCCATAAATGAAAACATTAACTTGTCTACTTAGCCAAATTTACAACATGCTTAACTACCACCTATGTACTATAAGTTGAGTGGTTGTATCGAACATTGAAAAATCTATCATTTGGTGCAACAACAACCCCATTCTAACAAGTGGTTTTAGAGCTTGGCCACATGTTCAAAGCCTCAAACCCTAGAGTTACACTAAGGGGGAGATTTTTAGAAAAACATGAGTGCTCCCCTCGAGATTCATGAAAAGGGCTTAAAGACCTCCTATGTACTATAAGTTGAGTGGTTGTATTAGGCATTGATAGATTGATCTTTTGGTGTAATGAAAATCCTATTGTAACAAGGAATGTTACTCTACACTTGAAGAAGTAGGAAAATTGAAAAGAGAATAGGAAAGTCACTCAACTAGGCTATGTGAACTCATGGAACAAAAAAAAAAAGTAGTAAATGATAAAGAAATAAAAAATGAAGATGAAAGATTATTTGTAGCAAGATTAGAAGAAAATACCAATGAAATCCAACAACTTCCACAACATCAGACAAACATGGTAAATCAGCTAGACGATGAAAATAATGAAATCACCAATCTAAAAATAGAGAGTAATAGACTCCAAAATGAGCTAAGAGTTCAAGAGAATTCAATGAAAGAAGCTTGAGGTCAGAAGAAAGTGTGAATCAATTGTATGATTTTTTTTTTAATAGACCTAAGGACACTACTAGCTTAGGGTATACTAATCAAGGAGAATCATCACAACAAGGAGCACAAAAGAACAAAAGGTCTACATGTAAAAATTATGTAAAAATAGGTCATACATCAAACTTTTGCTAGAGTAATCCTATGTAACTCAAGTTCAAAGGTCATTGCTATACTTATGACAAATATGGATATGAGGAAAATGAATGTAGAACCAGATCAAAGTTTGAAGGAAAATGTTTCACATGTCACAAGCATGGTCACAAATTTTTTGAGTGCAACTCAAATCAATGGAATCTAAATAATCAACACAATAAAATAAGACAAAGAACATTTATCAGTTGGGACTACAATACATGGGGAAGATGTCACCTATATGGAGACTATGGTCACATTGGAGTAAATTGTGTAAGAACTCACTTGAAGAAAACAAATACTGATGTGAGATGTTATGCATGCAAAAGATAGGCCATTTGGAAAGAAAATGTATGAATTGAGATACAAAAAATTCTAGTAAAGAAAAAAAGGAGAAAAAAATGGTTGAACAAATCAAAGCTCAAATGAATAAGAAATGTGTAAGGAAATCAGAGGAAAGTACAAGACAAGACAATGATTCTATTTTCATGCAAACCAATGAGTTGGGTGAAGCAGCCACATTAAACTAAGTAGTCAAGGAGATGGATGGATTTATAAATACAAAGAAGATCTTACTATTAGAATTCTTTAGAATAATTGAAAGGGGGGGGGGGGGGGGGGGAGGGTGAATCAGTTATTCAAAGTCCAATAATGTAAAATCCAAACTTTCTAATAAAATAGAGGTGAATTAGAAGTACTATCCTTTTTACTTACTTATCATGCATGCAATTAAATATTAAACAATCATGAAAAGTAATCATGCATGACTACATAACACAAAGGATTTTGGTGACCCAAAAACCCTCCAGGAATTAGAAGGTAAAACTGTGGTGGTGATGACACCCACTAAATAACTACACAATTAAATCTCAACCGCCTCTGATGATTTTCCCTGTTAAAGGCTATACACATTGTCAGATGTGACCTTGTTAAAGGATTTTTACACCATATTAGGAGTGTGCCCTATTAGAGGACTTAAGAACATTCAACTTAGAATGACACCTTGTTAAAGGATTTACATAGAGCTGTTAGGCTCACCCAAGTCCATGGGGTTTATAGTCACCTTCTTAAAAGAATCTTTTATCCCTCTCTAAGGATCTCCTATCCTTCTCCTAAGGATCTCTTTATCCTTCTCCTGGGGATCTCTTATCCTTCTCCTGAGGATCTCTTATCCTTCTCCTGGGATCTGTTGGGCGTTCATTTTGCACGAGGTCAATGGCAGGAATCCATAGTGCAATTCCTCTCTTGAAAAGAAAATCTTTTAAGGATCCACTCCAAGGTTCAGTGTTTGTCTTGCGACATACCAAAATCTGCTCAGTAGAAGATAAATTTGAATGTTCACAATGAGGCCTTTGCTGGTTCCAAAACTCTTTTACCTTGGAATCAAGTAAAATCTATTTGTTGTCTCAAAAATATCATACCAAAAGAACAATGTTTTTGTATTTTCTTTTTTTAATGAATGCAACTCTAAAAATGCAGCTAGTATGAGGTCCTCATCTAATATGGGGGTTAGCAAAGCAAATAACAAAACTAAAAGCAAATAACATGAAATCAAATAACTTGAAATTGAAATTCCTAAATGGACATAAGATACAGAACACAACACGCTATGAGTTAAGCCTTTGAAGAAATTGGTAGGAAACCAATGAAAACAGGAGTAGCACTTCCTAGAATCCAGTGATGCAATCGTTGGTGAGAATCTGTAACAAATCGAATGATGTTTCAATCTTAATCAAATTGCAAGGCCACAGAAAGTGTGCTCATGCGAGACAAAAAGCTATGTAGACACAATCAGGTGATTTCTTCTCAAGCTCATTACATCAACATAATTCATATATCTGTAGGAAACACCAGAACTAAAAGATCGCACAACCAGAAACAATGCCATAAATCTTTGGCTCAATCACAATCTCATGAATAAAATCAACAAAATAATGACACATTTAGGAAAGAATAACTACACTCCAAATTCTAGCACCAAAAGCATAACTTTATTGCATAATAATGGCGGCCCTTGTTACATTTCACAATGGGGTAGTTATAAGAAATTGTCTCCTCAATTTGTGTAGAGAGTGAGAGATATCTTAATGCAATAATATGCTTTTAAAACATTAAAACAAACTAAATATATTCAAACTGGTAATCTAACTGGTACTTAGAGGGACTCCATCCATATTTTATTCATTAATTGGATGCATGAGCCCATTACATATCAAAAACAATGAAAGTATGAGAGAGAAAGTAGGAGGAAGCCATTAGTCAAAGTAGAAGTGCACGGAGACACAAAAAATAGAAGCTGGCCCTTCACTTGATGTGTGTTGGAGTTAATTTGCCATCAAAATGCATTTTCAATGAATGAAAAGTGATATTTTTGAAACTGGCAGTCAACTGTCGGTGCACCTTTGAATTGCGGAGCTGCGGACCTGTGGACCTGTGGACCTCGATTGAGTCAAAAATCTCAAAATTTTTCTAAGTGTCAAAATTGAAATTCTGGCATCTAGGTTTTGTTCATCTTCATCCTAAATATATGCTTGGATATTTGCCCTTGAATTTCTCTATAATCTTAGTAATCTTAGCAGTATCGAGAAGATCCAAAGCCTCACACTTATCTTTGACCTTCTATTTGTAGTTGTCCACGTCAATTCAAGTTTCTGCAAAATCCCCAAGTTTGGTATCCAACTCGAACAATGCTTCTTCTATCTTGAAGGCTTGTCTGATGTCTTCATCACTGGATGCTTCCTCTAAATTCTTTCTAAAGTTTTCTACAACTACCTCAACTGGTAAAAGCTTCTCTCGTTCTTCATCTTCAAAAATATCCAAACATGCATCACTATATAACTTTTGTGCTTCCAAAATTCACTCTTGAGCTTGGTCCTTGAGCCTATGTATCTCATCATGCAATGTTTCCATCACTTTATTTCCCTCTGCAATCTTTTCTATCCAATCATCTATCATGTCTAGCTCTTCTCCGGTATATACATCAATCGGAATGCGGTACCTTTGTCCTTTTATGGCCTATAGAATTTACAAATCCTTGCTCCAAACCCGTACCTCATCCATAATGGTGAAGTCTTGCCTCAAAATTGCCATGATCTTATCAACATTGCCTTGTGTAGTATGTAATAATTTCAGACTTCCTGTAACTATAGTGATACCCCTATCCTCAAGGTTTTCTAGCCAATCCTGACAAGCTCTCAGAAATGGATTGAGCCGTACACCTTCTCCTTCTTTAAGAATTGTAGTCAAAGTCTCCTTGGGGCATTCAGAATCAAAAGGACCAATAACTTCAGCTAGATATCCTTTTAAGATCTCAACTTGCCTTCAAAGTGCTTTGATTTCAATCTCATTACATTCTATATGGTTAAGAACTACTTTGACTCCTATAGTCATCATCTGTTGAGAAGTATCCTGTGTAGATTTCCCTAACATGATATCCTTTACTTCATAGTCCTGAAGGCTGACAGGTTCTTCATTTGTACCTTTTGGGGGATGAGCCACTTGTGCAAATAAGTCTGAATTTTGAGTAGTGGTAATGAATGCAAATGGTGTTGCATCGTGTAATGAAGAGTCAGGCTTGTATAAAATCTTTGCAATGTCACAAATATCATCCTCTGAAGCAAGGAATTGATGCTTAGAACTTCTTATTATTTCCTTCTAGAACCATCTCGAGATATGTCTTTCTTTAACCTTGGCTCTAGATGATGAAGGGATGTGTTTAGCAACCTCCTTCCCTCTGTCACTTTTTCTTGGAGTTTCCTATTGTGAGGGTTCTTCTTTTTTAGTCTCAATTTTTGTAGATCTCGTAGTTTGGTCCTCAACTTCCTGGGAAGGCTGTTGTATACATTCCATTACCTATGCCTCTTTTGGTGGCTCATTAGTAGCCCTTGGTTCTGGTTCTCCTTGTCATGATGATTCTTTCTAAACATGTTACTTTGAACTCAAAGGTGGAGGTGTCACTGAAACCTTATCTACCATCATAGCTTGAGATGAAGATGGGGGCATTGGATGAGGACCTTGTGTCTCAGGTGGTATTTGCATCCAATCTTGCTATTGAAATTCACCTGTAGGATTATCTCTAATCTCATCTCCAACCAATTCTATACCCACTGGCATGAAATCAAAGTTTTGAATGGAGAGAATATCATCACCTAGCTCTCTTTGCTCATTCACCCATCATTGTACTTCATCTTCTGAAGAAGAGAGCTCTACCATTTCACCTTGGGTGTGTGGTGGGGTATTTGTGATATTCTTCTTGCTTTCCAATTCTGTGGCTTTGGCAAGCCAAATTCTCCCTTGTAAAGGCACTTTTTCTTCCTCCCCATCTAAATTTGTCTCATCCTCATCTGATTCTTCCTTGGGAATGGTTTCAGGAATAGATGGATTAGGCACTAATCCCTCCTTTACTTCTGTGGAACCATAAGAGAAGTGGGTTCTTCATGCATTGAATGAATGGATGTCTCTGGAATCTCTCCTTCTTCTTGTTGGCTTGACAAAATAGGAGGCAATGGAAAATCAACCTAGATATGAGAAATTGTAGTGTCTCGAGGTTCTTGGGATGTAGATTCATGTTAATGCACAAGGGCCTGTTCTTCAACATGCTCTATCTAGATCCTCTGAGGATAGACTCTCTTCCTCTTTTCTTTCTTCTTCTCTAAAGGATGGTAGTATCCCACTGGACGATCAAGCTGGTAGACTATTTCTGGCCTAATAGGAGACTGGAGCACAAAGATAGGAACTGTGAGCTTTCTCCCCTTTACCCTTTCTGGGTGAGCATGTGCATGGAATATCACTGTGTCTGGAATCGGATCAAGTGGAAAGAGTTTCTTGATCCAACTCTTTGTCATTCTGATGACATGTCTTGCTCAATGATTAATATCATCTCCTTCCTCCCTATCAACTTCTGCATTTAGAATGGGCCTCTCGCCAACCTTATCTATATTGAATAAGGGATCTAGTAGCTCTTGCGAATCTTGTAGCCTTATCTCATTTGGGATGGTCAAATGGAGAGCCTTCTTTTCTAAATACAAAGTCATTCTACAATAGTCCTTGATACAGACATCATAGTCATTTGTGGCATTCATCCAATTATCTTCAATGGCATCCTCATGGTAGAACTCTTTTCTCGCCAGATTTTCCACTTTACCAACATTGTCAAAGAGTGGCCAGGGAGAGTTATATTCTTCAAGAGGATAGTTCTCCCATTCCCACTTGAAAGTCAAGATATCCTGCTTTCTCTTTACCTAGTATGCTCCTATTACAAATGGCCAATCCTAACAAGGTCTTCGTTGTTTCTTGATCCTCTCATAAGTTGACTTTATCTGTCAAGAAATTTCCATTAGAACTAACTTGTCACTTAGGTACCTTGGGAGCTTCTTTGGATGGATAGATGCACCACCAACCTGAATGTATGTGAATGTCTGGAACTAGATAAAATATGCACCGAGAGCTATGATCTATGCCTTGGCCTCATCAAACAATCTCTTTCCATAATCACCTTTGATGAATTGAATGATGGAAAAGATAAAGGCATCATTCACAATCCTGTATTCTTGGCTTTGCGGTGAGAGCTTCTTCTTAACTAGTTGAGGATAAACTATATACGGCCATGCGTTAGGGTCTTGCATACTACCCCTTTTGTACAACCTAGGATAGTTGGTGGCTCTTGCTACAAGTAGATATACCATATAAGAAGTCATATAAAAATTCTTCTTATCCTTTACTATTCGTAACTGATCACACACATTCTCACTAAGTGTGGTGGCCCAATCCAGTGGCATTTTTGCATGTCTGATGGTTTCAGTGAAGTTAACCATAAATGGAGTGAGATGACCTGCTATAGGCAATCCCATAACTCTACTCAGAAGAATGATTGAATATCCAATGCCATCCTTCATGTATCCTCGCGCCATATCTACTTTGTTGATTGTCTTTCCTCTAGATGGCTTCTCAATGAAGTATGAGGAATATATAATGTCCATGGCCTCCTAGTGATGATCCTTATGCCACCTCTTAGTTGCTTCATATGAAAGTCTAATAAACTGATCAGCTCTAGGTAAATGAAAAAATCTCTTGATATTATCAGGTCATAGATCTAAGAGCACTTCCCCAGTGACGCTCTTTACCACAATTTCCTTGGGAACAAAATGTCGAGATAAGGTCATAATCAATTCAACTGACTTAACAATCCCAGGATGTGATGCTGCATTTACCAATCCAGACCGAATTAAGGTGGATCTCAAAGAAGATCTTTCAGTTGGGTTGTTACAAACCCTCAAAAATTCTCCCAAGTCCGTGTGCCCAAGTTCTATGTCTTTGATCTCAGAGTGTTCATTGTGCAATCATGACTTTGGGGTTACACCTTGGAACTTGTACACAACTGGCTTTGCTATTGATCCAGATTTGGATGCCATTTGATTATATTTCCTGTACATCACAAAGAAAAAGAATGATTAATTAATTGATACATATAAAAAAATTTTAAAAATGATATTCTAGAATTTATTTTATTTGTTGAGAATTTTTTTTTTTGGGTTTTTGAGATCATATATAAAAAAAAAAAAATTAAAATTAAAAAAATGAGGTTTGGAGTGGTGGCCCCATGTGCACATCTGAGAGGAGGGTGGTAGCGGCATTGTGCATGCATCAAGAAGGGTGCGGTGGAGGCCACGCATGCACCAAGAAGGGCACTGCGAAAGCCACGCGCAGCGGTTGCATCACTGCGCATCCTTGAGGGTGCGCAGAGCTATGGCTGCACGTGGCCCCGTAGGCACACACAGTGGTCGCCCTGCCACGCATCCAAAAGTGGGCATGAAGTAGTAGCCACACACGGCCTAGAGGGATGTGGCAATAGCGTCGTGCGCACGCATCGAGAAGGGCATGGTGACAGCACATCGCACACTTCTTCTCCTGAATGCGCGCTCAAGTGCGAGATCATGGGAATGGAGGGGGGAGGTTTCATACCTTCCTCTCTCAGCTCTACTATTTCAGCTTCACAAAAAAAAAAAAAATGGGGGGGGGGGGGGAGGGGGTTTTTATAACTTCCCTTCCTCCTTTCCTTGCATGCGCGCGCACCTCGATATTGCTAAGCACGCGAGTTTTTTTTTTTTTTTTTTTTGTTTGTTGTGATTTTCAATTTTTTTTTTCCCCAAGTCCGTGATTATTGGACTCAAATCTCAAACAAAATTTCTTCTCTCAGATTCGAATTGTGAGTCCAAGAGTCAAAAAAAGTAGGGGATCCCCATTCTTCACTAGGAATGGGGCATGTGTTGTGGAGACCACAACAAATAACCCTTAAAAAAGGGAGAAATGACCAAGGCATTTCTTCATCAGCAAACATTCTTTTGATGTGTGTCAAACACCAACCTAGCTTCGAACATCCCAAACATCTTTTGGATGACTTCTTAGTTAAAATCTCAAAACTCAATACCTTCCAACTCAGTGTGTGTATTGTGTATTCATTCCTTTTTATGTGTTAGGCTACAATCAATCAAAGTCCTTTTTCAACTTAAAACAATCTTCCACCCCTCCTAGTTCATTCATTTGGAATTTCCACAAAGGCTCTTTGTCAACCAATTGCTTGACCAAATAAGAGAATTAGTTCGAGGGCTCGTGGTGGGATGTCACGTTCTTTTAATTTCAGGCCTTTTGCATAATCACTCCATTTCATTTAAAACATTACTTTTGATGAAACCATACTTTTGACTACAAGGTGCTTTGTTTTGTAATGCACCTCTAGCCATTTCAGGTTGGTAGAATCCTTCTGGCTTAACACCGTCTCTCTCCTTTTTTTTTTCTTTTTGTATCCTGACTACGCTTAGATTCTGTAGCCAGAGTATCAGTGTCATTTCTTGGATTCAATCTCTTATGAACATCCCTTGCATTCCTCTTTTAGAACTTTTAAGAAACTCTTATGCCAAACAATGATCTTAGCAACCCTCCGAGGAGACCCCTCCTATTTGAACCAGTCAGAATTTGGATCATTTCTCGTCATCTTTGACTTGAAATTGAACAACACCTAACACCATCAAATCTTTAAATTTGCAAAGTGTTGAGAGCTTGTTAGTCTAGGCTTCATATTTCTAGACTGAAAGTCCCTTTAATTCCATAAGAGATGTATGTTTCTTGGTTGGTATAAAACACACAATCATCCAAATGTTTTGACAAAGAAATACCTCCTCCTAAAATCGGGACCAAAGAGTGGTTAGTGAAATCTTGAGAAAATTCCCAAGTACACCTTACCCCCTAGGACTAACTTGACTTTAAAAGAAAACACATGACTGAAAGCAAACACACAACTTAGAAAAAAGGAAACACACTTGCAGAAGTAAACACCATTGCAGAAATGAAAATTTAATCTACATGCGGAAATGAAACCTAACTAATGTTTTTTTTTTTTTTCTTTTTTCTATTTAAATTTTCAATTTTTCAATTTTTTTTGTGATTTTCAGGCTTCAAAATAATGTTTCACAAATTTCCCATTTACGGGCAAAGGTAGAAACTCCCCTTGTAAGGAACTTAGCCTAAATGTGTTTTCTCTGAGAATTTTTGCAATCTAATATGGGCCTATCCACAAGCGTTGAAATTTGGAATGGCTTCCCGACTTTTCTTTCGTCTTATCCCAAAGTAGGACTAGGTTAGAAATCCTGAAGGATTTTACCATGGCCCTCTTATCGGACCATCTCTTAACAATGGCTTGATGTTTAGCCATGTGTTCTAATGTAGTTGTTTGTTTCTCATCCATTTCCAGAAGATTCATCAATTAGATTTGTACTCTGTGAGTGTCATCAGAATACTCACTCATGAATTTTAAAACAGGAATCTTGAGGTTGAGCGGGAATACCGGTTCTTGCTTGTAAACAAGTAAATAGGGAGAAGTACCCAAGGCCTTTTTCACTCTGACCTGATCTGTCCACAAGGCATATTTCAATTGTGTATGCCAATCCCTAGGGTTCTCCTTTAGTAGTCATTTTATTACAGTGATCAAATTTTTGTTTGTAGACTCCGCTATCCCATTTCCTTGCAGGTAGTAATTTGAAGAGAATCTAATGATGACTTTTTTTTCAAATGCCCATTGTGTCAAAAATGCAGATGCAAATGCAGATCCATTGTTGCATACAAGAGCAAACGACATTCCAAATCTAGTAACAATATGTTATTCCAAAAAATCTGTCACTACCTTAGCAGTGCAATTTTTGAAAGTCTCAAGCTCCGTCCATCGTGTGCAGTAATCTATAGCTGTAAGGATGAATGCATGTCTAGTTGATGATGGTGGGTTTACTAGACCAATGAAATCTAGTCCCCACTTTGTGAAAGGGCGCACCTCGTATACTGGTTGTAGTGGCATTGCTGGGTGCCTCTCTTTGTTAGCACTAGTTTGGCATGTATGATAGGAATGTACATGTTCAAAAGTATCCTTGAATATTGAGGGCCAAAAAAACCTGATCTTAAAATCATGTGAGCTGTTGCTTCTATTGAACCATGCCCCGCACCATACTTATCATGAAAATTTTCTAGGACATCCTTAGCTTCTTCACGTCCTAAGCATTTCAAATAAATCCCTTTGTAGTTCCTTTTATACAACTTGTTACCAAGTAACTTGTAAGACTCACATTTCATCTTAAGTCCCCTACGTTGCGAACTATTCATCCACTTGGGGCATTAATCTTGTAGGAGATAATAGACAATATCCTGGTACCACACATTTGTCACCACACCTTGATTGATATCAACTTATGTTACAACTATCTTCTTTTGATCATCTTCATCAATTTCATCATCAAATTTGAATTCCTTTTGATTTCCTTCTTGGTTGTCAGCTATCATTTTGGATAATCCTTGTCCTCTGACTAATCGCATAGGTTGAATCTCTAGATCAAATTCTTGAAGTATTGCCATCCACTTTCCTCTTCTTTCACCAAGTTCATTTTGCATCAAAAGCATCTTTACCACTGGGTCAGGTACAATTGCATACACCTTACTTCTAAGTATGTAGTGATGGAACTTCTTTACTACCTTGATTAACGCAAAGGACTGTTTATCAAGATTTGAATATTTCAACTCAGCATTCTTTAGAAGACAACTCATGAAAGCAATGGGTCGTTCATCCTCCTTCTCTCTTTTTTGCGTCAAGATCCCTGCAAAAGAATGTTTTGAAGCAAAGGAATAGATCTTGAAGGGTAACTCGTAATCTAGACTTACCAAAATTGGGGCTATGGAAATAGAAACCTTGATATCTTGGAAGGATTTCTTTATCTCTGGTGCCCATTCTATTTTAGCCCCTTTTTTGAGTAAATCATTGAGGGGGCGGACTATCTTTGCAAAACCACTTATGAATTTGCGTACAAAGTTTATCTTTCCAAAGAAAGATTTCAATTCCTTCTGGCTATGAGGAGATGCTAACTTCAAAATAGACTCAACTCTATCTAGATCAATGGAAATTCCAACTTCAAAAATGACATGTCCCAGGAGCTTTCCTTTAGTAACACCAAACAAAAATTTCTTGGGATTGAGCGATATGCCGTACTTGCGACATCTATTAAATACCTACCTTAGATCAGAGATATTAGTACTTTAATCCTTCAAAAAGATAGTCAAGTCATCCATGTAGATGACTATACACCTATTTATCAATCCTTTGAAAGCTTCATCCATTGCTCATTGAAATGTAGCTCCCACATTAATCAACCCGAAAGGCATCCTTCTGTAGGAAAACGTTCCCCACTTGGTTGTGAAAGCAATCTTTAGCCTATCTTCTTCATCGAACATCACTTGGTTATATCCTAAGTAATCATCCAAAAATGACATCATCTTTGAACCATTAACAATTTGCAACACTTCATCTAACAAGGGTAGAGGGTAGTTATCCTTCTGAGATGCCAAGTTCAAGTTACGAAAGTCAACACAAAGGCGAATCTCTCTGGTCTTTTTCCGTACAGGGACCAAATTTGCTACCTAGTTGGAATGACGAATAGGGAATATGATCTTAGCACCTAGTAGTTTTTTGACTTCTTTCATAATCAGTGGTTCAATTATCAAATTTACCGGTCGTTGTCTTTTCTGGAAAGGTTTAGCATTTGGTTTCAATGGAATATCATGTGTGATAATCTCAGGATCATAAGTTTTTAATTCTTCATAGCTCCAAGCAATGACATCTTTATACTTGGTGAGCAACTTGAGCATGTCATCCCGTTCCTTTTGATTGCATGCTTTTCCTATTTGCACCATTTTTGGTTCTTCATCAGTACCTAAATTATACAAGTCACATTCTTCGATTCCTTTCTCTTGACTTTCCCTTCAATTGAGTGTTGATTCATCACGGTCGAAGATGTGTTCAAGTTCAACCATCCCTTTCGGAATGCTATTGGTTTTCAAATTAAGGATTCCATCATCATCCTCAAGCTCATCATCTTCAAGCTTGTGTTTAGGTGTATTTTCAATCTCTTGTCCTTGGAAATGGTGACTGCACATAATAAACTCGAGTATATGTTGATCATCTTGGAAGAATTGAAAGTTTGTGATATTGGCAGGAATGGTAGGAATGACAACTAATTCAACTGAGAATCTTTTCAACTTTGTTCTTTCTACTAGTTGTAAAGTGCTGGCTGAAATAGCAAGTGCGCCTACTATTACATTCTTTCTTCTTGGAGTGGATTTGATGTTCAGAGCTTCAAAGTCATCCATTATATCCCATACCCTTTTCCTGTAAGTGATTAATCTTTTGTCATTGCATGAGTATATGGATTTTACTTGTCTTATCACCAGTTGAGAATCCCCTTTGATTATTAGAGTAGTGACTCCTTTTTCCAATGCAAAGAGAAGTCCGCAAATCAAGGCTTCATATTCTGCACCATTATTAGTACATCTAAACTGCAAATGATATGTAGCATAGAAAGACCTACCTTTCGGGTTGATTAGTTCAATACTTACACCGGCTCTTGATTTGCATCTAGAACCATCGAAGTGGAGTATCCAAATTACATTTTCCTTGGGTTTTCTGACTTTTTGCTTATTCATCCTTAACTTTTCTTTTACTTGAGCCTTAAATGACTATTTCTTGGGCACCCATTGTAAATTTTCTAGTGTAGGGCTTGATGAACCTCCTTCATACCCCATGGATAGAGGAAGAGTGTGTTTTTCTTACTCCTTCTGAATTTCCCCTATTAGCTCAGTGATTTGTTCAACTTTAGGTTCAGGATGAATGAATACTGAGGTCCATCCTTTACCTTTAACATATCATCTTCTTCTCTGAACTTTAATCATCCCAGGAGGAGGAGAAGATAAGCCTCCACCATCTGAAGAGGTATCGTTGTATGATACATTTCAATCTTCAGATTCCTCTTTAGCTTGTTTAAGAAGGTTGGATGCATTCACTGAATTTTGACTTTGGATAATTTCATCACTTGAGGTCTTCGTACTTTTGTTTCCCATTATTTGTGTCAAAAATTTTGCTACTGCTTCTTGGCATGCTGAACATTTGAACTCTAAATGACTAACTTTGTGCAACCGGCAAAATCTTGGAAGGAGGAGGATACTGGGGTCAGCTTCCTCTCCTAAACACTGTAGATTAGTCACCATACTTTCCATGAATTGTGTCACGGTCTCACTTTTAGGTATCGACACCTTAGGTTCTTCATTTTGGTCTTGAGATGTCTTGTTTGGAACTATGTTCAATGCCATTACTTTGTATGAACCCAAATCAGCTTGTAAGAATGCTACCTCATCCGGGGCATTGTAATCTATGATCATTGTTTTCAGTTTGGGCTTGACATCTATCTTGATTTGATTGTTGAAACCTTTCTATGTTAACCATAATTGAGTGAAATCTGTAGAGAACCATCCTCTAAGACATTTTGTCCATTCTCTTCTTAGGAGTAATCTGTATGTTTCTGGGATGTCAACCACATGTATGTCAACAATATCTTGGATCCGAGGATCAACTGTTAGCTGTATCCACACATCTTTCAATACTCCAATGACTTTTACCTCTGTTTTATCCAACTGTATTACCACTCGGTTAGAGGGTTGAGGATTAACTCCTAGCCTTTGAGCTATTGATAATGGCATCACATTACACGAAGCTCCTAAATCAATAAGACAATTGTGAAGATTCTTTCCATATATCCTTATGCTCAGCAAAAATGGGGGTACCTTGACTTTGTCCTTGAACATGGTAGGCGTCGCTTATGCAACATTTACTTGTTCTGGCACTGTCTTTTGGGGGAAATTATTCATATTATGGGAAACCTTTGTATTATCCAATGTCTTCATGAGTTCTTCTCTCTGTTGTGGACAATTCTGCAACATGTTGAACATGGACATATTGGCTTTAGTTTTCTTCAAGTCTTCAACCGCATTATATTTTGAGTAGACCATGCAGGGTTCTTCAGTATTGTCAGTATGTTTACTTGATTCTGATACTATGGTCCTCCTTGGGCTAGCCTTACTAGTGGTGGATTGTTGCTTGCTCTAGGATTAGGTGGGGTTGGTTGCAAACCAGGAGGAATTCCATTAGTCAAGGGATCCTTTTTGTTTATGAGATTATATGTGTTTCAATTATCATTTCGAAAGGAAAACATCTCATCGTGTTGAAGATCAGGTTCTTGACTAAAAGGGAATGAGAATTCTTCATTTGCTTGTTGTTCCACTTGTACATTCTATGTAGAATTGTAAGATTCTAATAGCATTGCATTGAATTGAACAGGAGCAGGATTATCATTCATTGGTGGGTTTTGATTCACATCCTAATTACCATTGTAGTATGCACCATCGTTGCTAGGCATATTTTGGCTATCATCATATTGATTAATGTTAGCATACTGAATGTTGTTGTTATTGGTAGGAATGCTTCCATTATTTGGTCTAGTGTTCCATTGTCAATTTTGTCTTTGGAAGCCATTGTTTCCATTAGGAGGATTGATGTTGTTTCCTCCCTTGTTGTTTCTTGCATTGTTGTTACCATTATTGTTGAAGTTCCTATTATAGTTCTGACCAAAATTGTTGTTGTAGAGGCCAACATTGTTTCTCTGGAAGTTGTTACTTTGTCCTTGAGACAATTTAAGATGAGTCAATTCATTGTTCATTTGTGACATGGTTTTCTTCATCTGACCAACTTTTGAAAGGAGATTATTTTCTACTTCCACAGGAACCGTTTCCTTTTGTTCAAAGAAGGCTATTTTCGGGGGCTTATACCCTAGATATGTTATCACTTAAGTTTGTGGAGTGGGTACCTATTGTAATGGAACTAGGTTCATAGGTATGAATTGACTAGGTATAGTGGGTGCTCCCACATGGACAGTTGGCATAGTAGGAACTGTTTGCATAGGAAGCATCATTCCCCCTCCATTAGGATTAGCTTGCTTTGTGAACGTGATTGCTTTTGCAAAGACTTTGTCTAATGTGTCAATATTTTCTGCAGGAAGTCTTCTTAGAAAAATCACAGTAAGAGGATCCATGGCATTGAAATAAACTTGGATGGCAACTTCAACCAAAATTCTGTACAGTGTTTCCAACTTGCGGTAGGTCATATGAAAACTATGATTGAAGCGAGAAACTGTTTCAGCTGGGTCCCTTTTTATTGATATGAATTGTTGATGTATCACTTCTGGATTGATGAAAGTTTTGAATTGTTCCAAAAATGATTTTTTGAAAGTGTCCCAATCTTCAATACATCCTAGTGGTAGGTTCACGTACCAATTGAAGGCGATTTCCCCCAAAAAGTAGGGGAATAAATGAAGAACCATATCTTCATTGACAATTTTCTTCCGGTTGCAAATTTCCTTAAAAATCTTGACATGATCTTTGGCAGTTCTTATTTCTCCGTAAGTAAACCTTGGAAAAAATTTCTTGAGATTCTTAGGGAGGTCATGAACCTAAGGGGTGAATCAACTGCATTTGTGGAAAAGGCCATCAGAGGATTTTGTGGACCTAAAGGTTGCTGGAATGGTGATAGGAGTGTTGGAATATGTGGAGGTCCACCTACTGGTTGAATGGGTGGTGGAGTAGAAGAAGATGATGAAATGTTGAATGGAAGTGGCTGAATTTAGGGTATTCCTCTGTCACTATGTGGCTTATGAAAATGAGTAAGCTCTAGAAATTCTTGGGTACTTGGTGAAGATCTTAATGCTCGCTGGAATGGGGATCTAGGATCAATATCTTCCAGCTTGTATCAATTCTGGGAAAAGTGCACCTCTACAAAAGTACACTTCCTCACTTCTTCTAAATTTTGTGAACCACAAAGTTCTGCGGGGTTGCAGACTTGAAGATCTATGAAGCTATGGACCTATAGATCTGCAGAGCTGCGGACCTACGGACCTGCAGAGCTACGGACCTACGGACCTGAATTTCTAAAAATTTTAGAAGTGATTTCTGAACCTTTTACAAAGTGTAGATTATTGCAAGGGTGCAAAATTTTTGAAACTTGATCAAATCTTTCTTGTTTCCAATAGTATGTTCTTTGTATGGCCCTCCTTCTAGTGCCACTTCTATTGGGCATTCATTTTGCATGAGGTCAATGGCAAGAATCCATAGTGTAATTCCTCTCTTGAAAAGCAAATCTTTTAAGGATCCACTCCAAGGTTCAGTGTTTGTCTTGCGATGCACCAAAATCTGCTTAGTAGAAGATAAATGTGAATGTTCACGAGGAGGCCTTTGTTGGTTCCAAAACTCTTTTACCTTGGAATCAAGTAAAATCTATTTGCTGTCTCAAAAATATCACACCAAAAGAACAATGTTTTTGTATTTTCTTTTTTCAATGAATGCAACTCTAACAGTGCAGCTAGTATGAGGTCCTAATCTAACAGGGGGGTTAGCAAAGAAAATAACAAAACTGAAAGAAAATAACATGAAATCAAATAACTTGAAATTGAAATTCCTAAACAGACATAAGCTATAGAACAAAACACACTACGAGTTAAACCTTTGAAGACATCGATAGGAAACTAATGAAAATAGGAGCAGCACTTCCTAGAATCCACTGATGCAATCGTCGGTGAGAATCTATAACAAATCGAATGATGTTTCACTCTTCATCAAATCGCAAGGCCATGAAAAGTGCACTCATGCAAGACAAAAAGCTATGTAGACACAATCGGGTGATTTCTTCTCAAGCTCATTACGTCAATGGAATTCATATATCTGTGGAAAACACTAGAACTAAAAGATCGCACAACTAGAAATAACGCAATAAACCTTTGGCTCAATCACAATCTCATGAATAAAATCCTCAGAATAATGACACATTCAGTCAAGAATAACTATAGTCCAAATGCTAGCACCAAAAGCATAACTTTATTGCTTAATAATGGTGGCCCTTGTTACATTTCACAATGGGGTATTTATAAGAAATTGTCTCCTCAATTTGTGTAGAGAGTGAGAGATATCTTAATGCAATAAAATGCTTTTAAAACATTAAAACAAACTAAATATATACAAACTTGTAATCTAACTGGTGCTTAGAGGGACTCCATCCATATTTTATTCATTAATTGGATGCATGAGCCCTTTACATGTCAAAAAAAATGAAAGCATGAGAGAGAAAGTAGGAGGAAGCCATCAGTCAAAGGAGAAGTGCACGGAGACACCAAAAATAGAATTTGGCCCTTCACTTGATGTGTGTTGGAGTTAACTTGCCATCAAAATGCGTTTTCAATGAATGGAAAGTTCTATTAAACTAAGTAGTCAAGGATATGGATGGATTTATAAATACAAAGAAGATCTTACTATTAGAATTCTTTAGAATAATTGAAAGGGGGGGGGGGGGGGGAGTGAATCAGTTATTCAAAGTCCAATAATGTCCAATCCAAACTTTCTAATAAAATAGAGGTGAATTAGAATTACTATCCTTTTTACTTTCTTATCATGCATGCAATTAAATATTAAACAATCATGAAAAGTAATCATGCATCACCACATAACACAAAGGATTTTGGTGACCCAGAAACCCTCCAAGAATTAGAAGGTAAAATTGTGGTGGCGATGACACCCACTAAATAACTGCACAATTAAATTTCAACCGCCTCTGATGATTTTCCCTGTTAAAGGCCTACCTTGTTAAAGGCTATACACATTTTCAGATGTGACCTTGTTAAAGGATTTCTACACCCTATTAGGAGTGTGCCCTATTAGAGGACTTAAGAACATTCAACTTAGAATGCCACCTTGTTAAAGGATTTACATAGAGCTGTTAGGCTCACCCAAGTCCATGGGGTTTATAGTCACCTTCTTAAAAGAATCTTTTATCCCTCTCTAAGGATCTCCTATCCTTCTCCTAAGGATCCCTTTATCCTTCTCCTAAGGATCTCTTTATCCTTCTCTTGAGGATCTCTTATCCTTCTCCTGAGGATCTCTTATCCTTCTCCTGGGGATCTGTTGGGCATTCATTTTGCACGAGGTCAACGACAGGAATCCATAGTGTAATTCGTCTCTTGAAAAGAAAATCTTTTAAGGATCCACTCCAAGGTTCAGTGTTTGTCTTGCGACATACCAAAATCTGCTCAGTAGAAGATAAATGTGAATGTTCACAATGAGGCCTTTGCTGGTTCCAAAACTCTTTTACCTTGGAATCAAGTAAAATCTATTTGTTGTCTCAAAAATATCACACCAAAAGAACAATGTTTTTGTATTTTCTTTTTTTAATGAATGCAACTCTAAAAATGCAGCTAGTATGAGGTCCTCATCTAATAGGGGGGTTAGCAAAGAAAATAACTAAACTAAAAGAAAATAACTGTTGGATAGTGTTGTCCTTGATGTCACACAAAATGTTATATCAGTCTTTAATCTCAGTTAACCGAGTTCAGACAATGATAACCAAGCTCACTCGGTCATCGAAGGAAAGATGGAGAAGTCAGTTTTCACCGAGCTCTCTCAGTTATCGAGGGAAACATGGAGAAGTTAGTTTTCGCTGAGCTCACTCGGTCATCGAAGGAAAGATGGAGAAGTCAGTTTTCACCGAGCTCACTCAGTCATCGAAGGAAAGATGGAGAAGTCAATTTTCACCGAGCTCACTCGGTCATCGAAGAAAAGATGGAGAAGTTAGTTTTCATCGAGCGCACTCGGTCATCAAAGTGGAGTCGATTTCACTGAGCTCACTTGGTCATGATAGGGAACTCAGTGCTTACCAAGTTCACTCAGCGACTGAAGGATTTCACGGAATTCTCTGTATTAACCGGGCTCAGTTGGTTAACACAGGAATTATTTTTGAATAGAGTTTACCGTGATGGGTCGGCCAGTAAAGGGATTTGTTAAATCTTGCAATTCAGTCGACTGTTGGAATAATTGTTTTCCAAGTTATTTGAGCCAACTTGATAATCTAAAATATATATATATATATATATATATATATATATATATATATAGAGTTATTCAAGTTGTAAAAGTGTGTGAGAAAAAAAGGTGTAAAAAAACAAGTGAAGAACAAGAGAAGCAAGGATGCGAAAGCAAATACTTGGATAAGAGGAGACTGAGCGAATCCTGATGAAGGATTAAAGGAGTTGTAAAGTTGTATTTGATCAGTAAGGATCCAATCAAGTCAAACAGAGATCTATAATCAGCAAAAGATAAGTTGCATATTATTCATGTCACTTCATTGTTGCTTTATAACCTTTGTAGCAATGAATCCAAATCTCTTAATAGAGTTGGTTTAACAGCCATTTTGTAAATCCTGTAACAAGGTGACAATTCAGTTGAATTGTTCTAAAGACCTCTAGCAAGGCCACTTCTAACAGAGTGTTTAAATCCTCTAACAGGGTCACACCTAATAGTGTGTTTTTATAACCTTTAACAGAGTTGGCTCCTAACAGGGCTCACTTCAGAAGAGTGAAAAATAGTAACTACTTACATTGGTGGTTTTTCCCATATTGGATTTCTATGTTAAATCTGGTGTCTCTAGTGGTTGAGTTTGCTGAATTGTTTTGATATTAGTTCTTAATGATTGTTATTATTTGCTGCAATATCAAGTTTCAGTAATCTGTAAAATAGATCAAACTTTTAGACATCTAAGGGACTATGAAATGTTTTTGTAGTAACTGATTCACCCCCTCCCCCTCTCAGTTACTTCATTCTCATTTCCAACAATTGGTATCAGAGCATTTGGTACTTTTAGGAGAAGATTTCAAGGATCTAAGCAAAAGATCAGGATGTCTTACAAAAGAGAAATTCCAAAAATTAATAGAGATAAATTCTCAGCATGGCAAGAACTGATGAAACTTCATCTGGCTACTGTTGGTGATACTAGACTAAAATACCTTGAAGAAAAATATGAAGAACCTTCTAGCACACTGTCAGTCAATGATATTGATGAAAAGAAAACTCACACCAACATGATGATAGACATAACATCTGCTCTCAGCTATGAAGAATTTGATGACATTAAGGACTGCAAAACCACCTTTGACATGTGGAACAAGCTAAAAGAAATCTATGGAGGGGATGACAATGTGAGAAGAGCAAAAATAAAAAGTCTAAGTGGAAAATTTGATCAAATGAGAATGAGAGAAGATGAAAACATTGCAAAGTATGTTGAAAGAGTTAAAGCTTGTGTAAGTGCAATTAGGGCAGCTGGTGGTGACATCAAAGGAGAAATAGTTGTAAGCAAAGTTCTCAGAACCTTGCTTCCCATTTATGCAATCAGAGTGTCTGCAATTCAGGAAAGAAGATGTGAAGCAAATCATTAGATAAATCTTGAGGCCATAGTTGGGAGATTAACTGCATTTGAACTAGATAACTTTGACAACTATGTTCCAGCTTCCAAGAACATGGAATCAGCATTTGAGGCAAAACTTTCACTCAAGGAGAAAAGCAAAAAGAAACTTCAGTCAGAAAGTGAAGATGAATCAGATCTAAGCTCAGACAGTGATCTTGAAGTAATTGAAGCTATTCTAGCAAGAAAATACTCCAGAGGCAGAGGAAAATATAAAGGTAAAGTTCCTCTAATATGTTTTTCATGTGAAGAAATTGGTCATATTGCAGCTAGGTGCCTGAACAAGCAGAACAATGATGAAAAGAAGGATCATAAATGGAATGGCAAGAAAGATTTCAAATCATTCAAGAAAAAAGGTAAGAAATCATGTTTCATGGCTAAAAATTCTAAAGATTCTGATAATAGTGAGGATGAAATTGTTTATATTGCTGATAAAGATGATTTTGACAATGATGAGGAAGATAAAATTGCTCTTATCTCTCATATAAGTAAGAATGATACATGGATTATAGAAAGTGGTTTCTCACATCATATGACTGGTGATAAAACTAAGTTTGATCAGTTTGAAGATTATGATGGTGGTAGTGTAAGGTTTGGTAATAATGAACCTCGTTTCATAAAAGGAAGAGGAAGAATCTGTCTAACCAAAGAACTTGTTTGTAATAATGCCTATTGGGTTGAAGGTCTCAAACATAATTTGCTAAGTGTGGCACAGTTACTCAATACTAGATTGAAGGTGGAATTCATGCATGGAAAGGCAAGACTGTTGAATGAGCAAGGAAAGCTGATAAGATCTGGCCCCCAAACTAAAGGTAACTTATTCTATCTAGAACTTGGTGAATGCTCATGTTTTATTGCTCAAATTGAAGAGAGTTGGTTATGGCATAAAAGGTTGTGTCATGTCAATTTTGATAATTTGATAAAAATAAGCAAATTCAAGAAAGTAAGAGGCATTCCTAACATGAAGAAACTTGAGGTTGGTCTATTCAAGAATTGTCAGATTGGTAAAATGGGAAGGACTAGTTTTAAAGGTAAAAACTATCAATCTGAAGATATATTAGAAATTGTGCATACTGATTTATGTGGACCTATTGGAATAGAAAGCTATACTAGAGAGAAATTTTTCATTCTCTTTGTTGATGATTACTCAAGAATGATGACTGTCATGTATCTAAGAAATAAATCAAAAGCATTTGAGAAATTCAAATGGTATTTGGCAAGAGTAGAAAAAGAAACACAGAAAAGACTGAAATTTTTAAGGTCAGACAAAGGTGGTGAATTCATTTCACATGAATTCAATAACTTCTACATTGAAAGAGGTATTAAAAGACAGGTTTCAGCACCAGGAACTCCAGAACAAAATGGAATAGCTGAAAGACGAAACAGATCCATTATGGATTGTGCAAGAACCCTGATGATAGAAAATAACATTGCTATCAAATACTGGAAGGAAGCCATCAGCACTGTAGTTCATACATTAAATCGAGTACAGCTAAAAAAGGACTCATTCAAGACTCCCTATGAATTATGGTATGGCCACAAACCCAATGTAAGTTATCTGAAAGTATTTGGAAGCAAATGTTATATTTTGAAAGAATCTAGAAAAGGAAAATTTGATGTAAAAGGTGATGAAGGAATATTTTTGAGATATTCTTGCAAAAGCAAAGCATATAGATGTTTAAATCTATCCACTGAAAAGGTCATAGAAAGTGCACATGTGAAAATTGATGAGTTTGCAGACAAATCAAAAGAAGAAAGCAAAAAGGTACCTGAAGACTACAAGAGATTTGTTTACATTGAACCAGATACTATACCAAGTATACCGTTCACTCAAGAATCCTCAACTCCTGAGTCTTCAGTAACTGAGTTGCAAATAGTTCAAACCGAGCCTCAACAACTTTCAGACACTATCGAGCAAGTGTCTACCGAGTCTGAATCAACCGAGCCAATATCTACCGAGCCAGAACAGCAAGAATCTGAAGTACAGAAGGATAACAATGAAATTCATTCAAGAGGCAAGGAACCTGTATTAGCAAAATATGTTAGAAGACATCATGCACCAGATCAGATCATTGGAGACAAATCTGAAGGAACCCTGACAAGAAGTAAGTTGAAAAATACTTGTTTACTTGCTGATTTTGAACCTAGAAGTATTAAGGATGCACTGGCAAATGATAGTTGGATTGAGGCAATGAATGAGGAAATAGAACAGATAGAGAAAAACAAGACATGGACTCTTGTACCCAAGCCTAAAGACAAGAATATAATTGGAACCAAGTGGGTATTCAAAAACAAGTTGACTGAAGATGGTAAGGTATCTAGAAACAAAGCTAGAATTGTATGCAAAGGATACTTACAAGAAGAAGGTATAGATTATGGAGAAACTTTTGCTCCTGTTGCAAGATTGGAAGGAGTCAGAATCTTACTTGCATATGCTGCTCACAAAGGATTCAAAGTTTATCAGATGGATGTCAAGTCAGCATTCCTCAATGGAATACTGGATGAAGAAGTTTACATTGAACAACCTGAAGGTTTTGTTGATCCAGATAAAAGGAACATGGTCTGCAAATTACACAAGGCATTGTATGGTCTAAAACAAGCTCCTAGAGCATGGTATGAAAGATTGCATAATTATCTTATTTAGATTGGTTTTCAAAGAGCTAATGATAATAGTAGCTTGTATATAAAGGAAGGTCAAGATAATAAGATTGTCTTGGCAGAAATATTTGTAGATGATACTGTTTTCATAGGGCATGATGATCTTTGCAAAGAATTTTCAGAACAAATGAACAAGGAGTTTGAAATGTCTATGTTTGGTGAGATAAAATTCTTTGTTGGTCTTCAAATCCTACAAAATAAGAATGACATTTTCATCACTCAGTCAAAATACATCAAGGAGATATTGAAAAAGTTTGGTATGGAGGACTGTAAACCTATTGGAACTCCTATGTGTACTGGATTGAAACTTACAAAAGATGATGAATCCAAAGAGGTAGATCAAACATTGTATAGATCTATGATTGGAAAATTGCAGTATGTAGTTCATACCAGGCCAGACAAATCAAGAGAATAATGAGATATTTGAAAGGAACTGAAGATTATGGGCTATGGTACAAATTTGGAGGTAATTTGGATTTGAAAGTTTTTATTGATGCTGATTGGGCAGGGAACCTTGATGACAGAAAAAGCACAAGTGGAGGAGCATTCTTTCTTGGAAAGAGATTGGTTTCTTGGACAAGCAAAAAGCAAAATTGTACATCGCAATCTACAGCAAAGGCAAAGTATGTTGCTGCAGCAGTAAATTGTTCTAATATTGTTTGGTTTAAGCAACTATTGTAAGGAATGAAGATGGAAATCAAATAACCAGTTGTTATGTTTTGTGATAATACAAGTGCAATCAATATATCCAAGAATCCGGTGATGCATTCCAAGACCAAGCATATTGCAATCAAATATCATTTTGTTAGAGAATTGGTGCAAGACAAGGAGATCAAATTGGAATATGTCCACACAAAGGAACAAATTGCTGATATATTCACAAAGCCCTTGTCTAAGGATGCATTTTTATATCTTAAAGGTAAGTTAGGGGTCATTCCCCTATCTGAAGTTCACTAAAGGAAGCTATAGTGATGCATCAACGCATACCAGATTGAAGATCTATCTGTTGATGCAGTTTAATAAAAAATCATTGCATATGAATCAGTACTATAGGTACATTGCA
Organism: Cupressus sempervirens; assembly: GCA_028749045.1. NCBI lineage: Eukaryota > Viridiplantae > Streptophyta > Pinopsida > Cupressales > Cupressaceae > Cupressus > Cupressus sempervirens. Next base: position 275,168,176 of record CM053791.1, on the reverse strand, counting down.
ATTCACTTTACTTCTGTTGTCTTTGGCATGTGTTGTCAAAGAGGGAGAGATTTACTATCATATCCTTTTGAAATTTATGAGACTTAAAAAATCTGCTATGAAGCTCCTTAAAAGAAGGAGACTAGTGAAAGAGGGAGAAGTTTGTTATCTTGTTTTCAAAATTTCATTATGTTATGACATGTTGTGTTGCCATAAATGCCAAAGAGGGAGATTGTTGGATAGTGTTGTCCTTGATGTCACACAAAATGTCATATCAGTCTTTAATCTCAGTTAACCAAGTTCAGACAATGATAACCGAGCTCACTCGGTCATCGAAGGAAAGATGGAGAAGTCAGTTTTCACCGAGCTCACTTGGTCATCGAAGGGAGAAGTCAATTTTCACTGAGCTCACTCGATCATCGAAGGAAAGATGGAGAAGTCAATTTTCACTGAGCTCACTCGGTCATCGAAGGAAAAATGGAGAAGTCAATTTTCACCGAGCTCACTCGGTCATCGAAGAAAAGATGGAGAAGTTAGTTTTCACCAAGCTCACTCGGTCATCAAAGTGGAGTCGGTTTCACCGAGCTCACTCGGTCATCACAGGGAACTCAGTGCTTACCGAGTTCACTTGGCGACTGAAGGATTTCATAGAATTCTCTGTATTAACCGAGCTCAGTCGGTTAACACAGGAATTATTTTTGAACAGAGTTTATCGTGCTGGGTCGGCCAGTAAAGGGATTTGTTAAATCTTGCAATTCAGCTGACTGTTGGAATAATTATTTTCCAAGTTATTTGAGCTGACTTGATAATCTAAAATATATATATATATATATATATATATATATATATATATATATATATATATATATATATATATATATATATATATATATATATATATATATATATATATATATATATATATATCTATATATATATATATATATATAGAGTTATTCAAGTTGTAAAAGTGTGTGACAAAAAAAGGTGTAAAAAACAAGTGAAGGACAAGAGAAGCAAGGATACGAAAGCAAATACTTGGACAAGAGGAGACTGAGCGAATCCTGATGAAGGATTAAAGGAGTTGTAAAGTTGTATTTGATCAGTAAGGATCCAATCAAGCTGAACAGAGATATGTAATCAGCAAAAGATAAGTTGCATATTATTTAGGTCACTTCATTGTTGCTTTATAACCTTTGCAGTAGTGAACCCAAATCTCTTAATAGAGTTGGTTTAACAACCATTTTGTAAATCCTGTAACAAGGTGACAATTTAGTTGAATTGTTCTAAAGACCTCTAGCAAGGCCACTTCTAACAGAGTGTTTAAATCCTCTAACAGGGTCACACCTAACAGTGTGTTTTTGTAACCTTTAACAGGGTTGGCTCCTAACAGGGCTCACTTCAGAAGAGTGAAAAATAGTAACTAGTTACATTGGTGGTTTTTCCCATATTGGGTTTCCACATTAAATTTGGTGTCTCTAGTGTTTGAGTTTTCTGAATTGTTTTGATATCAGTTCTTAATGATTGTTATTATTTGCTGCAATATCAAGTTTCAGTAATCTGTAAAATAGATCAAACTTTTAGACATCTAAGGGACTGTGAAATGTTTTTGTAGTAATTGATTCACCCCCTCCCCTTCTCAGTTACTTCATTCTCATTTCCAACAATAACATGAAATCAAATAACTTGAAATTGAAATTCCTAAATGGACGTAAGCTACAGAACACAACACACTACAAGTTAAACCTTTGAAGAAATCGGTAGGAAACCAATGAAAACAAGAGTAGCGCTTCCTAGAATCTAGTGATGCAATCATTGGTGAGAATCTGTAACAAATTGAATGACGTTTCACTCTTCATAAAATCGCAAGGCCACAAAAAGTATCCTCATGCAAGACAAAAAGCTATGTAGACACAATCAGGTGATTTCTTCTCAAGCTCATTACATCAACAGAATTCATATATCTGTAGGAAACACCAGAACTAAAAGATCACATAACCAGAAACAATGCCATAAATCTTTGGCTCAATCACAATCTCATGAATAAAATCAACAAAATAATGGAACATTCAAGAAAGAATAACTACACTCCAAATGCTAGCACCAAAAGCATAACTTTATTGCATAATAATGGCAGCCCTTGTTACATTTCACAATGGGGTATTTATAAGAAATTGTCTCCTCAATTTGTGTAGAGAGTGAGAGATATCTTAATGCAATAAAATGCTTTTAAAACATTAAAACAAACTAAATATATACAAACTAGTAATCTAACTGGCGCTTAGAGGGACTCCATCCATATTTTATTCATTAATTGGATGCATGAGCCCATTAAATGTCAAAAACAATGAAAGCAAGAGAGAGAAAGTAGGAGGAAGCCATCAGTCAAAGTAGAAGTGCACGGAGACACCAAAAATAGAAGCTGGCCCTTCACTTGATGTGTGTTGGAGTTAACTTTCCATCAAAATGCATTTTCAATGAATGGAAAGTGCTATTTTTTATTTCAAAGTGCCTTCAGAGTGCTTTGATTTCAATCTCATTACATTCTATATGGTTAAGAACATCTTTGACTCCCATAGTCATCATCTATTGAGAAGTATCCTGTGTAGGTTTCCCTAACATGATATCCTTTACTTCATAGTCCTGAAGGCTGACAACTTCTTCATCTATACCTTTCGGGGGATGATCCACTTGTGCAAATAAGTTCGAATTCTGAGTAGTGGTAATGAATGCAAATGGTGTTGCATCGTGTAATGGAGAGTCAGGCTTGTATAAAATCTTTTCAATGTCACAAATATCATCCTCTGAAGCAAGGAATTGATGCTTAGAACTTCTTATTATTTCCTTCTAGAACCATCTCGAGATATGTCTTTCTTTAACCTTGGCTCTAGATGATGAAGGGATGTGTTCAGCTACCTCCTTCCCTCTGTCGCTTTTTCTTGGAGTTTCCTATTGTGAGGGTTCTTCATTTGTAGTCTCAATTTTTGTAGATCCCGTAGTTTGATCCTCAACTTCTTGGGAAGGCTGTTGTATACATTCCATTACCTATGCCTCTTTTGGTGGCTCATTAGTAGTACTTGGTTCTGGTTCTCCTTGTAATGATGATTCTTTCTAAACATGTTACTTTGAACTCGAAGGTGGAGGTTTCACTGAAACCTTATCTACCATCATAGCTTGATATGAATATGGGGGCATTGGATGAGGACCTTGTGTCTCAGGTGGCATCTGCATCCAATATTGTTGTTGAAATTCACCTATAGGAGTATCTCTAATCTTATCTCCAACCAATTTTGTACCCACTGACATGAAATCAAAATCTGGAATGGAGAGAATATCATCACCTAGCTCTCTTTGCTCATTCACCCATCATTGTACTTCATCTTCTGAAGAAGAGAGCTCTACCATTTCACCTTCGGTGTGTGGTGGGGTATTTGTGACATTCTTCTTGCTTTCCAATTCTGTGGCTTTGGCAAGCCAAATTCTCCCTTGTAAAGGCACTTTTTCTTCCTCCCCATTTAACTTTGTCTCATCCTCATCTGATTCTTCCTCAGGAATGGTTGTAGGAACAAGTGGATTAGGCACTAATCTTTTAGGAACTCTCTACCTCTTGTTCATTCTAACCTTAACCCTCCTTTACTTCTATGGAACCATAAGAGAAGCGAGTTCTTCATGCATCAAATGAATGGATGTCTCTAGAATCTCTCCTTCTTCTTTTTGGCTTGACAAAATAGGAGGCAATGGAAAATCAACTTGGATATGAGAAATTGTAGTGTCTCAAGGTTCTTGGGAAGTAGATTCATGTTAATGCACAGGGGCCTATTGTTCAACATGCTCTATCTAGATCCTCTGAGGAGAGGCTTTCTTCCTCTTTTCTTTCTTTTTCTCTAAAGGATGGTAGTATCCCACTGGATGATCAAGCTGGTAGACTATTTCTAGCATTATAGGAGACTGGAGCACAAAGATAGGAACTATGACCTTCCTCCCCTTTACCCTTTCTGGGTGAGCATGTGCAAGGAATATCATTGTGTCTGGAATCGGATCAAGTGGAAAGAGTTTCTTGATCCAACTCTTTGTCATTCTGATGACATGTCTTGCTCAATGATTAATATCATCTCCTTCCTCCCTATCAACTTCTTCATTTAGAATGGGCCTCTCGCCAACCTTATCTATATTGAATAAGGGATCTAGTAGCTCCTGCGCATCTTGTAGCCTTATCTCATCCGAGGTGGTCAAATGGAGAGCCTTCTTTGCTAAATACAAAGTCATTCTACAATAGTCCTTGATACAGACATCATAGTCATTTGTGGTATTCATCCAATGATCTTCAATGGCATCCTTGTGGTAGAACTCTTTTCTTGCCAGATTTTCCACTTTACCAATATTGTCGAAGAATGGCCAGGGAGAGTTATATTCTTCAAGAGGATAGTTCTCCCATTCCCACTCGAAAGTCAAGATATCCTGCTTTCTCTTTACCTAGTATGCTCCTATTACAAATGGACAATCCCAACAAGGTCTTCATTGTTTCTTGATCCTCTCATAAGCTGACTTAATCTATCAAGAAATTTCCATTAGAACCAACTTGTCACTTAGGTACCTTGGGAGCTTCTTTGGATGGATAGATGCACCACCAACCCGAATGTATGTGAATGTCTGGAACTAGATAAAATATGCACTGAGAGCTGTGATCTATGCCTTGACCTCATCAGACAATCTCTTTCCATAATCGCCTTCGATGAATTGAATGATGTCAAAGATAAAGGCATCATTCACAATCTTGTATTCTTTTCTTTATGTGGAGAGCTTCTTCTTAACTAGCTGAGGATAAACTATATATGGCCATGCATTAGGGTCCTACATACTGCCCCTTTTGTACAACCTAGGATAGTCAGTGGTTCTTGCTGCAAGTAGATATACCACATAGGAAGTCATATAAAACTTGTTCTTGTCCTTTGGTGTCCATAACTGATCACACACGTTCTCACTAAGTGTGGTGGCCCAATCTAGTGGCTTTTTTGTGTGTCTGATGGTTTCAATGAAGTTAACCATAAATGGAGCGAGATGACCTGCTGCAGGCAATCCCATAACTCTACTCAGAAGAATAATTGAATATCCAATGTCATCCTTCATGCATCCTCGCGCCATATCTACTTTGCTAATTGTCTTTCCCCAAGATGGCTTCTTAATGAAGTATGAGGAATATATAATGTCCATGGCCTCCTTGTGGTGATCCTTATGCCACCTCTCAGCTGCTTCATATGAAAGTCTAATGAACTAATCAGCTCTAGGTAAGTGAAAAACTCTCTCAATATTATCAGGTCATAGATCTTAGACCACTTCCCAAGTGACGCTCTTTACCACCCTTTCCTTGGGAACAAAATGTCGAGATAAGGTCATAATCAATTCAGCTGACTAAACGGTCCCAAGATGTAATGCTGCATTTACCAATCCAAACTGGATTAAGGAAAATCTCGAAGAAGATCTTTCAGTTGGGTTGTTATAAACCCTAAAAAATTCTCCCAAGTTCGTGTGCCCAAGTTTTGTGTCTTTGATCTTAGAGTGTTCATTGTGCAATTTTGACTTTGGGGTTACGCCTTGGAACTTGTACACAACTGGCTTTCCTGTTGATCTGGATGTGGACACCATTTGATTATATTACCTGTATGTCACAAAGAAAAAGAACAAATAATTACTGGATACATATAAAAAAATTGAAAAAATGATATTCTAGAATTTATTTTATTTGTTGTGAATTTTTAAAAATTAATTTTTTTTTTTTTGGGTTTTTGAGATCATATATAAAAAAAATAAAAAATTTAAATTTAAAAAAAAAAATTTGGGGTGGTGGCCCCACGCGCGCGTCTGAGAGGAGGGTAGCGGTGGCACTGCGCATGCGCCAAGAAGGGCACGAAAAAGGCCGCGCGTGTGCCAAGAAGGGCATCGCGGAAGCCGCACACAATGCCAAGAAGGGCGCGGTGGAAGCCACACATGCACGTCCAGAAGGGCACGTGGCATAGTGGCCTAGAAGGCGCATGCAGCGGTCGTGCATGGCCTCATATGAGTGCGTAGTGGCTGCCCCGCCGCATGTCCAAAAGGGCATGTAGAGAAGTGGCTGTGCACGCGCACTGAGAAGGGCATGGCAGTAGCGCATCGTGCACTTCTTCTCCTGTGTGCTTGCTCAAGCGCGAGATCATGGGAATGGAGGGGGGGAGGTTTCATACCATCCTCTCTTAGCTATACTATTTCAGCTTCAAAAAAAAAAAAAACAAAAGAAAAAAAGGGGGGAGGGGGTTTTTATAACTTTCGTTCCTCCTTTCCTTGCATGCACGTGCACCTCGATATGCATGCACGCACGAGTTTTTTTTTTTTTTTTTTTTTTTTGATTTTCAATTTTTTTCCCAAGTCCGTGATTATTGGACTCAACTCTCAAACAAAATTTCTTCTCTCAGATTCGAATTGTGAGTCCAAGAGTCAAAAAAGGTAGGGGGTCCCCATTCCTCACTAAGAATGGGGCGTGTGTTGTGGAGACCACAACAGGATCTTCTATCCTTTTCCTGAGGCTTATCCACCTAGCTGTTAAGCTAACCTAGCAATGTAGGATTTCAATGCCTAATACAATAGTAAGAAAGTATTAGAAAGGTTTTGACTCGATAAAGATTGCAACCCTAACCTTGCAGATTTTAGATCACTCTTTAGTTCCTTTCTTTGCTTGGCTTTTCTCCCTTGTAGTACTGACAGCTTGTTCACCCTTCAAGATCTGTCTCTTTGAGTTCTTCCACTCATTATACCAATGCGCTCTATGGTCACTTGATCAACTTAGAGTCTTGATGTTCTATACTTACTCCTCATTGTGTCCTATTTTTGACACTTCACACTAGCCTTCTCTTGGCTTCTTCACATGATCACACTTATGACCAACTCCCTCTCACACATGCTTGATCTCTGACTTGTAACTCCTTATAAAGAATTTTTTTTCTTCATTTCCCACTCAACTCTTGATTTGATCTGAGAAAACAATATTGTTTTCCCTCCAAATTCCTTCTTCTAGAAACTTCATGATAAGTCCACCAACATTTGCCTTGAATTGGTTTGCATGGTTTACATAAAATTCTGTGACATCTACTCATCATCCTTATCATCCAACTAGTTCAAAAAATTCAAAGTAACAAACTTATTATTACTAATTTGGTGAATCTTTTGACTTAACAAATAATGTAGCAACTCAACATCATTGGTTTACTGATGCTCAGCTCCTTTTGTGTTAGTCAGATTCTACTACATTTACTGATGCTTGGCACCTAAAGAAATTTTCTTGGCATCCATTACCTTCTTTTTTTGATGCTCGGCACCTAAAGTCTTTTCCTCAGTTACTTGGTACCTGAAAAATCCTATGTTACTCAGCACCTGAAGGATTGCTCGGATGCAACTATGAATTCACTTAGTTCTAACTAGCTTGCTCGACTCTCTTAAATGAACTTAGTTAGGCTTTACAAATGACTTAGTTAAACCTTATATCTTTGATGTGTCTTAGTGTTTCCATTCTCTATGTCTTAGAGTATGTCATCAATACACTCTTTCATCAATGGCTTAGTTGATCCTTATACTTCATTACAACATCATAACTTCAACCTTGCTCTAGGTGCTCTAGTTGCATCTTATTGATTGCCTTCTCCTTGTCAATCAACCAATTGATAGTACTTGGATCACTTAAGCAATTGTCATTCCTGCAAGTAGCAAGTTTAACATCAATGGCAAAACAATGATTGAAAACATTCTTTACCAGTTCCATTATTCTTCATTCATGATCCTTTCAATCATTTCTAACAATCTCCCTCATTAGCATTGATGGAAAACCAAATTGATCAATTGATTGAGTTGATCAACTTAGTTACCACCAAAATTATATATGTTTTTTTTTTGGTATATAACTCCCTCTTTTGCTGATACAAACTGAGTCCTTTGTTTTGCTTCTCCCTCTTGACTGGTACATCCTTACTACTGATCTCATACATCCCCATATCTTTACCTTTCATTGATCAATTTCTCATAAATCTCCCTCTTTGACATAAATGCCAAAGATGTAGCATCTTCAACATGCTAAATATAAGCTTTGCATCTTTATGTTTTCTCCCTCTGTCACCATGCTTGTGACTGATCTAGAATTTCTATTCCTATTGTCATCCTCTACATCATTCTTCTGATATTTCAATGATCTACTCCTGTTGATGCAGGGCAACTTCTTTTTTGCTTTAGACTACTTGAGTTAGGGGCATTACCCCCAACTTGCCTCTAAGATATTCATAAGTATCCTTGGGCAATGGTTTGGTGAAGATATCTGTAGTTTTTTCCTTTATGTGAATGTTCTCCATCTTCACTTGTTTGTCTTCCACCAATTCTCTTACATAGTGATACTTGATTGCAATATGCTTGGTTTTTGCATGCATTACTAGATTCTTGGATATGTTTATAGCACTTGTATTATCACAATATAGTATCATAGGTTTGGTTACCTCTTCTTTGATTCCTTTCAATAGATGTTTAAGCCATGCAATGTTTGTGCAATTGACTGCGGCTGCCACATATTCTGCTTTTGCAGTGGACTAAGATGTGCATGTTTGTTTCTTGCTAGTCCAAGTAACTAGCCTTCTTCCTAAGAATAGTGCTACTCCACTTTTTCTTTTCCTATCATCAATGTTGCCTCCCCAATCTACGTCTATATATGCATTGAGCTCAAACTTTTCATTCTTTTTGTAATATAGGCTAAAATCATCAGTTCCTTTGAGATACCTCATTATCCTTTTTACTACCATGAGATGATTTTCTTTAGGATTAGTAGAGAATCTAGCCACTATTCCAACTGTTAGTGCTATGTCTGGTCTGCTATGTACAACATATTGTAGTTTTCCAATCATGGATTTGTACATTGTTTGATTGACTTCAACTGATTCATCATTTTTGGATAGCTTATGTCCTATTTCCATTGGTGTGCTGACTGGTTTGGAGTCTTCCAATCCAAACGTCCTGAGTATCTCTTTGATGTACTTTGATTGTGTTATGAATATACCATGTTTTAGTTGATGTACTTGCAATCCAAAAAAGAACTTGATTTCTCCAAACATAGACATTTCAAACTCATGTTTCATTTTGTTAGCAAAAATTTTGTAAAACACTTCCTTTCCTCCAAAAACTATGTCATCCAAAAATATTTTAGAGGCAAGGATATCCTTACCTTCTTCTAATTTGATGTATATGTTGCTGTTATCATCAGTTTTTTCAAATCCTATTTGCACTAGATACTTGTGAAGTCTCTCATACCATGCTCTAGGGGCTTTCTTTAATCCATATAGAGCATTATACAATTTGCATACCTTATTTTTGTTATTTTCATCAACAAATCCTTCTGGTTGCTCTATGTAGACTTTCTCTTCAATTATACCATTCAAAAATGTGGACTTAACATCCATTTGATAGACTTTAAATATTTTAAAGGCTGCATATGCCAGTAAGGTCCTTACTCCTTCCATTCTGGCAACTGGAGCAAAAGTTCCTCCATAGTCTAGTCCTTCTTCTTGTGCATACCCTTTAAGAACTAGTCTTGCCTTGTTCCTTGTGATTTCACCATTCTCATCTAACTTGTTTCTAAACACCCACTTGGTTCCAATTACATTCTTTTCGGCTAGTCTTAAGACTAAGGTCCATGTCTTGTTCTTTTCAATTTGTTCTATTTCTTCTTTCATAGCATTGTACCAATCATCATCTTTTATGGCTTCACTCACTATTTTTGGTTCCATTTTGCTGAGTAGACATGTCTCACTTCTGAGTCTATTCCTTGTCATTGGTCTTTCCTCTTTGTTTCCAATAATTTGATCTGCAAGATGATGTCTTCTTACATACTTTGCCAATACTATTTCTTTCCTTGTTTGCATGTTGTCTCTTTTAGAATCTGAACCTTCATGTGTATTTTCATCAAATATTTCTTCATTTTCTTCCTATTGACAGTTCTCAGAATCTGAATAAACATTTTTTGTATTATGCATCTCAGCTTCTGAATGTGTCTACTACTCAACATTCACTATCTATGACTCGACAGATACTAGATTTTGTTGCTGATTGTCATTCTAAGTTGCAACTTCATCATTATTAGGTATACCTTCATAAAAGTATACAAAGGTCTTGTATTCTTCTTCTTTCTTGGTGTTCTCAACACTTTGAACAATTGCAAGCTCATCAAATTTCACATTTGTGCTTTCTACTACGTTGTTAGTATTAAAATTCAAGGACTTATAAGCTTTGCTTCTAGTAGAATAACCAAGAAACATGTCTTCCTCACTCTTTGCATAAAACTTTCCATTTTTAGACTCTTTATATATATAGCATTTGCATCCAAATATTTTGAAATGTTTTACATTAGGAGAATGCCCATACCATAATTCAAAAGGTGTTTCATTTGTACCTTTCTTGACTTGAACTCTATTGAGTGTGTAGACTGCAGTACTTATAGCTTCTCTCCAGTACTTGAGTGCAACATTTTTCTCCATCATTAAGGTCCTGGCATAGTCAATAATTGATCTATTCCTTCTTTTTGCTATACCATTCTGAGGTGGAGTCTAGGTGCTGATATTTGCCTTTTGAATCCTCTTTCATTGTAGAATTCTTCAAATTCTCTTGATGTGAATTCACCTCCTCTATCAAATCTAAGACATTTTAGGCTCTTCCTAGTCTCTTTCTCAACTCTGGCCAAGTACCATTTAAATATTTGGAATGCATCTAATTTTTGTTTCAGGAACAAGATTGTCATCATCCTTGAATAGTCATCTACAAATAGCATTATGTATCTGTCACCTTTGTAGCTTTAAACTTCAATAGGACCACAGAAGTCAGTATGAACTAGCTCTAATACTTCATTAGAAGTATATGCCTTGCTTTCAAAGGTTGACTTGGTCATCTTCCCTAGTTGGCATTGTTTGCACAGGGTGTTATCAAGCTTCTTCAACTTTGGTAGACCTATGACTTTCTTCATTTTGCTGATGCTTATCAGATTGTCAAAACTTACATGACACAGCCTCTTTTTCCATAACCATACATCATCAATTTGAACAATGAGATAAGAAGCATCTTCCATGTCTAGGTAAAACAAATTATGCCTAGTCTAATCACCTTTTCCTATTAGACTTCCTTGAGAATCATAAATCTTAGCAACTCCTTTTTCAAATTCAACCTTGCATCCTATGTTGCCTAATTGTGAGACACTTAACAAGTTATAATTTAGGTCTTCAACATAGTATGCATTATCACATGATATCTTTTTAGTAAGCTTGATACTACCTTTCCCTTTGATCTGACATGGTGCATTGTTACCAAATCTAACAATATTTCCTTCATATTGAGTAAAGGAAATGAACTTACTTTTATCTCTAGTCATGTGATGAGAGCATCTATTGTCTATGATCCATTTGTTATTCTTGTTCATGTAGGTTACTAGGGCAGTTGCTTCATCTTCATTTGATTCATCTTTCATAGCCACATAGACTACTTCATCATCATTCTCGTCAGAGTCTTCTTCAACAATGTAGTATCTTTTACCTTTACCTTTGTAGTCCCTATTGTCCTCTTTCTTGTTCTTGAAGTTTCCTCCATCCTTGTGATTTTTCTTTTGTGTGCATCTGGCTACAATGTGACCAACTTCATTTCAGTTGAAACAAATGATTGGTAACTTACCTTTGAATTTTCCTCTTCCTCTATGAAATCTTCTTGCTAGTAATGCCTCCAATTGATCTACATCATCTTCATCAGTGCTGATGTCACTAGATACATTCTTTCCTTTCCCACTCTTTTTCTTTGTTTGTACCTCCTCGTTGTCTTTTACTGTCATCTTGGCTTTGAATGTAGATTCAAAGTTTTTTGGCTTGTAGTTGTCAAAGTTGGATAGCTCAAAGGCAGTGAGTCTTCCAATTGTTCCTTCAAATGACAATGTGTTTCCTGGTACACACCTTAGCTCTTGGATGGCTGATACTCTTATAGCATAGATAGGAAGCAAAGTTCTTAGGTATTTTCTACATATGGTTTCTTCTACTAACTGTCCTCCTAGGCTTCTTATGGCACTTACCACTTCCTTCATCCTTGCACCATATTAAGCAACATTCTCTCCTTCTTCCATTTTCATGTCATGAAACTTTCCGTTTAGGCTCTCTCTTTTGGCTCTCTTGACATAATCACCTCCTCCATAGATTCTTGATAATGTTTCCCACATCTAATGTGCAATACCACATTCTTTGATGTCATCATACTAGGCATAGCTTAGTGCTGAAGCAATATCTAACATCGATTGATTGTGCTCCTTCTTCTTGCTCATGTCATCTGTAGTGAGGGGTCCTGCAGGGTCTACATGATCAACTGTGATTGAGGTTTGTGCATAGTCACCTATTGATCCAAGATGTAGCTTCATCAGACTTTGCCATACAACAAAGTTTTCTTTGTTTAGCTTGACAACTTCTCTCTTGGACATCTTGATCTTCCTACTGCTAGTACCTTGAAACAAATCAGTAGTGAGCTCTGATACCAATTGTTAGAATTCTTTAGAATAACTGAGAGGGGGGGTGAATCAGTTATTCAAAGTCCAATAATATCCAATCCAAACTCTCTAATAAAATAGAGGTGAATCAGAAGTACTGTCCTTTTTAATTTCTTATCATGCATGCAATTAAACATTAAACAATCATGAAAAGTAATCATGTATCACCACATAACATAAAGGATTTTGGTGACCCAAAAACCCTCCAAGAATAAGAAGGTAAAACTGGGGTGGGGATGACACTCAAAAAATAACTATGCAATTGATTTCAACCACTTCTGATGGTTTGCCCTGTTAAAGGCCTACCTTGTTAAAGGCTTTACACGCTGTCAGATGTGACCCTGTTAAAGGATTTCTACACCCTATTAGGAGTGTGCCCTATTAGAGGACTTAAGAACATTCAACTTAGAATGCTACCCTATTAAAGGATTTACATAGAGCTGTTAGGCTCACCCAAGTCCATAGGATTTACAATCACCTTCTCAAAAGAATCTTTTATACCTCTATAAGGATCTCCTATCCTTCTCCTAAGGATCTCTTTATCCTTCTCCTAAGGATCTCTTATCCTTCTCTTGAGGATCTCTTATCCTTCTCCTAGGGATCTTCTATCCTTTTCTTGAGGCTTAGCCACCTAGCTATTAAGCTAACCTAGCAATGTAGGATTTCAATGTCTAATACAATGGTAAGAAAGTATTAGAAAGGTTTTGACTTGATAAAGATTGCAACCCTAACCTTGTAGATTTTAGATCACTCTTCAGTTCCTTTCTTTGCTTGGCTTTTCTCCCTTTTAGTGCTAACAGATTGTTCACCCTTCAAGATCTATCTCCTTGAGTTCTTCCACTCATTATACTAATCCACTCTATGGTCACTTGATCAACTCAGAGTCTTGATGCTCTGTACTTACTCCTCACTGTGTCCTCTTCTTGACACTTCACACTAGCCTTCTCTTGGCTTCTTCACATGACCACACTTATGACCAACTCCCTCTCACACACGCTTGATCTCTGACCTGTAACTCCTTATAAAGAAGTTCTATTCTTCATTTCCTGCTCAAATCTTGATTTAATTTGAGAAAATGGTATTGTTTTCCCTCCAAATTGCTTCTTCTAGAAACTTCATGATAAGTCCACCAACATTCATCTTGAATTGGTTTACATGGTTTACATAAAATTCTATGACATCTACTCATCATCCTTATCATCCAACTAATTCACAAAATTCAATGTAACAAACTTAACATTACTAATCTGGCGAATCTTTTGACTTAACAAATAATGCAGCAACTCGACATCATTGGTTTACTAATGCTCAACTCCTTCTTTGTTACTCAGCTTGTACTGCATTTACTAATGCTTGACACCTGAAGAAATTTGGTTGGCATCTATTACCTTTTTTTTTTTTGGTGCTCAACACCTGAAGTCTTTTCCTGAGTTACTCGACACCTGAAGGATTACTCGACACACACTAAAGTTGAACTTTCTTGGCTTCAACTATGAATTCGCTAGGCTCTAACTAGCTTGCTCAGCTTTCTCAAATGAACTTAGTTAGGCTTTACAAATGAATTAGTTAAACCTTACATCTTTGATGTGTCTTAGTGTGTCCATTCTCTGTGTCTTAGAGTATGTCATCAATACACTCTTTCATCAATGGCTTAGCTGATCCTTATACTTCATTAAACATCATAACTTCAACCTTTCTCTAGGTGCTCTAGTTACATCTTATTGATTGCCTCCTCCTTGTCAATCAATCAATTGATAGTACTTGGATCACTTAAGCAATTGTCATTCTTGCAAGTAGCAAGTTTGACATCAATGACGAAACAATGATTGAAAACATGCCTTACTAGTTCCATTATTCTTCATTCATGATCCTTTCAATCATTTCCAACACTTACATCAGTTCCAAATAAGAAAAGATCAATCCAAATCCACATACTAAGATGCACTAGGACACATGGAGGGAACTACATTTTAACTAAGTTAAAATTTAGTTGTAACTGAGCTATTCAGAATCACCAAGCAAAGAAAATTTAGAAACTATTTCTAATAGAGCTTCTCGATGAATAGTTCATGTTGAGCTTAAGTTTGAAGACCTTACAAAGTCTTCACACCTACGAAGTACAAAGCATATATTAGGCCCTAAAATTTGAAATTTTTATAACTGATGGAATCTAATAATCATTTTCTCACCAAAAATTTAGAGACCAATTTGAGTAGAGCAATTTTTTAACCACAAGCTATCAAGAGTGAATTGTTGTGTTGTCAGGAAGCTTATCTATGAGCAAAATCATTCATTCATTAAGTGAAATGACATCCAAATCTAGTATAAAGGAAAAGAAGGGTTCACACATGTTGGTGAAAAATATGATATGTGAAGCACCAAAATTTAAGCTTTATCCTACAATTGATGAGTAGAAAGAACCATCATGAGCTCACTCAATCATTACTCTAAAGGTACTATTAATCCATGATATTAGGTCATTTTATCATTGCACAATTCAAGAATTAGGTTATTTTTAGATAAATGAGACATATAATGCATTATGTGAGAATGGAGTACTAAAACTTGAGAACAAACATTTGGAAGTCAAGGGTTTGACTCATGCACTGCACATGCCAAGGAATTTTCAAGTGAAGTGGATTAGATATGTTTTAAGTAGGGTTTATGATATGCTCTTCTTAAGAAACTAGTGAAGATCACAAAGAAGATCTATCGAGTTAGGGGTTACCCAATGTTGGATAGACCTAAAATAACCAAAACCCTAGCTTGAGGCAAGCTTACAAAGAAAACCCTAGCAGATTGGGATGGTAGAGGAATGATGTCACTAACATGGAAATCAAGTTTTGAATCCTTGTAATTGCTCATAATATCTATAGATTTATTAGAACAAATAGCCTACCCTATGAGGCAGTTGGCCTAGCTTACAAGATTGTGAAGAACAATCTATCTTTCAACCTAGCTGAGTTGCAGTTGAGTGAACTAGGCAAGAATATGGAAAGCATTTGGGAATCAACAAAGAATGTGTGTAAGTTTGGTTCTCTTCTGGTACATTGTTTTTCTATGTACAAAATCTCTTCCCTTCTAAGGGTAATGTGGTCTAAAGCAAGAATAGACCTTTCATATACCATATCAATGATTTAGGAGAAATTTTTTATGGAATTATGGAAGCATATTTTGAGAATTTTAAGGAAAATATGTAGGACATGTATAGGATTCCTCAATGACTAGTTAAGTAGTATGAACAATATGTTTTCTTCCTAGTTGATTGTGATACCACTCATATTCAACCAATCATACCTAGGATAGCATGGATAAAATCTTTGGAGTATGAAGTGAACATTAATGATACTAAGGATATCATTGAGGCTCTACTGAATGAGTTAGTTGACCCTAAATCTACATATTTTGGCACCTATGAGGAGGCTAAGACTAGGATATATTTAGAAATAGAGATTTCTCAAATTTTGAATAGAGGAAAGAAAATAATGGTAAACATTTAGAAGAAATTAGATAAGAAGGATGAACCTCTTATGCTCATTGAGGGAAAAGGGGAGGATGAAAAAAGAAGAAGAAGAGGAAGAAGAACCGCCAAAGAAGATGGGAAAAGTGATCAAGTCTACACCAAAGAAAGAAACACCTAATAAGGTAGTTACTCTTATAGTCACCACTACTAGAAATTCAAGGAGGAAATTGAAGCTTCAAGAGGGTGATTATGAAGAGGAAGAAGAAAATACACCCATCATCCAACTATAGAATCCCCCACTATCCTTTGACCAGAAGTTGAAAAGATTGAAGGAAGGAAGTGGCATGGATAGTTTCAAATATATAGGATATGAATCTAGGAGCAAGGAGGAGCAGTAGCAAATAGGGGATGCTTTGGTTGCAAATATGACAAGATGGAAATTTGATCCTAATAAGCCAAAAAGTCAAGCTCCATAAGTTTTACTTAAGGAAGTGATACAAAGATGGACAAATGCTATGGAAATAGAGAGGGACATTAACAAACAAATGCTGAAAAGTGTCATGCCACACTACACTAATGAAGAAATAAAGAAGGCCATGACCAAATACAAAAACATAAAAACTCCTAGATTCAAATCTTCTCAAATTTTGTCTAATAATATAAAAGAGGTTGTTCGGTCCACAAAAAAGTTGTGGTAAATCATTTTTGAGGAAGAGAATAAAGTAGATAAAGATGAAACACTATATGTACAAACTATTGAAGAATCACATTTAGAAATGATGACAACTACTATAATCACCTCTCTACCCACTTCTCCAATCCAAACCATTGTTTCATCAAGTGCAGAGAAGACATAGACTAACAAAAAGAAGAAAGCAAGTCTTGCATCTACCCAAGTATAAATTGAGTAGCAGACTTTGAGTATCTCTAGGCCAAGCACAATCAAGAAAAAATTAGACAAGGATGAGGACATGGTTGCCAAAAGAAACAAAGAAGGAAACAAGAATCAACCCAGTGGAGAAGAGAAGAAGGATGAAGACAAAGGCAAAGAAATTATACTTTCTCTGTGTGCCAAGGGAAAGAAAAAAGAACAGGTTTCAAAAGATATTGACCTTGATATAGAGATTGTGATTCCAAATTGGGATAAATCTAATCTCTCTATTTTACAAATGGAGATATTGAATGAGATATAGATAAAAAGGGCTCAATAGAGGAAACTCAAGGTAAAAATGGATAGAGGAAAGGTTCTTGAAGACATCAAGGACATATTTTTGGATGTAAAACAAGTTTAGGTAAATAATAAAGCTCCTATCATTGAGAAATTAATCGATATTGTACATAAATTTAGTAAATATTTGAATGGTCAAGGAAAAATTCTGTAGAGGGTAGAAAGAAAATTTTAGAATAAAGGTTTGGATAATGTAGCTATGAAGATTGCCACTGATCAAGTGGATTGTCCACTCTCATTACAAAATCAGAAGGAGATGTAAATAATGTTGTCTCCTTATTTAAAGAACTATATGATACTTGAAATTTCACAAAGGAAATAAAGGACAAACTAGCTAAGATTGATGAAGAATTGGAACATAGTTCTAGTCAATTAGCACTTGGCTCGAGTTCCAACTGTAATTATTTTGTGAAGGTCAATTTTTTCACAGATTTATAGTTTGAACTACTAAGGGAGGAAACTAGGATTAGGGAAATAGTAACAGATACTCAAAGTATGATACTTCCTCACAAGGATGTGATGTAGAAACATCTTGCACATGCAAAGACACTAGTTCATGAGACAAATGTCTTAGTTGTAGATCTTATGATGGAGTTATCACCGAAACTTCAAATTGAACTAGACATTTTAAAGGCATTGAAAGAAAATTGGGATGAAACTATGTCTTTAATTTTGAAAGTGCATCATGATTTCCTTAATAATTTTTGAATATGTAGAAGAAAATGTACAAGGGAAACACACACACACACATAAAGAAAATGTAACAGATGAAGAAAATCAATTACACACACACACACACACACACACACACACACACACACACACACACACACACACACACATGTGCATGCATGAGCACACATAAATAAGATGTAAGAGATAAACAATCTATTTGAATAACCAAAATTCATTTAGTTATGACTGAGCAATAGTTTTTTAGCTCAAATTGAGTTGTAGATCCAAGCATATGGAAAGGGGGAGTTTAACAAAAAAATTTGATAAATATTTTTTGGACTGCTAACAGATTTACTTATGATAAGTGTTTTTGTCACTAATGCCAAAGGGAGAGATTGTTGACCCTATGAAGAGACATATTGTCAATTAGTGAAAAAAGACTTAAGTCATCTAGGAAAGTCTATTAATACTACAACTAAGCTTTCCTTCAATCATCATGCTTTAGTTTAGCTAAGAAGATTGAGAATATCGTCTATTAACTGAGCATTATCTTATGAACAAGCATCACATTGTAAACCAAGTTCTTAATGTGAATCAAGCTAGCAATGTGAACCACATTTGCAATATTTGTCGAGCTCTCAGTATGAACCAAACATCCTATTTAAGCAAGGCATCTTGTGTTACTTGAGTGCCAGAGTATCACCTAAGCTCAATATATTTCCCAAGTATCAACATCCACAATAAAAAGCTAGTGGGTATATTAATATATTATCCTTGCTATGGTATTTTTCTCTCGTTGAGGGTTTTAATGTATAAATTTGTATATCTTTTGATGGATGCTTTTGTGTGCGAGTTTACATACTTCCATTTCATTTCATTTACCATTGTATGTTTAGTTAAGTGGCTATTGGTTAGCTTATTTGAAATGGTTAGATGAATAACTAACTTTTTAGTCGATAGTGATTCACCCCCACTATGTATTATTTGGGACCAAAAACTAGAAATTTATAATCATAGATTTAGATAGATAACATGCACATGTTCTTGTAGGACCTAGACATGCAAGTCATTTTTGTAGTGGGAGATAATTTCATAGATGAGGGTAATAGCATAAGAAAAACCATCTTAGAATATATCAATGTAACACATTTTTAGATTTAGTACAAAGCATCAATTTAGATCGCCAAAACTATTCACAACTAAATACCCAATTATTATTTCCCAAGCCAATTATCATTAATTTAAAAGATACATGTACCTATAAAAGAAAAAATATTTGAAAGAAAAATGCTATATCATATCACAATATCAATCTAATGAGTATAATTAATAAATTCTAAAATGATTATTATAGAACATCCTTATAAGAGTATGATAACACATCTTTACATCTCCAACTACCATAGACATGATAGTGATAAGTTAATCATAACATAATTTTTTCGGTAGATTTCTAACCCTTTTTTAAACTGTTAAATTAGTAAAACAAGTTTGACAAAAGAAAAAAAATCATTTCAAAACAAAATTTAATTATACTCATAGATATAAGAAATTTATAATCATTGGTTTGGATAGAAAACATGAGAAAGTTCTGGTAAGTCCTACATATGCAAGTCATTTTTGTAGTGGGAGATCATTGAGTAAATGAGGGTAGCATCACAAGAAAAACCATACATTTTATAGATATATGGTTAAACAACAATGGTTCACATAAATACTCATCCTACAATATATCAATGTAACACGTTTTTAGATTTAAGACAAAGCATCAATTAAGATTGCCAAAAGTAGTTCACTACTAAACACTCAACTTTTTTTTCCAAACCAAATTATTATTTCTACTTTTATCTTTAATTTAAAAGATAAATTCTATATTATATGATCATCTCAATCTAAAGTGTATTCTTAACCAATTCTAATATAACTAATTTTTTTATTTACTTGGGCTATTTTGCATTAAAAAAGATCTATTCTATTTATCATCAATAAGAAAACCTAATTTTATTTTTCCACTATATAGGCACTCCCTTATGATAATACCCCACTTATTTAATTGTTTGTTGTTTGTTGCATCTATGCACTCTTCCTTCTATCTAATTTCTCTTTTCGTTGTCATTTTTTGCCAACAACACATCTTCATGTTCTCTAGTCTTCTTATATAGCTTAGCAATCAGAACATAGCTGATATCTAGACAAAAGATGATCTATCCTCCTCCTAGACAATCTCATATAGAAAAGATGATTTAATTCTGAGGCTATTTGTGATTCAATATATTTTGTAATCTCTATTTGTTTCCACTTTCTTATCAAAATATTGGTACCCCATGCCATACAACCATATAGTACCACCGGAACCACAAGAAGTCCAAAAAGACATTTTTTATTTCACATACAATTGTATGCATGTAATTAATAATACCCTAGGCAAATGCATTTGTAAGGATAAGGGATTGAGCACACACCCATCGAAAACAAACATAATTTTCTTCCCTCTCTCCCTCATTATAAGAGGATCCAATGCACTTGTCTATAGGTAGCATGTTTTTTTTCCTTGGGTTGTATATATTAATCTCAAAATAATCTATATTTTGACAAACATGGAGATTACAATCAATATTATATATTTTAGTTTTGATAGATGCACTAAATTCAGAATATAAATTAGACACATTTTTGGGTTGTCGTGTCCTCATAAAAAATAGTGTAATTATCTCAAAGAAGAGCAATTTTGGATAACTTTGTATTTTTGGAACTCAACATAAAGTATTTACAATTTCATCCAATAGAAATGAAATGAATTAAGAAAAAATATAGAGCGATGTCCATTACTGAATAGAAAAGCATCATTTTCTTGTCTTCAGTGGGATATAACTATTGGCATATAAAACAATCATAATATCCAATTGCTTGTCAGGTTTGACCCTCAAAGTATCGGTTTACCAGAGCTTGTTCAATTTGGAAAATCAGTTTGAAAGAGATGGCAAAACCACTTTGAAAGAGAACGTTTGTCATTTGTCTATACAAGCAAACATGTGAAGGCACCATGGTCTAAGTCACAAGAAATTTATACAAAAAAATATCCATGGGCTTATACTATTCAACCTTGAATATTCCATGGTATTATGCCAGTTTATGAAATCTTTGAAAAGCACAGAAACTTCACAGAAGTTAAACGAACATCACGCTCTTGTGATGATTGTGTCTTCCTTCCTTCACAGCACGAGGATCTGATGCAGCTCTTTATAGATAAGATAAACTGTTTATTATGATTCTTTTTATTAATTCTACAAGTTTTGTTGAAGATGGAGATTACAATCCGTCTTATATGTTCTCATTTTGATATATGTTTGAATTTTAAAATACAAATTGGACGTTGTTGTATATATATATAATGGTGTAATTATAATAATTTTTTTTGGTTCTTATTCTTAGATTTAAGTGAATGTGTGAGCATTAATTATCTAATCATGTAGTCTAGCACAAAGCATTCACAATTTATGTAATAGAAATCAAATGTATAATAAAAATTATGTAGAATGGTATTTTATTGATTCATGGTATCAACGTTTCTTGATACTGGACTTCAATTTATAGTTAGAATTACAAGTAGATACAAAACAAACCTATGACTCTTCAATTATGATACCCATGGATAAATCTTCAGTCTTATGTTGTCTTGCTCTCTAATTCTTCTTATAAACTATACAAATATTCTCTTCTACCTAAATAAAATGTTGATATTTTATAAAGAAGGATGGTATAGTAAGCTAGCTTGGAAAATAATATAATATATTGTCTTAGATTCAGAGGAGATAAAGCACATGTGCCAAATATTGAATGATATCCCTTTGGAATGAAAAGAACCTTATTGTGAAACATATAAATGAGCACTTGTATATGTGTTATAAGATATATTAAACTCATTAACCACGAACATCTTTCAACCAATAGTGCACTTTAGAGTAAATCCTCAACATACCTTATTCTCCTAAAATAAAATCTAAAACACATCATTTAGTGGTAGTTGTTCACCCTATCAAACTCTTGTTTTCAATCATAAACTATACATATTCCACTTGTTTATGAAGAGTGGGTCATCACAGTTCTTAAAAAACTAGTAAATTTCATGCAAGAATAGGAACAAATTCTTAAATATCCTTTGCATAATTCTTCAAAATATCAAGATACTAAGTTGAATTGCCTCACATACTTGTTCAAATATTTCTACATTTTAACTGAGATGTTTTTACATAAGATCGAACAATGTCATAAATTGTATTCAATTTCTAGAGCATTTTCTTATCCAACAAACAAGAAAATTATCACCTTTATATCAATCAGGGTCTCATCCTAACAAGTTCCCTGTTTCAATAGTCCTTTGTCCAAAATTAAATGTCCATGCTTAGCAAAGTTACCTTGATAAGTGGGTGCTACTCCATTGACCTATGAATCGTAGATAACCCCAACCGATGCATTTGTCTTTGGATCTTGTTTGGTAATTTTAATTGTCACTAATGTTTATGTACTTCTTTAAAATAATCGAAATAAATGTGATTAAGATTCTATTTTTAATCATGTAAATTCTACACTTTTTCGTTCATGTAGTATAAAATATTACTAATGTTCAAATGCAATATTTAGTTTGGATGTAAAAAGTCAACAATGTCCTTGCTGATTAAAACAAGAACATGTCTGAAGTATCAAAATGCAAAGGCATTAAAAATTGTAAAAAGATTTAATTACTATATTCAACCTCTTTTTGAGCTTTCTATTTTTAGTTTCCACATATATTTTGTTGTACTAATCATGAACCTATATCATATTATCACAACTCCATGTGAAAATTTTCACTAATATATTCGTTAACATACCAATAAACTTGATATAATATAAAAAACCATTATCACCTCTAAGTTAACACTAACTAAATCATCTTATAATATTTTAATCACTAACAAATATTTCCATCATCAATATTCATGAGTTTTTGATCATAAGATTCATGAGTTGTGTGTGCGGATTGTTTTAATGCAACTTAAAGCTTTATCATCAATATTCGTGAGTTATTTATGTAAGCATAAGACTATTGTTTCAACCTCTAGGAAAATAAAATGATCATAAGATGACTCCTTATATGCACAAAGGTCCAA
This sequence comes from Cupressus sempervirens, assembly GCA_028749045.1. Taxonomy (NCBI): domain Eukaryota; kingdom Viridiplantae; phylum Streptophyta; class Pinopsida; order Cupressales; family Cupressaceae; genus Cupressus; species Cupressus sempervirens. Next base: position 275,145,113 of record CM053791.1, on the reverse strand, counting down.
AAATAGATATTCAGAGTATCAATTGATACCCGCACATCTGCACCCCAATAATAGTTTCTATAAGCACAAAAAATATAGTTGCATAAATCCTCCAATTAATATTCTTAATCATGAGTGTAAATAATGGTAAAATTAAAAAATTTACAATGTAATGACTTGTCCAATAGTTATCATGACTCATAACTACCTAAAACTAGAATAATTGATTTAAGCTCTTTAATTGCACACAAAGAAATCCAAAAAGAAAAAATGATTTTTTTCACACTACAATTTAAGAGTTTAAAGTGACTAAATCTAGAATGGATAACTATTACAATTTAAAATTTTAGTGTGTATGAAATTAGGGTGGGTAATGACTGAACCCTTTCTACAATTTTGGAATTTTCCCTAACATTTTAAATTATAATTGTCCTGATATTGTAAATTATACATGCACAAGTGTAGGAGTCATGTATCCTAACGCAAAAAGTGACATGTTACATAGAGAAAAATACAAAATGATATGCCTCCACATGTATGGCCATGCAATGAGCATCCATTAGGTGTCAAGTCCAACATGGATGACTTCTACTTTTATTCAAAGACAGTTTAATAGTCACTAATGACACTTTGTAGTAGAGGCAAAAGGGATTGCCAGAAAGAAGAATAATTAATTGTTGAGAAAAAAAAGGTTACACCATGTAATATGGAAGAAAGGGTAGGATTGGTTAAAGTTTAACCATGATATTTATTAAGTTTTCAATGACTATTTACTTGTGCATTTCCTTTCCTAGATGTTAGCACTAATTTTGTATTTCAAACTAGTTTTTGGTGCTTGTTCTTTCATTTTGGGTAGCACATAATAGTTTAATAGAATGAACAACTTCGGGTTCCTCATATTAAAACCCTAATCTCTTATTTAAGATCACATTATATGTCACAACTTCAAGTTAGTTAGAGATTCATCTTAACTTTTCTTAACTTATCTATTACATATTTTGAAATAATGAAGCTTCTAGATGTTAGTACCTACGTACTTCAAATTCTTATTTTCATTGTTATGTATATATCCAATATACCTATTACAAGTTAGAGCAAAGCATATAGTGGAGCCATAGATATTTATGAATAGAAAATAGCATGCTTGGCTAAAATATAAACTAAAACATAAATCTTACCAAGGGGGACACTTGGAAGTTTGAAAACAAACTAATCACCCCCATTGGTAAGATTTACATTTTAGATGTTGCTATGACACAATATGATATATCCCATTCCTACATGTTGTAGTTCCCTTGATAAGAAACAAAAAGCCATGATAACATCAACATTAAAATTGGTACAAGATGTCAACTTTAGAACACTAATATTGTGTTGTGTACATTATACCAAAAAAAAATCCATATTATATCCTAAACTCATCTATTTGACACAAAAAAGGAAACATGTTACATGTGAAAAATGAAAAAAGGACACAGATTGACATGGATGGGCATCCAAGGTGCATCCATTAGGTGTTGGCGCACTTTAATCTTTCTGTCAAACATATTTTAATTGACACAAATGAAATTCCTTAACAAAGGTGGGTAGGATTGCCAAAAGGAAGAATAATTAACTTCTGGAAAAGAAAAGGTTACACCATGCAGTTTTGAAGGAAGGGTGGGAATATATTATATGCATAAACAACTCTATATCATGTATTCTATATATTATAACAAAAAGCTCATATTTTTTAACTAGTTATGTTAAGATCACATGTAGAATTTAAGTTTTCAAATAATGATGCTTCTTGGAGCCAAATGTTGGCAATATTTTTATATTTCAAACCAATTTTTGGTACTTTCCCTCATTCTAGACAACTTGAAATATTTTAGTAGGAAATAAATAGATTCAAGTTAAAACCCTAATCTAGCTATACATTATAATATGTAAGCTATCATTATATGTCACAAAAAATGTATTTGTAATGATCAAGTTAGTCAAAAAGTCACATTAACATTGCATGATACATTTCTTACAAATATTGAAATCACAAAGCTTCTAGAAGTTGGTCCCTACTTTTGTATTTCAAACTACTTTTTGGCACTGATTTTTCTTTTCTATGTAATATCCTATATATCTATAACTATAGCTATTTAGGAACAAAAATGACATGCTTGGCTAAAACATAAACTATAACATAAATATTACCAAGGGGAACACTTGGAAGTTTATGTGTTGGTATATGTTTCGATTTCATCCTAGAATAGATAAAAATTCCATGACATCAATAAATACATTGATCACATATGTGATAAATTTATAATGTCCTTGTGTGCATTCATATATAAATTATCAAGTGGGAATACATGAGTGGTATACAAAGATGCGAAGTCACATGGTTGTCCTAGAAGATAAAATTATGGCCTACACAGATAGGAGCTTGAGGAGTATAACCTCAACAACTTCATTTTAGTTAATACACTATATGATTCTATGTTATAAATAGATATCAGGTTATATCAAATGAAAGATAACATATATAATCATGTTCATTAATGCAAAATGTGCCATGAAAGTAATGAAAGAAGGATGCAAGATAAGAACATGTAGGGAAATATACATATCTCACAGGCAATATAAATTATGAATGAATTGATGATACGAATGATGACCTCTAAATTTTTTATGTTCTTGATAACTTATAAAGCATCCTTGAAAGTGAACAACCTACATGGACAACTAGTCTTAGATAGGGTTTAGAACCAAAAATTAACACGAGGCACCACATAGATTTCCTATATTCACACAGGTTGTGTGTACCCTACAAGACTACAAAGAGAACTCGATAATAGAAAACATGTGGAACATGTGCCAATTTTTTTTTTTTAATGTATAAGAAAAGAAATATATTTTATGAAAATCGAAGTGACAATATTTCAGCATGTCCACTCACCAATTGATGACTTGTGTGTGTTTTTGATACAAAGGCTTGCATAGTAAAAACAGAGTTAGTTGTAGTCATAATTTGAAATTATGAATTTAAAAGGTACTAACCTATTTATATTTAAGTTTTGGAAATGTTGAACGCAATGTTATGATGCAACAAAACGTGTGGTGTTGTACTATCAATTTGAATACATAGTCAACTATTCAATACCACCACAACTAACAATTAAAAATATTGGTAACTCTAGTGATACATATGACCAACAGTATTTGTCAATTTCCATTATACTACAACTATGCATAAGAGGATGTTCATTCAAATCTAATGGTTTACACAACTCATATGTATGTGTTAAAGCATGTCTTCTAAGATCTTAGGATAAATTACTTGAGATCACATACCACTTTGAATTTGCAAGTTAAAAAGGTACCAAACCATTGTTTTCAAGAGTAGTAGAATGGAACACAATATTATTTTGCAACAACACATGCAAATTTTTACTATCAATTGACATTAACAATCAACTATTTAATACCACCATAATGAATAATTCAACATATTGCTGACACTAGTAATACATATGACCAACAATATTTGTCAATTTTCAATGATCTTATAACTATGCATAAGAGGATGTTAATCCCAATCTAATTCTTTACAAAACTTATATTGTTTTCCATGGTAAGAAAAAGGAAATTACATCACATTTTCATCTCATAACATGGAAGTGGTAGGAAAAGCCAAATGATTGCATCTAAAAGGTATAAGGGACACAAAAAGCACTAAAAAGTAATAAATCGGCATTGGGATGCACATTTTCCATGATTATGGAGAAAAAAAATTGCCATGATTATAGAGAAAAAAATATCAATCAATAATAATTACTATGATTTGGTAATGTGTCATGGTTACAAATAATGAAATCATGTCATTGATAAAAAGCTTTCAAGATAGCTAATATGTCAACACATATGTAGCATTAACCCATTGACCATAGCCAATTGGTAAGGACAATTCTAGACAATTGAACAAAATAAAATGATGCGGCAAAAATATATTAGTTTTTTGCATTTTTATGGAGAAAAAATAGAAACTTCTTAGTAGAAATAATAGATAACATAAAGGTGGACTTGTCTAAAATATCAATAAAACATGATACTTCTAGTTGATGATATCTTGTATCTACATTTAAGTAAAGCATTCAAAATATGTCGGTGAAACTTTCGCATATAGGTGTCATAGCCCATTGCAGTGACAAGTTTTTCCATTTTTCCTTCTTTTAATACATGATGAAATTTGCCACTAATAATAGCCATAATAAAATAAATGTCACTTCATGATCACAATTATCGATAAGGCTATCAACATCAATACAAAGGTTTTAGTAACAATTGGATATTTTTCCACCATTCATCCCACTATGGATAATTGATATGAGAAAATTTTAATGGGCTGAAATGTGTCACAGTGGGGTAATGCATAACAGATCTAGTTAACCTTCATGTTATGCTCATTTTTCAATTTCAAAGGTTCACTCCCTACCCCTTGAAAAATGGAAAAACCTTTATGCTTTGCCATGTGGTTTTCTTCTATTTGACCAATGGGTGTTGTAGGCCCTCAATTTTGGTATATTTCAATGGCCCAAGTTTCTTTCACATTTTTCACAACACCTTTCTAGGGGTCCTTGCAAAATGGTGATAATCAATGGGTCAACCTTAGAGGTGTGTGTAGGTGGGTTAATACTTTGAGTTATCCCATGCTAACAATTTTTTGACAGAACACAATTTGAATTTGTTTCTTCATAAAATATTTCTAGAGTCTGTTACTTCCACCAATTTCATGAACATATTGGGCAAAAGAACAAATCTGTGTCACCGTTCAGGATACCAAAACTTGTTTTGGTCAAATTTCATTTCTCTATCAAAACTCAATTATTTTCAAAAACTAAAAATACCCATTTATAGATCTCAGATTTGTAAGAATTTTCCTAAGGGAAAAATTCACCCAGGAACTAAGAACTCAAACACAAGCACAACTGTAGACCAAGAGAGAGAGTATGATCAAAATGATGATATATTCAATATGCCATGATCAAAGTACACTAGGAGCCCTTCTATATAAAGGCCTCTGAGATACATGTAGAATGCCTCATAATTAGCTACATGATAAGTCATACAACCAAGCACATGTCCACTAGATATGGGTTATCCTCCATTAAGCACGAAAGTATGTGCGATGATGTGAAGATAAGCCTACAAGGGTGTGACACACAAATCAATGTTGTAGACACCATGTGCTAAAATAGAATTACATACTCTTATGTTGTCTACATGACAACTCAAAAAGGTGCACAAACTCCTAAGTGTCTCACAAATAAAAATAATAAAATAATGCAAAATAATAAACTAATGCATTAACCTAAGTAAACTTAAGTAAGTGAAAATAGTAAATACGTATTTACACCAACACCCCCCCCCCCCCCTTAAGTGCAACTTAGGGGAATGCCCTTAAGCTTACGAAAACTAGGATGAAAATGCATAATGAGTCCCGACTACTAGGCTATGTTAGGTATCCATGTACATAATGAAAAATGCAATCTCTCATAAATCGGGGAAAGAGGGAAAACCTCATGGGAAAAACCCTCTCCCAAAAAGAGAGATAAATAGGGATGCATGGATGGATGGAATAATCAAGACCCCCCCATTATGACATACATCTAGCATATACATAAAAGAATGAGAGATGGAAGAGAGATAGAATGGGCTACCCTCCCAAAAGAAGAATGCTGACAAGTAAAAGCTGCTCCGATGAAGAAGTTGGTCCAAGAATACAAAATGGTGTTCCTCCCCTTAGGAAGAAACAAAGGCAAAGGTACAATCTTGAAGATGTATGATGGCCCTGAAACCTACTCAAGTATCCCTGTGCTAATGTTGATGCTTGCCCCTTCCAACTGTGCTGAAAAGAATGAATGCAGATCTGGGAAGGATGTTTGTTGAACCTATTCCAATGAATCATCTATGTCCTCAACTAACAAAGAGACCTCTACTAGTTACTATTCATAAGGATCCACAATCATGCCAACCTATGAAGATTGATCATGTAGAGAATGGACATGAGGGTTAGAGTGAGCCCTCGCAACAACTATAGAAGGATCACCTTCATCAATGAGAAGATGTAGGTCCTCAAGTGTGTCTCCCAAGTCAACTAAAGTTGGAGTTGGAAGATGATATGTACCATGCTATGTTGGACCTTTCATTATGGCAATGTAAGGATGTGGACTGGACTGATGTGACCTCTCACTGTAACTATTGATAGAACCCCACGTGTCTGAACCTGTTGAAGCATTATTGCTTATGTCACTATCAGTTTCCACTGTGTATGATGTGTGGAGAGGAGTAGAGGATAAGCTTGGTGAACTTTTCTCAAAATGAATATCCTTCTTCACAAATATCTTGTGAGTCTTGTGATCCATAAGTCTATATGCCTTAGCATTATCTTCATAATCGATGAAGGTACAAGGCCAAGGTGTCGATGCCTTGCAACTCTTGGAAGATAGGTTAGCCCATGCTAGGCAATTGAAGACTCTAAGGTGACTCACAACTACTTTTCTACTGCACCATGCCTCAAAAGGAGTCTTACCATCTAAGGCATTATGAAGAGACCTATTAAGTATGTGAGTAGCACTGCTAATGGCTTCAACTTCAAGTGTAGGATCAAGAGACTTGGCTTTTATCATGAAACTTGCCATGGTTTTGAGAGTCCTAATCCTCACAGCTACAACATCTATCTTGTGTAGACTGAATGCTGGTGGGTTCTGAAGATCAATCCCCTTAAATTTTGCAAAACTCCTTAAGTCTTCTGTCTACATATCTACTCTCATTGTCCACTTGAAGTACCTTGATGGCTTTCCTTGACTTGTGTTCAACATGAGTCTTGAAGTCTTGAAGCTTATGAACCAATTCATTCTTATGATGAAGGAAGTAGACCCAAGTCAATATTGAAAAGTCATCAACAAATGTGAGGATGTAGTGGCCTTGGCTAACTGAAGTCACTACAAAGGGTCTTGCTAAAACCATGTGAACTAGCTAAAGAACAACTAGAGCTTGAGAAGACTTCCCTTTATCATACATCTCCTTGAGATTCATATCCACTAAACAAGATGAACATTTTTCCTCAGAAAAGTTGATATTTGGTAGACCTTTGACCATGTGTTTAGAGAAAAGTTGCTAAAGAGAGCGAAAGTCAAGGTGACCAAATTGCTCATGCCATAAGTTGATTTGTGAAGTAGAGTGAGTCAATAAGGCTTGAGAAGGAGACTTAGGCACAAAGTGGGTGAAGGAATAAAGCCTCTTGTCATCATTGATCTTCCCCACTATAACCTATGAAGCATCTATAAGACTTCACACCATCACTGAATCTAGAAGGAACTCAACTTTATGACCATCTCCAAGGTGAGTGATTTGGTAAACTGATAGGAGATTGGAGCTAAGGTTTAGAATGTAGAGAACATCCTTGAATTCCCAATTTTCAATTTCGACATGTCCTTTCCCTTCAACTTCCATTTTAGTATCATCTCCCATGAAGATGTGTGGTACCTTTGATTGCTTCAATGAAGAAAAGTCTTCTTTTGAAGAACCCATGTGGTAAGAGGCACCTGAGTCAAGTATCTATTCTAAAGAAGAACTTGTGTTTGCCATAAGTTCTTGCCCTTTACCCTTTGAAGAGGTTGGAGTGGAATCCTTGGAAGTACCTGTCACTTGAATTTTTTCTCGAGTAGGTTTTCCAACTCATCGATTCTTTTTGTCTTGCAATGATGCTCATCATGATTTGGCTTTTTGTAGTATGCAAAAAAGAGTTTTTCCTTCTTTTCATTACTTCCCTTCTTGTTTAAAGAAGAATTACCTTGTTGTGAGGAGGATTGTTGTGTCTCAAATTGTGTTTTTTGCTTCCACTACTTCTTCTTCTTCTTGTTATTTTTCCCCCCATTGACTTGATATGTGCTCATCACTAGCCACCAAGGCTTTGGTCTTTGATGACTTGAGAAGTCCTAAATCCATCAAGTGAGATTGTTTAGCAATAAACATCTCTGCAAATGCATCAAATGAAGGATTTTGGTAAGAAAATCCAACAGTCAACCTGTGAGTATTACAACTCAAAACAAAGTTAGCATACTTAGAAGGTAGCCTCTTCAAGATGTGATGAATAAACCTATGATCCTTCATGGGATTTCCACAATCTTTTAGAATTTCCCTATACTCATTGACTTTAATGATGTAATCCAAAATTGTGTCAAAATTCTTTGGATCCAAGAGAAGTAGATCCTCCTCAATTTGAAATCCCTTTTCTTCATCCATCTTACCATACAACTGTTCAAGTTTATCCCAAGCTTTTTTAGATTCTAAACAATTTTTTAATGTGGAAGAGAAGATCCCCTTGTACACAACTCCTAATAACTCCTAAAGCCTATTGGTCTTGAGTTTTCCAATCAATGAGTTCTTTAGAATTAGTAGGTTTGGTAATTGTACCATCAACATAAAGACTATATCCTTTTTCCATTAATCTACTCCAAGCAATATCTTTCCATGTAGAATAGTTGCATGAAGTTAGAGGAAGACATATAAAACCCATGATGTAGAAAATGAAAAGAGCACAATAGAGAGACATAAAAACATAGTACACACCCTCCCTTTTCACTCAATCAAAAGACTCCCCCCAACAAAAGAAGAAGAAGAAGAAGATGCTTTTTGGCACTTTATAAGTAGTGTGTGTACAATGGGCCACTTGTCAAAATAAACAAAGTGGACTTTCTATTTTTTCTTGTACAACTACATTATGAGGCTTAAATCTATCACTTAAGCACTGTAGCTCAAATTTACAACAATTTTGAAAAAGAATCAAATCTTTACAATGCTGAAAAAGGCCTAATTCTGAAAGTGAGAAATTGATGCACACAACCCTAGAATTTGACTTTAGATCTAGAAAGTAGACAAAAAAAATAGACACTTTCAAAATAAACAAAACATGAAAAAGTGACCAGATGTGCCTGTATGGAGCATTTGAAGTTGCAAAACACAAGATTATGCAGGTATAGTCACCAAAAAATGTAATTTCTACAAAATCTTTGCACCAAAACTAGAAAACAACACCACCACTAGAAAATTTAGGAAATTCTACCCAATTAAAAAAAATTGCACTTGAATGAAAGTCTAAATGTCTGAGTTATGGGCTTACAAAGTCAGGCTGCCAAATTGAAAAGCAATCTGAATAGGGGTCTGAAGCAAAAATTGTGATTCTAAAATTGATAATCAAATAGTCATCACTTTAGTTGTAAAATAACTGGGTTTTATGGTTAAATGGCCATCAAATTTAACCTAGTGAAAATGTGACATCAGCAAAAAAAACCTATTTTGATGATGTGGCAGTAAAGAATCCAACGTGTCTTGTACATCGATATAGATGCTGACATGTCACAAGTTGACATATCAAAAAAGATCTGAATGTCCATGTGGTTCACATGTTAATTTTGGCTAATGTGTCAAGCTGTGGATGAATTAAAATCTTCCATGTGTCGAGAGAGGAGGGGCAAAGCAGTCTACATGGACCTTGGCACTAGGTTTGATGTGGTACTGCTTTGTGTGGAAACAAGTACACATGGCACCTGCTGGGCACTGAGTTGGTAGGTGAGTCAATGAGTCTGATGTGTGTACATGCTGGGAGATGATGAGGAAAAAAGTTCCATGTTGGCACAAGGAATAACATACACATGTCACAAGGGCACAGACACTGCGTGGCCTATGCTATGGTCAACACATGTTTGATGATTTGAATAGTCTACAGTGGCTAGGAACAATGGCAAATTTTTTTTTTAAAATGCTAGATCAAAGAAACATGGGCCTAGAGATAGTATTGTGATCATCGGGTTCTCTAGAATGTGGGAGTAAAGGAGCACTAGAGGACAAATAGTAGTCATCTCCAGAATCTTTGATGGCCTACTAGTATATACTACAATAGATGCCACATCTTCAAATATGTCGCCAGAATTCCTAATTTTTATCCCACATTTAGGAGGAATGCATGTTCCAAAGTCTATAAAAGACTAAGGCTGTAGAAGGTAAGGTAAAGAAGCCCCCTTGCGGACTTGGCTGAAGGGCCACCAGTTGGTGCTACCTAGAATGTGATTGCCAGTATGTGTAGACTAGCCTGACAAATGGGTAGGTGTAGCCAGATTTTGTGATTAGTTAACCACCTATTAAGGGGGTACAATCACTAGGTAATATAGTGCAATGTCAAAAAATTTAATGGTACGGCCTCTGTGATTAAAAAATATTCCTCCTGCCACAAAATAGTAGACTTTCCAAATGACATGTAAGAATTTTCCTAAGGAAAAAATTCACCCAAGAACTAAGAACTCAAACATAAGCACAACTATAGAGCAAGAGAGAGAGTATGATCAGAATGATGATATATTCAATATGCCATGATCAGAGTACACTAGGAGTGCCTATATATAAAGACCTTTGAGATACATCTAGAATGCCTCATAAATAGCTACGTGATAAGTCATACAACCAGGCACATGTCCACTAGATATGGGTTATCCTCCATTAAGCACAAAAATATATGCGATGATGTAAGGATAAGCCTACAAGGGTGTGACATGCAAATCTGTGTTGTAGACACCATGTGTTAAAATAGAGTTGTGTATTCCTGTGTTGTCTACATGACAACTCAAAAAGGTGTGCAAACTCCTAAGTGTTTGACAAATAAAAATAATAAAATAACGAATTAACTTAAGTAAACTTAAGTAAGTGTAAATAGTAAATACATATTTACACCAACAAGATTCAATATCATCATTATATAATTTTTTGAGTATTTTGATAAGTTATAATATCAAAATATTATAAGTCAATATTTCAACATTTCAAAAGATGCTCACTCAAAAAAGGAAAAAAATAGTAAATCATATCAAAAAACTAAAAATTATATTTATCTCTAGAGGAGAGAGTCCCCTTCATGAATATATCATTTTTTTTCAAGAAGGTATAGATTTGATTGGGAAGTTTTGATGGGAGGAAAAACTATTGGCTTCTAAGAAGGTCAAGCTTGAGTACTTATAAAAAAGAAAGTATGCATCAAAAATAATTATTTCTTTTTTTGTTCCCTAGCTATACATGTCATTTATAAGATATTTTCAAATCAGAACAAAAAAATATGATTTGCATTTTTTATTTACGGGAACTACACCCTATATTTTTATAGTTAAAGAAGGGACTTTGAAAATAAAAGAAAATGAATAAATTCTTACTCAAAAAATTTATTAAAATGATAGGCACACAATTCATCCAATTCTTCACATTTCATTAGTTTACATCATCTTCAAATTCTAAACACAAATACCATTTTTTTTGTCATTAATGTTGAACTATCGCATTTTGATATCTTGTTTCTTTAAAAAAGGTGACACAGGTTTGTGCTTTTACCCTATTATACCTTAGTTTTTGTTACAACATAATTAACCAAGAAACCAAGAAGGTTATTTGACTCCAAGTTACCATATTATATTAGGTTGTGATTATGTTCAATATTGCCTCATCCAATATATCCAAGCTCAAGATTATCAAGCTTTTCTCCAGAAGCAATAAGAGAAATACCATCAAGATTTCTTTCACTCCTCATAGTGGGAGGTATTGCATAAAAAATGTTCATATCACCTTGAAAAAAGGATTTCTATAGAAAATCAAGAGATAATGCTTAAGCTTTCTCAAGTGCAATCATCTAAGGTGCACAAGCATCCTAGATGCAAATTTGATAGCTTTAGATGTATAAATCCTTCCCCTTTGCAGGTTATTTTATATGATATGTTGCCAATGAAGGAGGAATAAATGTTGGAAAAGGTCAAGGTGGAAGGATACATACTACTAGCCATATGCTCAAACTATTACTGACCCAATAGGGTACAAGTATTGTAGAGAAAAATAACATGGTTAACGCTGATGGTTTAAATCCAATGCCAATAAGAGGAAACTCAATAAGAAATATAGCTTTGCAATAGATCAAAGTGTTTCCCTAATCATGCTTCTTTTGTGAAGTTACATGTGCATTAACACATCAATATTTGTTGGCGACTCCATTCTAAAATGGATTTCTTAAGGTTACTAGTCTTATTCTTAGTGAACAAGAATCCCCTTTTAGTCACCAGAAATAATGGCTATTTTTTTTCTACAATTGAATCCCATCACAAATAATCGATCTAAGAAAATTTCAATGGGCTGAAATTTTTCATAGTGGGTTAACATGTACATTCTTTGAATAACCTTCACATAAAGCCCAATTCTCTATTTTATAGGATCCATTCTCTTCCCTTTGTAAAATGGAAAATAACTCTCAAGGGGCCCTTGGAAAATGGTGATGATCAAGGATTTGTCTTTATAGGTGCATAAAATGCTCCCCTCCCCCCATGGATTCCTCTACTTATTAGATAATGTAAATCTAATTTCCATTATTTCCTTTTTCCATAGATAACAAGATCATAAATATCATTGTATTCATCAGTGAAACCTTCTATTTTGATCAACTTGTTCAAGCCTACTTTCTTTCTCTTCTCTTGGCTTTTAGTTCTCCTAGTAGTTGTGGTTTTTTTTCTCCATCTTTGGTAGATAAGTCACTTCCAACTTAGGAAAGAATTCATGGGTCCACCACTAAGCCTATATCAAAGGGAATGTGATCATGCAAGTACAAAGCATCTTCTGCCAAGTAGTTACAAATTTATTCCATGTCATTGTACTATTTCTAATAATTCTTGTAAGATTTTGACATGTCCATCTCTTTGTTTATAGCTTATTTCTATCCCTATTCCTCTAAAAGGATAATCAACACCAGAGATTAGTGTGGAGAGTTCCAGACATTGATATATCAAGTTATTTTTCTTGAGATATTTTGAATGTGTTAAGTGATATAGGAGCATCCAGTGGTGTAAGGGCAATCTTGAATCACCCAAAAATATGCTTAATGTTAGTTTCTATTTGAAGTGTTTTCATTTCTGGATACCCATTTGGGTCAAATAAATATTTCAACTCTCATAGGCCTACTGTTGGTTTTTTGGGTTAGAGTTTTGAGCACCTTGGGATAATGCCAATGTAGAAAATAGGGTTTTTTTTTAATTGAGCCACAATTATGATGAGTTAGAGGGTATAAGTTGGAGGAATGATTATTCTTGTAATTTAAAGCACTCTAGAAAAAGAATCAAGTCAAAAGGCTTTACGATTTGAAATTTATTATAGTTTTAAGTTACATGGAGACCTCTTAAGAGCACTTCATATTTAGATCTAAGGCACTAAACAGCTCTGTATAGGCCCAAAAAATGGGAGACAAGCAAAGCTTTTCTATTGGGCTATAGATCACTTGGAGAGCTTTCTGGAAATGTAAACAATTCATCAATTAGAATCACAAATCAAAATTTATGCCTCTCAAAATTTGGACTACCATTTCTAGATTCTTCTAATTTTACACCAACTTCTGATGTGTTTTTAGAACCTTTTGTTTTAGCGGTGAATGCCAAATGGTATTTTCTAAAATTTATTCCTAACCCTAAACCTTTTTTGGTTTACTAAAGGTTCTTTCTAGCATTTTAAATGTAGTTTTTGGTGGAGTTTGGGAGATGGTATTGCAAGAAGGGTTTTCTCCAAAATTTGATAACATTGTTATCCCATAGGGCATGTCATGGAGTCTATTTTTTTTGTACTAAATCTAATAGCATATCATTTATGATAATAATATTCCCCTTTCTTGTTGTGTTCATTTTTGTCTTGGATAGTGCCCTCATCAAGTGGTATCAGAGCAAGTTTTCTTGAGTGTGTAGATAGAGTGTTGACTATGAGGTAGTTTGCACCAAGACTATGTAGTTGTGGGTTTTGATAAGAGAAGATGCCTCCATGAAGGGAGCATGGTGGAACGGCCAGAGTTGTTACTCCTGAGGTTAGAGCCCTCCAGAGACAAGTCTAGGCATTGTAGGAGGAGATCCATAGAGGGATAAATGTTGTCATAGGCAATGAAAGTGAGGAAGAAAATGAAGAAGAAGGAAATATTGGGTAGGAAGGGGAATGAAATGAAGAAGTCCTAAACTAGGGGGAGGAGATGCTTTTTAGGGCCATTTCCAAGCTTGGAAAAAGACCTAAAATTGACATCAGCATGTTTTCGATAAATCTAAAGCCGAATAAGTTGATCGACTAGATCAATGAGCTGGAGGAATATTTTGAGTATGAAGATATCAGGGACCCTGATAGGGTTAAGTTTTTGAAGTCCAAAATGAAAGGCCATGCCAAAACCTAGTGGCAAGAGAGTTAGTTGGAAATAAATAGAAGAGGAAAGGAGAAAATCACAAGATGGGATCACATGGTGGACAAACTAAAGAAGCAGTTCATTCCTATTGATTATGAGCTTGATTTGTTCAAAAAGATGAAAGGGTTAAAGAGAGTGGGAAAATATATCTAGGAATACACAGATGAATTTTACTGAGTCCTTTTTAGGGCAGTGATGTAGAATCAAACAAGGAGAAGGATACCTATTACCTTAGTGGGTTAAGACCTAGCATTTAGGAGGAGTTAAGTTTGGTTAGAATGACTAGCATTTAAGAGACATACCAATTTGCCTTGAGAGTGGAGGAGAAACTAAAAAAAAAGTTTGATGGAAGGAGAAGAGGGCATAGTCAAGGAGGAAGGGGTGGTGGTAGGTCATTTCGAGGCCAAAATGAGAACCAAAAGAAAAATGAAGATGTGGGTACTAGTAAAAACCAGAGGGACAAGGGTTTCAACTTCTCTCATGATCAAAACTTTAGAGATCAAAGAGGAAGAGGTAGAGGACATCAAAATGGTTCAGGAAGAGGAGGCTTTTGTGGTACCTATTTTCATTGCAATGAAGAAGGTCATCATGCCTTTAAATTCCCTCAATGCCAAGGAAGGATGGATAGGAGATTTGATGGTCAAGAAAGGGTTGCTTATGTGGATGATGATGCACATTCAACACATTTAGAGGATGCAAAAAGAGGAGCAGTTCTAGTTAATGAAAGGGTCTTATTGAGTGGTGAGACCGAACATGGACAAAGGAGGAGTTTGTTTCATACTAGGTGCAAGTGTGAGGGTAAATGTTGTGATGTGATTGTTGATGATGGAAGCACTAACAACTTGGTGTTAGAGGAGATAGTCTCAAAGCTAAAGTTCAAGAGGGAGAAACACCCCTAATCCTATTAGATTGCTTGGGTGTAGGATGATCATAAGGTCCTGGTTAGGGAGAAATGTTTGGTAAAGTTCAAGATTGGGAATTACCATGATGAGGCCCTATTTGACATCATTCCTATGGATGTCTTCCATTTATTGTTGGGAAGGCTATGGTAGTTTGATAGGCATGCTATACATGATGGTCATGCAAATACATACTCTGTGACAAAGGATGGAGTTTGCCACAAATTGAAGCCCTTGATAAAGGAGGGTGAAAAATTATGTAGTAGTGCTAAGGTATGTCTTGTTGATGGAAGAAAATTTCTAGATGGCATGAAACATCAGCATATGTGTTACACTTTAATTTCTAGAAAAGATAAGGATGGTAGTAGTGAAATTCCACTTGAAGTTTTAGGTCTACTAAGTGAGTATGGAGAGATCATCTCTGATAATGTTCCAAAAGGGTTGCTACTAGTAAGACAAATTAGTCATCAAATAGATTTAGTCCCTAGATCTAGTTTTTCTAACAAGGCTACTCATAGGATGACTCCTACTGAGACTAAGGAGCTAAAAAAAACAAGTTTAGGAGCTATTGAGGAAAGGTTTGATTTGTGAGAGCCTAATTCCATGGGAAATACCTATAGTGCTAGCACAAAAGAAGTATGGAGAGTGGAGAATGTGTACAAACTCTTGGACTATAAATAGAATAACCATCAAGTATCAGTTTCCCTTGCCAAGAATGGATGATCTTATGGTCTATTTGAGTGGAGCTTAGTACTTCACAAAGATAGATCTCAAGAGTGGTTATCACCAGATATAGATATGAGAGGGAGATGAGTGGAAGATTGGATTCAAGACTAGGGAGGGTCTATATAAGTGGCTCATCATGCCCTTTTAACTGGCCAATGCACCAAGCACATTCATGTGGCTTATAAATGAGGCACTAAAGAAAATTTTGGGAAAATTTGATATTGTCTATTTGATGATATTTTGATTTTTAGTAAGTCTTTGGATGAACATTTATTACACATTCATAGTGTGCTTGAAAGGTTGAGGGAAGAGAAATTGTTTATTAATTTGAAGAAGTGTAGCTTTTTCAAAAGGGAGTTAGTCTATTTAGGGTATGTTGTATCAGCTAAGGGTCTCAAAATAGACCCAAAGAAGGTAAAGGTCACCTTGGAATAGCCTACTTCAAGGTTTGCCACTGAGATTAGGCCATTCCATGTTCTATCTAGTTTTTATAGGAAGTTCATTAGGAATTTCAATAGTATATGTGCACCCCTAAATGAAATAATGAGGGGGATAGAAAAGAATTCAAGTGGACTATAGGAGCTATAGGGAGTTTTGAATTACTGAAGAAGAAGGTGATAGAGCAGCCTATGTTGGCACTTCCTAATTTCAACAAAGTATTCTAGGTGGATTGCGATGCTAATGGCAGTGCTATTGGGGCTATGTTGACCCAAGAAGGTAAGCCTATTGCCTATTTTAGTGAAAAATTGAATGATGCAAGGAAGAAGTATTATATTTATGATTAAGATTTCTATTCAATAGTTCAGGCCTTAAAGAAATGGAGGCATTATTTGTTTCCAAAAGAATTTTTCTTGTATACTGATCATCGAGCATTGCAGTACCTAAATAGTCAAGGTATTGAATCAAAGACATTTGAAATGGGTAGAGTTCATGAAAAGTAATAAATTTGAATTGAAACAAAGAAGCATAAGGTCTAATAGGGTTGTAGATGCATTAAGTAGGAGACAATTGTTGCTGATAGTAATGCAGGTTGGAGTGGTTTGGTTTGATGAACTCAAGAATTTGTACCCTAAGGATCCTGACTTTGTAGAGGCTTGGGAGGATTGTAAAGAACCTGTTATTCTAGATAGGACCAGGTGGCTAGATTACATGATTTAGGATGGTATGTTGTTTAAGGGAAGTCAATTGAGTATTCTAAGGAGTTCCATGAGGGATAACTTGATCAAGGAGAAGCATAGTAGAGGGATGACAAGAAACTTTGGTCTAGATAAGACCATTACCATTATTAGAGAATTTTACTTTTGGCCTCAATTATCAGAGAATGTGAAGAAGTTTGTGTAGAGTTGTCAAGTATGTCAAACAACCAAAGGATTTAGTCAAAATACTGGACTCTATCAACCATTTCCTATTCCATCGAAGCCTAGGGAGGACATAAGTATGAATTTTTTTCTTGGATTACCAAGGACACAAAGGGCTAATGACTCAATATTTCTAGTGGTTGATAGGTTCTCCAAGATGGCACATTTCATTCCATACCAGAAGACTCACGACGCAATGCATATTGCAAATTTTTTTTTAGAGAGGTGGTGAGGCTACATGGTCTCCCAAAAAGTATTGTTTCTAATAGAGATACTAGATTTGTGGGGTATTTCTAGAGCACTTTGCGAAAGAAGTTGAAGAGAGAATTAAAGTTTGGTTTTGCACATCATCCATAGAATGATGGATAAATAGAAGTAGTGAATAGAAGTTTGGACAATTTTCTAAGGTCTTTAGTAGGAGATAAAGCCAAGGGATGAGATTTGATTCTACCACAAATAGAGATTTCTTATAATAATTCTATAAATAAGAGTATTGGTAGATCACCATTCCAAATTATGTATGGGAGTAGTCTAGCGATTGCACCAGAGGTGAGGAAGATGGAGCAAGGGGAGAGTACACATGCTAAGAGAAAACTTTGTTGAACATGTCAAGAACCTACAGGAGGAGGTGCAAGCACATATTACCAAGATGAACCTATAGTAGATCAAACAAGGAGACATAAGGAGTTCCAAGTTGGAGATCAGGTTATGGTATATTTGAGGAAGGAATGATTTCCAATGGGTACCTACAACAAGCCCAAGATGAAGAAATTTGGCCCTTGCAAAATTTTGAAGAAACATGATTCAAGGAATGCATATAAGGTGGAGTTGCTAGATGGGATTCACATTTCTCCTATTTTCAATATTATAGACTTAATAGAATATCATGATGATGGTGTAGATGAGGAGTTGATGTTGGAGCCATATCCAATTCCTACTTCTATGAAGGAAGAGATTGAAGAAATTTTGGAGAGTCGTGTGGGCTGGAGTACTAGAAAGAGGTAGTATGAAGAATACTTGGTGAAGTGGAAAGGATGACCCATAGAAGACTCAACTTGGATATCCACAAAGGAGGTTGCCAATTTGGGTTTTCCTCTACTAGATATAAAGTGACATGGTCACTTTTCAATCTACCTTATGTGTCTGATGTAGGAGTATCTAGTGGTGTAAGGGCAATCCTGTATCACCCAAAAATATGCTTAGTGTTAGCTTTTATTTAAAGTGTTTTCATTTCTAGATACCCATTTAGGTCAAATAGAGATTTCAACTCTAATAACTCCACTATTGGATTTCTAAGTTAGAGTTTTTGAGCACCTTGGGATATGTGCCAATATAAAAAATAGGTTATTTTATAATTAAGCCATAATTATAATGAGTTAGAGGGTATAAGTTGGAATGATGATCATACTTGTAATTTAAAGCACTTTAGAAAAAGAATCAGGTCAAAAGGCTTTATGATTTGAAAGTTATTGCAATTTTAAGTTACTTGGAGACCTCCTAAGAGCACTTCAAAGTTAGATTTGAGGCACTAAATTGCTTCATATGGGCCAAAAAAATGGGGGATAGGGCTATAGAGTGCTTGGAGAGCTTTCCAAAAATGTAAATAGTTTGTCAATCAGAGTCAGATCAAAAGTTATGCCTCCCGAAAGGTGGACTACCATTTTTGAATTCTTCTAATTTTATACTAACTTTTGATGTGTTTTCTAGAACCTTCTATTTTGGCAGTGGATGCTAAATGAAATATTCTAAAATTTATTCCTAACCCTAAACCTAATGTGGTTTATCGAAGGACCTTTCTAGCATTGTAAAGGTAGTTTTTGGTGGAGTTTGGGAGACACTACTATGATAAGGGTTTTTTCTTGAATCTGATAACATTGTAAGCCCATAGGGCATGTCATGGAGTCTATTTTTATTGTACTGAATGTAATAGCATATCATTTTTGATAATAATATCCCCCTTTCTTGTTGTGTTCATTTTCGTGTTGGATAGAGCCATCATCATTAAGTTGTTTAATATTATGATGAAATACAAAAAAGTAGAATAGTAGGAGAAGAGAGCTACAAAAAAAAAAAAACCAATAACACACTACAATTTTTATTATTATAAAAAAAAAACATAAACTAATTGTTTATATTTTTAATAAAACCTACTCATAAAATATATATAGCTGGAAGCATTCTTACCCATTGGTGGGTACAATAGAGATAAATCTTCAAAAGAAAATGAGCCCTTATATCAACACCACAATATCCTTAGACCAATTATCACATAACACATAATGAAAACTTGATTTCTTTTTTATTTTTTTTACAATTTTCGAGTTGAATATCCCACAAAATCCATGATTGTAGGTAAATTTAGGTTTACAATATAATTCTCCTATGTAACTAAGTTCTAACTAGTATTTTAGGGAAAAAATTATAAATTGCCCAAAAAGGTGGACATTACAATTTTAGAACACATTTTATGACAATGACACAATTTATGGTAAGCAATAAAATTCAATGTGGATGGAAGTGTTGATTATCATCCACATAGCTACATTTTGTGTATCTAAAAAGTAATTCAATGTTAATAACATTCTACGTACTAAAGATTAAGATTGGTAGAGAAGTTTATGTGAAGCCTCATTAAACAAAATAAGGAACTAAATGAACCATATAATATTGTACCAATAAAAAGACCACAACTACCAAAAAATCCTACAAAAATGACTATGCACTTAAGAATATAGGTCTATATGCATAGTCCCTCACATAAAGAAGGTATTTCTTGACGACTTAAGGGTAAAAGTACAAAGTCGTGTCACCTTTTAGGCTAACTTATCAAAAAAACTAAATTTGAATATTTTTATCTAATTTTTTTTTAAAAAAAAACATATGATCTAGATAAATTCATTCTAGCTAAGTTATATATGGTCTCACACTTTTCCAATTGGAAATGTCTATTTAAAGCATGTTTATACTAGTCTGTATCCAATTACTAAAGAAATAAAATTATTTCAGAAAAGTGACATTTCAATAACTCTTACTATTTTTTATAATATTTTTTAATAACATATAAACATCATTTTTCAGAGCTCAAAGTTAAGAATATTCTCATGTAGATTTTATAGTGTTTTAATTATATATAGTATATTGTAATTAAAAAATTCTACAACCGCGTATTTTAATACTCAAAAAGATGATGATTTTGAGAAAAAAAATATGAAATCATGTCAAAAAATTCTAAAAATTATGTGACGTACTAGAGGAGAGAGTCCTCTTCTATAATGTATACCTTTTCTCCTGGTTAGAATAGATTTGTTTTGAAAAATGTGGTGGGAGATGAAAACCATCGATTTTAGGTGAGTTAAAATTTCAATCCATATAAAAGAGAAAATATAGGTCTAAAGACAATTTTCATTTTTGATCTAGATATAGATGTTAGCTATAACATAGTCTAAAATCAAAGGGAAATGTATTTATTTCATATAGTTTTGTGGTGGGAACTACACCCCTAATTTTTAGCATTTTCAACACCTAAAAAATTATCTATGAAAAATAGGAAAATATATCAATTCTTATTCCAAATAATTATTATGAATTATAATCATGAAATTCATCCATTTCTACACATTTCATTAGTTTACTTCATTACCAAATTCAAAATAATAATACCAATTTTATGCCATTGAACGTGAATAGTTATACTTTTGTTAGCCTTTTCCTTTACAAAAGGGTGACACAGATTTTTGCTTTTACCCTTTAAAAACAATAAAGTTTTGAATATTTATACAATGTAGGTTTTTAGACCAAACCATGATAGAACCATGAGATAGAACAAAGTCTATATGTTGTTCCCCTTGACTAATTGAGCTTTTGAGATGGCAGTTTCTAGGCTTCAAATACATTGGTCCAACAAATCAGCCAATATAGTAAATTTATGATAATACCTGCTAAACAAAGACATGGTCATCGATAAAAAGATATGGCAATCTGCAACACAATGTGATTAAAATAAGATATCTAGTAGTGAAAAAAAAATGAATTAGAAGAATGAAGGAAAACACAACACCAGACCATAATGCATTGTTTATGAATCATTCATTGACATAAAAATGTTAGAGATTCAAACCTTGGATAAAATAAACAACTTGTCTTTAATAAACATTAGAGTTTAAAACCTTAGTCATAAACTAGTAAAACCCCTAGTCTCAAAAAGATCCATCTATTGTGATGAAAAAAATGACATGGTACATGGGTAAAAACCCAATGAATTATTAATGAAGTATTCATTCATAGATAAATGTTTGAGCCTCACCCCTATTAAAAATTGATAGCTTGGTTTTAAAAAACTCTTCTCTCAAAAAGAGAGTTATTCGATCTTTCAAAAAAATGGCATGGTACATGAACAATAGACAAACATGACATCATAAAATAATACACTTTTATGAAACATTCTTTCATAGAGAAATATTCAATCTATAGAATTTTTAGTATAGATATAGATTTAAAAATAAAAAGATTACAAAAATAAAGTAAAATGGAGTCATTTGTTCTAAAAAAACAATGACATAGTACATGGACAAAAGGTAAACACAACATCAGAATATTAATTTTTTTTTAGAATTTTTTTTTATAGAGGACCAAACCTTATATAGAGGAAAAACAAATATTTTAAGAACCTTTAGGGTTTGAAACCCTAGAAATATAGCTTGATAACCATTTTTTATCATCCTTTTAATTCACAATTTTAAAATTATGGCTTAACATCATCATTGAGTACATATACATTACCTAGTAAATTTGTGCCCCCTATTGTTTAAATTTTTCTATCCACCAAAATGTGTTGCCACTATCTCTCAAAATCCCCCATATAACAAAAAGGAGCTTGAAAAAAAGTGGGAACCAAAAAACATAACATGAAAGAAAATAATTGATCTCTTTTGACATCACTTTCCTAATTGTCTGCAAAGAAATCATAGAAACTAGACACCTAATTTTGGAGGTGGACATCTAATGCCCTATTGGGGAACCCAAAAGAAATTAACCTAATATGACACTAAGTTTTCCAAACATTTTTAAAAAATATTAAAACTTTTCCAAACATTTTTTTTAAAGATTAAAACAACAAGAGATAACATAGTTGAAGCAATAATTCACATACATACAAACAATCCATAAACATATTACATCTCTTAAGGGTTCTATGACATTGAATCACACATATAAGTTTTATTAGTACTAAATCTAATACATCAAAAAATCAACATCATAGAATAACCATAAACATGAATCCAATGAAATAATATACAAGTACATAAGATGCCACATGACATAATCATCCTCTGTACTGTAAGTTAGATGGTATGCAGTGCTAAAAGAATACATCATGATAAGGTACAACATCTCATAAGTTATCCAAAAACCATTAGATAGTATGTAGTGCTAAAAGAATACATCATGGTAAGGTAC
Organism: Cupressus sempervirens; assembly: GCA_028749045.1. NCBI lineage: Eukaryota > Viridiplantae > Streptophyta > Pinopsida > Cupressales > Cupressaceae > Cupressus > Cupressus sempervirens. The sequence continues at coordinate 275,122,425 of CM053791.1, read as the reverse complement.
AACATCTCATAAGTTATCCAAAAACCAAAGTACAATAAATCAACATATTCACCATAGAACGACTACACAAGTACATCCAACAATGACATCCAGCTGTCAGGTCTTAATGGTATAAGAAACACTACCATCTAACCTCATGGAACCTAACTAGACCACTCCCACCATGCTGAGGAGATAATCTCAAGTCCCATACAAATATCAATCCCAAAAAATCATAACCATCATCTAGGTCAAGGAAATCCTGATAGCAATCTATCTCAAAGTTACCAAGACACAAGTAACATCTAAACCTAGAGGCAAAAATTACATGTAGGAAATCTACTATGTAAGTGGGAAAGTGCAATCACATGAACCAACTATAAGGTTACCCTAGCAACCTCTCTAGACTCTGGGCCCCTAGTGACTCTATGTGACATTAGTATCCTTTCTTACAGACAAGACATGCTAACGAAGCAAGGGTGCAACCAAGCATCCTTTCTTCTCCCATCCTAGCCTGTACTAGCACTTAACGCATGAGAAAGGTAAAACACTAACTCTTGTTAATTCATTTGAACCCATTTACTAAAATGTTATCACTTATTGATATAACTTACAATGGGTTATCTAGACAATCTCTTTAGGGCTCCGACCTCCATTACAAGCCACTTCCCAAAATACACATAGATAACCTACCCTAAGCTAATAAAATCTATATCTCATAAAATCACAATATTCACCTCAATCCTATACAAGAAACTAAAAAGTGTTTGATTAGGTGAAAAACTAATCTCCCAAGAACACCTGCATGCATAAACCTATCACATGGATGAAGCAAAGAATAGAGGCAAGGAAAAATTATGGAGGCCAAAAAGCCAGAGACATCTTATGGACATGCAAAGAGAAATTTCTATTATGATCCAATAAGTGAATCAAAAAATACAAAGAGGTGAATCCTTATAAAAGGAATCACGAAACCCTAACTAGGTTTGCACATTATAATTAATATAAAATATTAATTATATGCACCTAAAAGCAAGCTTAAGAACTAGAGTAATAAACAACTTAATTAATTAAATCAAGATGATCTAATTAATAAATGAAACAAAATAATTACTCTAACACCCCCCTTAAGTGAAGCTTAGGAGGAAGCTAACCTAGCAAAGCTATGAAAGCAAGAAAATGGGTCCTGGCAACAAGGCCTGATCAGGTACCCAATACAAGAAAATGAACTAGATGAAGGAAATAAAGCCTCCAATCTAGGAAATGTCCCAAAGAAAGGAACAAGAAAGAGCATGAAGCATATCTGAAGCATGAAGCTGCATATACTATCAGAAGAAATTGCTGGAACCCCCACTGAAATAGTACATGACTAGGTAGAGAAGACAAAGTCTGAAGAGCTGATCAATCAAAGAGGTGACCTCCAAAAGTAGGAATGAATGAGTGTCTATATAGTAGATGAACCATCTCACCGAAATGCATAGGTGCCTAGCCACTGCATCTGCCTAGTGCATAGAAACAAAAATTGAATACGTAGATCACTCAACCGAACCAAGGAAGCAATAGATCCAACAGGTGAACCCCCCATAATGCTGAACATGGAGAGGGGTGACAGGAACACTGAAATGCAATGCCAAAAACATTTGCAAGAAGAAGAATTAGGAACACCAACAGTGCAATAGAAGTACAAGCACAGGATAAAAGGCAGTGTCACTGACACACTGCATGGGCTAATGTCGTGGAAGAAAAATTCACTTGACAAAGGTGGATGAGCACAAAATGGCAAAACATCATGACCCCCCATGGCACTTTATAACTGAGTGTGAGTAAAAACAAACACAAGGTGTACAAGATCCCAGATATGCAAAAGCAGGCACTTTATCTCAGTGCATTTACATAAAAAATAATGCAATAGAAGAGAAGCATACAATGCTCAGAAGTCAGAAAGAAGAGTGAGCCAAAAGAATAGAAGAAGAGATCCTAGGACCTATAGAATTCAAGTAATCCGCTAGAGTGCAAAAGTGCAAAACTTGAAGAAGAAAGAACCTAGAGTAGAATCTAGATAAAAGACCACTGCAACTGAATAACTCATAGAACCAGCTTTCCAACGATATAAAGCAAGCCAAAAAAAGAGTCTAGATGAGCGAGATATGGCTCCCGGAAGGCAAAATAGAACATTTGGCTTTGATTGTCAAAACAGGCAACCAAACTGCACCAAAAATAAAAAAACACCTCCCCCCCCACACCGCCGACAGAGCAGTGGACGGGAGGAGGGAGGGCGAAGAGCTGCCACCGGGCGGGGCTGCGGCAGGGCCGCGATAGACACCGTTGGTGGAGCTGCTGTGGGCCGCGGGCGGACCGCTTGCAGTGACCGCAGTGGTGACTGCTAGTGGCTCCGCTATGGTATATTAACCGTGGAAGCTAAAATAGCCACAAAATGATTTTCTTTCTAAATTTTTTAATTTTTTTGCCTCGAACTGCATGCAGGGGGTTGTACGGCCCTGTCAGACAAATTTTTTTTGCCTCCCAAACCAACGGTGTCCAAAATGGACAAATTTTATATGGATTCTGGGGGTTTTGGGCGCTCTGAGCACAACGGTGATGTCCGTTTGAACCCAAAGTGACTAGAAAAAAAGGTCCCCTATAAATCCACATAAAAAGCTTTTGAAACCCTTAAAAAATATAGCTTTTGAAATGCTTCAACAAATCACAAATAGCGAGCAGCAAGCTTGCTCTGATACCATGTTAGATTAAGTGAAAAACTAATCTCCCAAGAACACCTGCATGCAAAAACCTATCACATGGATGAAGCAAAGAACAGAGGCAAGGAAAAATCATGGAGGCGAAAAAGCCAGAGACATCTTATGGACATGCAAAGAGAAATTTCTATTATGATCCAATAAGTGAATCAAAAAATACAAAGAGGTGAATCCTTATAAAAGGAATCACGAAACCCTAACTAGGTTTGCACATTATAATTAATATAAAATATTAATTATATGCACTTAAAAACAAGCTTAAGAACTAGAGTAATAAAGCACTTAATTAATTGAATCAAGATGATCTAATTAATAAGTGAAACAAAATAATTACTTTAACAAAAAGCACCTATAGATAAATCACAATATTTTCCTCACTCCTATACAAGAAATTAGAAAGTAGAAAAACATAACTAGTTGAAACTCATAGGTTACACCAAGAAAATCACACTATTTGCTTGCAAGGCCCCTTTCCCCAATACCCTATTTTAAATCCTAATAACATGAATATTATTAGATATAGGAAGAGTCAAAAGATGAAATGTCATGTTTCTACCTCTTATGTATAGAATGTGAATTTTATACTATAATCATACACCTTAGGATAGGAAGATGGTAAGTAGGTTTTGGGGTTTGAGTATGACACGACTAGAATTTCCCTTATCAATATGAACCTAAGATCTTATTAGTAATGATACACGTCTTAGTCTCTATTGTGTTAAGTATTGTATTCAGAATTAATATAGGTTAATAAGCTAAGACCCTATGAAATAAAGGCTAGAGATGTCATAACTAAGAAACTATGTTGATGGTTTCATGATATAGTATGGGCTATTAGGATAATTGAATTTTAAAGATAAATAAATATGCACTCTTGTGAACATTTTTAATAATCATAGATGAGAATTGTTATCAAAATTACATAAGGGTCTACATGGTAGAATTAGTATGATGTAATGCAATAATCCAATTATCATGCAAGTAGTATTAGGCGAATATGTTGATATTCATAAGGACAGATTTTATGGCCCAATAAAATGTAATGGGATTTATTATATGATAGATTTTGAAACTATGAGACATGAGTATGCAAGCATCTTGTTTACCTAACAAAATTGATACACCTCATAATGTTCTATCTCATAATGATAACATGATATTGTTAGCAATCAATCTATATTTAAGTGAATAGAAGGATATTAGTTGTGATATTTTCATTTTGATTATTTTTTATCTAAAATATGTGTTGAGAATTAATTTTCATGTTGGATGATTTAATAGTAAGGATTCAAAATTTCATAATTATGATAGGAAATGGATTATGGTGTGGTTTGGAATGTTAGTTGACCGTTTGATTAGATATTAATGTCGATATGCAGATTTTGATATCTTAATGCTTTAAATGCTTTGTATGAAAATGATTTGAACATGGAAATTGATTACAATGTTAAGGTGAATTATTTAATATGAAATTTTATCTTGCACTTATATACATGCATTTGATATGATTTTTTTTCATTGGGATACTAATGTTTGAGTTAGTGTGTAGGCAATTCAACCATGGAATTATTTGGTTGGAAATAAGGTCCAAACTTATGTGAACACAATTTAGCCAAGGTGAATCTTGGAAGACTAAAAAAGCCTCATTGTGATGTGTTTTATTTCATAAATGTAAGCTTGTGTGTGTGTGTGGTGAATTTAAATTCATGAGTAAGTAGGGACATGCCATTGTGATGTGTAATTTGTTTTAATGTGCCACTTGACACTTGTAGTCATTTATGTGTTGATGACATGTCACCCAAGATTGTAGTTAGGGTTATACTTAACCTTAAACTAATTACCTTTCATATGAATAAGTAACTCCACTTGGTGAAAGGATAGGATGGGTCACCATCAAGGAAAATTCGAAATCAAACTTGACAAAGATTTTAGAGGGTCAATAAGTGGTCCCAAAGTGCCATTTTTGTGAAAATAAGCTACCTATATGTTAACATAACATGTGAGGGGCCTAAATTTAACCATTTTATTGCTTAGCTAGCCTAGAGGACCCCTTAACCAATGTAATGCCCTGCCAAGGGATCCAAAGAATTAACCTAAAATTTGCCAAATATTTTTTTAAAAAAAATCATGAAAGTAAAACCATTCATAACATCTGCGGAAGAAATAGTAACATCCAACTAAAAGTAAAAATAACATAACAGATTACATTCTTTAAAGATCCCTTAACATTGAATTACATCTAAATGAACCATTCATCTAACATCACATCCTTATGAAATAACAATGATACATCCAACATTCTTAAACCATATACAAGTGTCCTTTTTGTAACTACATTTTAGTTTAGCTCAATCATCCACTGTACATGATACAAGGTATGAAAGGCTTAAAAGAATACACGTCTGTATAAATAAAATACATCATCATACTAACTCTAATCCATGATGCAGTAACATAAATGAAACCACAAATCATACATGATACATCATCTCAAAAGATATAAACATTCATCATAAAAGATAACCATATACCACAAACATAAATAACTAAGTGCACGGTTCCTCCCAACCGTTAATAGCATCATTAGACCATCATGGATCCTAGCCATCCCTCCATGCGTAACATTCCAAAGCACCGAAGAGATCATCGGTATTATCATAGTAGGAATGTCACTCCTAAAACATCCTACTAACATGCAAAGTAAAGCATAGGATATCATCATCTAACATATGCAAATCATCAATATAAGAAACATACTAGAAAATACATCCATCATAAGGTATATCATCTATCATAATGCTCCAAGATCATAATGAAGATAAATATCAACCAAGAAAGCATCAGCCACGATGTCTCAGACGGATCTCAAATGATAAAAATGGAAAATACACTACCACCCGACTGCGTGGAACCTAAGTGGTCCACTCCCACCGTGCTGAGGAGATAATCTCAAGTCCCAAACAGGCTATCAAAATCACAAAGTATAAATCTCTATAAGTTTATGAATCCTAAAAGTATACTACTCAAAGGTTCCATCACACAAAATCTGACATCTAATTTCCAGAGGCACACAATGACATGTAGGAAACCTACTATGCAAGCGGGAAAGTGTCATCGCATTTATCATGTACAAGTTACCCTAGCAGTTAGCTAAACTCCATGGGTCCATACTGATCTTATGCGGCCACTAGTATCCTCTCATATTGACGAGGCATACTATGGAATGCACGATCGCAACCATGCGTTCTCACTACTCCCATCCTAGCCTGTGCAAGCGCTCAGGGCATGGGTGAGAACATCAAAACAATTATCTTTTTAGGTTCATTTAATCCTCATTTAGTTTGTAAATGTTATCACTTATTAACCAAAACTTACAATGAGTTACCCTGGCAGCCACTTAGGGCACCGACCCCGATTGCAAGCTACTTCTCGACACTATAAGTAGATTACCTACCCTAAGCTCATGGAATCATAAAATCACCATAGTCTTGTACAAGCAACTGTAAAGAAAATCCAAAAGATAATCCATAAAAAGAATCATCAAATATGCATAAAAGCATCAAATATCCATAATAAGAATCATCAAATCTCCAATATAAGAATCATCAAATCTCCATGAGCATCCAAAAAGAATCCATAGAAAATCATGACCACAACAGTTCTCTATTGGCAACTGAAGGCATCACTGATAATCATAAGTATCCATTGGTTCTCAATAACCAAAATATATCTCAAAATCATACTGATCGAAGACTCCAAAAATGGTTGAGTCAAACATGTCACAACATGACATCATCAAGAAATAAATCAACATTTCAGTCCCATCATGGTGACTAGAAAAAAAACCAAGGATAACTGATCGATGACTCAAAAATGATTAGCTCAAGTGTCTTATACACATACATCTCAGCTTCACACATGAAGACTGATGAACAATAACAAACATTTCATAGAGCATATGATCACATAACCATGGTTGGGTTTATAAAGATCAAGACTAAATAAGATCAACATGCCAACACATCTCATAACCCCTGAGCCTCTGGTAACAACCTAGGACTGGTTATCACTAGTTAACCCAAAATCCAAAACAAGAAGCATATAGAATACACGATGCAAACACATGTTTTGGTTTACTAAATTGACATAGTTGAATAATGTGTAGAGATTTTCAGTTTCAGTTTACTAGTATACTTCAAGTGTATAGGATTTATCATTTGACCTACATGTCATCCCATTTGTTCCCCGATAGCATTATCCTTTCATTATTAAGAATTACATTCTAAAAATAACTTAAAAATAAATATTTACTCATTAAACTGATCATCATTGATCCTTAATTAAATTGTTTTTTCTTTATTTAACTATGATCCATATTCTAATTGATTAACTCTTCTTTAATGTTACTACAATTTTTTGAGATAATCAAAGGATCATTATCCGTTAAATTAAAAGAGAACCAATTATCAATCTTTGAATAAGAGAAATATAACTTTATTAAAATGATCAATTAACATAGGAACACAATCCATGATCCATTAACATTTAAATGGTTAAAACTCAATTAAGTATCTCTAACACTTAAGCCTCTTAATTATAATCATTATTAAATTGTCACTTATCAAATTACAATCTCATTAAAAGAATTATATCAATTAAATCTCTATTATATAACTTAATTATTAATTAAATCTAATTAACTCTCATTAATTGATTTAATTAATAATTGCATAACCATAGTAACGTTTCAATTTAATATCAGTTGACTAATAATTAACTAAAATTGTGTAAGTTAAAAGTCAACTATAATTCAATACTCAAATGATCATATTAATAATTCAATAATAATAACTTGTTAATATTTAATAACGAGCTATATTGAGAATCTTATTAATAAATCTATAATGACCACATTCGTCACTCTGCAACAATGTTCCCATTTATTTTTTAATAATAACAAGTTATAATAAATCTCCAATACCAAGTATTATTATCTCAAATAAGTTTTCCCTATGTATGTTGATTCAATTAATTAATACTCTTCCAAATTATTAACCAATTCAATTTGATTAATTTCTTTTACAGTACTTCAATCATTAACTAATCTCCTCTAGATTAACTCTGATCGTATTAATTGATAACTATTTAAACTATTTATACTATTATTTATTAATAGTTTGTTAGACCCAACAAACATTAATAAATAATAAACTCATCAAACTATTATTTTCATAAATCTCATTAGTTAATATTTAACTACTCTTAACACCATTAAGGTATTCAAATGTATTAACCAATAACATAATAATTCAATCTTAATCCAATATCATTTAGAGTTTCTAAATTTAAATCAACATAATATAAATTATCATCTCACAATTATTTAATCAATATTAAAATCAACCATTAAACTCCATTTTCTAATTGTTCTAATAATATTTTGTCTATATAAACATTGTTTGAAAAAGATCCCTATCACAAACCAATAAGACTCATTGTAGATTTTAACATGAATAATCTCCAAATTCTTAACATTATCATCTTCATTAAACAACTCTAAAATATATATTAAATAGTATCCAATATACATTATAAAAGTACACTATAAAAAATTTATTAAAATATCTTTCCTTTTAATTTTCTCTCATTTAAAAAATCCATTTACTTAGATTGACTAATAATTAATTACACTTCTTCTACTATTAACTAATCTTAATTAGATTAGATAATAAACCATATAAAACTAATGCATATTAATAAGATTCTACTAAGGAAAGATTACAATAATATCTTTAATTCATTCCATGCTTTGATATATTATTTTTGTAAAGTTTAAGCATAAAGAACTCTTGGTTATGAAAAATGGAGAAATATCTGTCCTTGAATAAAAAGTCCTAGTACGAGGGCCATATCTTCCTAATGAACTGTTGGATCGGGCTGAAATTAAAATATGTTGGAGAGGGTCAAGTTGCGCCAATTCTGACTGAAGCAATTGAATAAATTTGATCACGATAAAAAGTTATGAATGACTGAGTTTGGGTCTATCCAAGGGGCAACGACAGGTCAATTTTTGATGAATTAAGAATTTCTCCTAAAAGGTAATTGTTCTCTAAATTTATCCAATAATTTCACTAATGGATTTGGCCATAAATCTTGAAACCATTTTCAAATCTATTTTAATTTGATTCTAATTCGAACCCAAACCCATTTAGATCTAATTTCTTCCTTAATTGGATCTAGAGTTTTTCTATTATTTTCTTCTCAACCAATAAAATATCTAGATTTCAATTTAATTGTAGATTCAATCACAAAGAATATTCAGACACATATAGCAGACACGATGAAGACAGGAAGATAAAGAGTGCAAATAAATTATGTGATTATCATGAGTGCACTTGGACATTGATGCTAATTCGCCATGCCTCAGAAGTCTATAGAAAATCCCTTCCTTCTCCAAAATTCACAAATCCTCCAAGATCCAAGCTAATCGAATCCTCCAAGTGACTAAAAGTGCTAGAAGAAGCATGGAAGCATATAGAAGCATATGAGTATGGAGAAACATATGAGCACGAAGAAGAATATGAGCATGTAAGCTTGAAGCTTCTATTTTTAGCTTGAAGCTTGTAGCTTGTAGCTTCCATTAAGCTTGTTCAAACACACTAGGAGAGCCTCTATTTAAATGCCTCTAAGATGCATCTAGAGTGTCTCTAGAAACAACTAGAAGATAAGCATGACAACTAAGCATGGGTCTTCTCCAACCTTCTAGATGAGTCTTAAGGTTGTAGACACCATGTGCTCAAATAAAATGCTAACTCCTAAGTGTAGACAACTTATGCATTCTTAGAGTGCAAACCCCTGTGTTGTCTACATGACAACTCCCAAGAATTTGCCAACTCCTATGTGAGCAAACATTAAAATAATGCAAAATAATTAATTTAATATTTACTTTTACTCTTTCCAATTTTATTTATTTATTTATTAAATCTCATGCACTAACTTTAATAATTCCACTTTTTAAGTCTTAATATATTTATATTTTAATCACATGAGATTTAGAATCTTTTAATAATTTTAAATATATTTTCCACTTTTAAATTCTATTTTCAAAACTTAATTGCTAAAATATTTATTAGCTTTAATAATAATATTATTTAGTCATTTATTTAAAAATGGACTCCAAATATATTATTATTAAAATAAATATTGTCACATTCCAAATTTAAACTTGTAACTTATATTTCCAAATTTAATTATTCTATTTAATTAATTTCTCAATTAATTAAATAAAATCAATATTAAAATATCATATTAAATTTCTATTTAATTAAACCATTAATTAAATCTTTTAATTAGGCTTAATTAATAGAAAATACTCCAAAGACTCACAAGGTAAAAATATGAAAACCCATCATAGCCAAAATACATACAAAATCAAACCAAGGGTTTATATCACGAATTACGTTATCCAACATATTCGGAGGGTACTCAACTCAGATACTTGTCCTAATTTTCAGTTAAGACAAATAGCTTAAAGGGTTGAAATTTGGACTTGAGAATTATCTCCCCTCTCTTATCATTGAGATAATGTGATAGGGTACGCTCATCCTGGCAATTCAGGGAAGTTGATACTCGGTACCTGCAACCTACATAAAAACTATGCATGTACAAGCACAATATATACTAAACTAAACAGGCAATGGCAGGAAGTGGTGCATCATGTAGATCCCAACTAGCAGGTGACTATGACTCCCTTCCTTACCCACATCAGACACGCCATACAAAAGCAAACACGCAAAGCAACCATGCACATCGTACACATGCAAGTATGGGATAAGTATCCATAAGAAAATACATATGCTAATAAATCATCTTACTAATCATCATTAATAACTGCAAATACTAAAAATAATCATTATGCATACATGAAATGCAAAATCTAAGTAATCTCATCACATAATAAACTGAATCCATAGCACAATATCTGATAATCTCAAAACAATGTTGCTAACCAACAACATAAAACTAGCTCTAAAAGACTTCATCAATGATAACAAAATGCGAACTAGGGGTGGGCACTACAGCCAATGCATTCTTCCACCAATTTAAAAATTGAGTTGTCCCATCAGTTCAACCCCATCTTTGCTCTTGGTCAAAAGTAACAAATTTGGTTGGGACAAAGTTGAAAGAGATAGTGGCTTCATGTTTTTACCAAAATGAGGTAATGGGGGAGTCTTTTTTTAGGGGTCTTGGACAAACTAGTGGAGTGTTCACCCACTCTCTAAGTTTAGAGACAGTTAGGGTTTGGAGAGGGAGCTAAGGAAATAGAGAGCTCTTCAACAACTTTCATTGCCATTAGCTTGGACAAAGGTTGGTTCCCATTCCATGATCCTGATTGCACTTATTCATTATGTAGAATATTGTTCATATTGTGAATAGAAATATGTAATATATGTGGTGTTTTGTAATTGTTGTTATGTGTAAATATTGTGAAGAATTTCTCTTGCTTTTTCTTTTGATTTTGTGTATGAAATGGCTATGGGCGTGAAGGCTTCACTCACCCTAAGGAGGGAAGAGATGCCTTGGGTGAAGGGGTTAGTTGGGCTCAACATTGAAGTTGAGAGATTCTACTCTTGGAGAGGGTTTTTTTGTTCATGGAGTATGGGCTCCATTGAAGCCATATGCCTTATTTGGTAGTCTTGAAGAGGAATTTGTATCATGGGAGGCATAAGTGTATTGATGTGATGAGGAGGATGTATTTTGATAGTTTGGAAGAGGCATTGTGCAATTGTAAATGTATATGTGTATATGAATATGGAATTCTCCTCTTTGGAGAGCCCACCTTCACCCATTTTTTTATGATTCAAATGGTGAATCATTGTGTTAAACCTTGGAGGGTTTGTAAATTGTATTGTGAGATTGAGTTTTGTATGCATTGTGAAATGTTTGAGTGTAACCCATTTGAGTCTTGTTTCCCCTGCCCGATGGGTGACTTCTTAGAAGCCTAGGATGGGAGACGAGCCTCCATTGTTCTTGTTGTTTGTTATGTCATTTTACAAGTTTTGTGCTCAAGGGAGTAATGGAAATAATGGTTAGGATGATCGTCTTGTAGATGTTGCTTGAAAGAGAAACTTGTCATTGTTCATTTTACATGTATTGGAGGATCTTTCTCCACCTTGTTCATGTTGTAGCAATGTATGATTGCACAGTAGAAAGGAAGGGATATGTCATTATGTAATGCATTTGTAATGGAGAAATCTCCACCTTATTCATGTTGTTGCAATACATGATTGGATGGTAGAATGAAGGAATTATGAAAGGATCATATGTAATTGTGTTTTTATTTCATTGATATGTAGTTGGATGTAATAAGATTGCAAATTGAAACATTATTGTATGTATAGTTGAAATGTGGCATGGAATCATGCTAAGTAGCTACTCAATAGTATTCAATGTCCATTGAAATGTATGGTATGGTCATAAATTTTTTTAAAAATAGTTGGTATAGGTGTAGTTGCAATGATTCCAAAGATGCTTGGAATCAATGGGTAGTCCCAATAATGTATGTAGTAATTAAGTGAATTTTTTCATAATTTTATTTATATTCATGAGGAAATAAATAAGTTGATTTCCTAGATTTAGCTTGTTAGTTGTCAAAATATTGTATAGATTATCAAAAAAAATAATCAAACAAATGTAAGGTATGTATTAGCACAAACTAAGCCTTATAAGTAAATTTATGGTTATAATATACCAACTAGATGACAACACGAAAATAATATGAGTTGTAAAGAAGGGAAAATAAATAGAAACACAATATAGAGATAACAAAGAAGATATACCCCAATACATTTTCTGGGAGAGCACATTTTTCTCTTTGGAAAATGTATGGGGAAAGCACTTAAAAACCTCTTTGTTAATGAATAGAATATAGACAATAAAATATTCCAAATATTTTCCTCATCTACTAAATGTATAGACCAAATGCATTTGGTGCCACAAAATAACTATTCAAGAAACTTTTCCTATGGAATTCATGTAAATCCCATGCCCCAATGCAAGGATGAGGGGTCTTGTCCAAGTCAAAGATAATATGACACTATAATACTAATCCCATGTTAGTCGGCAGGAAAGTGAAGTGGCTCTTCAAAAAAAATAAAATATATATATATATATACACACAAATAACTATGAACTTATACATTGGTGTGAGTCTCTAATACCCTATATACTCACACATCCTCACTCATCTACTAATAAAGGTAATGGGTTTAAGATCATTCCACAACTAAATTTTAAAAAAAAACCTCATTCAATGGCCCCATGTCCATCTCCCTATGCCAATTGCATGGAAAAAGAGAGGGTGAATTCCCACCGTACGGGTCCGCAACATATACATCCCCATGAGATGGCAGCTTGAGAGGGGACGCTTAGCCAACCTTGGGTTCTATACCCCATGAGACCATTTCTCCATGTGTTAATGATTTGGGGAGTAGCACCCAAAAGCTTGGGAGATTGGAAAGCACACACATTGGGAGGAAGCCCATACAAATGGACTTAGGTTGGGGAGGAAGTAAAGTAGGAGTTGGGAAATTTTGAAATTTTAGGATAGGGCCACATGCCATAAAGGTTAGGGATAGTTAGTAGATGGTTATAGGATTAATGATATAGTTAAAATTAGGTGGATTAATAGATAGGCTTAAAATTTAAATTGGTAGGTTGGTTGGTTAGTAAATTATTATATGGTTAGTAGGATTTATTCATTTATTAGCTAGTTTGATAAATAGTAAGTATTTAGAAATTAGTATAGCAGTGACTAATGCTGGTAAGTGTATAGTGGTTAAAATTAAGTTAGTGTTGCGGGTTACAAACTTAATAGTAATAGGAGGTGGCTCTTAGTTGCTAGTTGATGATTGGTAGTATATTTAGTTAGCAGCATTACAAGTTAGTTAACATTATTATGGATTTAGATAGTGGATTGTTAAGGGGGCAAGTACTAGTAGGGTGTAGATTTATTGTTAATTTTTATATAGAGTTATATACATTTATGTCTTAATTGTCAAAAAAGGTTATATACATATATCATATATTTGATATATATATATGCACCTAATCTATATATAAACAATTCGCCTAACTTACTATATAGAATGTATTAGAATCTTATTAAAAATATTAAGTCATGAATATTTTGTCACATAATTGTGTTAGAGATATAAATTAGCCCTTTGATATACTAAATGTCCTTCAACCGTCATGCTTAGTAATACATTGTAATAGCATATTAGCCAAATAAAAATGACATAACTTATGGATGCAGCGAACTACATTGAGTGAGTTTAATAACCCATACTTAAGTGATAAGTACAAATAATGTTATAAATTTAAATGCTTGAGTTAATAGTGAATGAAACATTCCACACATTAGTGGACACTTATACTATGTAACTATTTGAATTATAACATACATTGGAATAACATATACATATGTATTACATAATGTGATCATACTAAATGTCACTCAAAATAATGATATAGGTAAAATCTTATTGTTGAGAGTAAAATGAGATGTAATATTTTATGAATTTGTTATCAAGGACTAAGGGAGGGATTGTCTAAGTGAATATTGGTGAATGACTTGAAATTTAGGCATTGAATTGTTTCTTATACATAAGTGAGTTAGTCAGTATTCAATATGTACATTGATGTAATAATGGCAATAATCATGGTGCATAATTCCTATACCTTTATAACTTTAGTATGTGTATCTTTAACATAAGTCTACCCTAAAATTCAAGTTCATACCTAGTTGAAGATCTAGACAAGATAACTAGTAAAACCTAAGGTATACTATCATCAAGAGAGTAAGAAGTTGTTTTCTTCCCATCTAATTTGGTCTTGCATCAATAAAATGCTCCCCAATTTCCAATACGATTTAGACATGAATTGTCTACCAACCAAGTGTGAGTCACTTTAGTTAGGAGACTAAAGGTTCTAGTGACCCTATAAACATAACTATTAGGTATTTTGAACTCCTAACCTTGTCTTAATATGGAATTCCATATATGTTCCATAAGTATATGCTTCAAAATAAAATAAAAAATTTAAAAATAAAATAATAAAATTATTTGGTTGTGTTTTTGCCTAAAATTTTGGGCATGACATTGTGTTAGCCCTATAGAAGCAATTGGAAAGCACTATCAAATAACTAAAAAAAACATCACAGAATTATGTGATCACAATAGTTGGGAATAAAGATCATGACCAAATAACATACATAATATCATCATAAGCCAATCACGTCCCAAGCCTTTAGTATACATACCTAATTGGTCAACATAATAAGTCAAACCCAACCCTAGTAAAATAAACCATATGTCACACCAAGCATTTCACAAGTGTAGTTTCTTAGTTCATTTGGTTTTGAAAACATAAGAGTACAATTTTCAAAATTGGGTTCAAGTTTTCCATTTTCAATGTGTCACATTTATTAAGGTTTTCAAGTTCATAAAAGTAATAAAAATTCCTTAGTATAAAAATCATTTACATGTAAATTGAACCATTTTAAAAATACCATCCTCAAATTTTAAATGAAAAATTTGTATTAAATAACAATCTAAAATACATCTATTTAATTTTTAAAAATAAGATACCAATTAACAATGTCTATGATTAAGTATTATTATTAATTTTTTAATAATTATTATTAAATTATTAATAAAATCATATATACATTTATTAATAATAATAACCATTAAATTAAATAATATAATAAATAATAATAATATTAATAATATTTAATATATATAAAAGATGAAGTTAATAATAATCACAAAATTCAAATGCGATTGGATATCATATTCCCCAATTTAGGGAGGTCGACATAGTGGCTTGACTGCTTTGGCAGTGTGCATTGCTATTGTAGCCAGTGGGGGAGGTCATGGTCCCTCCTCAAAAATTTTATTTATTTATAATAATAAAACCCATACAAAAATGCCCCTGCATAATATTTATTTTTAAATAAAACTATAAACAAAGACCTAGTATTTGAATTTTTTCCATTAGGCATTTAAAATAAAATAAAATTTAATAATACGAATGGGCTTTTTGAATTGATTTCCAATTTAATATAGATTTGATTCTCAAATAAAAATAGACCCTATCTATGTTGATAATCCAAACAAAATTTCTCAACACAAGGGTTTAAAATTTGATTTTTGTTTACAAATGTTTCAATAATGAAGAACAATAATTACTCAAACAAGGGTTTCAACACAAAGCCATTTCTAAAACAAGATTCTCACATAAGCATGAAAAAGATAGAGGAAAGATTTGTAAACAACTAGTGAGATAATCTCAAGCAACATTCCTACCTTGATCTGATGCTAACCAGATGAATGTTTGAAGATTACAAAGAATTCTCATCTTCTCGAAAACCCTTTTCTCAAATTATGCTCCTCCAAACCTATGTGTTGAGAAATGAGCTCTAATTTTTTAGTAAAGATCTTTCTCCTTAGAGTTTTGGTTTTACAAACACACAAACCCTTTTTCTTGATTATTTTAATTTATTTTGATTTCATTTGCAAAATTTTTGTGTTTTAATTAGAATAAAATTTATTTCATTTAATCTTTCTTTCTTTTGATAAATCACAAGACATATTTAATAGTATATTTATTAATTTAAATAATAATAACATTTAGAGTTCATTATAAAAATGAAACTCCTAAATAATAATTATGAAATTAAATAAATATAATTATGTAAAATTATAACTTCAATTAAATATTTTAAATGTAATTCTTCTATTTAATTAATTTTTTAATTAATTAAATATAATTAAAAATTGATTTTGTTTATAAACTTTTTGTTAAATTAGATCATTTAATATTCTCTTAATTTGTATTAATTATTACTAAAAATCACGACAGACTCATGATTCTAAATAAGAGAGCCCATTTTAAAGACATCATACTAAATCAAGCTTAAGGGTCAAAATCTCAAATTGATGTCACTTGAAAAATTTGAAAGGTTAAATAACTCAGATACTTATCCTACTTTCTAGGACAATTGGCTTAGGGTTAGGATTTGGACTCAAGAACTATCTACATTCTTTACCATTGAGATAATGCAATAGGGCATGCTCATCCTAGCAATTTAGGGAAGTCGATGCTTGGTACTTGCAATTATGCATAAAAGATGAACATGTTGATAGACATATATATCTATTGGAATTCTTTAGAATAAATGAGAGGTGGGGTGAATCAGTTATCTAAGGTCCAAATGTATAAATTAATTTTTTTCACAGTTTAGTGAACCCATAAAAAAATTATTATCATGTATGCATCCATAAGATTTATGCAATCACTTAAAACTTGTAGGTTACTGTCAAATCAATTTGTAGAAATGTAAACATGAAACATAACAGATTCAACACCACATTTGACACAATGATCTATGTGAAAACTCAATTTAGAAAAAATCACTAGTAACATACTACTCTTTTTCACTCTTCTGAAGTGATGCCCTGTGAAAGGTCAACCCTATTAAAGGTTACAATACACACCATTAAATGTGACCCTATTAAAGGATTTCAATCACCTTATTAGGAGTGAGCCTTGTTGGAGGACTTTAGACCATTCACTTGGAATATCACCTGGTTAAAGAATTTACAAATGACTATTAGGTCAACCTTAATCCAAAGGATTTACCCTAGACTAACACAATTATTAGAGAGTAACAGTAAGGCTTGATTTGATAATAGCTTACAACTCTATTTGTAGATTATAGATCTCTATTTTAGTCCTCCATTGTAGTTGGCCTTTAGACATTTCAACTCTGATAGCTTGTTCACTCTTTTAAGCATTTACACCCTTAAGCCTTCTTGCTTAACATGCCAATGTAGACTCTTCTCTTAGGTCACTTGATGAAGCAAAACCCTTGATTCCTTGTCTTCCTTAGGTTGTCACACATGAAAACCCTTGCTTCTGACCAACCATTACTATAAATAGGAAATTAAGATCTTTTGTTGTTCATTGTCCATCATCCAATTTAGTGTTAGGACAGATTAGGTAGGATTCAATGAGTCTACCCCTTATTCCATATCAGTTCTAGAAAATTCTCCTTCAATCTTCTTTGAATTTACCTCAAAATGGTTTACCTTGAATTCTACCACCAATTCATTAGTCTTATCTTCCACCTGGTTCACACAATCCAAGAAAAAAAACTTGTCAGCTTAGATCCATTGAATTCACAATCTTTCAAATCATGTAGCCACTTGGCATTAACTTGCTTCTAATGCTCACCACACACTGCATTTCTTGACACTCTCTATAAAATTATGTAGCACAAACTAAATTTTATTAGTGCTCAACATCAACTAAATTTTACTTGACATCTACTGTTTTGCTTGGCATACACTAGAATAGAATTTTACTTGGCTCCAAATGATTTTCTACTTGGGTTGTACTAACTTTGCTCAACACCTACTATCTACTTGGTCAAGCTTTGTAGACAAACTTTGTTTAACTTTTTCTTCTAAACTTTCTTAGTATAACCAATCTTTGCAACCTTAAGTAGATTATCAATACAACATGTTATCACTATCTTAGTTGATTCATGTACTCCTTTACATAACATAACTCAACCTTTCCTCTAAGTGCTATTGTTACATCTTTTGATCAAATCCTCTTCATCAATAAAATAAGTGATAGTACTTACATCATATAAGTAGTTATCTTACCGGAAAATAGTAGGTTTCACATTAGTAACAAAAAAATGGTTGAAACATATGGATAATACTTGTATCAATCTATTCTCATCAATCTCCTTCTTCAACAATCTCCCTGTTTGGCATTGGTGGAAAACCAAATTGACTAGGTTTAAAAAGCAAGACCAACAAAATACCAAAAAGAAAATAATTCCTTGTATTTAAATCTCTCCCTCTATCAACAATTTTCATCATTTCAATAGGTTACAATTATCTCCCTCTTACTAGGTAGATGTTAAGATTTCTCCCTCTTTGTTCAATTCTCCAATCTATCATATTTCTCCTAATTAATAAATATCTCCCTCTTTCTTGTATTTTCCTTGATTAGTAACTAGCTCCCTCTTTGACAACAATGCCAAAGACTTGACATCTTAATATGTAGATATAAACTTCTTTAGTTTCTCCCTCTATCACCTTGCCTGTGACTAATTTTTAGTTCTAGGTCTTTGATTACTTTAGGTAGCTCGTAAAGTAAGATCCACAACATCAATTTGTAACATATGAAAACCACTCTTTTTGTTACTTAGATAGCCTTTTAAAGGGGTATCACCCCTAGCTTACCTCTTAGATACTCATGAGCATCCTTAGGTAATAATTTTGTGAAGATATTAGCAATTTTCTCTTTTGTGTTAATATATTCCATCTTCACCTCTTTCTCTTGAACTAATTATCTCAAGTAATGATACTTGATTGTAATGTGCAATCTTTGTGTGCATCACGAGATTATTTGATATATTTATAACACTTGTATTATCACAATAAAGTGTCACTAGTTCTATGATCTCTTCCTTCACACCACTAAGTAGTTGTTTGATCCATACAATATATGAACAATTTATAGTAGCAACAACATATTCAACTTTAGCAGTAGATTGTGAAGTGTAGTTTTGTTTCTCTAGTCCATGTAACTAGCCTCTTGCCTAAGAAAAATGCTACTCCACTAGTGCTCTTTTTGTCATCAATGTTTCCAACCCAATTAGCATCAGTATAAGCTTTTAATTTAAATTTTTTATTTTTCTTATAGTATAGATCATACTCCTCTATTCCTTTTAGATATCTCATTATTCTCTTTACATCCATCAAATGATTCTCCCTGGGATTAGTAGAGAATCTTACAACTATCCCTATAGATAATGCAATATCAAGTCTTCTATGTACTACAGATTGTAATTTGCAAATCATAGACCTATATAATGTTTGATTTACCTAAGCTAAATCATCATTCTTTGACAATTTGTGTCTTGTCACCATAGGTGTACTTATTGGTTTGGAATCCTCCAATCCAAAAAAATTTAATATTTCCTTGTTATACTTTTACTGAGTGATGTATATACCATATTTCATCTGATATACTTGTAAACCCACAAAGAACTTGATCTCTCCAAACATAAACATCTCAAATTCTTGCTTCATTTCATTTGCAAAAGCCTTACATAAAGCATTTTGACCTCCAAATATGATATCATCAACACAAATTTTAGATAAAAAAGTACCTTTTCCTTTTTTTGTCGTCATGTATAGATTGTTGTTATTATTAGTCCTTTCAAATCTAATCTTCGTAAGATAATTATGAAGTCTCTCATACCACACCCTTGGTGCTTGTTTCAAACCATATAGAACTTTATGTAATCTACATAGCATGTTCTTATTGTTAACATCAAAAGAATCTTTCTGGCTATTCTATGTAAACTTATTTCTCTAATATGCCATTTAGAAATGTAGATTTAACATCCATTTGATAAATTTTGAAACCTTTGTATGCAAAATAAGTAAGTAGAGTTCTTATTCACTCCAATCTAGAAATAGGAGAAAATATCTCTCCATAGTCTATTCCTTCTTGTGCATAACCTTTGTAGTCTAATCTTGCCTTATTTTTTGTGACTTCACCATTTTCACCTAGCTTGTTTCTGAATACAGATTGGTGCCAATCACATTTTTGTCTTCTAGTCTAGGAACTAGAGTCCATGTTTTATTTTTCTCAATTTATTCAATTTCTTCTTCCATGGCTTTACTCTAGTCTACATCTTCTAAGACATCTCTCACTAATTTAGGTTTTCTCATGCTTAGTAAACATGTATCATTTCTCAATTTGTTCCTTGTCATTGGTCTAGCATCTTAATCTCTAATTATTTGTGTAGTAGGATGATGTCTCTTGAGATATTTGGACAATCTTGGTTCAGCTCTAGTTTCTTCATTTGGTCTTTCAACTTTAAATTCACTCTGTGTTGGAAATATTCAAGATATGATAGGTTACTAAGAGGGGAGGGGTGAATCACTAATGTCAAAACTTTAATACAATTCAACACTTTAACCGTATATACTATTCACCATTCATTCGTCTAATCTACTACATATATGAGAGAACAAACATTTATAACACATGTACATAGTGATTTGGTGACCCAAAAATCTTCCAAATATAAAATAAAAGTGGGGTGGGGATGATACCCACAAAACTTCATTATTGTAGTATGAAGTTGGCCTGTTAAGGCTTACATTGACCACTTTTACTGATCTACCTTGTTAGGAGCACAAAGGATTGCTAGGTCCACCTTTTTAGAGGATTTACAAACATACACTGAAGTATGCACTCTATTAGGAGATTTATACAAAAGACTGTTAAGTCTACCCTATTAAAGGATTTACAAAACTAATTCACCTATTAGGATGAAATAGTGGATCTACTTACAACTTGATTAGATCCTTAAAATATAGACCACCTCTTGTGACAAATGAATCTTTACTGCTCCTTGTAAACCTTTTTAAATACTCTACTCTATTGATTCACTTTCATTCAAAGCTTTTCATATCCATTCCTTCACATATATCTCCTTTTTTGTAAATGATATATTACATTACATATATACCATTCCAATAATTACAATTGCAAGGTCAGCCAAAACATAAGTTAACAAAATATTACCAAGTCGGCCAAATAGTAGAAAACTTGGGTTCTTCAAGCTGACTTGGTGACCTTCTGATACTTGGCATCCACTATATTACTCGGCATCATCATGCACTCGATAGAAGTAGATGCTCGATCCATACTAACCACACAATGTAGCTTGGAACTCAGTAACCATTGGAGACTTGATAGATATAGTGTCACTCGATAAAAATTGGATCCTTTGTTTTATTTTGATTTCACTCGATAAACACTATACTTCCATTACTTGGTAAACACTACACTTCCATCACTCAGTAAACAATGTGAAGCTTAGTGAACACTATAAACTTAGTAGACATTGCTAGATTGCACATTCACTTAGTAGCTTCATGAATGCTTGGTATACATTGTAGATGCTCAGTGTAAATTATGAAGCTCAATTAACCCTAGAATGCTCAATGTGAACTACGAAGCTCAATTAATACTAGAATGCTCAGTGTGAACTGCAAAGCTTGATTAACACTAGAATGCTTGGTGTGAACTGTGAAGCTTGATTAACACTAGAATGCTTGGTGTGAACTGCAAAGCTTAGTTACCACTAGAATGCTTGGTGGCTATACTGATGTAGATAAGTGTTGTCACTAATGGAAATTATAACTTAATGCCAACAATCTCCCCCTTTGGCATTAGTGACAAAACACTTATAAGCCAAAACATATGTAAATAACTTGACTGAATGAATTTTAGTTTTTCAAAATTGATCTTTGTAGAACTGCTACATACATTTTTGTATATCTTCTTGATGACTTATAATGTATATATAAAGATTCTTATGTACACATGCTAACTCTATTGAGTGCTAACTCCTCCTATCACTCATAGTGATAACTCTCCTCACTCATTATGTTGAATCTCTCCCCCTTTTTGACAATAATGCCAAAGGACTACATCTATACAGTTTAAAGGACTACACCAAAGTGAGATAGAAATTCTTGATGTACTTTGAGGATGGTGGAAAATGTACTATCCCAAGTCTACTACAAGATTTGATAGGTGGAGAGAGCAGTTTGAACTTCTGCTAATAATTGGATCAAGTGATCAACCACTGAGAAGTTCTGATCTTGGACCAATGTTTTGCAATGAGTAATATGTTTCTGCATTGTGTCCAAGATAGGAAGGATCATGTTTTGGATGTCTATGATTGTAGACTGGATCCTTGCTTCCTCTCTCAATAGTTCTACCTATACATCTACCAAAAATCTAATTTTGGTGTGATGGGAGGTTGTGGAGGAGGAGTCCACCTTTAGCTTGGAAGTGCTTGATTGTATATCAATGTCAATCTTATTTAACTTATCCTTTATTTCTTTTGTGAAACCAAAAACATCACAAAGTTTGGAAAAAAGTGATGCTACATTATTAAAATAATTTTGAAAATTTCCCAAAAATATTAACAATTCAACTTGCTTGATTGCTATCTTTTGAGCAATATGCTCTAGCACCTTATTATCAAATTTCTTTTTAGCTTTCTTAATAAGTTTCTCTTGTCCAGAAGAATCTTCATTAAATTTCTGTACAACCTCTTCTAACTAAATCAAAATGTGTTGAGTAGAATCTACTTCAACACCTATAGCATCTGTAATTATATTCTTGGCATTTTCAATTATTCTATATTCCTTATCCCTTTCTAATCTTAACTGTTTCTATGTAGCTTTCATCTCGATGAGTTGATTGGCTAACCTCATCTCTTCTATGGTAGCATTTTCATAGTCAATCTTTGGAATCACTATCTTTGTGTCTAAGTCAATGTCTTCTACAATTTCCTTTCCAGTGATCAAAAGTTTTAATGGATGCTTTTGTTTGACTTCTATGATGACTAGTTTGACCTTAGGAACATACACAATAGTGGAGATAGAAGGGCTAGTAGTAGGAACTGGGATAGGACTCAAGGATTGAATGCCAATAGAAGTACTAACTAGATCAAGAACTGAAACACTTCCCAAAAATGGTATCACACTCAGTAGAGTACCCATAGTAGTATCTAAACTAATTGGAGTCGAAGTGGTTACAGATGATGCTGACAAAAAAATAATTGTAGAACTTATTGGAATTGATGGAGGCAAAATTGTAGAACTTACTATTACACTTACTAATGATGAAAGAGTTAAGGAGGCTGACTCAGTAGCTGAAGAAGTGATAGACAGATTAGTAGATGAAGTGCTTGCACATCTATTTTGGATACCTGGAGCTAGGAGGAGGTTGGTGAAGATTGAGCAATTGATGTAACTATTGTGCTCACAATCTCACTTGTAGAAGCTATCTCCAAAGTAGATGTAACTGTCTTTGGTGGAGAGTGAGGAAGGGATGCAATAACTTTTGCTACAATTTTTACTGGATCTTCTTCATCTATTTCTTCCTCATGTGCTTCTTCCTCCTTTCTTCTTCCTCTTTTTCTTTCATTAGCGCATTCAACTCTCCTAGAGTAACTGTGATGGATGGAGTGCTATCAAAATCATCACTATCACCACTATCATCATCCTTGATTTCAATAGGGTCATCACTGGGCTTGTGCAGATGATAAATGTTCTTCCACATATTTTTTGCATCATTTACAACATGCTCAATGTCCTTAATTAAAATCAAACATGTGTGAAATCTAATCATCATTTTACCTTCATGGTTCTTCATTGCTACCTTTATTTATGCTTCAGTAGGACTTGGTAGAAGATTCCTCAGGGATTGCTCATATATGTCCTTTGCCATTTGGGTGGTTGACTCCCATCTTGGCTGAAATCTCTCCAATAGTTCTTTGGAGATTTGAGGGGCAAGCTGGTCTGGGGAGTATTTCCATTTTCCCATCTTATTGAGTACTAGTTCCTCAATCTACATTTTCTCTGCATCTATCATTGTTTCAAATTTCAATGCCTTGAAATTTGTGATGCCAACTCCCTCTTCCAATTTTTTTAGCCTTTCCTCAAATGTGAGTGGAGGCCTGACAAGTACAGGTTCCTGCTTGCCTTGTCTGGTACTTCTAGAGAATACCACAGTAGGTTTCTTTTTAGGTTTGGTGATAATCACCTTTCCTTTCTTCTTTGGTGGTTCCTCTTCTTTTTTAGATTCAAGTTCTTTGCTTTCTTCTTCTTCTTCATCCTCACCTTTTCCTTTAGTTAGCATAAGAGGGCCCGTTTCAATTTTCAATTTGGCTATCTTCCTCTTTCCTTTGCTTATGGCCTAGGGTAGCTTGATTTCAAGCTCAATTCTAGCCTTTGCCTCATCATATGTTCCAAAAATTGGCTGCTTAGGGTCTACTAGCTCATTCACCAGTGCTTCAATAATATCCCTAGCTTCATCTATATTAACCTCATAAGGAAGAGGTTTCACCCATGCAACTTGGGGCCTGACTACCTGAATGTATACTTTATCACAATCAATCATAAAGCATACATCATCTTTGTAGTCTTCAACCAATTTTGGTGGAATTTAGAACCTATTATTCATCCTTACCTTGAAATCTTCAAAATAATTATCCATGATGCTATCAAAGTTTTCACCCATTTCTGCTACAAAGTCATTTATCTGATATATAATAGGAATGTATTTTCTCCACACTATAGTTCCTTTTGATGGAAAGAATTTTTGAACATAGAAAAATAAAAAAGTCAATAAGGAACAAAATTTGTAGGGATTATTCTTTGAAGTCCTTATGCTATCCATGTTTTTGTTCAATTGTTTCAACAATAATTCTGACAGGTCAAATTCAAGGTTCTTTTTCACAATTTTGAAAGCCAAATCTACAGCCTCGCAGTGCACACTATTCAAATGAATGGAGCTATAAATTTTGTGGGAAATGATGTGAATGCCAAACCTTAATTCAATGTTAGAAACAGTGCTAACCTTTAAACCTCTCCCATCCCACTCAGCTAGGGTTTTCTTCTACAACTACTCCCAACCTATGGTTTTGGTGGTTTTTTCTTTGCTGAGTATAGGGAGACCAATAATCTTATGAATCATCTTCTTCAAGATTAACACTAGCTACTCTAACCATAGTTGCCGATTGTGAACATGACTGAGTATGTACTTGATCATTTTAGTTTGAAAACTTCTTGGCATATACAAAATGTGGGTTAACCCTTTGGTCTCCAGATGTTTATGCTCAAGTTTCAAAGAACCATTAACACTCATTTCTCCTTGGGCATTATCCATCTCTAGGTTCCCAATCTCTTGAATAGAACATTTGAAATGAGTATGAATGTTGCTTATGAGAAGTACCTTTGGTGGAGTTTGTGATTGAGCTCCATTGGGGTCAAGTGATTCTACAATTGCTGGAACTAGTTTGAAATTCGACACCTTCCACTCCACACCTTTAACTAGCATTTCTAAACCTCATTTTGCCTTGGTGCTGCTACTACTCCCAGATGTCATTACTACTCAATAGGTGTAAGAAAATTTTGAACAAATTCTTTGCTTAAAAATTGTTTGAAATCACTTTGAAATTTGCTTTGGAATCGCTAGAAATTTCTTAGCTCTGTAATCATGGTGAAAAATGAAATCAAATTTTTCCCTTTTGATTAATTTTTTTGCCATAAATGCTTGGTATGAAGGTAGCTAGATGACATAGTGCTTGATAGGCTATAATTCACTTGCTTGGTAGAAGCTTGCAACTCGGTGATTGAATAAAACTTTTTTTGCTCCTGACCTAGCTCGGTAAGGTCTTCAACTAACTTTCCTCGATAGATGCAACTAGACAAAAGATACACTTTCTTTGATCCTTGTGTATGTAGAATATTGATTTGATCATTTTTCTTTCTTTTTATTTTGGAACTACTTGAGATATCATTGGAAGATGCAGTTCCATATTCTCCTTTATGAATCTAATTGGAAATGGTGGAGTCACCCACTTCTTGAGTGACATTGCCATCATTTGAACTATCTTACTTGGTAGATTTTGGAATCCACTATTGCCTCATCTGCTTCTAAATTTTTTTAGCTTTAGTTTTCTTTTCATCTTTGACTCTTCCTATGTTCATGTAGTTTTTAGCTATATGACTGAGTTCTATGGATGTATAACATCTTACAATAGTGTCTTTCTTCCTTAGGTGATGTCTTGCATAGTTTATACCAATATGTCCATCTGCTCCACAATAATGACATCTGCACCAGGTATTGTAGTCCCATCCAAATATTGCTTTAACGAGTTGTTCATCTAGATTAAATGATTTGGATCTGCATTAGAATACCTTGTGACCATGCTTCTTGCATTTGTGACAATTGCCTTCAAATTTTGGTTTCTCCTTGCATTCATTAGCTTTGTGACCATGCTGACTGCAATTGTAGCATTTACCATTAAATTTAGCTTTTCCATTACTCCAACATTTATTTGATGTATGACCTAACTTACCATAGTGATTGCAAGTAGGTCTTTGATTCCTTTGGGCACCTTGTTTGGAGGTTTCACCTTCTTCCTTATAACCAAGTCCAGCTTTACCTTTTTGTTTATGAAGATTTTGCTCACTTTGCTGATTTAATTGAGTCATGTCTACTTGAGATTTCTTCATTCTCTCATTGATTTTTTTTCCAGCATTTACGTCATTTTCTAAACTTTCATTAATTTTTCTTTCAGATCTTAAGTCACTTTGTAAGCTTTCATTGATTTGTCTTTCAGTGATTAAATCATTCCTCAAGCTTTCATTCTCAAATCTTAGATTGATAATTTCTTCATTTGCATTAGATAGTTGATCTACAAGATCTTCATGCTGAAGGGATTGATTATTTCTTGCTTTTAAGTCTTCATTTGCCTTGTTTCTCTATTCCAAAACTTTACATAGCCTAATTTATTGCATTTATTGTTCTCTTTTAAGCTTTCTTACCTCTTCCTACAGAGAGCCATTCTTTGCTAGGAGTTCCTTGATAGCCTCATTTTCTTCATTTGAGCTACTTGATGGTAAAAGGTCTTCAATATTCTCTTCAACATACTGATGGTCATTAATTTGTCTTGCAAGTTCCTTTCTTCTCTTTAGGGATTGAGAAAGATGCTCCTTAGCTTCTTTGAGTTGAGCCATGGCCATTTCCAGATCTAGCTTTTCATTTTCAATAGCTTTGTCAACTCTGAATATCTCCATTGTCCTTGATCTTTTCTCAAGCTGTCAAGCTTTGTCCTGAGAACCAAACTGCATACCAATTTTTAGAAATATTCAAGATATGATAGGTTATTGAGAGGGAAGGGGTGAATGAGTAACGTCAAAACTTTAAAATAATTCAACACTTTAATGATATATACTATTCACCATTCATTAATCTAATTTACTACATATATGAGAGAAAAAACATTTATAACACATGTACACAATGATTTGGTGACCCAGAAACCTTCCAAATAGAAAGTAAAATTGGGGTGGGGATAATACTCACAAAACTTTGTTACTGCAGTATGAAGTTGACCTGTTAAGGCTTACATTGACCACTTCTAGTGATCTACCCTATTAGGAGCACAAAGGATTGATAGGCCCACCTTGTTAGAGGATTTACAAACATAGACTGAAGTATGCACTCTATTAGGAGATTTATACAAAAGACTATTAAGTCTACCCTATTAAAGGATTTACAAACTTGATTCACCTGTTAGGATGAAATAGTGGATCTACTTACAACTTGATTAGATCTTTAAAATATAGATCACCTCTTGTGACTAATGAATCTTTACTGCTCCTTGTAGACCTTGCTGAATACTCTGCCCTACTACTAATTCGCTTTCATTCAAATCTTTTCATATTCATTCCTTCACATAAATCTTTTTTTTTGTAAATGATATATTACATTACATGTATACCATTCCAATAATTACAATTGCAAGGTCGGCCAAAACATAAGTGAAAAAAATATTACTGAGTTGGCCAAACAATAGAAAAATTGGATTCTTCAAGCTAACTTGGTGATCTTCTGATACTCGGCATCCACTATATTACTCAACATCATCATGCACTTGGTAGAAGTAGACACTCAATCCATACTAACCACACAATGTAGCTTGGAACTTAGTAACCATTGGAGACTTGGTAGATATAGTGTCACTTGGTAAAAACTGGATCCTTCATTTACCTTGATTTCACTCGGTAAACACTATACTTCTGTTACTTGGTAAACACTACACTTCCATCACTCGATAAACACTATAAAGCTCAGTGAACACTATAAACTTAGTAGACACTATTGGATTGCACATTCACTTAGTAGCTTCATGAATTCTTGGTGTACATTGTAGATGCTCGGTGTAAACTGTGAAGCTCGATTAACACTAGAATGCTCAGTGTGAATTGTGAAGCTCAATTAACACTAGAATTCTTGATGTGAATTGTGAAGCTTAGTTAACACTAGAATTCTTGGTGTGAACTATGAAGCTCGATTAACACTAGAATGCTTGGTGTGAACTACGAAGCTCAGTTAACACTAGAATGCTCGGTGGCTATAATGATGTAGATAAGTGTTGTCACTAATGGCAATAATAACTTAATGCCCACACTATGTACATCTCTATCAGGTAGCTCAACATCTCTTTCATGTACACTAATATTAGAATTAGAATGTACCTCAACTTCATTCTGTAAATCAATATCTAAATGTAGCTCAGTTCCTTAATGTAACTTGACATTCATAGTATGTGACTCAGTAGTAACTGAAATTTGCTATTGATTTGTAGCATCTTCTTCAACATGCATACCTTCATAAAAGTATACAAATGATTCATATTCTTTTGGTTCTTTCATAGGTTCAGCCTCATATACTTCTATTTATTCATCAAAATTTACACTTGCACTTTCCACAACTTTGTTAGTGTTAGTATTTAAACACTTGTAAGATTTACTTCTTATGGAATAACTTAGGAATATACTTTCTTCACTTTTTACATCTAGTTTACCATTCTTGAAGTCTTTGAGAATATAGCATTTTCTTGCAAATACCTTAATATATTTTACATTGGGAGAGTACCATACCATATTTCAAAAGGTGTTGAATGAGTACCTTTCTTGACTTGTACATAGTTCAAGGTATAGCCACCTATACTTACAACTTCTCTCTAGTACTTCAAAGCAACATTTTTCTCCATCATGAGTGTCCTAGCACAGTCCATTATAGACTTTTTCCTCCTTTCAACAATTCCATTTTGTGGAGGGGTTCTAGGAGTAGATGTCTATCTTTTGATTCCTTTTTCATTATAGAACATCTCAAACTCATTTGATGTAAATTTTCCTCCTCTGCCAGATCCCAAACATTTCAAATTTTTACCTTTTTCCTTCTCAACTCTTTCTAAGTACCACTTAAACATTTGAAAAGCAATAGATTTCTATTTCAGAGACATAACATTCATCATTCTAGAATAATCATCAACAAACAACATAATGTACTTATCTCCTTGGTAGCTTTGCACTTCAATTATTTCACACAATTCAGTATGAACAATCTCTAGTATTTCTTTAGAGGTATAAGTTTTACTCTTAAAACTTGACTTTGTCATTTTTCCTAAGTGACATTTTTAGCAAATTTAATTATTAAGTTTCTTCAACTTAGGAAAACCTCTAACTTTTCTCTTGTTACTAATACTAACCAAGTTGTCAAAATTAACATCACATAACAATTTGTGCCATAGCCACACATGATCAAATTTCACAACTAGACAAGTAGCATCCTCTATGCCAAGGTAGAATAGATTACTCCTAGTCTAATCACCCTTTCCAATCAATTTTTTATTAGTGTCATATATTTTAGCAATCTTTTTTTCAAACTCAACCTTACATCCTAAATTATTCAGTTATGATGCACTCAATAGATCATAGTTAAGTCCTTCAACATAGTAAGAATTGTCACATAAAAGCTTATTTATGAGTGTGATGGAACCTTTTATCAAGCATGGTGCATCATTACCAAATCTTACACTATTTCCATCATAACAATTCAAGGTAATGAACTTACTTTTGTCTCCAGTCATGTGATGTGAACACCTACTATCAATGATCCACTTGTCATTCTTTTTCACACAATTCATAAGTCGATTTGTCTCATCTTTATCAAATTTGTCTTTTATTGAAACATCCACCACTTCATCATCATGTTCATTAGATTCATCTTTTATTTCCTCTTTAGCAATATAGAAATAATTCTTGCCTTTGTTTGTGTAATCCTTGTTGTCTTCATCTCTTCTACCTTTGTACTTGTTACTACCTTTGTGGTTCTTCTCTAGAAATCAAGAAACAATATGACCAATCTCATTGCAATTGAAACAAATGATAGGTAATTTACCTTTGAACTTGTCTTTATGTCTATAGAATCTTCTTGCCAGTAGTGCTTCAAGTTGATCTACATCCTCCTCATCTATATCACTGTCATTGGACACAAAATTTATCCTTTTTTTCTTCTTCTTCTTCTCATTTGGTTCCTTTAATGATAGCTTATCTTTGAAAGTAGATTCAATACTTTTAGGTTTGTAGTTATCAAAGCTAGATAGATCAAAAGTAGTGAGCCTACCTACCAAACCTTCAAGTGATAGATTATTCCCTAGTATACATCTCAGTTCTTGAATTATAGAAACTCTAATAGCATATATAGGTAGGAGTGTTCTTAAAATTTTGCTTAGTATAGTATCATCATCTATTATGCTAGTAGCTCCTCTTTTGCATTAACAAATTCTTTTATCCTTGAGACATATTGATCAATATTTTTACCTTCTTGCATTATCATATCATCAAACTTACATCTAAAACTTTTAGTGTTGGCTCTTAGAACATTATTGTCTCCTCCATAGATGGTGGTTAAGGCATCCCATATTTTTCTTTGCATTTTCAAGACTTTTGATATCATCAAATTCAACATAGCTTAGGGCAGAGGTAATCTCCAGCATTGCATGGTTATGTTTTTTCTTCTTTTTCATATCTTTAGCAGTTGGGGCTCTAACAAGATCGACATGCTCAGTAGTAATGGTAGATTGTTGTGAGGCCTCACCATGACCCATCATAGCATAGATACTATATATTTATTGTGCTACTCAGGATTGGGTATCTTGACATATATTTTTGAGACTTGATGGATAGTAAATTTTACTACTTATCCGTTGATACTTACCTTGTAATTTTCCATTTATGATATGTATTAGGACTTAATTGGCATAGTCAATCAATTAATGGATGTCTACTTAGTACTTCATTATTATGATAGAAAAATAGAATTATGTTGTGATTCAAATACTTAAATTGATCTTGTTAGGAAAGTCATTAATAAGCATATTTTTGAGATTTAATGATTAAATGTTTGTAAGAAAATGATGGAGGATGGGAAGTTAATTATGAAATGTGTTATATCTGAATTGTAGAATAACAAAATTATCATGTATCTTTAGTTTCATATGTATTTTATATGATACTTTTCATTGGATTGTTGGTGCTCAAGTTTAGTGTGCAAGAAAGGAAACATGGAAACATAATGGAGAAACAATGTATAAACACATGTTAATATGACGCTTCCAAGGTGTATCTTTAGAAGATCCATAAACCTCTTTGTGATGTGTTTATTTCATAAATGTGAGGTGTATGTGTGTAGTATGTATTTCATGAGTAGATTCTAGACATGTCATGTGTGATGTATAGTGAATTTTGTATGCGTCACTTGACACTTGTTCTCATTATGTGAAAATGACATGTTTTCTGAAGATGGATCATGTGGCCACCTTATCTCAAGTTAAATTACTTAATTAAGAATTAGACTTATTGCCTTGATTTTGCAAGGGGAACAAAGGTTACATCATATAAAACTTGAAATTGGATGTTACCTAGCATTTTGAGGGCCAAGAAGTAGCTCTAAGATGAATTTTTGATGAAAATAAACCCTATCCATGAAAATACTTTAAGTTAGGGGGCTAATAGTGACCATGAGGGTGCCTAGAAGACCTAGGAGACCCCAAAAAGAATGCATTTTATATTGAATCCAAAAATGAGATTCTTATATAGAGGCATGGCCAAATTAGAAACTCACTTACTCACTCTCTTACTTTAGAGACATTTAGGGTTTGGAGGAAGAGGATAAGGAGCTCTACAAAAAAATTCTTTTTCCATTTCTTGGAGTGAGGTTGGTATCCATGATCCATGATGTTTATTCATTGCATTATGGTGTTCCTTAATTGCATTATAGATTTGGTATGGTGTAGATGTGGTTTTGTGAAGAATCTTGTAGTATGTGAGTTGAATGGGAGAAATTTTATGTGATTTCTTCCTTGAATCTTGTTTTGTTCATGTTGCTTGTTTGTGTAAAATGGGTGTGAAGCATCACTCACCCCTGGGAGGGAAGAGATGCTTGGGTGAAGGGGTTAGTTGGGCTCACCCATGTAGTTGAGAAACTCTCCCATGTGTGGAGATGATTTTGATGTGTTTCAATGGTGTATGGACTTCATGATTACTTGTACTCTTGGGAGGTATAAGGAGCTGTATGAAGAGGGGAGACATTTTTAAGCCTTGAAAGGGCATGTTACTTATGAGAATATGTGAATATATGTGATTCATGGATTCGTAATTCTCCTCATGGAGAGAGCCAAACTCTACCCTATATCTTGATTCTATTGTTGAATCTATGTGGAAGCCTTGGGATGGGTTGTATTGTGTTGTGTTAAGTTGTGTTGTTATGGTTATGCATGATAGGTGAATGTAAAGGTGTGCAACTATTTGTGCCTTGTTTCCCAAGCTTGGTGGATGGCCTCTGTGAGGCTTAGAATGGGAGGTGAGCCTCCATGGTTCCCCATTTTGTCTCTATTTTTCAGGTTTTACTTGATGATCTTGGAAACTTGGAGTTCATGTAGTCTCTCCATTGCATAGGAGAAGTCTTTCCATTGCATAGGAGAAGAGACTCTATTGTATTGTGTTGAAAATGGAGAAACAAACTCCATCTTGTTATGAGAATTAGTTTGTATTTGTAAGAGTGTTGTTATTATTCTCATTCATTTGTCATTAGAGAGATTGTGAATCATCTATGTATTGTAAAAAGGTCCCTCCATTTGTATATTTTGATATCGTGATTTCACCACCTTATGTGCATGCTTGATAAATGTTACATGTAAACTTGAGAGGATCATGAAAGAAAAATTCATTGTATTGATGTTGTTGGTTCATAATCTTGGATATGAATGTATTGAAGGGAAGAGTTAATAATCAATGTAGGCATTAGTATGATGTAAATAAGACTATCCATTTTTATTCTATTATTCTCCATGCTAATAGAAATAATTAGATGCATTATGTGATCAATCTTGATTCCTACATAGTTGTAGAATATATATTCAATAGATAATGGATTTGTATTTAGTTAAAACCATTAAACAAAAATCATTATGGAATTTGAATACTTGTTGTTCATGAAATTGTATGCAAAAGATTTTAGTTATGTTTCATATAGAAGTATCTTGCAATTCAGTTTGATAGCAATAAGGTAACTGTTATGTACATAGTCATTAGATTTACTCTATAGAATATGCATTCAATTGGATTATACAATGATACATTATCATCAATTCAATTTTGAAAAAATCATAAGAATATATGAAGAAAACCAGGAAAAAAAGTTTAACTTGAAAAGAAGCCTGTAGGTGCATATTTACTTGTTGGAAAATATATGGCAACTCAAACTAAACCTCTTCCCAAAAATACAGTCAATAGAATAATAATTTTAGAATAAAATAAGTATATTTTACCTCTAGCAATATAAAATATAAAAATATATAAGTCAACTATCATAATAATGATGGCTACCCAAGAAGTAAAAAAACAAACACACACACACACACACACACACACACACACACACACACACACACACACACATATATATATATGGTTGTAGGAAAGTACCTGTCAGCCAGTCATTAATAAATATAGCTAAAAAATATATAATATATATTTACTCCCCCATCCTAAGGAGGTGACCTAGCTATTAATAATGGTAGGAGAGCTTTAAAAAAAAAAATTAACTATGCAAGTTGGGGGGAGGTTGGGGGGGGGGGGGGGGGAGGACAAACCCCCCTACCCTCCCCCTCCCCCCCTCCTTTTCATCTTGGAGGCCTTACCTCCTAAGGGGGGCATTAAATGTGTTTGGAGGCACCTTAGGGAGCATGCCACCCTCTCCCCTCCTTCGCACATGGGAAGAGAGAGGGAGAAAGGGGTGGCTAGGAAAATAGGGGGTAGGGTAGGTAAGGGTATAGTTAGGAATTGATGGTGCTTAGAAAATTGGGTAGTTAGGGTGTTTTGAATTTTAATTTTAATTTTTTATATGTTCTAATGAATAGTTCATTGATTTTAATTGTGTGTGGGGGGGTGGGGGGGGGGGGGGGGGTCCTTTAGTAAGGACTTAGGAAAATAGAAAAATTAGTGAGTGCATGGATATGATAATTTAGTAGATTATAATGATAAGGTGGTAAGATGAGTAGATAGGTAGTATTACAAATTATATTAATGAATAGGAAATTTTTAATGGCAAATTATATGTCTAAAGAAATGAGTAATTTATATTTTTTAAGGGTTCTTCTTAAAAAAACTATAATGTTATAGGTATTATGTTTAAGATTTATTAGGTTGAGGATTAGTCAGTAAGGGGGTCATTTGCATGAGACTTAGTAAAATAAACAACTAGCATGGTAACGCAAATTTTTTTTAATAAAAAAAAATGGGAAAATGTTAGTAGTTTTTAAATAACAATAATTGGTAGTAGGAACCAACCAGAATTAGATTTAAATTGATAAGTGCATCAATTAACCTAGGTCATAATGAATTCCTTGCGAAATTAAAGTTTAGTGGAGTTTCAAAATGGAATTGTAGATAATAATTTATGTGGGTGGTGAACTTATGTTAATTTTGGCTTAACTAAGTAAAGACATTTGGTCATTTTATTTACCCTCACTAAAGTAACTTGAGGGAGCAAACCTTGAGACCGAACTAACGAATCACCATTTTTGTGTAAGAAATTATATCAATTAGTAGAGTTGAGAATTTACTATACTTCCCTAATCAGAATTTAGAATAGGTAGTTTTGACTGAGCTTCCCTCGTAATTCATTACCTCAAGTATAACTTGTGCACATTTAGTTATAACAATGTACAATTCAAGAATAACCACAACCCGGTAAGAGTGTAAACCTTGTCAAATTAAACATCAAGTCATTCGACTAAATTGTAAACATGAACATATCCTTCAAAAAAAATTAGTTGTGATTTTGCCTTGTAGAATTTTGGGCATGAAAATTTTGCATGATATCCAAGTCCTCCAAGGGGTAGCTTCATCAAAATTTTCCATTTAGGAAAGTTATCTCTATTAAGCTTGCGTACATCTCTTTTTAACATCTTGATCTTTGTGCTTCTTGTACCTTCAAAACTAGTCCTCTTAAGAAAATGACTCTAATACCAATTGTTGAAATTATTTAGAATAACTAAGAGGGGGGTGAATCATTTATCCAAGGTCCAGATGTATAAATAAAACATGTCACAATTTAAAGAATGCATAAAACATTAATTGTCATGTATGCATCCATAATATTTATGCAATCACTTAAAACTTGTAGGTTACTGTCAAATCAATTTGTAGAAATGTAAACATGAAATATAATGGATTCAACAACATATTTAACAAAATGATTTTTGTTGAAACTCAATTTTGGAATAACCATTAGTAACATGCTACTCCTTTTCACTCTTCTAAAGTGATGCTCTATGAAAGACTAACCCTATTAAAGGTTACTATACACACTATTAAATGTGACCTTGTTAAAGGATTTCAATTACCCTATTAGGAGCAAGTCTTGTTAGAGGACTTTAGACCATTCACATGGAGAGTCACTTGGTTAAAGGATTTACAAATGACTATTAGGTCAACCTTAATCCAAAGGATTTACCCTATACTGATACAATTATTAGAGAGTAATAGAAAGGCTTGATCTGATAACAACTTACAACTCCATTTGTAGATTGCAAATCTCTATTTCAATCCTCCATTCTGCTTGGCCTTCATAAATTTTAGCACTAATAGCTTGTTCACTCTTCAAGCATCCATACCCTTAAGCATTCTTTCTTAACATGCCAATGCAGACTATTCTCTTAGGTCACTTGATGAAGCAAAACCCTTGACTCCTTGTCTTCCTTAGGTTCTCGCACATGATAACCCTTGCTTTTGACCAACCATTCCTATAAATAGAAAATTAAGATTTTTTTCTATTCATCCTCCATTTTCCAATTTAGGGTTAGGATAAATTAGGTAGGATTCAATGAATCTACCCTTAATTCCATATCACTTCTAAAAACTTCTCCTTTAATCCTCTTCAAATTTACCTCAAAATTGTTTACCTTGAATTTTGTGCCACTAGCTCATCAATCTTATCTTCCACCTAGTTCACACAATCTAAGAAAATAAACTTTTCAGCATAGATCCATCAAATAATATAGCCACTCAGCATTAACTTGCTTCTGATGCTTGGCAGACACTACATTTCTCAACATTCTCTATAAAATTACTTGGCATGAACTAAAGTTTACTAGTGCTTAGCATCAACTAAACTTTACTCAGCATCCAATTTTTTTCCTGGCATACACTAGAATAGACTTTTACTTAGCTCCAACTAATTCTCTTCTTGACTTGTACTGACTTTTCTTGGCACCTATTATCTACTTAGTCAAACTTTACAGACAAATTTTTTTTAACTTGTTCTTTGGAACTTTCTTAGTGTAACAACCTTTGCAACCTTAAGTAGATTATCAACACACCATGTTATCACTATCTTAGTTGATTCTTGTACTCCTTTACATAATATAACTCGACCTTTCCTCTAGGTGCTATTGTTACAGCTTTTGATCAAATCCTCTTCATCAATCAAATAAGTGATAGTACTTAAATCATATAAGTAGTTGTCTTACCAACAAATAGCAAGTTTGACATTAGTGACAAAAAAATTATTGAAACATATTGATCGTAATTGTATCAATCTAGTCTCATCAATCTCCTTCTTCAACAATATATACACTAAATAGGCAATGATGATGAGTGGTGTACCATGTAGATTTCAACTTGCATATGACCATGACTCCATCCCTCAACCATATTAGAAAACTTAATAAAAAATAAAAAATACAAGTACATCATACACATGCAAGTATGGGGTAAGTAACAATAGAAAACAATATAAAAATCATCCATCTAACTATCACCATGGAACAACTAAAATCACTATATGAACATAAGAAGCATCATCATCAAAAGAATAAAGATAAGTTACACATGATATAACTGAGTTTCAAGTAGCTCATAAAATATATAAACTAAGTATGAAATAACATCCAATCAAATAAGGTAATTGAGTACCAC
Source organism: Cupressus sempervirens (assembly GCA_028749045.1). Lineage (NCBI taxonomy): Eukaryota > Viridiplantae > Streptophyta > Pinopsida > Cupressales > Cupressaceae > Cupressus > Cupressus sempervirens. The sequence continues at coordinate 275,084,669 of CM053791.1, read as the reverse complement.
TAAATCATAAAACAACAATAAAAGCTGGCCTAAAAGAATTTGGCAATAACAAGAAAACTAAACTAGGGGTAGGCACTACAAACCATGTTCATGTCCCATGTTTTTCCACATTTTTTCCCTTGATATCCTATCAAAAGTAAAAAAATAATGGTTTGCCAACATGTTGTAGCTATTTCGACTAGTTTTAAAATATTTTTTCCTACACATTTCCCATCAGCCAAAATCTTCGTAACCATATAGTCTAAGGCGTAGTTCTAAGTGGCTGTCTAATGTACACTGTTAAGGAGTAGTTCATACATCATTAAGGCTTCATATTTCCTTTGTTAACATCCCATTATGTCATGTATGACCTATGTTATTATGCCACATCATGGGGGTATGATATATATCACTGTAACTATGCCAAATGTCATGTTTTTAAGTTGAATAACAAGTTCTCACAAGTGAACATGTAGACTTTGAATTTTTACATGTTAAATATTATGAAATAATTTAATTGAATAATTACATGTATAATGGGTAAATGACTATTGACACATCATTGGATAATATTGTTACAATGTTTAGAATAACTAAGATGGGGGATGAATTAGTTATCCAAGGTCCAAATGTACCAATTGAACACAAAAAAATTTAGAAAACTTTAGATTTTAATATTCAATAGCTTAGTCTCTATAGTCAACTTTTAGTAACATCAACTAGTTGTATACCATCTAAATATAACAAACTTGTAGAATGTAAACAATAACAATAAATCATTACATATAACATCCACACAAGTTTGGCACTAGGATTTAACATGGAAACCCAATTTGAGAAAAATCACCAGTAACATGTCACCATCTTTTCACTCTTTTGAAGTGAGCTTTGTTAGGATCTAACCCTCTTAAAAATTACAAAACACGCTATTAAATATGACCTTGTTAAAGGATTTAATCGCCCTATTAGGAGTTTCCTTGTTAGAGGACTTTAGAACATTCTATTAGAATGTCACCATGATTAAAGTATTTACATATGACTATTAGGTCAACCTTGTTTAAAGGATTTCAATATAGATACAATGGTTAGAACATTACAAAAGGTTTTGATTTGACAAATACAACTCACTCTGCAAATAATGATTTTAGTTTTGCTCGCAAGATGATCCAATGACAAGCCTTCATTTTTTTCTCAATCTTTCATTCACTCGGCAACCCTTCAAGCAATCACACTTCTCCACTTTTCAACTCTTCTAAGCCTTTTGCTTAATTTTTCTAGTCAACAACATCAATGAATGCTCCAATATTCAATAAATTTTCAAGGTTAGCCCTTGTACCTCCTATAATAGGTAATTCTTATCTTTTGTCACTTAAAATCCACTATAAGTCTTAGGGTTATGGTTAGATTCAACACATATAATGAATCTATCTAGATTTTTGTTTATTCTCTTCTTTTTCTAGAAATTTCTCCATGAATACTCACATAGAAACATTCAAACATATTTTCCCTTGATTTAAATATTCTAGATCATCCATCCTTATGTTCAAAATGCTTCCCATATTCCAAGAAATTAACTCTGTCAGGTAGAAATCATGATTTCAGAATGTTGTCCCTCAACAAACACTATGTTATCCCTCAACAAACACTATTTTACGACACTTGGTCATCACTTGATTACTCGTGTAGTGCCTCTCATGTTTGTAGTCTATACCTTGTTATATTTTAATTTGAGAGATACTCTATACTCTTATTATTTGTACCTTGAGATAACCTAAGGGCCGGATGTTGTACTTTGATTTTAGTACCATAGATGCTTTACTACTATGCTATTTAGTTTATCATATTTTCATGTTGATGCCATTTTGAGATAACACTAGGTCTATGATGATATTTCATTATCCAGTATTTAGACATATCTATGATTCTGTTATGTGATGGATTCTATGCTATGGTTATTTACTTCATTCTTGTCTCTTTATACTTTATGCAAACATGAGTGATATAATTGTATTATTTAGATATAATTAAATAAATGGTTAAATTAATAATTTAATGAATTTATTACTTTGGTTATGATGTTATATGTAATCACACTTGATCATGTGTTCTAGTGTGTAGAATTTATGTCCTTGGCAGTGGCACATGGAGTTAGTGATTCAACTATTCATATTTTAGCAATATCCTCCATGTATGGTCGACAAATCCTTATTTAATTGTTTAAATTAAACCTTTTGATGATTTGTTAAATCTGAACTCATTTGCATAATGTGATTAGACTAGTAAGCGTGTTTGTGAATTTAGCAGTTCACATTGTCATGAAAATTGTTAAGGGATTTTTTGGCTTTTGGGTTTTCAAGCTTTAAATTTAATTTAATTTTTAGCAGCTTTTCCATAGATAACTTTCTATTTCTACGAATAACCTATTTTTTTTTGGGTCAATTCAGAGTGTAGGTAGTCTAACTAGCTATTTTGCCTAATTGATTATTCACTTAAAAAGTGAATAAGTATGGAAAGATAATTTTAATTCCTCACTTTTCAATTTTGTAATTTAGAAATTGGAGAGATTTTTTGGAATCTTTTTTTGAAGGATTGGTATTTTGTTAGTTGTGAGAGCTATGAGCATGGCATCTTCAAAAGGATGGACTCATTAGATCCACCTTAGGGAGACCTTGCTTTGTCATCATTTTTGGTAGTATCTAAAGGTTATTTATTTTACCTAGCTCTTATCCATTTTAGCCCTTTTGCCTACTGGGTCGAGCTTTCCCATTTTCTTATTTTTGCTTCATTTCAACTTCATTTTTTGGTAGTAGTTTTTTAGAAGGCTAAGAACTAGTGTTCCCCTCTATTTCTATTTACTGGTTCTATCCAATTGGTTGGGTATGGACATTTTCCCTATTTTTGGGATGAGGGTTTGGAGTTTTGCACTATTATACTGGCCTTTTTGCATACAGTGTCTGAACCCAAATTTTATTAGATTTTTGAGGCTTTTGTGCCCAAAGACCAAATGGGTTTTAATTTCAAAGATTTCCAATTTTGGGGGGTTTTTACCTCATTTTGTGTGCTGCCCTATTTTCTTGAGTTTTCTTGGCATAATGTTGGTCATGGACATGGATCATCTATTTGGATGTAAGTTAAACCATTGTTGCATTTTTATGTTGCATTAGGATGCATGCCACATTCATCCTCCTGAGCTTGTTTTTGGTTGACTAATATTTTGAATTATGTTATCATCCATTCCTTGTGTATTGATTTTTGTGATGGTGGTAAACCACACACGAGTATGTCTTAGTATATTATTAGGTGACTTTCAAGACATGATCTTCCATTTGTACTTTAGTGGATTTATGATGATTTGGAGTTGGGTTGGCAATATACATGCCTATGGGCACTCATTGTTGGATGAGCATGGGTAGGGTAAGGTAGCATATGGAGGGGCTTCTATCTCATAGCTCAGTGACTACTCCCATGGGTTGGTAGAGGAAGTTTTAAGTAAGTGATAACTAAATAAAAATATTGGGTGGTAATAAAACTAAGATAATAAAAAGATTCTGGATGTGCTCCTTTCATAGGAAACTGTGAGATGTCAACACTATCTTGGGCTTGTCAATACCAAGTGACTCTCCATGATGTTAGCCCCTACATAGTAGCCCATTAAGTGTTTGACCAGGACCTATAGTTTATCCATTGTCTATGTTCTTGGTTTCACTCATCACATTGTCTAGTGTGAGTGTTAGCCATGGATGTTTGCTTTATGTGTGTTTGCTGTTGGATCATTATCTTCATCAACATGATAGGAGTGGACCTATGGGTTCCAAGTGGTTGGGAGGAATAGCTACCTTCACCACTATAGGGGACTGGTGTATAAAGATGGTCTATTGTTCTAGTATGACCATTGTTGGATGTTTTCACTTGCTACTTTGATTTTTGGAGTATGCTTCCTTGTGATTTGTGCTTTTATTGGAATGCTTGTATATCATGTTTAGATGATGAATTTTATTTTTAGGATTATCTTGTGCTTTACTTCTAGTATGTTAGATTTCTTTATTCTTATGTTGTAGCAAATTTTAGTAGTGACATGCTCATAAGATAGCTCCGACAATCTAGTTAGTAGTTTGAGATGTTACAAGTAGGGGATGGCTAGGATCCATGATGGTCTCATGATGCTAATAGTTGGGAGGAATCACATACTTAGTTCATTGTTTTAGTTCATTGCGATGTTGCTTCTGTACACTATGTTGTTGCTTTCAGTTATTTCCCTTCATTGCATTGTTAGATGTTTAGATTTTGCATGTGTCTTTTTGTCTTTCAGTTATTATTTGAGTGTCCTTGCCTCAAAAATGTGGATTTGGTACTCCTTGGTGTGGAGGACCTTTATTTCTTGCTTCTTACCTCTTTTTCTTCTAGTGTGCTATTTTGGATTCTCATGCAAAATTATATATTCTCACATGAGAATGCAAAAGCTCCCATGGTGTGTTGGGCTTTCTCATGTGGCTTTTGGCACTTTCTCACACAAAATCTCAAACTAGTTTTGGGTATTTTGCTATTGGGTCAAGTACTTCCTTGCACTATTTGGTGCACATCCTCACATGAAAGATATGTTCTTGTGCAGCTTGTTGCACATCCTCGTGTGAGATTTATATCTACTATTGATCCTCACACAAAAAATATGGAGCATCCTCACTAGTTTTCAGGGATCAATTTTGGTGTTTTAAGTACCCTTTAAGTTTACTTAATTTTCCAAGCTTTGATAGATCTTAGATTCATGTGCTATTGTCATCTTGGGTTTTCATTCTTTGTTTATGTGTGTATGTTAGTTTGAATAGTGGCATTTGGAGATTTGTTGGTCACTGAGATTATGCTTAGTCTTCTATTTTAATCTTTGTGATCCCTATATGATGTTTTTAGGTACACTCATACTTGTAATTTTTTTAATCTTGGCTTATATTTATCCCTGTTTCCATGGATCTCCATGTAGGGCATTACTTCTCAGTCACTATTAGATTTATTGTTCAACACTTATGTTGTCACTATTGGAATTATAGATGGAGTAACTGAGAGGGGGGGTGAATCAGTAACCAAAAAAACAAATTCACAGATCCCTTAGATGTCTTAAATAACTAGTTATTTCTATCACTTAGTAGCCACACAAAAAAATGTTGTAACTTGGTAGATTAACTTGTTACTAATCTTTAAGCATTCACAATTATTAACATGCATGCAAAAGAAAATAATATGGACATAAGAGATGCCAAATTTAACGTGAAAAGCCAATATGAGAAAAACCACCAAGTAACTAGCTACCAATTTTCGCTCTTCTAAAGTGAGCCCTATTAGTAGCCAACGTTGTTAAAGGTTACAAAAAACACTGTTAGATGTGACCTAGTTAGAGGATTTAATCACCCTGCTAGGAGTGGCCTTGCTAGAGGACTTTAGAACAATTTAGCAGAACTATCCACCTTGTTAGAGGATTTACAAAATGGTTGTTAGACCAACTCTATTAAGAGATTTATGAATTATTGCTACAATGGTGAGAAAGTAACAATAAGTGACCTAAATGAGATGCAACTAAACTTTTTTGATACAGATCTCTGCTTTGCTTCACTAGATCCTCTCTAATTGAATACAACTTTGCTGCAACTCAAGGATATCTGATCCCTATTCAAAAATTTCTCACACCTTCCTCTTCACACAATTAACTCACTTGCATACTCACTCATTCATTCATCTATAAATTTGAAATCACAACTTGACCTTTTATTTATACATTATATATTGTCAAGTTGGCTCATTTAAAAGTTACATTTACCAATAAATCATATATCAGTTGGCTAAAAACATTACATGAAACAATTAAATTTTATTTCTCAAAATAATGAAATCCTTCATTGGCCAACCTAGCTTAGTAAAAAATGCTCCAAAAATGATTTCCAGTGTTAACCAAGTGAAAATCGGTAAACACTGCAAACTCTGCAAAAAAACCTTTGGAGACCAAGTGAACTCGGTAAGAACTAACTTTTCTTCGCTAACCTTGTGAGCTCGATAGAAACTATCTTCTACCATAAAATCCTTCAACACTTGAGTGAGCTTGGTAGAAACTAACTTCATAGTGTAACCTCCAAAAACACTTAGTAGACTTTGCAATTCACTTTGCTAACCATCTGAGCTTGGTAGACTCTATCTGATAACTGATATGACATTTGTCTAACATTAAAGACAACACACAATTGAACAAGTGTATCCAAAAATCTCCCTCTTTGGCATTGATGGCAACACAACATGTCATAGTAGAATGAAATTTGAAAACAAGGCTTTTTCTAATAGAGTGTTTCTCCCTCTTACATTTCATTCCACAAACTCCTCAAATACAATAATCCCCCTTTGTGAAGGAATTACATAGCTTCTTTACAAACAAATTCATATTTTAGAAATATATGATAGTATACCCTCCTTCTTTGACAACACATGCCTTAGAAAACAAAAACTAAATGAATAGTAATGTACCTAATTATGTACTGATTCATATGCAATATTTTCATAACCATTATACATGAACTAAGAGATCTTCAACTTGATACTTGTTGATGCTTCACTAAAACTCCATTTTAGTGAGCTTTGGATAGGGAATGACCCCTAACTTACCTCTCAGATACAAAAATGCATCCTTATATAAAGGATTGGTGAATATCTTAGCAATTTGTTCTTTTGTATGGACATATTCCAATTTGATCTCCTTATCCTGCACCAATTCTCTGATAAAGTGATATTTTATTGCAATGTGCTTGATTTTTGAATGCATCACTGGATTTTTGGATATGTTAATTGCACTTGTATTGTCCCAAAACATAACAACAAACTCTTTGATTTCCTCTTTTATGCCTTCCAATAATTGTTTGAACCAAATAATATTAGAATAGTTTACTACTGTATCAACATACTCTGCTTTTGTTGTGGATTGAGATGTACAATTTTTCTTTTTACTTGCCCAAGAAACCAACCTCTTTCAAAGAAGGAAAGCTTTTCCACTTTTACTCTTTCTGTCATCAATGTTTCCTACCCAATCTGCATCAGTAAACACTTTTAAATGCAGATTACCTCCAAATTTGTACCATAACCCATAATCTTTGGTGCCTTTCAAATATCTCATGATCCTTTTGATTGCCATCCTGTGATTTTCTCTTGGTTTTGCTGAAAATGTTGCTACAATACCAACTACAAGGGCAATATCCGGCCTTGTATGCACTGCATACTACAACTTTCCAATCATAGATCTATACAATGTCTGATCTACCTCCTTTGATTCATCATCCTTGGTAAGTTTCAATCTAGTACACATAGGAGTCCCAACTAGTTTACAATCTTCCATACCAAAATTTTTTGTATCTCCTTGATATATTTAGATTGAGTGATATAGATGCCATTTTTACTCTTCTTAATTTGAAGACCAACAAAGAATTTGATCTCACCAAACATTGACATCTCAAATTCTTTGTTCATTTTCTCTAAAAATTCTTAGTAGAGATCATCATTCCCTATGAACAAAGTATCATCCACAAATATTTTTTCCAAAACAATCTTATTATCTAGTCCTTCCTTGATATACAAGATACTATTATCATTAGTTCTCTGAAAACCAATCTGAATAAGATAGTTATGTAATCTTTCATACCATGTTCTAGGGGCTTGTTTCAGACCATACAATGCTTTGTGTAATTTGTAGACCATGTCCTTGTCTAGATCAACAAAACCTTAAAGCTACTTAATGTATAATTCTTCATCGAGTATACCATGGAAAAATGTTGACTTAACATCCATTTGATAAACCTTAAATCCTTTTTATGTAGCATATGCAAGTAGGGTCATGACACCTTCCAATCTTGCAACAGGAGCAAAAGTCTCTGCATAGTCCATTCCTTCTTCTTGAGAGTATCCTTTGCATACTAGTCTAGCTTTATTCCTTGACACCTTATGATCTTCATTCAACTTATTTCTGAATACCCACTTAGTTCTAATCACATTTTTATCTTTAGGCTTAGGTATAAGAGTCCATGTTTTGTTTTTCTCTATCTACTCTATCTCTTCATTCATAGCCTCAATCCAACTTTCATTTTCTAATGCATCTTTGACACTTCTAGGTTCAAAATCAGCAAGTGAACAAGTGCCTTTCAACTTACTTCTTGTCATAGTACCTTCAGATTTGTCTCCAATGATTTGATCTGGTGCATGATGTCTCCTAACATGCTTGGCTAATACAAGTTCCTTGCCTTTTGAATTCTTTCCATTCTCATCCTCTTGCATTTCAACTTTAGGTTCTAGCTATTCTATCTGCTACTTGGGTCCTTTAGACTTGGCAGGCATTAGCTTGGTAGCATCAGAATGTGAGTTAGGTTCCTTCAACTCGGTTACTGAAGACTTGAGAGTAGAAGATTCTTGATTGATAGGTGTGTCTAGCACTATATCAAGTTCAATGAAAATAAATCTCTTGTAGTCTTCTGGTTTCCTTTTGCTTTCTTCTTTAGTTCTTTCTGCAAACTCATCAACTTTCACTTTTGCACTTTCTATGACTTTGTGAGTAGACAAATTCAAACATCTATATGCTTTACTCTTGCAAGAATATCCCAAAAATATTTCTTCATCACCCTTCACATCAAATTTACCTTTTCTATATTCTTACAAAATGTAACATTTTCTTCCAAATACTTTTGGGTAACTTACATTGGGTTTATAGCCATACCATAACTCATAGGGCATTTTGAATGAGTCCTTCATCAGCTGTACTTAGTTCAAGGTATGAACTATAGTGCTGATAGCTTCCTTCTAGTATTTGATAGAAATTCTCTTTTCAATCATTAAGGTTCTTACACAATCCATGATAGGTCTATTCCTCCTTTCAGTTATTCCATTTTGCTCGGGAGTTCTAGGAGCTGATACCTGTCTTTTGATCCCTCTTTCAATGCACAAGTTATTGAACTCATGTGAAATGAATTCACCACCTCTATTTGACCTCAAGCATTTTCATATTTTCCCTATTCCCTTCTCTACTTTGGTCAAATAGCATCTAAACTTCTCAAATGCTTCTAATTTCTCTCTCAGGTACATGATAGTCATCATTCTTGAGTAATCATCAACAAAAAGAATGAAGAACTTTTCACTAGTATAGCTTTCAATTCCAATAGGACCACACAAGTAAATATGCACAATTTCTAAAACTTCTTTAGACTAATAGTTCTTACTTTTGAAGCTAGTCTTTCCCATCTTACCAATTTGACAATTCTTGCATAGACCAACCTCAGGTTTCTTTATATTAGGAATACCTCTTACTTTTCTGAATTTGCTTATTTTTACAAGGTTATCAAAGTTCACATGACACAACCTTCTATGCCATAACCAACTTTCTTCAACTTGAGCAATAAAGTATGAACATTCACCAAGTTCAAGATAGAACAAGTTACCTTTTGTCTATGTGCCTTATCCAATCAGCTTTCCTTTGTCATCCAATAGTCTTACTTTTCCATGCATGAATTCTAGTTTGGATCAATTATTGAGTAGTTGTGCCACACTCAAAAATTGTGTCTTAGTCCTTCTACCCAATATGCATTATCACATACAAGCTCTTTGGTTAGTGAGATTCTTCCTCTTCCTTTTATGTAATAAGGTTTATTATTACCAAACCAACTTTGTTTTATCACCAGTCATATGATGAGAGCAACCACTATCTATAATCTATGTATCATATTTTCTCACACGAGGGATAAGTTCCATTTCTTCATCATTATCAGATTCATCTTTCACAACAATGTAAACAATTTCATCTTTTTCTTCATCAAAATCATTAGAATCCTTAGCCATGAAACATGTTTTCTTACCTTTGTCCTTGAATGATTTGAAGTCTTTCTTGCCATTGCACTTGTGACTTTTCTTCTCATCCTTGTTCTACTTATTTGGGCACCTAGTAGCAATATGTCCAATTTCCTCACATGAAAAATACATTAGAGGAACCTTAACTTTGTATTTTCCTCTGCCTCTAGAATATTTCCTGGCTAATAGAGCTTCAACCACCTCAAGATCACTGTTAGAACTCTATTCTAATTCTTCTTCACTTTCTAATTGAGAATCCTTTATCTTCTTGCCTTTCTCCTTGAGTGAGAGCTTGACATCAAATGTTGATTCAATGTTCTTGGTAGCTAGAACATACTTATCATAGTTATCTAACTCAAATGCAGTCAATCTTCCAACTATGGCCTCTAAATTTATCTTATGATTTTCTTCACATCTTCTTTCTTGAATTTTAGAAACTCTAATTGCATAAATAGGGAGTAATGTTCTAAGAACTTTAGTTATAACTATTTCCTCCTAGATATCTCCTCTAGAAGCTTTGATTGCACTAACACTTACTTTGACTCTTTCAACATATTTTGCAATATTTTCATCTTCTCTCATCATCATCTGATCAAATTGTCCTCTTTAACTTTTTGCTTTGGCTCTTTTCACATTATCATCTCCTCCATAGATATCTTTTAGTTTGTTCTACATTTCAAAGGTAGTTTTGCAATCCTTGACATCATCAAATTCTTCATAGCTTAGGGTAGATGCAATGTCTATCATCATGGTGTTATGAGTCTTCTTCTCAACAATTTCATTTACAGATAATGTGCTAGAAGGAGTTACATATACTTCATCTAGATATTTCAATCTTGTGTCTCCCATGGAAGCTAGATGGAGTCTCATGAGACCTTGCCATGCTAAAAAGTTATCCCTATTAAGCCTTGGAATTTCCCTCTTGTAAGACATCCTAATCTTTAGCTTAGATCCTTGAAATCTTTCCTACAAGCACCAAAAGCTCTAATACCAATTGTTACAATTATAGATGGAGTAACTAAGAAGGGGGGGGGGGGGGGGGGGGGGTTGTGTGAATCAGTTATCACAAAAAATAATCCATAGATCCCTTACATGTCTTAAATAACTAGTTATTGCTGTCACTTGGTAGCCACACAAAATAATGTTGTAACTTGGTAGATTAACTTGTTTACTAATCTTTAAGCATTCACAATTATTAACATGCATGCAAAAGAAAATAACATGAACACAAGAGACACTAGATTTAACATATAAATCCAATATGGGAAAAACCACCAAGTAACTAGCTACCAATTTTCACTCTTCTAAAGTGAGCCTTGTTAGGAGTCAACCCTATTAAAGGTTACAAAACACACTATTAGGTGTGACCTGGTTAGAGGATTTAATCATCCTACTAGGAGTGGCTTTTTTAGAGGACTTTAGAACAATTTGGTAGAACTGTCCACCTTGTTAGAGGATTTACAAAATGGTTGTTCAACCAACTCTATTAAGAGATTTAGGAATTACTACTACAATGGTGAGAAAGTAACAATAAGTGACCTAAATGAGATGCAACTGAACTTTGCTAATATAGATCTCTGATTTGCTTTACTAGATCCTCTCTGATCAAATACAACTTTGCTACTCCTTAAGAATATCTGGTCCTTCTTCAAAATTCACTCACACCTTCCTCTTCACACAATCAACTCACTTGCATAGTTGCTCATTCATTCCTCCATACATTTAAAATCACAACTTGACCTTTTATTTATACATTATAGATTATCAAGTTGGCTCATTTACAAGTTACATTTACCAATAAACTATACATCAATTGGCTACAAACATTACATGTAATAATTAAACTTTATTTCTCAAAACAATGAAATCTTTTATTGGTCGACCCAGCTTAGCAAACATTGCTTCAAAAATGATTTCTAGTGTTAACCAAGTGAAGCTTGATAAACACTGTGAACTTTGCAAAAAAACCTTTGGAGATGAAGTCAACTTGGTAAGAACTAACTTTCCTTCACTAACCTTGTGAGCTTGGTAGAAATTGTCTTCTGCCATAAAATCCTTTAGCGCCTGAGTGAGTTTGGTAGAAACTAACTTCACAGTATGAGCTGTAGAAATGCTTGGTGGACTTTGTAATTCACTTTGCTAACCATTTGAGCTTGCTAGACTCTATCTAATAACTGATATGACATTTGTGTAACATCAAAGACAACACACAATTGAAAAATTATATGCAATAGTCACTTAGTCAATACTAATTGTCAATCAACACAATTTTTTCTCAGCACTTACTTTGGTTCATTTGACACTAGCACCACTCAACATATATTTTCAATTCCTAAATCTTCTACTTTGTTGCTCAGTCAAGCCTATGGATTTTTTCTATCTTTGATCACTTCTTTAGGGATTTAGTACAATTGTCTCCTCCACTTGTAAAATGATTTAAATAATCACTTTATCTTGTCAAAGTATAACTAATCAAGTGTCCATTTGTAATTTTTTCTTCATAACTCAACCTTTCCTCTAGGTGATTTTGCTAGGACCAACTTCTCAAATCCTCTTCATCAATCATATAGATATGATAGTTAGATTAGATAGAAAACTATCTCACCAATAAGGTTTGATATCAATGACAACATAAAAAATTTTCCAATTATAATTTCCAAAAATATCCCCCTTTGGCATTGATGGAAACACCTCTAGTTACCAGGCAATCCAAAAACTGTATTGAATCAAGAAAATCCCTTTTTGTACAGTACCAAATCTTCATTAGTATCCTTAGTTTCATTCTAATTGGCATCTATGTCTAAAAATATATTTCTTTAGTTTCACTCCAATTATCATCTATGTAGTTTTGATATGCAAGACATATAAACCTTTTATCATATCAGTTCATGAAATTAATCAAATTCTTCTATATTGTTGACAACACCTTTCATGCTTATTCAAATTCTCCCTCTTAGTAATCTTTCCCTCTTTCTTATGGTAATTGGTTCACAAAATTTTATCCCTCTTTGACAAAATTTCTAAAGAAATTTCAACTCATACATCTTTTCCATGTACATATTGTTGGATTTTTTTCCCCCATTTAGTCCATCATTAACAACTGATCAGAGATATCATCAATGAGTTGTTTTCTTTTCTATGGGTTAAAATGCAATTTGGTTGGAGTTATCATTTTGTGTTAACTTGGTCTCTTCATGAATGAGATTGGCTTGGTTCCTTCATTGACCAAGCCAATTTAGTTTTTTATTTGACTAAATGAACTTGATTTCCTCATTTTTTGTTGACGTTAATATTTTGTGCCAACTATTTTCACCATTTTGGAAAATGACTTTTTTTCTCTTTCCAAAATAGATAAATTTGCTATTTTAGAAGGCTTACTTTTTTGCTTCCACAAAATCATAAAATCACATGCTGCTTTCTCCACTATGCATTTGGGAATGTGTCAACCAACATATTCATGCCATGTGGTGTAACCTTCTTTTGTTGGGATGCTTTTAATCAAATGGGGATCATATTTTTACATCATTTCTTGGGCCTTTTGTGAAGATATGATGACCATTAGATTTTGGAGCATCTTTGGATATTTTTGAGTGCATCTCAATTGTCCATTTTTTTTGAAGATTTTGGATCTATGTTTGGGTTTTATTCATTAGTTGGGGAGATTTGTGTAGCATATGGGCCATCCATTTCATCAAGAAGATCTACATTGACAACTTGTATCATTTTTTGGGAAGGTCAAATTTATTCAACGTGAGTCAACTCTATAATTTTCATGGTGGGTTAGCATTATGTGTTATCCCATTCTGCATTTTTTGATAGTGGCATGAATTTATTTGTTGTGACCATGAAATGTTACAAGAACTACTCTTTAATGCTAAATGACATTCTTTTTCCTTGTTTGCATGACATCTTTTCATCTCCATGCCTCTTTATTGATTGTAATGATAAAATCTCATGGGATTTGATTTCTTATGACTAGGTGCATTTATTTTTCCCTTCTTGTCACTTTATTACAATAGATTATATTTCATGATCAGATCTAGTTCTAATATTCATTTATTTCCTCTCTCTACAACTTGACTCCATCTTGATTGAGGTCTCAACTTCATGGTTAAATCAAAGTTATGCCTGAACTCTTTAAAAGACAATTGTAAATACTTTTTCCAGGTTCTTCTCTATCTATATTTTGTAGTGACATTATCCTCTATATTTTTTTCCTTCCTTTAATAAAAAAAAACTATTGTTGCCTATTCTAACCATTCACTGATTTATGCATATTTATTTCCTTCTTGTAAATGTTTCCTTTCCACATTTTTAGATTTATATGTTGTGTTAAGTTGTTGATAGTTGTTGCTTAGTGAAGATCATCTTCCTTTCAACATGTCATCATTCTCAAACCTACATGTGATTCCTTAGAAGATAGATTGGAGTCTTATTAGTCTATTTTGGTACTTTCATTGATGTGTAGTTCATTCATAGGAATATTTGTAACCACCATTTCTAGCTTGGTACATCATCCCCTTTCTTTTCTACATTTAATTTATGTTCTCTTACTCTCTTTTCCTTCCTAGTAGTAGTTTAGGTGCATCATGATAGTGAGGAAGATTATCTTCTTTGGATATTCAGCTTTAGAGTGTAAGTCCCACACTTAGAGGTTATTTCCATATTACACAAGGTCTCTCAAGGGTCATACCTCAAGCAAGGGTGCAAAATTTTGCGTCAATAGTTTTTGGCATGACTGATGGGACAATCATTTTCAACTACATAAGTCCAATGGAAGCCAATCCAATCTTATGCATTGAGAATTTGGGTGTTATTCTTAGTGGAATTAGCATTTGGAGGCATTCAATCAAACATCATGGTGGGTCTAAGTAAAAATCTACTTGTTTCATATAGACCTAGTGTTGGTATGTGTAAAGATCATCTCTGATCTTTTATGATTTTCATTTTTCTATGAAATTTCATCTTTTATGAATCTCAATACATGGACCCATTTCATGGAAATCCTAATTATTTTCCCCCATATCATGAAAATTCTATATCTTAGCTCTCTTTCTATCAATATATGTCCCAACCTCAACCTCATTATGCCCAAGATTTATATCATCCTCCCACACCTACTCCTTGAGCACCAACATCTCCATATAAGAGGTTTGGAGATATAATGTTGGAGCTCCAAAAGTGTATTGACATGACATTTCATGAGTGGAGTGAATAGTAAATTGATTCTAGAAGCCAGGTGGATGAATGCACTAAGAAACTTTAGGCCTATGGACCTAATATTAGGACTATATAGATGCAACAAGAGTTTTCTTTATAGAAAATGCAGGTCCAACAGGGGTAGTATGGATAAGAAATTTCTTGTTAGGCCTCTCCTTAACAACTAGAACTAGATAATTGGGCTCTCTTCCATTCTCAAGAGTGGGAGGTGAGAAAATTCCAGTTTGAGGAGGACCTCACAAGGAGATTGGTTTTAGTAGAAGAAGAGACAACGCTCAAGCTTTCTCAAGTGAAAGCAGTTGAAGCACAAGAGCCTTCAAGGAGAAAATTTGCTAGCTTCATACAGAGAAGCCCTCCTATTAGAATTGCAAAACAACAAACAAGAGCCAAAGGCCCACCACAAGAAACATTGCCAAATCCATATGAAGAAGAGCCACCTAAACACAAGTTTTCTAGCTTTAAAAGGAGTGATCCTCCCTAGATTTCCATTCCTTTCTGCAATAGTGAAGAGTCTACACTTCCTTATAATGTTGAGAAAATACTTGAGGAGATGGAGGAGATGGGAGAGGATGAGGTGGTTCTTGCCCTTGAGGAACCAAATATAGCTGATGAAGCTTCAAATGGGGAAGAAAGATATGATTTGTTGCAAGGAGAAGAAGAGAAATACCATCAATTGTAGTAGGAAGACAAGCATGAGTAGGAGAAAGAAGAAAAGACAAATGCAAGTCATGATCTAGAGGATGATTTTTCTAGCATCATAACAAACTTTTTCTCAAGGCTTAAGACCATACTAGTAGCCCCCAAGGAGGTGGTTCTTGAGCATGATGAGAAAGAGGTGGAGATTATTTCTTCACAAGAAGAGGAGAAACTTCTAATCTAGTTGGATGCTACTATTGCAGAGCACAACAAATTCAAGGCTGATTTCCTAGACCCAAAGCCATCTAGAGGATTCCCTACTAGGCATCTATCTCTACAACAAATAAACATGTTTCCCTTGATCATGCTTACTCTAGAGCATGAGGGGGAGTTCTACAAGGAAGAAAAATTAAGTCTTGCTCAACAAGGTAATTTCCCAATGCTGGAAAGCTTCATTTTTTTTAGCATTGGGAAGAAGGTTTTCCATTAAGAAGTATTCATGTCATACTTGTCGATCTATCTAGTTACCCATGTGTATGAAAGATTAAACTATCTCATGAGGAAGGGAATCTACTTCAACAAGCCAATCAATGGCTTTGTTTGATATTTCTTTTGTTGTAAATACTTGTAAATATTAGAGTAGGTATTTCTAGATTTCCAACAAGTGCATGTGCACATTTTCTCTCTTTTTAGGAGCTAACCCAAGCTTTCCAGAGCTCCTTGGAGTCTTTTTGGTTTTTTTCTAGTTGCATATTTTGTGAAGTTGTAGGTGGGATAATGTGTCATTTCTTGATAGTGACTTCATGCCCGATAGATTACTTAAGGCCACTAATCTATGCTTAGCAGGAAGGAATCTCCTTTGAGTTGCCAAGAATGTTGGCTATTTTTTCCCCCCATTCAGTTCATCATTAATAACCAATTAGAGATATCATCAATGGGTTGTTTTTTTTGTTTTGGGTTAACATGCATTTTGGTTGGGGTTAACATTTCTTGTTAGCTCAGTATCTTCATTAACTAAGTTGGCTCGATTCCTTCATCAACCAAGCTATATCACTTTTTTCTTTGATAGACTGAACTTTTTTTCCTTATTTTTTGAGTTGTGGGTTAACATAGATTTTTTGGCAGGATTAATATTTTGTGTTAACTATTTTCAACATTTTAGAGAATAAATTTGCTACTCTTTCCAAAATAGATTTTTTTTCTATTTCAGAAGGCTTGCCTTTTTGCTAAATCATGAAATCATAAAATCACATGCTACCTTCTCCATAATGCATTTGGGAATGTGCTGAGCAATAGATTCATGCCATCTAGTAGATCCTTCTTGTGATGGGCTTCTTTTAATCAAGCAGTGATTATATTTTTGTATAATTTCTTGGGCCACTTGTTAAGATATAATGGCCATTAGATTTTGGAGCATCTTTGTATATTTTTTGAGTGCATCTCAACCATTGATTTATTTTGAAGAAGATCTTGGATCTATGGTTGGGTTTTATTCATTGATTGGGACGCTTTTCATAGCATTTGGGCCATCTATTTCAATAAGAAGATCTACATTGGCAACTTGTGTCATTTTTTTGGTAGATCAAATTTATTCCACGTAGGTTGACTCCATAATTTTTGTGGTGGGTTAACATTGTGTGTTATCCCATCCTACATTTTTTATAGTGGCAAAAATTTATTTGTTGTGGCCATGATGCATTACAAGGACTATTCTATAATGCTAAATGACATTCTTTGGCATTGGTTTCACATCATCTTTTCATCTCCATGTGTTTTTATTGATTGTAATGATCAAATCTCATGGAATTTGATTACTTATGGTTGGATACATTTCTTTTTCCCCTCCTGTCACTTCATTACAACATATTGTATATTATGATTAGATTTAGTTTTGATATTCATTTATTGCTTCTCTCTGCAACTTGAATTCACCTAGGTTGGGGTTTCAACTTCATGATTAAATCAAAGTTATGCCTAAACTCTTTAAAAGGTAGTTGTAAATACATTTATTGGGTTCCTTTTTGTTTATATTTTGTAGAGGCATTATGCTCTACATTTTTTTCCTTCCTTTAATGAAAAAACCTTGTTCTTTCCTATTCTAACCATTCATTGATTTGTGCAAGTTTACTGCCTTCTTGTGAATGTTTCCATTCCATGTTTTTAGATTTACATGTTGTGTTATGTTGTTGATAGTTGTTTTGGCTATGTTGGTGTTTGAAAATGTTACCAATTTTCAATTAGCCTGATGAGAACAAAACACATCTAGGGGCAGCTAACTCCCATTTTCAACGTGCCCATTTCAAACACTAGGCCAACTAGAAGGCATAACCCTTCTTCTACTTCAGGCTCTGCAAAACCTAGGTGGGTGAACCTCTTTAGACCTGACATATGAAACCAATGTAATAAACATAATCAGGATCTATGAAAGCAGATGAAACCCCTAATATCTCCTAATGTCTTATGAAACAACACAGATTCTACAATAGCTAGGTGCAAACCTATATTATTCATAAACTGAGTGAGGGTTTAAACTTTATGTCCACTTCAACATGAAGGGAAAATGATTTATTCATATTGAGAAAAGACAACATGTCCAATATACAAAAAAATCTTAATGATCTTACAAATGACCAGTGCCTTATCCATTGGGCAATCCTATACTTCAGAATTATGCATCCTTGAATATCAATCAACATATGGCATATGTTGAGACATTCATGTTCAGTCTGTTCACCTTATGGATTAGACAACAATATCCAATATAACCCCATATTTTCACACATCCTTCTTAATGAATCTGCAATCTTGTCTGAAACCATAAACAATTATATGACTCCTTGAGTCAAAGGAAAGCAAACTTCAAAGATAGAACTGGGCAATTGCAAATAGGTTCAAGCTCTTTGCTCTTGAACATATAAAATTACAAATTCAACAAGAAAGGGGACATAATTATATTGAAATTAAAAACCTTTTGTACATTGTATTTATCTCCTTGAAATAAGTACATTAGGAATGCATAAAACAAGATACAAGATCACACTACTATATCAGAACTATCTATGAAATCCATATGTTGTTCATACAAGATATGTTGGGTGTGTGGCTTTCATAGCTTGAGCAGAGCTCCAAAAATTGGAAAATAGAAAACCAACCAACAATGCCTTCTCTAGCCCTGGGATCTCACTTAAATATTATGAGATGCAACAAGCTTCAGGCGTAGAGAATTGACAAGTGTCCCTTACAAAAGATATCAAAAGCTTATAGCAGAAAAAGAAGAAGAATGATTAACAAAACATCATGTAGATGAAATATTCTCCTGTAGGCTCCTTTTTGTTACAACTTTCTACTGACTCGGCTCTACCACTGAGTTGTTGTGTGCTCAACTACTAAGACTGTCCCATCAATGACAAAATAACCTCTAAAAAATATGCACCAACCTAGGCCCGTGGATTTTTTCAAGATGACTATAGAATGAGAATCATATTTACTTCCAACTCTTTACTGATCATGCCAAGCTTCAAAAATAACAGAATCATTACTTAGCATGTAGTACAGAAGCCAAAAAACAATGTGGCTATTAAAAATAACAAAATAGGGATCCTATGATCCCCAGCCACGTCTGCTTCCTTAACCAACTTCCTGCCAAAATTTTCCATCCACTGACACAAAAAGGGGGTACGCGCACAAAAAATGAAAAAGACTATACCCAAGGGTATAAAATCTTCTTCACCCTCTTCCAAAACTATGCACAGGGTCTCAAATATTTCTGCTACCCTGGCATCAAATTAAGATGTTTTGAAAATTTGTTTAAAAGATGATGTTACTGCTGAAAAGTTTGTTAGCTTACCATGTATGTTCTTTGTTCTTCTTACCACCTTGGTGACTTGACTACAACACCTAATTACTAGCTTTCCTCTATCAAAAAACCATACACAGGTATATGAAGCTAACCATTTTCCTTTTACAAACCATCCTTTGAAAATAAATAAATCATTTTTCAAACTATCAGTGCCCCAGAACCAATTACTCTTAACAAGCAATCCTTCCGCTATCCACACCCTCAGACTTAGTGAAATCTTTAGAATCATCTTTTGAATAAATCACCAAGATTGAAAAATGCAAAGACTATGGTATACAAACTTACTTGAAGCCTTTTCTTTTTATCTCTATAACTCTACACTTTATCCTTGAGCCAACTACTTGACACTCATGCAAAATTTATCTCAATCCTAGCAGTAATTGTTTCTGTTCAGAGGTGACTCATGAATTTCTACTCGCATAAGTTGAAAATGGGAAAATCTTACCTGTTACATTCTATTCTTCAATTTCACATGTGAAGGTTTTCAAGTCTCATTAATATACAAAATGACACCACCTTCAATATTAAAATATGTGCTGTCGATCTTGAAGATCTTACAAGTCAAAGCTGTGAACATGATGACCTCAAAATCCACTAGACAAGCTGGTCCAAAATGACCCAATCATAATTAGCCATCTGTGTGATTCCTCTTTTAGTTGGCGCTTCTTACTTCTAAGAAATGCAAACGTGCAAGAGCCATAGATTTGATTTGAATCAATGACCTGAGTCCGTCCCATGTGTCAGGCTTGCGCATTCTCGTATTTCTTATCTTGCGAGCAACTTCATAAAGCAAAAATGTGTCGGTTGTTAATTTGACTAAGATCAATAGTCGAGAAAGATCTATGTAAGCTCATAAGGCAAGACTTGATATCATCGGGGATACATGTCTTTATGATGGATTCTTACTTTCCTTAATCTCCCTACATGTTGATAAAGTGGGCTAGTGCCCTTCATCGATCTAAAGAAGATCAATGCTTGATGGAAAACTCTTCAATAACCATCACACTGTTCCTTTATCACAAAACATATGGCATTTAAAAATGGTGTGACTTGGTCAATTGCGATACGTGTCCACAACCTGTTTACCCACATTATTAAAAACATATTGAGATTAAACAATGTGGAAAAATGCTAGCCGTTGATGCTAGCTTAAATCGATGGTAATTCAGGATTTCAATATTTGGCATCCCACTAAAATGATCTTGACCAATGAGAAATCACCTTTTAATGCACGTGCTCTGACAAACCTGATTGCGGCATTCAAAAATTCTACACCCATGACATCGTTACTTCCACGCTTGGTCCCACTATGCCACACATCACAAAGTGGCATTCTCGCAATGTTTATCTGTTGCGCATATTGAAAATGTGGGTATGCTTCATCCATCGATCTCTCACAGATTGACGATGTTCATAACTTGTCCTCTTCATTCGTATGAACATCCCTTGTGTCTTCACAAGGGAAAAATTTCACTTATGCACTTTCCCACTTTATTTAAACCATGCTTATCTTCATCTTGCGGGCAAGTGGCATCCGTTGATCTACCCAAGATCAATGGTGAGTCAACCTTTGAATTATCTTGGACCCACGTAATCAAACTGTGCTACATGCCCTCTTCACACTTCCTCACATTTTGTAACGGCCTCGCATCTTGAAAATGTGGGAATGTAGGGTCCATCGATCTGAACAAGATCAATGATCACCAAGACTTGCATGGTAAGTTTGAAATGAAACTCTTTTAGATTTAAAACCACGTAAACCATGATTACGTTAAACTTAAAATAGATTTAGCAAAACATTATTTCATACTTGCTTAAGGTTTAAAAGGCATGTCCTAAGCAAGAAATTGAGAAGGGGCTAAAGGATTTCAAAAGATGTGGTAAATTTGCATAAAGTAATAGGTTCTTGACTAGATTCTGCATATTAATTGGGGTATAAAGTAGATTTAGGATTAGTTCAAAATAAGACTTTGTTAGATAACTCAGAATGACAATTTATATTCATGGAACGTTTAGGCAAACTGAATGAAAGGTGTTAGAAATATTGAACACCTTAAGGATTTTAAAGGCATAGTCAATTACACAAGCATTTATGGGGCTTGATTTATCAAATTTTGAAATGGGACTAAAAAATGAAGCATGTAATTTTTTGTCCCAACAGGTTAATTGAAAACATGTTTTGAAGGACCCAAAACCTTTTACATAGTATCTAATAGAATAAATAGAGAAATCCCATGAGGAACTGTGCATTAGTACCAAAAAAAACTAAGAAAAGAAGCCTTAATATAATAAAGAGGAAAATACAAAAAATCCATTAAAAAGACAACACTAGGATGACGACAAAATATTTAGTAAATTAGTAGCTTGATATGCAAGGATATTCATATTCACAATAGAGGCTTTCGGCTCATCAATTTATTTGTCTTCCACAACCTCTATCTTTTTTGAATTAGCCCTAGTGCATTTACTAGGGCCTTGATCCTCTTTCATTTCTTTAAAGCCTTGGATTCTTTGCTATTTAAGTTTGTCCAGTAGAGTTTTGATGTTGTTCGCAATAATCTTCAAGATGGAACAACTCTAGTTTGCAAACTTTTTAACCACATTGTTAGTGTTGTCAAATCTATTTCCCATGGCATCAATCTTTTTTTGTAGATCTTTCATCATTTGTTCCATTTCTCTTTTCTTTGCTTCTAGAAGTGATACTCTCTTCATTAAATTCTTTACTTCTTCTCCATTACCAATAACATTAGAGAGTCTCTATAGATGCTAACGAATAGTCCTCTAACCTCTAGTAGTCTTTCTAAGTTGATCAAAATCCATTCTAATATCCTACATCTATTTCTCATAGTGTTGATAGCTCTATTCATGACACCTAGATTCCAAAAATACCCTTCATATACACCTGTTCATCATTATCCTTTCTCTAATTTAAGTTTTCCTTGTCCATATCCCTCATCTCTCTTTCAATTTCCACCTACTTGGTACCTTCTTCCCTAGCCTTCCATTGGGATAGAACTTTCTTACCTCTCAACACCACCTTTGTAATCAGAGGCTCATCTTCTAATGGAATATTCATAACTCTAGTCTTCTTTTCCTTAGTTCTAGTAACAGTACCAGTTTTACCTTTAGTTTTCTTATTCATATCCTCCTCAAGATCCTCATCAGATTCCATTTCCAACTCATGGTCCACCTCCTTACTCTTCATTTTCTTGGAAGATGAATACCTAGGTGAAATATTTTTTCCTCTTCTTGTCCCTTATCTCATCTTCTTCCTACTCTATTTCCTCATCATAAGCCTCATCATGATCACTCCCCTTAGTATCACACTCCAAGTTTTTTTTATTGATACAAGATCTATCTACTTTTTTTTCTTTAAGGAGATTCATGATCAACACCATCAAACCCTCATGGAATGCATGCCCCCCCTCAAGTCATTTTGAATAGCTAAAATGGTGTTATCTAGTGACTATCTCAAGTAAAATGTAAAATTAATTTCATCCCTATGCCTAAAATGATTTACTAGCATAAAGTGGTAACCAAAAAATGTTGTAAAATGGCCATAAAGGGTTAGGTATTCAATCACAACAAACATAACAAATCTCCATGGTTTGGAAATGGAATTAGGGCTTAAATATGAATTACCAATTTTGACCAACTTGTTTCTCTCCTTAGGTTGTCTCCATAAACTCATCAACAACATGGTTGGACAGCTTCATATCCTTGTAGAAATTTATTCCATACATGTTGAGACCTATGTCTTCAACTATAATATCCTCTATGACTTCCATTCTCTGGTTTCCCACTAGGATGCTTTCATTCTTCTAGGTCTTGATAAACTGGTGGGTAATGGTTAGATTACTCCCCTTCAATTTCTCCATGAAGCCCATAAATTGACCCTATTCTAAAATATCCTAAATATCAATCTTCAATTTCCATTACTTGCAACTTTTGGGCTCAACTCTCTTTCTCTTACCACCCATGATCATCAACCTGCAATTCCTCATAGTCATAGTCCTAGCAAGTTGAGAAAAAATGGAGATGTCAATATTAGAATAACAAAAAAGTTTTTTATTGTGTAGAAATACCCACAATTTGTGTGGTAATGAATGAGTAGTCACTTCAAAAATTATCATAACCCACAACTCCCAAATCTTGCATAATCATAATTGTTCCTAAATGCTGGCTCCATCATTAGTAAAACTCTTCTTCATACTTCTAACATTGTCATACTCTATCAAGGATAGCCCATCAATTGTTGATAGTTGTTTCTTAGTGAAGATCCTCTTCCTTTCAACATTCATCATTCTGAAGCCTACATGTGATTCCTTAGAAGATAGATTGGAGTCTAATTAATATATTCTAGTTGGAGTCTAGTTAATGTATTCTAGTGCTTTCATTGATGTGTAGTGCATTCATAGCAAAATTTATAACCACCATTTTAATCTCAATGCATCACCCCACTTTCTTTTATACATTTAATTTCTATTCTCCTTCTCCCTTTTCCTCCAAATAATAGTTTAGGTGCATTCTAATAGTGATGAATCTAGTCTTCTTTGGAGATTTAGCCTCAAAGCACAAGTCCCAAACTTGGAGGTTGTTTCCATATTACACAAGGCCACTTGAGTTTCATACCTCAAGCCAAGGTGGAGAATTTTGTGTCAACAAATATCTTCACTCAATACTAATTTATTCATCTATCATCTATGTATGATTGATACAACATGATTCTATTCTTCTTCCTCATTAATACCTTAGGAAACTCCTAAAGTCAGTCTATCTACATCAATTTGTAAGATAGTCTAATTAGTACATTTGATGTAGAACACCATTTCAGCTTTGTCTAGGGGAATCACCCCTAGTTTACCTCTTAGATATTCATGAGCATCTTTAGGTAAAGATTTAGTGAATTTATCAACTATTTTCTCCTTAGTGTTCACATAGTCCAATTTCACTTCTTTTGCTTGAACTAGCTCTCTCAAGTAATGATACTTGATAGCAATATGCTTGGTCTTTGTGCGCATTACAATATTCTTTGATATGTTATTAACACTAGTGTTATCACAATAGATAACCATTAGATCAGTAATCTCTTCCTTTAGACCTTTCAACAATTTCTTGATCCATATGATATTTGAACAATTCACTATTATTGCTAGATATTCAACTTCAGTTGTTGATTGAGAAATGTAGTTATTCTTCTTGCTTGGCCATGAAACTAGTCTCTTTACTAGAATGAATACTCCTTTACTTGCACTCTTTCTATCATCAACATTTCTTTCCCATGCAGAATTAATAAACACCTTTAGTTCAAACTTATCATTCTTCTTATAATATAATCCATAGTCTTCTCTTCCTTTTAGATATCTCAGTATCCTTTTCACTACCATCATGTGATTCTCCTCAAGACTTGCATAAAATATTGTAACTATCCCAACTAATAATGCAATATTAGGTCTATTGTCCAAAACATATTGTAGTTTTCCAATAATTAATCTATATAATGCATGGTTCACATCTGTAGAATAATTATTCTTGGATAACTTATTGTTGACAATTGGCTAATATTGATATGTAATTATTGTCATTTATGGAAAAACATGATGTACATATTCACAAGAAACCTTAGAAATAAAGATACTTAGTGTTTGGCAATCAAAAAATTGTCTAAGTATAGAATTTGGTTTATAGCAGTGTATTGTTTTGTTTATAACTTGTTGCTGATGTCATTTTATGACTAGAAAACTTGCATGGAGATTGTATACATGTTGATGATGATGTGTACAACCTTGGAAGTCTATATGGACTGTACAAATAAAGATAATCATGTTTTGATGAAGCAAGACAATGGAATTGAAGGAAAGAACTGTTTTGTTTACAAAACAATTACTTGTCCAACTAGGGCCGAAATCCTAGATGTTTACTCTAACTTGGAAAAGTGAATTGTTGTCTTAGCTGACCTAGTAGTAATTTGTGTAAAGGCATGGTATTTATGCAAAGGACTTTTTGCGATAAGAAGTAGAGTTGTAATTGCAAGTCTATCTTGTAATTGTGATTATATGCTAACTTCTGTGAAAGTGATAAATGGAAAGTTTTATATGAGCTATTTGGTCATCCAAGATCAAGCTAAAGATCAAAGATTAGTTGAGGAAGAAGATACAACACTTATATCTAGTTTGACTACTTTTTTGAGTAGTGAGCTCTTCTTTTGATTAGAAGTGCATGTTTGAGTAGTGGGCTTATCTTGCATCTACGATACCACAACTCTTAACAGGGTTGGAATCTCCTAACATGGATTCAAGGTCTCCTAACAGGGACTGTTTATACTGAATTTTCTCATTGACTCCTAATAGGGTCCATTCTCTAATAAGGAACTTATATATCAATATATTATCTAGTGGGTATCATCCCATTAGGGTTTCCCTAGTTAACAAAATATGATGTTATGAGTTATCTTTGTGCATTGTTACTATTACTATTCAACATTACCTTACTGCTTGGTTAGTCATGGTTTAAAGTAAGTAATAATATGTAGTTGGTGGCTAAAATTTGTAGATTATTGATTCACCCCCCTAGTAACCCTTATTTCTAACAATTGGTATCAGAGCAGAATTACTTTGAGGAGGCTTAATAGTGTAAGATTGATCATTGTGCATATGAAATAGCTGATGAAGAACCTTGAAGAAGCTCTTGAATCAGTTGAAATCCTTAGCAAAGAAAGAGATAAACTAAAGGATAGAATGAAGACTCCAAAGTATACATTCGTCAGTTTGAGGAAAATATTGAACATCTCAAATCAAAGTCTAAATCTACTGAATCTAGAACTAGTGATGATGGTTATTCAAAGTTGAAGATAGAGTACAAGATCTCTAACCATGAGTTGAATATTACAAATTTGAAGTTGAATTTGAAAAATGATCCTAGCAAAGTTGAATTTGGTTTGAAGACTAAAAATGTAGATTTGAGAGCAAGTCTAACAAAGAGCACAACTGAGTTTGAAACATTGAAAGAAGATCAAGAAGAACTCCATAAGTACAATACTATTGTGAAAGGTGAATTGACATAGTGCAAACAATATATTGAGAAGCTTTATTCTTGTAAAGAAAATCTTGATGATTCAATGTCAATACAAAGGCCTACATATGATAAGACTGGTATTGGTTATCTACTTAACATGTCTATGAAGAAGCTTGAGATTAGATTAGATCCAAAAGGAAAAGAAGAATCTGATGATAAGATTTAATCCAGTCAATCTTCTAAGAAACTCTAAGAAGTTGAGAAAAAAAAGTAAGCTGAAATCTTGGATGATCCAAAGCAAGTGGAAACTCCTAAGGCAGCTAGGTATGAATCAAGAGGTAAATTCTTTTTATGTAATGAAATAGGTCATATGAAAAGAGATTGTACAAATAAGTCATTTAATCATGTTAATTACTTTTATTATCATAATTTTCATGGTATGGGTCATAATGTAATTGATTGTAGGAAACCTAAGTATGATAATGATAGAAGAAATAGTAGAATGTCTAGAAATAGTAACCCTGCACATAGAAGAAGTTCTAATGAAAAAAAATCAAGAGAAGGAAGATCTTATGAAGACAGAAGACAAATCATGTGTTATAAGCATTACAACTTAAGACACATTGCTTAGAATTGTCATGCACCTGATGATCAACAGAATCCTAGAAATAGAGCACCTATATGTCAATTATGTAACAACTTTGGACACATAGTGAAGTACTGTAGAATGGATAGAAACTTTGAAGATAGAAGAAACAATGGAAGAAACTTTAGGAATAGAAGGAATGATAAAAAGAACTAGGAATGGAACTCTGAAACTAGCAGAGACAATGAAGAAGAAAGAAACATTGTGAATGAATTTCAAGAAGAACTTAATGAAGAATTTGTGCAACGAATAGATATCTCAAAAGAAAAGTTAGATGATGATGAGATAGGAAGATTGAACGCAGTTGTTGAATTCAATTTAATTAAGTTGAATTAAGCTTGTTCACAACATAAACATTTAATAACATCATTTAGAGACTAAATTAGAGGTAGCGAAGTTGGGAAAAAGTGTATCCAGTTATGTTATAGATGGTACCTAAGCTTGCTTGTAAGTTGGAGCTCATCTAAACAAGTTATGAATGAATTCAAAGTTATTGGTATTGTAGTAAAGGTGAATTCTACAAAAAAAGATGAAAAGTATGTTTTTCTAGAGGATTTTATGATGTGAATTTTTGAGGATGTTTGTTATGATGGAAGGAAGCTATAGTAAACCTTGGGTGACATCTAAAGATTGGATATATGATCTTGAATAGTTAATTGATTACAAAATGTAAGTAACAACTTTTTCATATTTACAAAGTATGTAATTAATGCAAGTTCAAGTTGAAGGGATAAATGAAATACATAATTGATTTTCACTTCATTGTGAACACATCCAAAGTGAAGAGCATTCAAAGGAAACTTGTTAGAGTGACTTTGAAGCAAACCTTATTTTTGGAAATAGGTATTTTTATAATTTTTCTACAAATTTGTTTAGTAAAAGTTTATAATTGATAAGAATCATGGATATGCCAATATTACATAGTGTTAGGAATGAAGATAGACCCGAGTTTAAGTTTGTTTCCATAAAACCTATTGATGGAAACCCTAACTCAGTATTCTCTATCACTTCAAACAACATAGTTTATCTTGAAGATATAGGAAGTCATTTGAATAACAAGTTTGAATTGATTAGTAGTGAATTTATGAACAAATGTATGGAATTGGTTTTTAACCATGACATGACAGTGAAGCCCAAATTTGAACATCTAAGGGAATTATACTTGTTTAAGTATCACTCCTATTGTGAGTTAGATAGAGATGAATGGACACAAATTATACAAAGTAGGATACATGGTGGTAAGTTATGGATGCAAGACATTATATTTAACATTTTTTCCAACCTTATTCATGAGGTAACTGGTTTGAGTAAACAAGGTAGTGTACCTATAGGTGAGAAGATGGTTAAGAAGAAAGTTGAAAGCTATACTAAAGCAATATACAATGGAAAGTCTATGGTGATCAACAGCATCAAGAAAGATGATGTAAGATTTCTAAGTAGAATTATTTCTCATTTTGTTTGTGCAAGTTCTAAGATTGATGAAATTTTAGCAGGATTCATATATGCACCATATAAGATTTGTATAGATAAAAAGGAAGTGAATCTTAGTGAAATACTAAGAATGCAACTCTTGGGAATCTTGGAAAAGATTAAGAGAACCAAGAATGGTGTGTTTAGATTCTAATCATTGATTAATCACATATTCTTTCATGTACTTAAAATATTTCCCTACTTATCAATCACATACATAATGAGTAGTGACTGATGCATAATGGAGAAGATTACAAAGGTATGTAGAAGGCACCCTACAGACAAGATATTAAACAGTGGAAATCTAATAATGAGGATATTTTAGAATGAAATAAAATAGAGATTTAGAATTGCACTTGAAATTATGGAGAGATTCAAGGAAGACATTTTTATTTTGGTTGATACAGGTTAGACTTATATTCAAGTAGTGGAACCTCGAGAGATGTTTCTTTATCCCTTGAGCTATGAATTGAATGATGATGTTGTAGTTGGTTATATTGATTTTTTGCTAAATTCAAATAGAGATAAAATAGAGTATAGATTTGGCTCATATGATGAGATCACACAACAAGCTCATCAAGTAACCTTAGAGAAGGCATCACACAAGAGGGTTGAATCTATAATGAAGAAGGCACTATTAGAGGCTAAAATGACAAAGAGTGAATCTAAGGCTGTGAGACAGATAATGAAGCATGGTATACTAAAAAAACAACCTTTATTAGTATCAGTTGTTGAGACATCTTTGGAAAAAAGCATTCTATATGTAGCAGTGTTTGATATTCAACCTAGTGAGTAGAAAAGAAAACTTGAGAGATTGGTTGAAGTAGTCTCTATTAAGACAAAGAGAGTCAAACAATATGCCATTGTACTTGGTAAAAGATAGAAAACATTGTTAACAATTGACTCCAGTGATGAAGATGATGAGGAACAAGAAACCAAGCAAGCAAAAAAGGTGACTCCACCTAAGCAAGCAACAAGAAAAGCTTGACATCCTTGGAAGCTAAAGATAGAAAAGATCAATACAACTATTGCAAATGAAGGTAATTTTGTTTAGATGAATTTTTTTTATGATTTATATATCAATTTTGAGAGAGATCAGATAGATATATCTATTGTGAGATATATTGTATCAAATAATCTAAAATTGGAGGATCTTAAGAGCATTATTAACTAGAAAGTCTATGAGAGACTTAATTAGAAGAATGCTCCTACAAGGGAAGTAGACATTTAACTTTGAAATTCAATGCTCTGAACTATTTGCAAGACTGATGATGAAGATGAAATAAAAAGATTATTGAATAAGCTTGCACCATACTTAAGGAATAAATTGAGATGAATTCTATTTATGATTGGTTAAAAGGATAAGTTAAGAAGTGATACTATAGCAACAATTAGTCAAATGATGTTAGAGTCATAGGGAGCAACTCCTCCAGCTCCTAGAACCTTGAAAGTGTTAGTAAGTGGTGACACTATGCAGATTGATGAAACCAATGTTACCCTTTACATTGGTAATACCAATCCATTTGGTGGTTCTAAAACAAATGAAATAGACACCGGGCATATTGAGGATAAGTTGAAACAAATTGAGGAAGAGGAGAGGTTACTTGAAGTGGAAAAGAAGAAAATAGAAGAAGCCAAGCTGAAATTGATTGAGGAAGATAAGAAAAGAAAGGAAGAAGATGATTAGAGAAGGATTGTAGAAGAAGAGAGGAAAAAGAAAACCAAGGAAGATGAAAAGAAAAGATTGGAAGAGAACAAATAAAGAGAGGAAAAGGAAAAGAAAGAAGAAGAAGAAGAAGAAGAAGAGAGAAGAACAAAAGTAGTGAAGAAATAGAGGGAGGATGAGACTCATCTACTCTACTCTCTCTTGCTAGTTTAGCTATTGATGATGATGATCAAATAGATCTGATCTCATCCCTAACCAAGCTAATTGAGAAAAATAGAAAAGTGAAGAGTTCATAGAGAACATTAATGGAAGTAATAGATAGACAATACAGTACATTGGTAGTTCAACACACAAAACTAGATCATGAATAGAGAGCACAAGTAGTGCTAAAATCATTTGATGAAGAGTTTACAAATTTTTTGAATGTTGCTGAGGTGAAGGCAAAAATTTCTCATGATGTTAACTTATTTAGCACAATCTATCAAAATATCAAGAATGACTTAGTTAATCTTGATACTTGTATAAAAGAACTTTAGAAATGCTAGCAAGATGGGAAAACTTTGTATATTAAGTGTACCCTATCATAAAAGCTAACTAAAGACATGGATAATTAGATAGAGTTAAAGATGAGTGAGATAGAGTCTTAAACCAGCTAGATCCAACATCCATCTTGAAAAGTAGATGATTTTGAAAGTCAAGTTGCTAGTATTCACAATGACATCAGGAACCTAGAACTTTGGAAAGAACATATTTTGAAGAGGATATCTGATTTAAGAGAATCCATTGCTTTGAAATTATCTTTTGTTGAGAAACAACTAGAAGAATGTGTCAAGTCAAAGAACACATATTCAAACCTTTTGTATTCATACATTAATGCAGTTGAGATTGCATCATATGGTTTATGTGCAAGTCTCACTTTAGTTGAGTCTACCAAAGAGACATGGACCAAAGGTATGGATATTATGAAGGCTAATTTTGATGATTGTATGAAGATCATATTAACATAAGAAGGACAACAATTTTGCATAGTTTTTGGAGAGAATCTTGACATTTTCACCTTCGTAATTGATGTCAAAGGGAGAGATACATGTGAAAATTGTATACATGTCAAAAAGAAAGAGATATAATGTATAGAGAAGATAATATTGTAAAGTGTATTGTAAGGGGGAGCATATGTAAATATGAACAAGTTGTAATAGATGTAATGTTTACTTTCATGTAGTTTGTTTTTTTCACTTAGCCAATTTTCCCTATTTTGTTGCCATCAATGCCAATGGGGGAGATTTTTGAAAATTGACTAATAGTGATATATAATTATTGTAACTTATGGCAACAAATGATGTACATATTCATAGGAAACCTCAAAAATAAAGATAAGTAGTGTTTGACAATCAGAAAATTGTCCAAGTATGGAATTTAGTTTCCAATAGTGTATTATTTTGTTTATAACTTGTTGATGATGTCATATTATGACTATCAAAGTTACATGGACATAGTATACATGTTGGTGATGATGTGTACGACCTTGGAAGTCTGTAAGAACTATATGGAATAGAGATAATCATGTTTTGATGAAGCAAGAAAATATAATTGAAGGAAAGATTTTTTTTGTTTACAAAACAATTACTTGTCCAATTAGGGCCAACATCCTAGATGTTTACTCTAACTTAGAGAAGTGAATTGTGGTCTTAGCTAAACCAACAATAATTTTTGCAAAGGCATGGTATTTATGCAAAGGACTTTTTACAATAAGAAGTGGAGTTGTAATTGCAAGTGCTATTTTGTAATTGTGATTATATGCAAAATTCTATGAAAATGATATTTGTGAAGTTTTAAATGAGCTATTTGGTGATCCAAGATCAAGCTAAAGATTAGAGATTGGTTGAGGAAGAAAATACAATACCTATATCTAGTTTGATTACTTGTTTGAGAAGTGAGCTCTTCTTGTGATCGAAAGTGCATGTTTGGGCAATGGACTCATCTTGTATCTATTGTACCATAACTCCTAACACAGATTCAAAGTCTCCTAACAGGGACTCGCTATACTAAATTTTCTCATTGACTCCTAATAGTGTCCATCCTCTAATAGGGAACTTATATATTAGTATATTATCTAGTGGGTATAATCCTCACCAGGGTTTCCCTAGTTAACAAAATATGTTGTTATGAGTTATCTTTGTGCCTTGTTACTATTACTATTCAACATTACTTTATTACTTTTTTATGCATGGTTTAAAGTAAGTAATAATATCTAGTTGGTGACTAAAGTTTGTAGATTACTAATTCACCCACCGCCCCTCTTAGCAGTCCCTATTTCTAGCACTTTTGTCTAGTGGACATAGGAATACTAACTAGTCTTGAATCTTCCATTCCAAAAGTTTTCACTATCTCCTTAATATATTTGGATTGAGATGAAAATACCTTGCTTCATTTGATATACTTGTAAACCAACAAAGAATTTGATCTCACAAAACATTGACATTTAAAATTCCTTCTTTATCTCATTAGAAAATGATTTGCATAATGCTTCCCTTCCTTCAAATATGATATCATCAAGAAATTTTTTAGACAACAATACCTCATTGTTCTTGCCAATCTTTAAGTATATAGATTGTTGTTATCATTAGTTCTTGCAAATCCAATATTTAAAAAATAATTGTGCAATCTTTCATACCATGATCTAGGGGTTTATTTAAAACCATATGGAGACTTGTGCAACTTACACACCATATTATTCTTGTTGGGGTAAAAAAATCCTTCAGGCTTCTCTATGTACACTTCTTCAAGTAGCTTATTCAAAAATGTAGATTTGAGATCCATTTTATATCCCTTAGATCCCTTGTAAGAAAATTATGCTAGTATTCTAACTCCTAGTCTTGTTACGTGGGAAAATATTTCCCCAAAATCAATACCTTCTTCTTGTGCATATCCTTTTCATACCAATCTAGCCTTGTTCCTGAATACCCACTTTAATCGAATAACATTTTTGTCTTTAGGTCTTGGTACAAGTGACCATGTTATGTTATTACCAATCTACTCAATTTATTCATTCATATATAGTATTGAGTCCTCATTCTCCAAAGCATCTTTTACAGATTTGGTCTCAAACTCACAAAGTAAATATGTATCACTTTTGAGTTTCTTTCTTGTCATAACACTTGATTCTTTATCTCTAACAATGTTTTTAGGTGCATGATGTCTTCTCAAATATTTACCTAGTATAGGTCCTTTTCTTCTTTGTTCATCTACAAGTTCATCTTGAAGAATGATTTCAAGCTTATTATCTCTCTCTTTTTTAGGTTTTGGTTCATGTTTAGCTTACTTGAAAATTCCTTCTTGATGTTCAACCCCCTCTACCTATGGCTTGACATTTTTTTTCTATTTCTTAACACCCATAGGTTGTTGCTTAGCAACTGACCATTGCAACTCAATATTTCCATTCTATTGTTCATTTGCAACTTTTTTCTCTTGTTTAGCTGGGGCGCTAGGAGAACTATCATTAATTTATGTGAATGAACTATAGGCTTTAGGTTCTATTTTTCATTCAACTTCATTGTTTTTGACATTTTCATAAACTTTCACATTTGCACTTTTCACAACTTTCTTAGTGTTAGAGTTAAAATACTTTTAAGCTTTTCTCTTAGTGGAATAAGCTAGGAATATGTCTTCATCACTTTAACCATTATGTTTTCTGTTTGTATTATCCTTAATTATATAAAAATTTCTTCCCAAAACTTTAATAGTATTTTACATTTGGTGCATGTTGGTCTCTCTAAGTTTTTTTATCTATTAGTGTCAAACACTTAGTGATATATAAGGAAGAGTCATTTAGTCATTATTGTGACTAAGTTAATCTTTATAGGCTGTCATGTAAAGACTTGTAAATAATTATGTACATGACAACCTCTATAGGAGCTAAGAAAGTCTTTAGTTGCCAAACACTTCCATATAAGCTGAGTTTAGTGAGTGCCAAGCAGGAAAAGAATATAGATGTCATTTCAAATTGAAGGAGCTAAGTTAGTAAAGGTTGAGTAACTAAAGAAATAATAGTTATGACCGAGCATCAAAGTTAGATGTGCTGAGTAAAAAAGATTGAAAAAAAAATCTAAAATGGTACAAACTTTGAGGTAATTTCTTTTGATCTCACATATTTAAACAAAATTTAATGATCATAGAGTTTTTTACAATGGTTGTTACATGTGTTTGATGTGGATCACTGATCCCTATGAAGGGAGGACAACCAATTAGAAAAAGAGGAAAAAGGGAAACATCTAGATCATAAATCTTATTATAGAAGACTCTATAGATGTCTTTAAATAGGCAAATCCAAATTCTATTTTGAGATAGATGAGACGAAGGAAGTGAAACATTATGCAAAGGAGTTAGGTTTTGGAGGTTGTAAGAAAAATTTGTGACGAAACAAAGTTAGTGACCTAATGAAGAAGTGAAGGATAGAATAATGATATATAAGTTAAGAGATCATATTAGATATTGGAAGGAGGAGATTTTTAATCAACAATTATAAGTGTAGACTCAAGTATCAAGTACTAAATCAGTTTTGATAGATTGAACAAGGGTAAATCTGTTAGTAGACCTTTGTAAATCTCTTAACAAATTCCTTACTTCATTGTAAGTGTGAAATCCTTTAACCAAGGTAGATCATCAAAAGTAATCAAATTTTTATTCCTAATAGGCTAATTTTGATAATATAGTAGTGGAGATTTATGGATATCATCCTCATTCTAGTTTTACCTTCATGTTGGAGGGTTTCTAGGTTACCAAAATATTTTTTGTTATGTGTTTACATTTTATGGATGTGATACATAGTTATATTTATTTCAACATTTGATATTTCAAGTTATATTATGCATACTCTAGATATGAGATGGTTAACATGGTGAATAAAGTCAAGTTATTTTGAAGGATAAGAGTTTAATAGATCTTAATAAAACTCTCCCTTTTACTATATTAGTTTCCTAGTAAACTTCTAATAATTAGTATTAGAGCATAGTTCTCTTGAAAGAAGTTTAACAACTTAAGAGTTCAAATCTTGGAGATGAAGGCTTACAAATTGGGCAGATTATTGAGAATCAAATGATTTACATCTAGCTCATACTGTAGCAACTTGAAGAAGAAAGAGAAAGGATATGGTCGTTGAGTAGAATGAAACACTTTATCAGTTGATACACAAGGATTTATTAATAATGGAAGTTCCAATGAAAGTGATGTAGCCATTGTCGATCTATTAGAGAAGAACAATATTCTAAATCAAGAAGTTAGAGGATTGAAAAGAGAACATGAAATCCTGTCAGTAAGGCTATGTAAAGTGAAAAAACAAAAGAAGAAAGCTGAAGAAGAAAAAGTTGTGGCTGAGGTAGACAAAAGAAACATGGCTATAAGACTTGAAGAAAATTCATTTGATGTACAAAAAATTACAAACACTTACCTAGTCATGATGAATCAACTAATACTTGCAAATTAGGAAATGAAAAGGAAATACATGGAGATAGAAATATATGATATCAAAAAGTGACCTACTAAGGAATGAGTTAATATCTAAGAAAAAACTTGTGGAAATGATGAAGGAGCCTAGTAAATCAATAAGATACTTTGAAGAATTGATGATATCACCTAAGTCATCTAGTAACACCTATTGATTAGGACATACAAAGAAACATTTCTCTACTAAAAAGGGAGAATCATCTAAGAGTGGAGAGCTAAGGAATGAAAAATCAAAAGGAAAACCTACATGCTATCATTGTGGTAAACTTGGACATTCTACAAATATTTGTAGAAGCAATAATAGTATGCAAAACTCTAAACTTAAGTTTACTAGTAACTGCTTTTATTACAAGAAGCAAGGACATCAAGTACATGAGTATAGATCAAAGATGAATAATATACCTACTACACCTAATTTTGTGAGATATTTCTATAATTTTCAAAAGTATAGATATAGAGAACATGAATGAAGATCACATGCAAAGTCTACTTTGACAACTAGAAGGCAAGACAATGCACCTGGGAAAGTTCATCCTAGCTATCACAAGGTTGGACATGTGAGAAAGAAATGCAAGACCCAAACACTAGTAACAAAAAATGAACACATTAAAGGTAAAGGAAAAATGTATGTTGAAAAACAAAGAAGGAGAAGAATCAAACCTAGAAGAAAAAGGTGGAAGTTGGAAGCATTAGAACAAATGAAGTCAAGATCACCTAATCCAATGGAGAATTTGATCAAAAAACTTCAAACTAATCAATAAAGATATGTAAAGAATTGTATATTTAAAAAAATATATCTTACATCAGTTAATAACATAAAATGTACCAAAGTGCATATCTACACAAGATAAGATACATTAGAATAGATTTATGGAAAGAACAATGTAATGAAATCATTTACATTTTAGGTGTCCTACATTAGAAAAACTTTCTATATTGATCAATTATTGCAACATGTACTAAGTATCCCAATGACCAAACTAATGTATAAGTAGAGTTAGATGGTATTGACTGAGTTGTCAAATGAAGATTGAGTTCAAAAGGTTAATGACAATTGAGATAGTTGGATTC
This sequence comes from Cupressus sempervirens, assembly GCA_028749045.1. Lineage (NCBI taxonomy): Eukaryota > Viridiplantae > Streptophyta > Pinopsida > Cupressales > Cupressaceae > Cupressus > Cupressus sempervirens. The sequence continues at coordinate 275,047,751 of CM053791.1, read as the reverse complement.
CACCTAATAGAGGATACATCATTTATGAGAATGCTAATTTGAATGAATGAAGGTATATATCAAGAATTTGAAGGCATTTTACACACCTTCCATTTAGATTTAAAGAGCATAGAGCAATTTGAGAAATTTGTGAAGAAATATTTAGGCAATTGAGAGAAGATTTGATGTTGAAGTGCGATCAAGTATTGATTATAAGTTATTCCAAGTTGTTCAAAATGAAAAGTTTGAAAAACTTAAATGAGAAATATTGTATCATTATCACCAACAATGAGGAATCATGAAGAAGAGGTAAGAAATGTTCAATTGATGAAGAGTGACACTTATCCTCCACCTAATTATTGTGCTATACTTAAAATTTCTATGAAAGGAGATTAAATGGGTGTGTTATCATTGATACCACCTAAGGTTATAATGATTCACAATGTATGGAGTTGCTATATGTGTAATATTGATGAAGCTAGAGATTATGAAATTTTTGTGGCATATGAAAAATTTTCTGATGAAAGTTCAGTGAAGGATGAATTCAAAATTGTTGAGAGAAAAAGGTTAACCTATGCCCTATAATTTTCAAGAAATTTCAAAATTTAATGGATCAAGGATGTGTTGAGCATAATTCATGATATGGGTTTATGGATAGAGAATGGGTTGATCAAGATTACAAAGAAGATGATTCATGCTATTATAGGTTATCAAACATTTGACAAGAAGAAGACCATGCATTGTCAAAGTAAAGAATCTATTGAGGTAAATACCAAGGTTAAGTGGGATGGATGTGGTATGTCTATTTCAACCATCACTGATTCATTGATTGAGGTTGTAGTGAGAGTGACATCTCATAAATTTTATCAATTAGGCTGACTAAATAGTATATCATGTATGGCTATCAATCAAGTGTAAAAAATCATTATGAGGGATTATGAATATGATCTTGTTGAGCTACAATGTTTACAACTAATAGAGAACCTTATATCAATCAAGAAAGTAAAGAATTTACTTTGTAAGCTTGGATCATTGATCATGTGTATTTTCTTTTATGCTTAGAGTTATTTTCCTACTATTGGAAATGTTGTATGGGAATATGGAAAACTTGCTACTAAGTAGATCAATGAGTATATAGTTAATTTGGGAGAAAAAATTAAGAATATTCTAGATGGATAATTTGAAGAATTCAAGTAGAAAATGCTAAAGAGATTAAGGATTTCAACATCTTTAGTTGAAAAGAATTATAATGATGTGTGTTTTCTAGTTGATACTGATTACACATATGTATAGGTAGTTTAGCCAAGGATAACTTGGCTTAGACCTTTTGGTTGTAAAATTGAGATTGATGATGTAAGTACAATAATTACTACACTACTCAATGAATAAATTGATGCAAAGGCCAAGTCCTTTGGAAAATATGAACAAGAAAAAGCTAGAATAACTATGAACATAAAGATTTCTTCTACTAATAAGAAGAGAAAGAAAATGATTGAAGACCTAGAAGGGAAAGTAGGCACTCAAACAAAAGATAAAGGACGTTTAATGTTGACAAAAGGTCTTGGAGAGGATAAATATAATTATTGTGATTCAGAGGAAGATGAAGAAGGTGCAGAGAAATAGGGCAAAGCCCTAAATTTTTTTCCCCCATTAGTTAAGAAGGCCTAAACAATAAAAATCATTGACCCTAAGGTGAGGAACGATGTAAAGGAGGTAACATGTAAGACCCTCTATCCTCCTACACCACAAAGACTAAGAACTGGGGCAAAAGAAAAAATCATTACTGATCCACCATTGAAGAAAGGTGTGGAAAAGATTACAAAAATGAGTAAATATTTATGTTGCACAAGTGTAGTTAAGATGAAAATTCTAGCCACTAAAGGTCAGCTAAAGAGAAGAAGGTTAATAAATAAGAGATGTTGAAGAGGAAGATACAAATAGAACCAAATCTATTGAACCTATTCACAATCGAGTCATTGTGCATACAAAATGTAAGAATATTGATTAGATATGTAATACTACTAGAAACTCTATAGGCCTGTTAGGTTGAAAATATGTCAAGTATGAAATATTAAGTGATGCTAACAAGTCTAAGGTAGAGGAGGCCATTTTAGGGATGATGTCTAAGAAAAAGCTATAACCTATGGAGTTGTAAAGTAATATTCCAAGTGATTGTTATAGTAGGCTTGATGGAAAGTGGCAAGAGATAGCTATAATTGAAAAGATAATAAAAGAAGGTACATTAGCCAAAATCATGCCTAAGATAACAAATAAGAAAAAAAAAACATTTTTGGAGAACTATAGAAATATATTTTTTCCTAGATATAGAATATTTAGGATTTTACAAAATAAAGTTGAGGCTTTTGTATACCAAAATGAATTATTGTTGAAAAGAATTTTTGGACTAACCACAAAAGGAGTTGAACAAGATACTATAGCTATTGAAGATGATTACAATGATGAAGAAGATTTAGGTGTGCCGAGCCTATAAGGAAATATATCTCTTATTTATGCCAGCACACCCGACACACTTGTAATACAAAACATAAAGGAAAATTCTAAGGTAGGAGAGATACAAGCCCAAGTTGTTGAGTGTAATGAAAAAACAAAAAAAATGGTAATAGAAGCCAAGGAACTAGAAAAGGAGGTAGAACAATAGGATCAAGACAAGGAATTAAATGTAGACCAATCTACTATAGGTTAAGGAGGACCACTAATCTTAGGACTTCTTGATGAGGGAAACAAGGAGACATAGGAGGAGAAAGAAGAAGTGAATGTAGAATCAAAGATAGAGCTAAGTATCCCAATTAACACTCTAATCCCAATATTAATAACAAATTCTACATAGTAGGTGTAAGAACCTTGAGATAAACAAATGTTGAGTACTAATATTTTTGTTTCCAATACAAAAATACAAGTTAGAAAAAATGTTGATACCCCTCACCTACTGTAACTCTACATATGTCGAGAACTCATACTCTAAAGAAGGGCAAAAAAAAAAAGCAAAATTATCCAAATAATAATGTTAACTTGGATGAAGTTATTGAGTTACCAAATTGGGATTCAAAGAATCTCACATTTGAACAAAAATTCATCTTGGAAGACATTCTCATGAGAAAGAAAATGCAAGAAGAAATGAAGAGACAAACAATAAGGAAAGTGTTGCATGATATCAAGGATATTTCTGTTGACACATTTAATATATAGATCATTGATGAACATGCCCACATTATCTCTTAGTTAGTGTAAATAGTTGAAAAAGTCAACAATAATGATATTTGAAGCAAATGAAAAGCTAATGGCCTAGTCTAAGAAAAAGTTTGAAAATAAATTATTGGAGGAAGTTTCTATTGAAATTATAGTAAGAAAATTTGAATCATTGGAAATAGTAGATAATCTAAAAAAAATTGTGAACAAAACATAAAATCTATACAATATTCTTTGTGATGCACTAAGATTTACAAATGAGTTTTAGGAAAACATTAAGAAGATTTAGGCTACTATGAAATTATCAAGCACCTCTATCTCTTAGTCAACTTAATCAAGCTGAATGCATTATAGTAGATTATTTTTTTCATAAGGAAGTTTGTCCAAGAAACATACAATAGATAGAATAATGTGGGCCAAACTTATCTCCATACAATCAATGTTGATACCTCACTTGGAGGTTATGTAACAAGAATTTTCTTCAGCAAAGGATCTAGTTCAAAGTGATGATAATCTTTTTATTGTTGACCTTAATTGATTTAGCTACAAATTTGGAGATAAAGATTCATGTTTTGGAATCAGTAAGAACCGCATGGGATCATTCCCTTTCCATGATCATTCAAACTTATAAGCCATTCATTGATAAATATGGTTTGATTCCATATACTCAAGCCAAAAACATACATAAGTGACAAAAAAAGGGTGATAGATGATAAAATAGAAAAGTGAAAGAGGGATAGATAAGAAACAAGTTAAGGGGATAACATGATAGAATGTACATAGTTGATCACTTAGAGAATTAGATCTAAGAATGGAAAAATATAGACAAGGTATGACAAGCTACATTCGACTATTTGAGTTATGTAAAATATGTATTATATACTATGTTGTAAAAGAAACTTTTGAAGTTCTATAAGAACTGAGTCATAGGCATAGGGGGAGTACTATTATTTTTGTAATGTAAAGATGTAATCATGACAAAGTATTTTTTCCACTAATGTCAAAGGGGAAGATTGTTGGTCTCTCTAAGTTTTTTTGTCTATTAGTGTCAACCACTTAGTCATATATAGGGCAGATTTAATTAGTCATCAATGTGACCAAGTAACTCTATATAGGCCAAATCATGTACAAATTTAGAAATAATCATATATAATGCAAGCTCTATAGGAGATGAGAAAGTCTTTGGTCACCAAGTATTTTCATATAATTCAAGTTTAGTGAATGTAGAGAAGGAAAAGAATATAGATGTTGAATTATATAGAAGGAACTGAGTTAGTTAAGGTTGACTAACTACAAGAAGAATAATTATGACTAAGCATTAGAGAAATCATGTGTTGAGTACCATAGAGTGAAAAAGAATATCTAAAATGGTGCAAAATTTTAGAGAAACCATTTCAATCTAACATGTAAACAATATTTAATGATCATAGAGTTTTTTACAATGGTTTCACATTTTTGACATGGATTATCGATCCCTATGAAGGAAGGACAACCAACCAGATAAAGAGGCAAAAGGGAAGCATCTATATCATTGATATTCTAGAAGACTCTATAGATGTCTTTAAATAGGAAGATATAAACCCTATTTCAAGATAGATGAGATGAAGGGAGTGAAGTATTATGTGAAGGAGTTAGGTTTTGTAGCTACAAGAAAAAGTTGTGAAGAAATAGAGTTAGCAACCTAATGAAGTAGTGAAGGATAGAATAAAGATATATCAGATAAGAGATTGAATTAGAGATTGGAAGGAGGAGATCCATAATCAACAATTGTAAGTGCAAACTGAAGGATTATGTACTAAATCACTTTTGGCAGATTGAATTAGGGAAAATATCTTAATAGAGTGGTTTTAATAGGCCTTTGTAAATTTCTTAACAAATTCCTTACTTTAATTCAAGTTTTAAATTCTTTAATCAATGTAAACCTAATAGTCTTGTAAAGCTCTTAATAGGGAATACCCCTCATAGGGTAGATCATTAGAAGTGAAAAAATTTGTAGTCCTAATAGGCTAACTTTGTTATTGTAGTAGTGAAGATTTATGATGAAGGGTGTTAATCTTAATACCATAAACACATAACAAAAATATAGGAATAACAACAATTTGCAAGAACAAAATATGGGCTTCTTATTATCATTGCAAATGCACAATTATAAAAATTTAGAATTACAGTATGCTAACCCACATGGGCACCTCCATTAAACTAAATTGCAAAACAAAGCTATGAACTATCACCTAGAGTTGTCCTAGACAATGTTTGGGCATGTCTTAAATATGTAGATTTATGTCACCTAGGAAGGTCCTAGATGCTCAAACTTAATACCTAGGGTTCAAAGACCCTAACAATACATATACAATTGGTCATATACATTTTTGACATTTATTTTGGAAGTTTTTGTTGGCCTAACTTTGGAAGGCCATAACTCTTGAACCGTTGCTCCGATTGGCTATTATAATAGCTTTTCAAAAACCTTAGCTTTTGATCTCTAGGCTAGGATTTGCACAAGAGCCCATCCATCAAGTTTTCAGGCCTCATAAGAGTACTTTTAGCCCTTCAATGGTGAGCCTAAAGTTTATATACCAAAATTACAAACCAAAAATTTGTAATAAATTCATGAATACTCATGATATGGCATTGAGCTTCAATTGGTAGACTGATATATCCAAGATGAATATCCTTCTCTAAAATTAGGACACTCTAAGCTTGTGTAATTGACTTACTAAGTAGCAAGCCTCTATAAACAACAACTCTTCACTATGACAAGCCTTATTCAAGAAAAAAAAAGGAAATATTTTTTGGTGATGCAAGATTTCTCTTACAGTTAAAATGCCCTTGCACCAATTTGTTGGTACCATCCTCACTCTAGTTTTAGCTTCAGCTTGGAGGGCTTTTAGGCTACCAAAATATTTTGTGTTATGTGTTGACATTTCATGGATTTGATACATAGTTGGATTTATTTTAGCATTTGATCTTTCAAGTTATATTATTTATAAGCTAGATATCAGATGGTTGACATGGTGAATACAGTCAAGTTGTTTTGAAGGATAATTTTTTTATAGATCTTGATTCACCCACCCTTGAGTATCTCACTTTCCCAATAAACTTCCAACAATCCATACCATAATTCAAAAGGTGTAGAATTTTTACATTTCTTGACTTGCACTTTGTTCAAAGTATAAAAAATTGTACTTATAACTTCTCTCCAATATTTGTGTGACACATTCTTCTCCATCATCAATGTTCTATCATAGTCCATGATTGATTTATTTGTCTTTTCACCTATTCTATTTAGAGGATGGGTCCTAGGTGCTAACATCTAACTTTTGATTCCTCTATCATTATGAAATATGTTAAATTGATTGGAAATGAATTCACCACCACTATTAGATCTGAAGCACTTCAAACTCTTTCTTGTATCCTTTTAAACTCTAGATAAAAACCACTTAAATAACTTAAAAGAATCATAATTTTCTTTAAGAAAAATCACAATCATCATTATAGAGTAGTCATTAACAAATAAAATGAAATATTTGTCTCCAAAATAGCATTGAACACCAACAGGACCACATAAGTTAGTATGAACCAATTCTAAAATATCATTAGATAAATATATCTTGCTCTTGAAACTAGACTTTGTCATTTTCCCCAATTAACATGATTTACACATAGCATTACCAATTTTATTTAGTTTTTAAAAACCTCTTAATCTTTTCATCTTACTTATGCTAACTAAATTGTCAAAATTTGCATGACATTACCTCTTGTTTCATTGAATATATTCATATTGTGCAAACAAACATGTCTTGCTAGATAAACCTAGAGAGAACAACTTACCTCTTATTTGATCATCACTTCCAATTAATTCACCATCTACATCAAATATATTTTCTTTTCTGTAATGGAATTCAACTCCGTAACTTGATTTGGCCAACTCTACAATACTCAACAAATTATAGCTAAGACCTTCAACCCAATAAACATTTTTACATTTGATATTGTTAGTCAATTGTAATGATCTTTTACCTTTCAATAGATATGGTACATCATTTCCAAATTTAACACATCCAACCTTGTATGGTCCTATGTTTTTGAGATTAACTTTTATCACCAATCATGTCAATTTGATTTGAACAATCACTACCAATTATCTAGATATCACTTTGTATTCACATATAAAATTAATGTAGTTTTCTCATCTTCATCATAGAAACATAGACTAGTTCTTCATCATTATTTTCAAATTCATTATCAATTTCCTTTTTAGCAATATAATAACATTTATTATCCTTGTCTTTGTAGTTCTTATTTCTCTTATTGTCTTGATCATCTCTTCTCCCTTTAAACTTTATTCCTCTCTTATCATCATTGTCTTCTCTATCAAGACATTTTGCAACAATATGACCAACTTTATTTCATGAAAAACAAATTATAGGAAGTTTACCTTTGCCTCTTGGAAGTCTTCTAGCCATCAATGCTTCAAGTTCATCAAGTTCATCATGAGAATTATCACTATCACTTTTCACGTTTTTTTCTTTTCCTTTTTTACAAAGATTCAATTGTGATTTAAAAGTAGATTCAAAATAAGTAGGAGTGAAATTATCAAAAATTGATAGTATTGGAGTAAATAATTATTTACTATTTACACTTTACTTAAGTTTACTTAGGTTAATGCATTATTTTATTAGATTGCATTATTTTATTAATTATTTAGGTGAGACACTTTAGAGTTTGTGTACTCTCATGAGTTATTATGTTGACAACATAAAAATACACAACTCTAATTCAACACATGGTGTCTACAACACTGGAGTTTGCATCATTCATTAAATTGTCATGTAGAAAACATAGTTATTTGCACTCCCTTTTTAGCACATGTTGTCTACAACATAAATTTCCATACTACACCATTGTAGGATTATCCTCTCATCATCACACTTACTTCTATACTTAATGGAGGATAACCCATATCTAGTGGACATGTGCCTAGTTGTATGACTTATAATGTTCCTGACTTCAATGCATTCTACAAGCTCTCTAGAGGCCTTTATGTATAGGAACTCATAATGTAATTTGACATGGCATATTGAATGAATATATCATCATTCTAATCATACTCTCTCTTTGGTCTACTATTGTGCTTGTGTTTGAGTTCCTTGCTCTTGGGTGAATTCTGCCCTAAGGCAAATTCTTACATGGTATTAGAGCTCAGGGAGATTCTCTACACATAGCCATTTGAGACCATTCATGCTTCAACACCTCAACCTAAATCTAAAGAATCTATAGAAATTGGGAGTGTCCAGAGCTAGATCTGACCTCACCATTGTGTCTAGAACATCAATTCGGTGAAGATCAACTATAAATTTGCCTATGCTAGGTTAAATTTGATCATGAGGCAATTTTGTTTTGCAAACTGACATTTGAAGATATTGATTTGCAAATTGGGTATGATCTAATTGATTTGTTAATCTTTTGTTCAAATCTAATTTTTAATTTAATTCTTTGCTATTTTTTGATTTGGGTATTTTTGGATATTTTGCCTAGTTAGAGATTTTTTTTTTTGTAGAACTAGGAAATCACTCCCCAACCCTACAAGTAGGGATATTCATCTTTTATTGTAGTGAATATTCCAATTTTTATCGGTGGGCACAATCTAGCTAAGGCCACACGCTATCACTTTTTGGTTGAGGTCAACACTAATTTCAATAAGTACAGACTTGCAACAACACTCAACAACTGCCTTTGAAGTTTGATGCCCTTGTTGTTTGTTTGACATGCGATGCATTCCCTTTGCATGCATATGGGACTATTGTCACAAGACAAAATTTGAATCTAGCCATTATGGAAGGAAAATCAGTCCCAGTGTGAAGACCTCTGGTGGTGTTGATAGTTTTAGCACCCAAATATAGTAATACAGGCCACCAGCATTTGCAAAAGTTTTGATGCTCAAAAATAGTATACCAATGCATATCCATCAAATCTTGACAACCAGTCATTGGACCACATGGTGACTAGTAACTGTATAATGCAGGCCATGCACAACATAGTACTTGTACATGAGGCATAATTTAATCTGGCCACGTGAATGACACACAAGATAATTGTCATCCCAGTAAGTGCCTCATCATTGAGCTATGTGGATAGTCCATGTCATGCCAAATTAGTAGCACAACATACATGTCAGCACTGCACAATTAGCATCATACAATACATGCAGGTAGATCTACCTATCTATACAGTCTGTACAGTATGGTCGTATGATTCCGTACAATTGACATCATCATAGGCTTGAAGGTTCTTGATGTCATCTAATCTATGAGAATAAATTTGACAGTCATTTGATAATCATTCTAGGGAAAATTAGAACTACTTTGATGATCATATGACCATCAAATTTAACCCAATCTTTTGTTGATGCAACCCCTCTCTAAATTGATTTTGGATTTTGTAGTCCAAATTTGGGAGGCCGTATCTCTGTCATCCAAACTCTAAATCAGGTGTAATGTTATTCGAAATTGGGTAGAATTTCCTAAACTTTTTAGTGGTGTAGCTCTTTTCTAGTTTTGGTGCATAAATTTTTCAAAAATTGCATTTTTTGGTGACTGTACCTACTTAATCTTGCATTTTACAACTTCAAATTCTTCGTACGGGCTTATCTAGACATGAAAACATGTTTCATTTTTTTTTAAAGTGCATTGTTTTTTGTCTACTTTCTAGATCTACACTTAGATTGTAGGTTTGTTTGGATAGAAGTTTCACTATTAGAAATAGGGCCTTTCTTAGCTTTATATTACTTTAAATTGTTGTACATTGTAAAGTTCTAAAATTATAATCTTTCAAGAGGTTGTAACAAACAAAATTAGAAGTCCACAAAGGCCAAAATTGGTAGATGGCCTTTCTAATTGCACTACTTATAAAGTGCCAAAAGCATCTATTTTGGGGGGTTTTCTTGATTTAGTGAAAAATGGGGGTGTTCTTGGTGTTGTGTTCCTTATTTTCTACAATTTTCTTTCATTTTTTTGCATTATAGTAAATTTTTAAGTTTCCAAAATTAACTCCACATAACTATGCTACATGGTCCATCAAAATATGGTATCATTTAATGCACGATGGAGTTTCTCAATATGTAGATGGCACCCTTCCTAAACTAGTAGGTGATAATGTATCAACAAGTGATAGTTCAGCTTGGGTGACAATGGATAGGAAAGCCCTAGGTGATATATGTTTGGAGGTTGATGACAAGATCATGTATCAAATTAAGAAGTCTTCTACATCCAAGGAAGCTTGGAATACCCTCAAAAACCTATACGGTAAAGTGTCTGAAGAGGATGTTTTCAAAATTGAAGATGAGCTTGTCTCCTTAGATCCTAAATCATTTGATTCTATATAGGATTTCATCATTAAGGTGCATGAACTAAGGACAAAGCTTACTAATTGTGGGAATCCTATTAAAGATGACAAATTGATCTATCTTATTCATAAGAAGTTGTCATCGGAGTATTCCAAATTTATTTCTTCTTATAACACCTCAAAGACTACATTAGGGTCTACCTATAAGAAAGTCTCTTTTGATGAATATGTTGATCTATTGGATATAGAAGAGAAGAAGTTGAAATCAATGGGGATTCTCAATTCACCTAAGTCTAAAGCATTGGTGGCCAATAATGAGGGTTCTCAAAATTCAGCTAGACAATCTTCAAATAAAGGAAAGGGAAAGAAAAAGAAGTGGAAGAACAAATCAAAGGATGCAAAAAAGACAACACCACAATCCAATCAACAAGGAAAGTCTTTCTCAAATTCGAACAAGAAGGGGAACAACAATAAGGAGAAGAAAAAGTGTGCCTATTGCAAAAAAATGGGTCATGAAGAACATGAGTGTTATCATAAGAAGACTGATGAGTTGACCAACATTATGAAGAAACCTAATGTTCCATTGCCTAATGCTTACAAGGAGAAAGGGTCTTCCTCAGATTCAAAGGGCAAAAGGCAAGCACTCATGGAAAATTCAAATTCTTCAAAGGAATGGATTCTTGATTCAGGTGCCTCCTATCACATGGGTTCTTCAAAAGAGGATTTTTCTTCATTCAAGCAGTCAATGGTACCGCACATCTTTGTGGGAGATGATACAAAAATAGAAGTTGAAGGAAAAGAAAATGTGGAGATGGAAAATGGAGAGTTTCAAGATGTTCTCTATTGGTCTCAAAATGATTTTGACAATTGATTGTCAACACACTTAACCAATTTCAAAGTTGATGCCAAGTATAATACAGATGTCGAGCTATAGTATGTGTTGAGCTAGATATTCAACAAGTGCCAAGTAAACCTCAGGTGTCAAGAAAGTTTCAAGTGCCGAGTCACTATAGGTGCTGAGAAAAGAATAGATGCTAAGTGAGATAGAGTTACTATAGGAGTTGAGAAAGACAAGATTCATATATGTATTGAGCATCAATAATTACTAAGTGTTGAGTAATGAAAAATTAGCATATGATTTTGTACCTTCATAAACTCAGATATAAACCATTTTTTAGCCAACTCTAAATGAATCTTAAAGGATCTAAAAGATAAGATTGAATCTTCTACATTCTCTATGCAATCAGCATGCAACTAATCAAAAAAATGGAGAAAGCATGCAACCAATAGGAATAGTGTAAAGATTTCAATGCAAAAAGATGGATGAATATTGATAATGAATTCATACCTAACCCTAAGTCTTCGAAGCCTTTATAAGGAGGTCAAAACCCCATAATTTTCATGTGTAAGAGTTTATGGGAGAATGCTAGTGAAGTTCAAAAGGGTGTAAGGACTTAGAAAAGGAACAACACTATAGAATCTAGTTGGTTAGAATAGAGAATCAACACTTCAAGCAAAGACACATCAAATTAGGAAGAATTAGAATAGATTGAGCAAAACAAGGATCTAGATTCAACAATTGAAGATTGTAAGTCATTAGATAAAGACATTCTACTATACTTTCTAACTATTGCATTAGGAGAATGAAAATCCTATGGAGATAGGTTGGTTTCATAGCAATTGTTGTAAACCTTTACCAAGATGCTAAATCCTTTAACAAGGTAACATTCCAAGTGAGTGTTTGTAAATCCTTTAGACAGGTCAATTTTAACATAGTGTAAAGCCTTTAAGAGGGTAGGCCTTTAATAGGGAAAGTGGTCAAACTTTGTAACCTTAATTAGTTACATATTGCTACAGTGATAATTTGTGGGTGTCATCCCCACCCCAATTTTACCTTCTCATTTTGGAGGGTTTCTGGGTGACCAAAATCTTGTGTTATCTATTTTCATGCATGCCTTTTCTTTTATGTTAATTTGATATGGTAGATGCATGTGAATGATTTTAGTTAAAAGTTTTAGAGGTTAAAGTTTGTTACTTTTGATTCACACCCTCCCCTCTTAGAAGTAAATCTTCCCACTTGTAAATTCCAACAACTGGTATCATAGCTGAGTTCCTATAAGAAGAAGCCTTACAGCTTGGAGAAAATATATAGAAATGGAAGTCTACAAACTTGGTATGATCATAGAGAATTAGGAAATTGATATGCAACTCATTCTACACAATTTGGAAGAAGAATTGAGAAAATCCTTAAAGATAAGAAGAGAGATTGCCATAGCTAAGAATGATACACAGTACAAGGAGATTATCACCTCAAAAGTTTTTGCAAATGGAGATTCCAAAGAATTTGATGTGGCAATAGTAGAACTGATGGAGAAGAATAGAGCTCAAGTAGAAGAGATCATAACTCTCAAGCTTGAACAAGAATCAAAAGCCATGATGATTTGTGAAGTGACTGAATAGAAGAAAAGAGCCATTGAAGATAAGACTATGTAGAAGTAGACAAGAGAAACTTTGCCAATAGGTTGGAGGAAAAGTCAATTGAGCTTGGAAGAATTTCCAACATGTAGCTAGACACCCTAAGTCAAATGATGAATGCACATCATGAACTAAATATTAAGGACATTGAGATCTCCACACTAAAGATGGAAAATGAACAACTACAAAATGAATTGAAAAGAGAGAAGGAGATTGCAGAGATCTTCAACAAACTCAATGAGGCCATCAAGTACTTTGAATAGCTATTGAAATCACCAAGATGAAAAAATGATACTTTAGGACTAGGATACACCAGCACTAAAAAAGGAGAGTCATCCAAGACTACAAAAGAAAGAAGTGACAAAGGTAAGAACACTAAACCTACTTGTCACTTTTGTGGTAAAAAAGGACATACTTCCAATGTGTGTAGGAGTAAGAATGCCAATCAGCATGACAAACCTAAGAATATGGGTCACTGTCACAAGTGCAATTAAGAAAGGACATCAGACACATGATTGCAGGACTAGAACCATCAAAATGTCAAAATTTGAAGGTCATTGTTACAATTGCAAGAAGTATGGACATAGAATTTTTGAATGTGGATCAAAGCCTATGTTTCAACCAACAAGGTCAAATAATCATGGACATCACTATAACTAGGACTAAAAAACTAGACTAACCTATCACTACTATCAAGAATATGGACACATCCCACAAAATTGCATAAGAACACATTTATGTGGAAACTATAGTAGATGGCTCAGCCAAACTACATGCTTTAGTTGTTTGAAAACTAGTCATATCAACAAAAATTGCCCAAGAAGGTTAAAGGAACCCAACTCAGAGTTCAAAAAAGGAAAAGAGAAAGTAGATTTTGAACACATCAAAGGAGAAATGGACAAAACATGGAAGAAGAAAGATGGAAGCAACAGATCCAATGAAGGTATCACTTCACCCAAAAGGTCAAGTGATCACACTTCATCCAACTAAGAAAAAGAAGGTATGAGGAACTAATATACAAAGCTTTATCATACATCAGTCCCAAGTCAAGAAAGTACTAAAAAGGAGAGATCAGCATAAATAAATATGCAAAGTTAAAATTTCAAATTTCCACAAGTATTTTTGAGTTGCCTTTTGATGTTGAGTAAAGGTCTAGTACATGCCAAGTTATCTGCCAAAGTTAGTGGAAGTAGAGTGGTTAGTTGCAACCAAGTTGGTAGTGGAAGCTAAGCAAAGAAATTTTTTAGTTGAAGTCAAGTAAGGGAAACTCTAGTCTATGCCAATTGTTTGTAAACTAATGGAAGTTGAGTAAGGTAGAAATGATTAAGAAGTTGAGTGGATAGCTGTAAATGCACTAAGCATTAAATGATATGAAATAAGGGTATATGATCACTTTTTGAATCATTTTTCCTGATCACAAACAAAGAGCAAAGACAAAGAAGAGTGCAAAACTATTTCCAAGCAGAGAATGCAACATTTGAGCAAATTTCAACAAAGATTCAACTCAGTTTCATCAATTTCAAGGTATTTATACTAGCATTGAGCTACGTAATTTCAAATTTCTTCATGTTTAAACCCTAGATAGAAGAAATGGCCTCCAATTATGGGAAACCCTAGGAGAAAGAGCCATTTGAAGTCCAATTAGTGTCCAATGAAGTGAAGCAACCTAAATTTTGACCTATCCCTAAAGTTGGATATAAAAATGACCCAGCCAGAGCCCTATCCATAATTCTTCCTAAGGTAGTAATGGTGCAAAATGGTAGGATATGCTATAACTATAAGATAGGAGCCATTGGAGACATGGAGATGAGAGAAGCTTTTGATAGGTTGTGTGAAAATGGGGTCTTGAAGGAAGAATATCAAATCATTAAGAAGAAGCATTTAACTCGTGCCCTAGAGTTCCCTACTATCTTCAAGACTAAATGGATTAGAATAGTGTTGAGCAGGATTCGTGATGGAAGTTTATGGTTAGAAGATGGGCCAATTAAAGTATCAAAGAGGAGCTTTTATAGGGTAATAGGGTATCCAACCCTAGAATGGCCCAAAACCATAAGAAATGACTCCAAGGAAGCCATTGAAAAGAATAGAGGAGCAAAATGGAACAAGAGAGGCATGAACAGAGACACTATTAAGGACCCTCTTGTTGACTTTTCTATTAGAGTCATTTCCCACAAGTTTTATCAATGTAGCAAAATAAACAGTATTCCATGCATTGTAGAAGATGTTGGCTACAAACTAGTTAAAAAGGATCATACGAGTGAACTAGCAGAATTACAATTGTAGTAAATCAATGAGAACTTAGGAGCTATAAGGAGAACTAAGGGAGCACAATGTAAATTTGGTGTAATTTTGATTTGTATATTTTTCTATATATAGAATGAATTCCCATCCTTTGGAAAATTTAGCTAGAAAAAAAACAAGACCATTGTAGCCCAGGTGAATGAATATATTGAACAATGGGGGCAAATTTTGAAACACTTATGACCAGCTATTTTGAAGATTTCAAGAAATCCATGAAATAGAGACTAAGGATACCTATTTTATTTGTTGAGCAGCATGTAAATGATTTTTGTTTTCTTTTAGATATTGATTATACTTACTTTCAAGCAACCATACCATGGGTTAGATGGCTAAGACCTCTTGGTTATGAAATCAATATTGATGAGGCATTTGTAGCCATAACAATATTGTTAGCAGAAGAAGTAGATAAGAGTGCACCACATTTTGGCACATATGGTGTGGTGAGATCAAAGGTAGATATGAAGTTGAAAACTGCTTCCACATTAAAGAAAAAGGATAAATTAGTGAAGAAGCTCAAAGCTAAATTTGGAGAAGGGGCAGTTGAGGTAGAGGAAGAGGTAGACGATGATGAAGATGAACAAGGGCAAGGGAAACTAGCATTAACCCAAGGCATGGGTGAGGATGTTGAAGAAGAAGAAGGTGCCAAGCAAGAAGCACCTAAGGTTGAGTCCAAGAAGAGGAAAGCACAGAAATAACTTGTTGCACAACCAAAAGGAAAAAAGAAAATAGCCAAGCCAAGCCCAAAAAAGCCTACCACAAGGGCAGATACAAGGGCTACAAAAAAGGTAGACAAGGAATAGGAGAAGTAGAAAACTACACAACAAGGAGGGCCAGTAGAGAAAAAGAGAAGAAAATATGTGGCACCCCCAGAGTCAGATGAAGAGAGGACAAAATATGATAATGAACAATTTATAGTGGTAAGTCACACCACTAAATCTGACCTAGAAAATATTTATGACAATATTAGGGATAATACAGATTCAACTAGATTGAAAACTATTAATTTCAATAAGTTAAGTAGAGAGGAGTAGAACATAGTGAAAGAGTCAATCTACACTATGATGGCCAAGTTCAAGACTACTCCACTTGAACTTGATAATACTATGCCTAAGGAGCTATATTCCATTTTAGAAAATAAATGGCATTATTGCCTCAATATGGAGAAAGAAATAAGAGAGCCAACTTTGGCTCATGTAGTGCCTAACCTCACTAAAGGTCAAATAAGCAAGGCTAGCAAGAAACATGGGAGCAAGTTTGCACCAAAATATAGAGCCTTTAGCATTCTACAAAATAAAATTGAAGATGTTGTCAAGAAATCTACTCTCATGTGGAAATTTATATATGGCCTTCAAATAGTAAAGAAAGGACAAGAAGATCCTTTTGAGGGAAGAAATAATGATGAGGAAGAAGAGGAAAATGAAAAGGAGGAAGAAGGAGAGAAAGAGAAGGAAGAAGTTACAATGGAGAAAGAAATTTAGAAAGGTGATGAGGTAACAACTAAGAAGTAGCAACAGGAATAGAGTGTCCAAGACACACAATTGCCACCACCTAGTCCACCACATACAACACCTACATCTACAGAAACTATAATTGTGAAGGATGTTCCTAATACTTCAAGTCAAAACATTAATCCATTGACTATAGAGGATCTAGAAAGATCCTTCACCAAACAACTTTGCAATCACAATTGTGTACAAATTCAGTTTTGGTGAGTGTAGAGGAACTTCAAAAGGTAGTAGTTCAGATAACCAAGGAGAAGGTGAATACAAAAGAACCACCTTCAAAACCTCCTACAACTACATGTGGACAACCACAAGAGCAACAAGCACAAGATGCATTTTCTAAGGTTGATTCCATAGTGATAGTGACTTCAACTATTGAGAAGCAAGCAAAGGAGAAAATAGGACAAAGGGATACCTCTACTCGTACAACACAAAGCCAAGGTGTACCTCCTATGATTACTATAATTGATCATGGAAAAACTAAAGAAGACAAGGAAGAGGAGAAAACCCCCCAAGGAGAGAGAAAAAGAGGCAATACAAACACTGGTCAATTTTCCTAATATAGGGACTCCTACTAAGAAGTCAAGCACTGATGCAATACCACTACAAATATCAACACTAGGCTTGAGCTCTACCAAGGTAGCAAGTGTACTTCACTATGGAGACCCTGTACTTGATGAAGAGATAGTCATATCAAGTTATGACTAAAAAAAATGAACATAGCATAGATTGATGAAGTGCAAGAGGCACTAGAGAAGAAGAAAAAGTAAGAGATACTCAGGAGTGAGTATATGAAAAGGAAAACACTGATTGAAATCAAAGACATATTTCTTGATGCATTTAGCTTGCCAGTAATTGATGAGACAAAGCCCATCGAGGATCAACTATCCAACACAGTGGACTAGATACAAAATGAAGACCTAGATACTAATGTTAAATTACTTGAATAATTTGAGAAGAAATTTCAAATGAAGGTTAATGAGAAAGTATCTAGTGAGATAGCATTGTCTCAAGTTGAACTAGCTAAGAAAGTTAAAAAGGTGAAAGTAGTTTTTGGTAATATATTGTCATTGTACTCCAAACTGTGTGATTCCTCATATTACACACAAGAAACAAGCTAGAGGATATTGAGCTTGGAGAGGAACCTCAAGATATCTAGCATACAGCTACCAAAGGATCCAACTCAAAGTGAGAAGCATTTTTCCATAATGCTTCACACCTAAAAGGAATTAGCTGTACTTATAGCAGACGAGGCTAACATCAAGGCCAAGTTCATACAAATATAGTTTGCAATCACCCCACACATGGAAGTTTTGCATAAAGAAATGGCCTATGAATTTTTTTTTTTGAAGAAAGATACAAATATTTTTACATTAGAAGGTTTGGTACACCTTGTAGCAAAGACAACAATCTAGCTCAAAGCACTGGAAATTGCATTGGACAATTGGGATGCTTCTCTAAAGATCATAATGGAGGAAAATAAAGCCTTTTTGGCTAAGTATTCCATTAATTATTAGGACCCTTTGACATAAGTTTCAAGAAGGGGGAGATATAATAAATATATGGGATAACAAGATATGGGGGAGATATAATAAATTGAGGGAGATAATGAAATTTTTGAGTTTTGAGGAGTGATAAGGAGATAAAGCCAAAAGGATACAATTTCTACAAGGGAAGATGTGTGAAAGGGGGAGCAACAATAGGAAGAAACATAAAAAACAAGGCAAAGAGTATCAAAATCATCAACATGAGACAAATCCAACATAAGGGATTTTGGATACACAAATGGAACATTAGCTCATGGGTAGTTACAAGTTTTTGAGGTATATAGTCTTCTACAAAATTTTGAACAAGTTTTTGAAGTTTTGTACATATTTCAAACAAGATGTGTGTTATACTTATTAGAGATTAGATTCATAATTCTTAGTTAAGTGTTTTTGAAACTCAAGTCAAAGGGGGGGTTTGTTGGTCTCATAATGGTTTTGACAATTGAGTTTCAACACACTTAACGAGTTTTAAAGTTGATGCTAATTATAATATAGATGCTAAGCTATAGTATATGGTAAACCAAAGATTCAATAGGTGTGAAGTAAACTTTAGGTGCCGAGAAAATTTATAGTGTTGAGTCACTATAGGTGCCAAGGAAAGAATAGATGCTGAGAGAGATAGAGTTACTATAGGAGCTGAGCAAGACATGATTCCTATATGTATCGAGCATTAGCAATCAGTAAGTTTCAAGCAACACAAAATTAACATATGAGTTTGTACCTTTAGAAACTTAGATGTAAACCATTTTTGAGCTGACTCAAGATGAATCTCGAAGGATCTAAAAGATAAGATCAAATCTTCTACATTCCCCATGCAATCAACATGCAACCAATCATAAAAATGGAGAAAGCATGCAACCAATAGGAAAAGTGTAAATGTTTCAGCAAGAAAAAGATGGATGAATATTGATCATCAATTCATACCTAACCCTAATTCTTTGAAGCCTTTGTAAGGAGGTCGAAAGCCCATAATTCATGTGTGTAAGAGTTTATGGGAGAATGCTAGTTAAGTTTAGAAAAGTGTAAGGACTTAGAGAAGGAATAGTACTATAGAATCTATTTGGTTAGAACATAGCATTTGCACTTCAAGTAGAGGCATATCAGATTAGGAAGAATCAGAATAGATTGTGCAAAACAAGGATCTAGAATCAACAACTGAAGATTGTAAGTCATCAGATCAAGACATGCTATAATACTTTCTAACCATTGTATTAGGAGAATAAAAATCCTATGGAGATAGGTTGGTTTCATAACCATTTTTGTAAACATTTAACAAGGTGCTAAATCCTTAATAGGGTAACATTTGTTGTGAGTGTTTGTAAATCCATTAGACAAGTCACTTTTAACAGAGTGTAAAACCTTTAATAGGGAAGGCCTTTCACAGGGCAGACCATTGGTAATGGTCAAAATTTCTAACCTTAAATAGTTACATATTGTTGTAGTGATAATTTGTGGGTGTCATCCCCACCCTAGTTTTACCTTCTCATTTTGGAGGATTTTTGGGTGACCAAAATCTTGTGTTATCTATTTCCATGCATGTCTTTTCTTTTATGTTAATTTGATATGGTAGATGCATGTGAATGATTTTAGTTAAGAGTTTTAGAGGTTAAAGTTTGTTACTTCTGATTCAACCCTCTCTCCAAAGTAAATATTTCCACTTGTAAATTCCAATAGTTCTCTATGTTCGAAACCTAAGTTCTAATCTCCTCTTGATTTACCAAATCACTCACCTTGGAGATGGACATAGAGTTGAGTTCCTTCTTGACTCATTATAGGTGCATAGTATAAAAGATGACTCATTGGTTGTAGTGTGGAAAGTAAATAATGAAAAAAGTTTTTGTACTCTTTCTCCCATTTTGTGACCAAGTCTTCTTCACAGGCCTTGTTAACACAATCAAATTCCCAAATTCAATTATGGCATGATTAGTTTGTTCATCTTTCCTTCTCCTATCTTTAGCAACTTTGCACATACAAAATAGTCAAAGGTCTACCCAAAACCAAATTTTCCATAGGTGAATGTTCAATAGGTTTAGTGGATATGCATATAGAGGAGAAGTTATAGAAAGGGAAGTGTTCAAGACCACCAGTTGTTCTTCAGTTGGTTCACATGGTACTAGCAAGTCCTTTTATAGTAATAACAATCAGACAAGGTCACTACATACTTTCATTGATGAGTTTTTAAGTTACACTTTTGTCTACTTTCTTCATCATAAGAATGAAGTATTGGACAAGTTTCTAGCCTTCAAAATTCATGTTGAACAAAAATCAAGAAAACCCATCAAAGTTCTTAAGACAGATAATAAAAGTAGATATGTGAACAAAAGACTTAAAGACTTTTACAAAACTGAAGGAATTAATCTTCAAAATCCACCAGCATTCAATGTGCATAAGATATATGTTGCAACATTGAGGATCTGAACTCTTAAGTCTATGGAAAGTTGCATGATACAAGCCAAGTCTCTAGATCCATCACTTGAAGTTGAAGAAATTTTTAGTGCCACTCACATTATTAATATATCTCCTCATCCAACCTTAGATGGCAAGACTACTTTTGAGGCATGGTGTGGCAGAAAACCTATTGTGACACACTTAAGAGTCTTTAATTGTTCTGCATGGGAAAATATATCTTCTAAGGGATGCAAGGCATAGTCACCTTAGCCTTGTACTTTCATTGTTTATGAAGATGGTGTGAAGGCATACAGACTATTGGATCTAGAGAACCATTAGATCTTTGTGGAGAAGGATGTACACTTTGAGGAAAGTTCACCAAGCTTTCCTTCTAATCCTCTTTGCACATCATACCATGTGGAAATTGATAGTGACACAAGTGATACTACTTCAATAGATTTAGACACATGGGGTTCTATCAAAAATTATAGTGAGAGGTCATGACATCAATATTCCTCACATGCATATATCACCACAGTGATAGTTCCAGCATAGCAGGGTACATCTAGTCTTCTAGGTCTAGTATTAGTGACAAATATGGGGGATAGTATTGATGATATGCCTATTTTTCTTGATGCAACAACACCTTCTTTAGTTGTCATGAGGGCTCCATCTAACCCTCTTGTTCATTCTATACATGATCAATCGTTACAAGTTGAAGTGATTGTGGATACTTATGATCATTAGTCAAAGAAGGGTTTTTCATCAACTAAGGA
The DNA here is from genome assembly GCA_028749045.1 of Cupressus sempervirens. Classification (NCBI taxonomy): domain Eukaryota; kingdom Viridiplantae; phylum Streptophyta; class Pinopsida; order Cupressales; family Cupressaceae; genus Cupressus; species Cupressus sempervirens. The sequence continues at coordinate 275,026,232 of CM053791.1, read as the reverse complement.
GACAAATAGTTCTTTGAGACATGTTATTTAGCTAGTTGAGCAAGTTTTAGAGACATCACTTACCTATGGGATTCTTTCCACACATAGTGAAAGCATATCATTTGTACCCTTGACACTATTTCTTCCTAAGGGGAGGAACAACATTCTATAGTCTTGTATCAGCTTCTTCATTAGAGTAGTCATTGGCAAGCATTCTTCTTTGGGAGGGAGCCCATCATGTCCCTCTTCCTCTTCTCATTTTCTCTTATTTATATAATGGATGTATGTCATAATGGGGGAGTCTTGATTACTCCATCCATCCATACATCATATGTATTTTTCACCTCTCTATTTGGGGAAGGGATTTTTCCATGAGGTTTTCCCTCTTTCTCTACTTTATGAGAGATTGCATTTCATTATGTACATGGGCACCTAACATGGCCTAGTAACTAGGACCCATCATGTATTTTTTCCTAGTTTTTGTAAGCTTAAGGGTATTCCCCTAAATTGCACTTAAGGGGAGGTGTTGGTGTAATTAAGCATTTACTATTTACATTTTACTTAAGTCTACTTAGGTTAATGCATTATTTTATTAGTTATTTAGGTGAGACACTTAGGATTTTGTGTACTCTCATGAGTTATCATGTTGACAACATAGAAGTACACAACTATAATTCAACACATGGTGTCTACAACACTAGAGTTTGCATCATTCACTGATTTGTCATCTAGACAACATAGTTATTCACACTCCCATTTTATCACATGTTTTATACAATATAAATTTGCATGCTACACCATTGTAGGCTTATCCTCTCATCATCGCACTTACTTCTATTCTTAATGGAGGATAACCCATATCTGGTGGACATGTTCCTAGTTGTATGACTTATCATGTTGCTGATTTCTATGCATTTAAGAAGCTCTCTAGAGGCCTTTACATATAGGAAATCCTAGTGTACTTTGACATGGCATATTGAATGAATATATCATCATTCTAATCATACTCTCTTTTTGGTCTACTGTTGTGCTTGTGTTTGAGTTCCTTGGTCTTGGGTGAATTCTGCCCTAAGAAAAATTCTTATAGATATCTCAAAAGTAGTAAGCCTACCAAACAAACCTTCGAAAGTTAAGTCATTACCTGGAGTATGTCTTAGTACTTATATTATAGAAACCCTAATATCATAGATAGGAAGTAGATCTATCAATAACTTACTTATTATAGTATCATCATCAACATTTTTGTTGGCAAATCTTATAGCATTTAAAACTTCATTGATTCTTACATAGTATTGGACTATATTTTCACCTTCTGTCATTCTCATTTCATGAAACTTGCCAATCAAGTTTTCTTCTTTTTCTCTATGGGAATTCTTGTCTCCTCCATAGATGGTTTGCATTGTATCCTACATTTATTTTGCATTCTTATAGGTCTTAATGCCATCAAACTTGGCATAGCTTAGAGCTGATGCAATCTCCAACATAGCTTGGTTGTGTTCTTGATTTTATTTTAGCTATTGGATAGTTAGAGGAACTATTGTTATCTCTACATATGCATTATCCAAAAAATGTATTGCAACTTCTCCAATTCTTGCTAGATGTAGCCTCATCAAATGTTTCCATGTAGGGAAGTTCTCTTTGTTCAACCTTGGTTCCTCCTTTGTATACATCATGATCTTTAGCTTTAAGTACCTTAAAATTTTTCTCTACAAACACCAATGCTCTGATATTAATTGTTAGAATGTTTAGAATTATTGAGGGGGGATGGGGGGTGAATTAGTTATCCAATGTCCAAATGTACCAATTTAAAAAAAAAACACTTAAACAAATTCAGATCATAACATTCAATAGCTCAGTTAATATAGTCAACTTTGAATAAAATTAACTAGTTGTTCACTATCTAAACATAATAGACTTGTAAAATGTAAACAATAACATTAAATCATTACATATAATATCCACACAAGTTTGACACTAAGATTTAATGTGGAAACTCAATTTGTGAAAAACCACCAGTAACATGTCACTAACTTTTCACTCTTTTGAAGTGATCTGTGTTAGGATCCAACCCTATTAAAGATTACACAACACATTGTTAAATGTGACCTTGTTAAAGAATTAATCACCTTGTTAGGAGTGGCCTTTTTAGAGGATTTTAGAAAATTCCCTTAGATTATTAGGTCAACCTTGATTAAATGATTTCAACACCAATACAATGGTTAGAAATTCACATAATATTTTGATCTAAGAAATAAAACTCACTTTTCAAATACAGACCTAAGTTCAACTCACAAGATGATCCATTGATATGTCTCCATTTTCATCTCAATCTTTAATTCTCTTGGAAACCCTTCAAGAAATCAAAGTTTTCCCCTTCTCAAATCTTCTCAACCTTTGGCTTAAGTTTTCTAGTCAATAGCATCAATAACTACTCCAAACTTTAAATAATTTTAGGGTTATGATCAGATTCAATACATAGATTGAATTCATCAACCCTTTTGTTCATCCTCTTCTTTTCTAGAAACTTCTTCATGAATCTTTACATAGAAATTAACAAACATAGTTTCCCTTGATTTAAATGTTCTAGGTCATCCATCCTTATCTTCAATATGCTTTCTATAGTCTAAGAAATCAACTACATTGGTTGGAAATTATGCTTTCTCATAAACTATCAAAATGTTGTTCCTCAACCACCACTATGTTTTGACACTTGGTCATTGCTAGATTATTCAATCACTACTATATTTATTTTTCAACACTTATACTATCACTCACTCAATATTGATGCTTGGTCAACACTATTTCTACTCAACACTTCATGTGGCTTTGTCAATGTTGTCACTTAGGTTTGCACCTTTGTCAATCTTGTCAATGGAAACAACCTCCAAGCTATGGGACTTGAACTATGAGGTTGAGTCTTCAGAGAAGGCTAGCTTCCTCTTACTATCAGGATGCACCTAACTACTCTTAGAGAGGAAAAGAGAGAAGGAGGTCATGAAAAAAAATCTACCCAATCTAATCTAAAGAGGTGAAACAACAAAATAGAGTGTTCAGACCAATCTCTGCCCATATATGCACTATTGAACCAGAATGAAACTAAGGATATACACATTCAAACTTGCTTTAATTTAATAATCACATGCAGATCAAAAGACCAAGATGAATGGCACAAGGAAAAAGAGGTTTACTTATATTGTCATTCATAGGCTAGGGAGATATAGTCATGCAGATTATTGATTTCCATGAAACACTAGTGGATGCAAAGAGTTCTTGCACTTCACACCAATGGCTGAAAGAGATAAGGTAGAAATCATACAGTTCAGAGGCAAAGGGAATTTTACACTAGAATTGTAGAGCAACAATAGAGAACAACAGAGAATGATTGACCACTACAAAATTTACAAAAATTGCCTTTATAGTTTAAGCATAACTGAGATGTCCTCTAACTGTAATTTATTCTACAACCACTACATTGAAGTCCTGTAGAGAACAATCATGGGGATCTAAAGAAAATTTGATCTTTTGGTGGATCCAAATGTAATGATTCAGAATAGGGCTTCGAGAAGACAAAAATGATGCCATTAAATCACTCTGACTAGGTAGATAGATTGGATTGGAGGTGGAGTGTTCTTCCTTGTCTCACATTCATTCTGGGTTGGTTGGGATTGATTACAAAGATTAAATCACATGGCAAAACCTAATTTCTATCACTTTTGGTGTATGAATAAGTAGAGTCAGCAAGTCAACCTATCTTTGGCACTAGGACAAGCCACATGGACTAATGAGTTTATTTCCTTTTTCCACCTCATGGGGTCCTCTTGAGTTGACCACCTTTCTCTAACTAATTGTGCCATCTTCTTAAAACCTTGATCGCGATGGCTACAACATAACTACTAGCCCTTAACTGTCAATCCTGGCTGGGCCCATAGAGACACATGTCACCTAGGTGCTATGTCACTATGTGTATCTTCCAAGTAGTTTTCCATGGCATGATAGTGCTTGCCGTGGATCCAGACATATCTGACGAGTGTGAAGACTCCTCAAATTATTGCGCTTTTCCCTTAAGACCTCTGGGCCCATGGACCACTTGGCATCTGACTCAGCAACCATACCACACTGGACAACACCTAGCATCTAACTATTGATTCATAGAGAAATTGGTCCCATAGAGGCATGTGGTGTCAAAGTGTTATGTCACTATGGCAAAATAATGTGCAACTTTCCATAGTGACATAATGCCAACCGTGGATCAGATTCACATCTACGGTGCTCAAACCTTCATAGAACTGTAAGCAAAATCAGCTGGACTAACCAATGAGATGCTCCCTATCATACTCTGACTCACCTAACAATCTATCATAGGGGATGAGTTTCCTATTGATACCTTCTAAGAAAGTGGGCCCATGATGTCAACTATGCCACGTGTTGCCGAGGTGTTATGTCACTATGGGTATATATTGTGCAACTTCCCAAAGCGCAATAATGCCTACTATAGATGTTCCTCAATTTGGCAATGAGCAAGATGGGTTTGTCTTGTCAGTGTATCAACCAATAAGAATTGGCCATGTGCCAACTGTCTAAAAAATCTTTGTTTGTGGTCCGCTGAGGGAAGTAGGACCCACACCTACATAATATCACTGCAGTATCATTTTCTAACTGGGCACTATGTTGCTAATGGTAAGAAGCATGGATTTTTTGATAGTGCCATAGTTCCCTTAGAGGAACTATTGAAAATTGACATCGAAAAATAATCAAGGAAGAAAGAGGGACCCACTATACTCTTTTATCAGCTGGGTGCTATGTCGCTAACAGTGAGAAGAACCAATTTCCAATAGTGCCATAACACTCTCTAGTGACATCACCTTGCTGTAGTATCACTTTTAAATTACCAATTATGGAATGACCTACCCCATAGCCAAAAGGCATTATGTCACTATAGGTAACCTCCTTGCATCTTTCCATAGTGACATAATGCCTATCATCGATCTACTGGGATTTGACGCTGAGGACTTGCGGGCCCGTCAAAACAATAACATGTGCAGGGAAAGAAGAATGATAAGGTTAGCATTTAATTTTTTTTAGTATCCCTTGGATGTTTAAAAAAATATTAAATTGGGAAGCGACCGTTGAATAGGCTAAGCATACAAATTTGAATTTTTGGTAGGAGACAAAAAATGGCAACATTTTTGGTGACTCACAGGGGATGCTAGCCTGCTATGCATAAGACTAGTGGCCTAAAGCATCTATTGGGCTACAAAGTCATAAAATATGTAGATTCTGAGCACTATGAAACCCTAACCCTACCTCTAAGAGGGAAAACCTGAAACCCCTATCTTTGCAACTAGAATCAGAGACCAAAATTTCCTTCTGCAACCTTCATAATTTCAAAAACTAGCTATCTAACAAAGAGATAGCCTGTGCTCATGTACTTCTTGGAAAGCAGGAAGCCAACAGAAAGAAAACTACTCTAATATGTACATGGAACCTCAGACCCTATCAAAAACATGGCTTAAGATAAATCCCATTGACTAGGATGGGCAGAATTTCACCGCTAGGCCTACTTAACTCAAATGCATTAGCCTATTTACAACTTTCAATCAGGTAGGGACCACTCCGTAGTGTGTCAAATTTCGAGTGTCATTCTAGTTTTTCCCTATCTACATCCCATTTTAGAACTAAATCTCCCTCCCTAAAAATCCTGACCCTAGCCCTTTTGTCAAAACTCTTTTTGACCTGCTACTAGTGTGTCTCTAGGGTCTATATGGTTTTATTTCTTCTCTCTTCTAGCTCCATCAGTTTTTCCATTCTTACTATCATGGCATCATCTTCAATCAATTCCAGCTAATGAGCTAGCTCTAGGGATGGGAACTCTAATAAAATTGGAAGTCTTGCTTCTCTGCCATACACTAATGTGAATGGTAAATTCCCTATTGACCTTTTAGGCATTATTCTGGCAGCCCACAGTACAGTCCTCAATTTTTTATGCCAACACCTCTAGTTATCTTCAATTGTCCTTTTCATGATCCTGATCAGGTTCTTGTTGGAAGACTTAGCCAAACCATTACCCTGAGGATAGTAATTTGATGATGTGCTCAAATAGATATTATGATCCACTGCACATGCACAAATTTGAGCTCCAACAAAAGAATTTGCATTATCTAAAATAATGGTTGAAGGGGCACCAAACTTGGTATGATTCCATCAAGGAATTCCACAACTAAAGATTCTATGGCATCCTTCAATGCAACTACCTCTGTCCACCTAGTGAAGTAATCTGTAATAGCTAAAATCCACTTGTGACTAGAACTAGAAGAAGGATTGATAGGGCCTGTGAAATCCAATCTCCATTGAGCAAAAGTTTGATCCACCTGGGTAGGATGAAGGGGAAGAGCTCCAAGCCTTTGTTTGCCAGAGAAAAAGGCACATTTTTCACACTTCCTTACATACCTATGATAGTCATGAAACAGAGATGGCCAGTAATAACCAGCCCTCATGATTTTCATTATAGTTGTCCTTGCCAAGAAATGACCACCACTAGGACCATCATGAAGTTCTTTGATCATTCTTTCAGCCTGGTCTATATCAATACATCTCAATAAGGTTCCATTAAAATCTCTCTTGAAAAGGATACCATCAATTATGGCATAAGGAATTGATTGTAGCCTATATTGTCTCCTTTTAGCTTTGTCTAATCCCTGAGGGTATCCATTTCCTAGCAAGAAATTCATCATATCATCCATCTAATTCTTTGGGTCGCCATTTCTTACCTCTTGTTGCTCTGTCAATATCATAGCAGATTCCTCATCAAGTTCCTGAGATGATAACATCTATTTGTACAATCCCCTCCCTCTTACTAGCTTGGTGATTTGGATGTCAACATCATATTCCATTACCTTTTTAATCCAACCAACTCTTTTCTCACTAACATCTTTTCTCAAAAGGAAATCCTTCACACTAGCATGGGGTACTAACAAATGAATCTTATTATGAGATAGGAGGTGTCTGAATTTCTTTAAAGCTTTGATGACTGCAAGGGCTTGCTTGTATACATAGCTATATTTATCTTCATATTCTTTAAGCCTTTCACTAAAGAAGGCTATGGGATGCTCTTCATCTTTATCATTTCTGTGAGTCGAGACAACAGAAATGCTTGACTCACCACCTAGGGTATAAAGGATGAAATCTTTCTCAAAATTTGGATTCATGAGAGTAGGGGCTGAGGCTATGGCTATCTTGATTTCTTCAAAACTTTCCTTCCCTTCCCTAGTTCATGCAAAGACCATACCTTTGTTGAGTATAGCTATAAGAGGTTTCACCATAGTAGAAAGATTAGGGATAAATCTTCTCATAAAATTTATCCTACCTAAGAAACTTTGTAGCCATTTCTTCTGTTTAGGAAGAGGGAGGGCAAGTATTGCTTTTTTTTTCTCAAGATCAATGATTAAGCCATCCTTAGATACAATATGTCCTAATAAGTTTCCTTGGCTAGTAGCAAAGACACACTTTCTTGGGTTAAGGGAAACCCCAAACTCTCTTCATCTTAAGGATACCTGTCTTAGATGACCAAAATGCTCATCTATATTTTTTGAATACACTGTGATATCATAAAGGTAAACCAAGACAAACTTGTCAATCAAATTCTTGAAGGCCATCTCAATTGCCTTCTAGAATCTAGCACCTATATTGGTTAGCCTAAATGGCATCTTACAATAAGCATAGATACCCCATTTAGTGGTAAATTTAGTCTTGTACCTATCAGACTCTTTAACCAGCACTTGATTGTAGCTAGAAAATCCATCAAGAAATGAAAATATCTTTGAACCACTAACCTTGGACAAAATCTACTCCATAGAAGGGAGAGGATGGTGATCTTTAAGGGAAGCTTGGTTAAGGTCCCTAAAGTCCATAGACAATCTAATTTCTCCATTCTTCTTCCTAACAAGGAAAAGGTTTGCTACCCCTGATGAGTGTTTGATGGGAAAAATTATATTGGCCTCAATCAACTTGGATAGCTCCTTTCTCATTAAGGATTCAATCTTGGGATTCACTGGTCTCTATTTTTGTCTCACTAGTTTTACATCATTAATTAAATCTATGGTATGCTGAAATAGCCTTGGGTCAAAGCCTTTTAAGTCATCATATGTCCAAGAAAATACATCATTAAATTCTTGACATAGATGAATAAAATTTTCTTGTTCAATTTCAGTACATACCTTCCCCATATTCAAGGACTTTCCATCAGCAACCATGAATGGAATAAGATCATCTTCATCAGCAGCTAGGTTCATGGCCCTACCTCTTCCTTGTTCATTAGGATTAAAAACACTCTCTAGAGTAATGAGACCCTTAGGTAGCTTGTTAGAACTGAGATGAATGATCTGATCACCATACTGATCCTGCAGCCTTGACTGATTTCTCTTTGAGAATTCTGCCTCATTCTACAAGAAGCTCACAATTTTTTCATCAAACTCAAACACTTGCCAATGGATGTTATTATTAGGGATAGTATGCCTTACCACCACTATGATTTGTTGCTTCTTCTCCTCCTCAAGATTCCCTGGCACATCATAAGATGCACATATTGCTGCAAGTCTATCAGCATGCCTATTTTCTTTTCTAGGGATGCTTTAAATATTAAATGCATTAAAACCTTCAAGAAAATCCCATACTATATGTTTATAAGACTTGAGCAAACCATTTTTGGTGGTATTCAAATTTCTCACTTGATTAACCACCAACTCACTATCTCCATACACCCCTAAGGCTTTGACTCCTCTTTTTTGAGCAAGTAGGAGACCTTGAATCAAGGATTCATACTCAGCTACATTATTAGTACAACTAAATTGGAGCCTAAAGGAGAAGTATTACCTTACTTGTGCAGGAGAAATTAACATCACACCAACCCCTGATCCATTCTTATTTCTTGAGCTATCAAAGTACATACTCCATATCCCACTTACATCTTCTTCAGTCTCCATACGATTGGGAACTAGAGCATCTTTTTCCAATATACAATATGTATTGAGACCTGTCTCAAGGATCTTTGATGTATAATTGAATTGATATGAATTAGCCCATTCATCCAAGAAAAAATTAGGTATTTCTACTAGGGGAGTGGTGGGCTCATTCACTATGCCATTCCCATCCATCTCTAGGATAGGGAAATTCATGTTGATGGAATTAGGGGTGTAGGGTTTAGTATGATGGAGGGCTTGAGGCTCTACTCTAATTGAAGATTTGGCTCCATATCTTGTTATAAAAAAAATATATGACCAGTCAGAAGATATGTAACCACCTATTTGGGTAGTGAAGTCTATTGACAGACAGATGGCAAAATATGGCTTGACTTCAGCAACACAGATATCTCGGGTTATAGTACAACCAGGGCATGCATGTAAGGCCATCTCCACATTCCTAAGGATCCCTTTAGCCTTGATAGTACTACTATCCAACTGTAATACATCCCTAACAATGGGCTCATATTTCATTCCTAAAGCATTAGCAACACACCTAGGCATCACTGAACTGCTAGCCCTTGAATCAATCATGCAATTATGGAGCAGTTTTCCCTCTATGATTAGAGAAACATAGAATGGAGGAAGTATAACCTTTTTACTTATTTCTACCTCCCTTGATAGTTGTACTAGGCTTGTGGAACTTTCCATGCTGAGTGGCTAATCCTCTGGTTCAATTCTTTCCAATTCTTGTTGCAGCAACCTTTTTTGCATAGATATAGTAGCAACAACATCCCACATGGAGATATTCACATTTTTCTTATTCATTTTCTCTACCACACTGAATGGCATAGTAGGTGCCCTGGTAGAAGCTTTGGGAGCTGCAATTATATGAGGTTGAGATGGAGTAACCTAAGGATCACTTGCATCCTTTCTACCATGATTTTGCCTTTGCTGCTAAAAGGTACTTGGTTGATTATCTGCTACTTGTTCATGAGATATTGCATTTGAAGTTGAGGCCTAATTAGGAGGAGGGATAACATTTTCTATAGCTCTTCTTTTTCTTCTAGTGTTATGAGCAATGGAATCTTGGTTTACATTACAATGCTTCTCCATCTGATGATTCATAAAAGAGAAACCACCCTGTCTTTGCAGATCTGAGGCATCTTTAGATTGGTCCTCTTTGTATGATTGTTTTGCTGTAGGTTCTTGGACTGTCAAAGCCATAAAAGATTCAGCCTTTTGGAACATACAATAGGCATAGGAGTAGTTATAGGAGGGACACAAATCTTGATCTTGAGCAATATTTTTTTGAGGGACTATGGCCCTACTTTGGTTTACATTTGAGGTTGAAGCATGGCCACCCTGCCTACTCTGATCAAAACAATTGTTCCAATGATTAGGATTTGGAGGCCTACCACCACTTGGAGTTTGATATTGCAATTGATGAGGTTTACTACCTTGAGCTTGCTATCTTTCTAAAGTTACCACCTTGTTGCTCATTTTCTGCATCATAGAGAAATTATCCTCCAGCCTCTTTCCTTGATCTTCTAACTTCTTCCCTTGATCTTGCAATCTTTTATCAAGGTTCTTCTCCTTTTTGTCCATGTTTTGCATTAGAGATTGCATCATCTCTTTGATTTCATCTATTCCATTTCAAGATGTGGAAGCTTGAGGGACTGGGACAAGGGATTGTGATGTAGAAGTTGTGGGAAGAGGAGCCATTACTGGTTGATGATTTGGAACATTAGGGAAGAAAGGAATAGGAGGCCTTGGAACTAGTTTACCTCCTTGTATTAGGGTATTATCTAATTTTATTGCTATGTCATAAGCAATGGGCAAGGTATCTCCACCCATAGTTTGGTTTGTAGTGGCAATGTCACTGTTAAAATCTCTAAGCTAATGCAAGAAGGCATTACTAGGGGTAGGCTTCACTGAAGTAGGTATTCTATCCCATGTCTTTTGAAATCTATAATTAAAATCAGTCATACATTCATGGGGGGCTCTTTTTATAGTGGTCAACTATTCTAAAAGTGACAAATAGTCACTCTTATCCTCAAAATGTTTGCACAATCTTGCTCCTAATCCATCCCAATCTATTATAGAACCATGAGCTAAAACTCTATACCATTGTAGTGCTCTTCCTTTCAAGGATGAGGCTAGGAGCCTAACTGCAACATCATCCTCTGTAATACCATGAATATTATAGATATTTGCAACCTCTTGAATGTGTTTTGAGGGAGAGATAGAAGTTTCACTAGTAAACTCTAGTATACTTTTGAGGGCAGCTACTGGTATGTCATATCTTTGGGCTAAAAGAGAGGACTTCCACCATTAAAGGTGGCAAAAGTATGAGCTCTAGGAAATGACATATAGACAAGTGATCTATTGATATGTATTGATGGCAGTCTAGGCTGAGATCTAATACCAGGAGGAGTAGATATAGATCTTGTAGGTATATCTGTTACTATTACACTCCTTACTTGTGATAAAGATAATCTAGTCCTCCTTCTTCTAGGGTTTGAAAATGAAAGCTCTTGATACTGAAATTTACCTCTAGAAGATGACCTTGTTTTAGCTCTAGGCATGAATCACTGCAACTTTGGTCTGGAACCAGATATATATTTGAACTTAGAGTCACCGAGTACTTTGAAGAATGAGCCTCTTGAAGGCTTAAACACTGAAGCCAGTAATATCTCCTTGGTATTGGTCTTGAAATCTCCTCTTTTGACACTAGTAGGATTTGAAATTTCTAAGATTTTTGTCCCTCCAGGAAAGCCAAAAATAGTTGTCACTTAGGTTTGCACCCTTGTCCAAAGCCTATGCATGAGGACAACCTAGTGAAACATGGAAACAACCTCCAAGCTATGGGACTTGAACTGTGAGGTTGAGTCTCTGAAGAAGGCTGGCTTCCTCTTACTATCAGGATGCACCTAACTACTCTTAGAGAGGAAAAGAGAGAAGGAGAGCATGAAAACAAATCTACCTAATCTAATCTAAAGAGGTGATGCACCAAAATAGAGTGTTCAGACCAATCTCTACCATATATGCACTATTGAACAATAATGAAACTAAGGATATACACATTCAGACTTGGTTTAATCTAATAATCACATGCAGATCAGAAGACCAAGATGAATGACACAAGGAAAAAGAGGTTTTCTTATATTGTCATTCATAGGCTAGGGAGATACAATCATGCGGATTACTAATTTCCACAAAACACTAGTGGAGGCAAAGAGTTCTTGCACTTTACACCAATGGTTGAAAGAGATATGGAAAAAATCTTATAGTTCAGAGGCAAAGGGAATTTTACACTAGAATTATAGAGCAATAATAAAGAACAATAGAGAATGATTGACCACTACAAAATTTACAAAAATTGCCTTTATAGTTTAGGCATAACTGAGATGTCCTCTAACTGTAATTTATTCTACAACCACTGCATTGAAGTCCTATAGAGAACAATCACAGGGATCTGAAGAAAATCTAATCTTTTGGCGGATCTAGATGTAATGACTCAGAATAGGGCTTCAAGAAGATAGAAATGGTGCCATTAAATCACTCTGACCAGGTAGATAGATTGGATTGGAGGTGGAGTGTTCTTCCTTGTCTCGCATTCATTCTGGGTTGGTCAGGATTGATTACAAAGATCAAATCGTGCAACAAAACCTGATTTCTATCACTTTTGGTGCATGAATAAGTAAAGTTAGCGAGTCAACCAGTCTTTGGCACTAGGATGAGCCACATGGACTAATGAGTTTATTTCCTTTTGGCACCTTGTGGGGTCCTCCTGAGTTGACCACCTTTCTCTAACTAACCATGCCATCTTCTTAAAACCCTAACCGCGACGGCTAAAACATAACCGCCATCCCTTAATTGTTAGTCCTAGCCAAGCCCATAGAGACACATGGCATCAAAGCATTATGTCTCTATGGAAAAATAATTTGCAACTTTCTATAGAAATATAATGCCAATCATGGATCAGATTCACATCTACGGTGCTCAAAACTCCGTAGAACTATAAGCCAAGTTAGCTGGACTAACTAATGAGATGCTCCCTGTCATACTTTGACTCACCTAAAAATATGCCATAGGGGATGAGCTACATTTTGATACCTTCTAAGAAAGTGGGCCCATGATGTCAAATGTGCCATGCATCACCAAGGCGTTATGTCGCTATGGGTATATATCATGCAACTTCCCATAGCGTGATAACACCTACCATAGATGTTCCTTAATCTAGTGGCAAGCAAGATGGGTATGTCTTATTAGTGTATCAACCAATAAGAACTGGCCACATGCCAACTATCTAAAAAATCTTTGTTTTTGGTCTGTCAAGGTAAGTAGGACCCACACCTACATAATATTGCCACAATATCATTTTTTTATTGGGCGCTATGTCACTAATGGCCAGAAGCATGGATTGTTTCATAGCACCATAGCGTTCTCAGAGGAACTGCCAAAAATTGGTACCAGAAAACAATCAAGGAAGAAAGAGGGACCCACTATACTCTTTTACTAGTTGGGTACTATGTCGCTAATGGTGAGAAGAACCAATTTTTGATAGTACCATAGTGCCCTCCAGTGCTATCACCTTGCTGCGGTATCACTTCTAACTTATGAATTGCAAACTAACCTACCACAGGGCCAAAAGGCATTATGTCACTATGGGTAACCTCATTGCATCTTTCCATAATGACATAACACCTATTGTCTATCTACCAAGATCTAAAGTTGAGGACTTGCGGGCCTGCTGAAACACTAACATGCGCAGGGAAAGAAGAATTATAAGGTTAGCATTTAATTTTTTTTAATATCCTTGGGATGTTTAAAACAATATTAAACTAGGAAGTGACCATTGAACATGCTGGGCATACAAATTTGAATTTTTGGTGGGAGACAAAAAATGGCAATAGTCAACACTAGCATCACTCGACATATACTTCAAGTTCCTTGATCATTTTCTTTGCTGCTTAGTCAAGCCTATCCATTTGTTCTATCTTTGATGACTTCTTCAAGGCTTTAGTATAACTATCTTCTCCACTTGTAACATGATTTAAAAAATCACTTTAGCTTGACAAAGTCTAACTAAACAAGTGTCCATTTTTAGTTTCCTCTTCATAATTCAACCTTTCCTGTAGGTTCATTTTCTATAACCAACTTCTCAAATCCTATTCATCATTCTTATTGACTGTTGATATCTCTAACTATTTTTGTCTATTAGTTTCAAACACTTAGTCATCTACTAGGAAGAGTTATATGATCATCACTATAACTGAGATACTCTATATAGGTTTAGTCATAAGATAGATTTATATATAAACATGTATATATTGTGCTCTATTGGATCTGAGAAAGTATTTGGTTGTCGAGTATTTTCAATGTAAGTTGAGTTCAATATTTATCAAGAAGATTAAGCATATTGAAGCTAAGTTACATGAAAGGTGTCAAGCATAGTAGAGACTAAGTCTCAACAACATATACACTAAATGTCAAGTATCAAATATAGTTAGTGTTGAGCAATGCAAAATAGACATTCAAGTAAGGAATGATACAAACTTTTAGGTAAAATATTTTAAGCTGACAAAGACAAGATATTTAATACTTGTAGATATTGTTACAAAGACCATTATGTGTTTTATGACATCGATCACAAATCCCTATATTTTGTGATGAACTAGTTAGAATAAGAGGAAAAATAAGGAAGCATTTCAGAACTCTTTATTAAATATTTAAATAGAGAAGATCTAGACCTATTTTGATATAGATATAGTGAGAAGACTATGGTGATGAGATAGAGCTAACAAGTTAGTCATGCGATTAAAGTGTGAATGTGCAAGCATTGCAGAGGAGACAAATAATTCTCTTATTGTAGAATAGGGTTAGTGACCTAGTCAAAGAGGTGAAGGACAATAAAGATATATAAGATTAGAGATCATATCAAATTGAAAAGAGATCTAAAAGTAGCTTATCAATAGTAGATTGAGGATCAAGTACTGAATCAATTTTAATAGATAGAGTCAATGTAAATCTCTTAAAAGAGTAGTCCTAATTGATCTTTGTAAATCTCCTAATAGAATCCTTACTTTGTTATAAGTGTTAATCCTCTAACAATCTCAAATGATTTTAATAGGGTAGACCCCTCATAGGGTAGATCATTGGGTATAGTCAAACATTGTAACCCTAATAGGCTACCTTATTATTTTAGTAATGAAGATTTGTGGGTGTCATCCCTACCCTAGTTTCACCTTAAAATTGAATTATTTCTAGGTAATCAAATCTTTGTGTGATGTGATTACTTTTCATGCATATGATTGATAGATTAAATCTATATTTTATTATAGTTTTATTATATAAGCTATACATGCATAAGAAATTAGATATGAAATGACAAATTTGGTTAATGCACTATGAATTTTTAAAAGGTTAAATGTGTAAGAGATCATGATTCACCCCCCTTCTCAGTGTCTTGGGTTCTAATTAAGGCCTCCAACAATTGGTATTAGAGCTGAGTTCTCTTTAAGAAGTTTAAGAACTTGGAGTTTAGATCTTGGAGATGAAGTCTTATAAATTGGAAAATGTTATTTGCAATTATATTATTGAAATCTAGCTCATATTACAATATCTTGAGAAAATGAGACAAGAACTGAAGAAATCCATGAAAAGGAGAAATGAGTTGGCTATTTAGAACAAAGAGTTTCATTATGAATACATTGAAATTGATCAAGAACTATTTGGAACTAGGAGTTCAGATGAGAATGATTCAACATTTTTAGAACTACTAGATAAGAATAGAATATTGAATGGAGGAGTTAGAGGACTAGGAAGGGAACATGATATTCAACCAAGAAAGCTATGTGAAGTAATCGAGCAAAAGAAGAAAGCTAAGGAAGAAAATATTTTCATTGAGGAAGAAAAAAGGCCAATGGCAACTAGACTTCAAGAAAGGATATTTGATGAACAAAATCTCACAAACACTCGACATGATGAATAAACTAATGTTTGGAAATCAAGAGTTGAACATAAAGGATGTGGAAATAGAAAATCTGAAGTCAAAGAAGGATCTATTGAAGA
Source organism: Cupressus sempervirens (assembly GCA_028749045.1). Lineage (NCBI taxonomy): Eukaryota > Viridiplantae > Streptophyta > Pinopsida > Cupressales > Cupressaceae > Cupressus > Cupressus sempervirens. Next base: position 275,010,222 of record CM053791.1, on the reverse strand, counting down.
ATAAACTAAAAAATAAGAAATAATTTGTGGAAAGACTCAAAAATCCTAATGAAGTAATGAAATACTTTGAAGAAATAATGATGTCATTTGGCAACACTTTTGGGTAAGGATATTCATCTACCAAGCAAGGAGAATCATCCAAAAGTGGAAAACTGAGAAATACAATATCAAAGGGAAAACCAACATATTAACACTATTGAAAACTTGGTCATACTACAAACATTTGTAGAATAAAAAATGGTATAAAAAAATGCTAAACCTAAGTTTACTAGTTATTATTTTTACTAAAAGAATAATGGACATCAAATACATAAGTGTAGATCAAGAATGAGCAATGCATCTACTACACCTAGAGTGGAAGGCTACTATTACAATTATCAAAAGTATGGACATAGATCATATGAATGCAAATGATAGACAAAACCCTATTGGAATAATCAAAGGAAGAACCATGCACCTAACAATGTATGTTTCAAATGTCACAAGTTTGGACATTCAAGAAAAAAATGCAAGACTCAAGTACCACAAGAAAATTAGAGCAACACAAAGGGTAAAGGCAAAGTGGATAGTGATAAAACAAGGAAGGAGAAGAATAAAACATGGAAGAAGAAATTAGAAGTTTGGAGAAGTAGTTGACTATAAAATTTAGGAAGCTTATGATAAATTATGTAATGAAGGAGTTCTAAAGGATGAATATAAAATTTTTGAGAGGAAAGGGTTAACTCATGCCCTAGAGTTTTCAAGAAATTTAATGATTGAATAGATCAAGGTTTTACTGAGTAGGATCCATGACATGAAGTTTTGGCTACACAATGGGCTAATCAAGATAACTAAGAAGATGATTCACAAGGTTACTAGTTATCACACACTAGATAAGAAGAAGACTATGTGAATTTTAAGTTGAGAGGAATTTGAAGCTAATACAGGAGCCAAGTGGAATGGACAAGGATTGTCCATAACAAACATTTCTAATCAATTGATTAAATTTGTAGTGAGATTTATGTCTCACAAAATCTATCAATCTAGAAGTTTGAATAGTGTGTTGTGTATGGTAGTGGATCAAGTGTGGAAGATAGTCATGAAAGATCATGAATATGACCTTGTTGAGTGGCAGCGACTACAATTAATAGAAAACCTAATATCCATCAAGAAGGAAAAGAACTCAATGTGTAAGTTAGAATCACTTATTATGTTTATTTTATTTTATATTCAAAATTATTTTCTTGGTATTGGAAATATTATTGTGAACATAGAAAATAAGTGATAACGAAAATCATTGAATACATACCTTAACCAGTAGAGAATTTTAAAAATTTCATGGATGCATATTTTTCAGAATTCAAAAAAAGAATGAAAATGAGGATAATAATTGGTAATGAGACATTACTATGATCAATATTTATTAGTGGACATAGATAACACAATTGTGTAGGCAATAATGTTGAGGAAAGCATGGCTAACAACATTTGACTATGAAGTTGATAGTGATATTATAAATACAAATATTATTGCATTATTGAAAGAAGAAATTGATATAGAAGCTAACATGTTTGGTAAAATTAAGAAGCTAAGAAAAGAATTAATAGACATATCAGGATAACTTCTAAGGAGAAGAAAATAAAGAAAATTATTGAAGACCTAGAGGTAAATCTAGCCACCCAAGGGAAGGGCAATGAACCTCTACAAATTACACATCTTGGAGAATATATAGAAAAAGATAGTGGCGATGAGGAAGAGGAAGAATAAGAAGGATGAGTCAAGGGTAGATCCCTACTTGTTGTCACACCACCAAAAAAGAAGGATAAAGGAACTACAAAGAAGCTAGTGGTGACATCCCGCTCTCCTCCACCATTAACCAAACCAAGGACCAGGGCACCAACAGTGGTTTAGGAGCACCTAGGATCTTGGTTAAGGTCTTGAAACATTTTGGCTTGTAGATGTTTCTAGAAAATCATCAATGAATAAGGGATAAATATGATACCCCAACCGTGTGACTAGGGGTAGATAGATAGGTTAATGAATGAAGAGTCTTTAGCCTACAAATAGTGCTTAAAATGGCTTGAATAGGTCAAGGGTTGACTCAGAGTTGCCCAAAATTTATAATATTGGGAAATGGTGTTAGAAGTAAATTTTGGAAAAAATGGGAGTCATCTGTAAGGTTTCTGGACTCATACATGGTCAAAGGGAAAAGTTGCAAAAGTTGATCAAGAAATTTTAGAATTTTGCAAAAGTTGCATTTGACAACATTAACAACTTTTTGCCCAAATTGAACGAACTTATATTGTCAGTTATTGGATCCATATAGAAGATTCCCACACATGTTAATACACTATATAAAATCATCACATGCCCAGGAGAAGGATTGGTTTTCAGATTGTATGAATTGGAGTTGAAACAATAACATATTTTGAAGCATTTAAGTTATAATTAACTTGCATACCCTAATATCCAATGTAAATGGATTGATTGGGATTTATATATTTCATGGATAGTTAGAGTAGTGAATTTAAATCTCTCTATATCATTTTGGTGTCTTGAAGTGCTGATTAGATAAGTGTTTAAGTGTTTAAAATTCATTTTGGTATTGTACAGTTCACTATCCTATTTTGAATGGTGGTTAGTTTTATGGCTCTTTCTTCAATTCCACTAGTTAAATCACCATGGCCTTCTAGATTCAAGAAGATAAATTTTTATATAATTTACATAATAATTTTTTAGTGCAAAGGAGTTGATTTTCTATATTTTCAAGCATACCCTAGGTGAATCGGGAGTACCTAACTAGGAGTTACATCTGATATATAGCTAGTAGTTAAGTGATTGGGATCAGCTCTTGCCAATTCAAGAAATGAAGGTGGAGAAGAAGGCATGGATGTTCTTTGAACTAGTTTTAGTGATTAGGAAAGATATTTTGGTGAGACTTTGGAGTCCATACTGGATATGTTGCATTTAAACCCTCAAAACACTTTAAAATAGGGAATTTTTGCTAAAGTCATGTATGAATTGGTTGGAAGTATAAAATATACAAAACCTTAAAACTCTTTGAAAATGGTATTTTCATTAGTAAAGATTTTGGTAGGTTGTTTTTAAAATTTAAGGGTTGTTATTTGTAAGCCTTGATAGGAGGCCTAATTGGGGACTCTTAGGGTTACTAGGCCTAATTAGAGAAATTTGAAGCATGGTGAAGTAGGTTTGTGAGCCAAAGATCAAGATTTCTATGGAAGCTTATATCAAGCATAGGGAAGAAATTTTGAAGAGTATGGAATGTTGCATTGGATTTTATGCCTTACCTTGGAAGATGAAAATAAATGCCTAGCTAGGGGTATAGATGAGTTAGGAGTGAAAAGAATTAGAGTTTTAAATTGGCATAATAGGTCTTGTAGAAGGGGATAATTATCGAGGAGCTCTTGGAAATAGGGTCAGGTAATAATCTTGTAGGATTAGGAGAATCCTTGGAGAGTCTAGGTATTGAGACCTAATCTAGGATTTATTGATCTAGTTGCATCAAGTAGCTAGTGCCGAGCAATTTGAAAAGCAAGCAAAAGTAAAGGCTACATAGTCAAGTAGGTCAAGCACAAAGAGAGAAATATCTCAAGCCTTTTCAAGTCAAGAAAAGATGAGAAGATTGGTTAAGGGACTAACTATAGGAAGAAAAAAAGCTATTGATGAGGTATGTAATGGAATACGAGGATATATAGGTTTATCTAGTTTTAGATATGTGAAAGATGACACTTTAAATGATGAAGACAAATATAAGATTGAAGAAGACATAATAGACATAATGGAAAATTAGAAGTTGGCTACTTGTGAATTGGACAAAAAAATTCCAATAGATTTTTCTAATATACTTGAAAGAAGGTGGCAACAAGAAGTTAAAGTAGAGAAAGACATTAGATGTGACACATTAGACAAAGTTATGCCTAATCTATCATAAGAATAGAAGGATACAATATTGGAGAAATAAAAGAATAGATTCAGTCCCAAGTTCAAAATCTTTATATTATTACAAAATAAGAATGAAGTTGTAATTCACTTGAATGAGTTACTTTGAGGGGAAAATCATTTTTGGTCTCATAACAAAAGAAGTAATAGAAGAGAATGATATTGAGATAGTAACTATTCAATATGATGAGAGTGATGAAATGAGTTTAGGTGTGCTAAGTCCACAAGGAAGCATGCCACCAATCCATGCTGACATTTCTAACAATCCAAAGAAGCCCCCAAATGTAGAAAAGGAGGAGTAAAAGGTAGAATAAACAAATAAAGATACTAGTGTAGATATTTTTACCATAGGTCAAGAAGGACAACATGTGTCTAAACCTCACATTGAGGAGCATAAGGAGGAAAATAAATTTTTTCCAAGTGCTACTATTATTGTCTCTAGAACTAATGTACAAACAAGACTGAGTGGTGATACCCCCTTACCATCTCACAAATCAATACCAAAAAACATCACTTCTATATGTCACAGAAGGAGAGAAATAAACAATAAATCTCCAGATATTAAAGTTAATTTGGATGAAGTTATTGAGATGCCACAATTGGATTCAGCAAATCTCACAATTGAACAAACAATTTTGTTGCAAGATATTTTGGCTAAGAAGAAGAAACAAAAAGAGATAAGAAGAGAACAACAACAAAAGAGGGTACTAAATTATGTTAAAGAAATTTTTGTTGAGGCATTTGATATACAAAATTTTGATGGGCAGGCCTCAATCCTTTCCCAACTTGTAATGATTTTTGAACAAATAAATGTTGGAGATATAGAAACCAATAAAACATTGATGGATTGGTTAGAAAATAATTTCAAGAATAAGGTTGTGGACAAAGTCTCAACAACCATTTTTGAGTAGAAAGTTTAATTACAAGAATGTGTACACAACACAATAGAAATAACTAAAAAAGTACAATATTTTGTCTATTATGCCAAGATTCACTAGTGATCTTTAGGAAAACATCAAGGAGATTCAGGTTGATATGAAGAAATCAAGAAACATCATTTTGGGGTTAGCTGAATCTAGTTGAAATCATTGTAATAAGTTAGTAAATACTCAAGGAAAATTGGTTGAGGTTTAGGCAGTTGAGAACATCATGAGATCAAAGTTGATATTCATTCAACCCATCTTAATACATCATTTGGAGGCTATGCAGAGAGAAATAAGATCAACACAGGATCCTATCAATGAAGCTCATAATCTTTTGGTGGTTGAGAGTTTGATTAATATGGTAGCTAGATTACGCTTACAAAATCACATTTTGAAATAAAAAAGAACCACTTGGGATCATGTACTTTCTATGATCAACCAAGTTCACAAACCTTTTTTGAAAAATATGGTTTAATTCCACCCATTCAACCCCTGTAGCAAACATAAGTCACAAAAAAAGGGGTACTTGTAATGATATGATATGAGTACACATTTTGAATGGAGACTAGAATAGAGGAAAAAACAATAAGGGGAAATGTAATAATCAAAAGGGATGTGATAATCAAAAGAGTTAGATTCGAAAATTAGAAATAAGAATTCAGAAGGAAAACATGGTATAACAATAAAATAATCAAACTGCTTAGAGTCATGTGTATATGTTGTTCATTATTTGTTTATTCAGCTTAAGTCAAAGTTTTGTAGTTCTATGAGAACTAAGTCATAGGATTAGGGAGAGTACTCATATTGTCATTTAATGATGTAATCATGATAAAGTAATTTTTCCACTAATGCGAAAGGGGGGGACTTATGATATCTCTAACTATTGTTGTCTATTAGTGTCAAACATTTAGTCATATACTGTAGAGAGTTAGAATGTCATCACTATGATTGCACTACTCTATATAAGATAAGTCATGAGATAGACTTATATATAAACATGTATATACTAACCTCTATAGGAGCTGAGAAGGTCTTTGGTCACTAAGTATTTTAAATGTAAGTTAAGTTAAATTTTTCTTGAGAAACTCAAGCATATTGAAGTTGAGTTACATAGAAGGTGCTGAGAATAGTAGAGACAGAATGTCAAAAATGTATATAGTGATTGATGAGTGTTAGAGATGATTAGTGTTGAGAAATGCAAAATTGACATTCAATTCAGGAATGATACAAACTTTAAGGTAAATCATTTCAGAATGACACAGACAAGATATTTAATAATTGTAGATGTTATAGAGATCATTATAAATTTTATGGCATGGATCGTAGATTCCTAAGTTTTGTAATGAAATAATTAGATGGAGAAGAAAAAAAGGAAGCATCTAGAAATCTTTTTATTAAATATTTAAATAGAGAAGATCTAGAACTATTTCAATATAGAGATATATCAAGAAGAGTATGGTGATGAGAAGTAGTGAACAGGCTATTCATGTGATTATAGTGTGAATGTATGAGTATTGCAGAAGAGACAAAGTTTTTCTATTAAATAATAGAGAAAGAAACCTAGTCAAAGATGTGAAGGACAATAATGCTATATTAGATTAGAGAACATATCAGATTAAAAAGAGATCCAAAAATAACTTATCAAGAGAAGATTAAGGATCATGTATTGAATTAATTTTAATAGATTGAATCAAGGTAATTCTCTTAATAGAGTGATCTTAACATGTCTTTGTAAATCTCCTAACAAAGTCCTTATTTTGTTGTAATTTTGAAATCCTCTAATAGGGTGAGATCTAACAATCTCAAAATCTTTTAACAAGGAAGAACCCTCACAGGGTAGATCATTGGATATGGTCAAACATTTTAACCATAATAAGTTAACTTTATTACTATAGTAGTGAAGATTTGTGGGTGTCATCCCCACCCCAATTTTACCTCCACCTTTAAGTATTTTAGGGTAATCAAATATTTGTGTCACGTGATTAGTTTTTATGCATGCAATTGATAGATTTGATCTATATGTTATTATAGTTTGAGTATATATGTTACGCATGTAGTTTGGACCATAGTAATGGTTACCACTTTTCATCATGAAAAAATTGGATAAAAAGTGTGTGTACCAATTTTTAAAGGCTTCACACAAAATCTCCACATGCCTTTGCATGAACCCAAGTGGCTGCCAAATCTGAATGAAGGCACATAGGCTTCGCACGAAGCCTATGTGGTACATAAAATCATAAGGGCTTCAAGAAAATCCCTAAGAGCTTCACACAATGCCTTTAAGGATTTGATTTTTATTGTGTGGGATGGGGGCTTCACTCAAAGCTCATCTAGGATTGGTCGTTAACCACGTCAGGGACTTTACATGGAGCCCCTATGGGTGAAGACCCCAAAATAGGCTTCACACAAAAAGGGCTTCATGTGAAGCCTCTATAAAAGGAAATTTCAAGAATTATTCAAAATTTCTATCAAATTTTGGCATTCTAGGGGCTTGAACAAGGGCCAAATAGGTCCATATTCAGAAAGTAAATATATAAAAATGTTGTCCACTCGATAAGATTTTAAATGAGTATATTTTTAGCATATATTATGTTTATTTTGATGCTTTATTTTTAGTTTTATTAAATATAGGCTTTTCTCCATTTCAAAAATCTTTGTTTGAAGCTTTAGGAAAAATAGTAAACAAGATAATAATTTTAAAAAAATATGATCATCAAATTTATGTGTGTTAGCTTTCTAGAAAATCAAGAATTTTTTTATTTCAATAAATACAAATCAAATTATATTGATCAAAAGAAACCTAATCTAAATTATCATTAGTGTCACTTTTCTATTAAATAAAAATTATATTTTTTGACGAAATTGAACCAACAAAACTTGCTAGCTATCAATGTTACTATTCTAGCATTGAATTTTTTTTGTAGTTATCACAGTTATAAAAAAATGTTACATTGATCAAAACACCCATCACTCTTTGGAAATGTCAATTTTCATATAATCCGCTTCTCAACAGAGATGGAAAAAGGACTTCAATCAATTTTTAAAAAAAGTTTTAGAAGCTAGATAGAAATTTCTAAAAATTACTAGTTTACTTCATTGTCAAATTCTTGATGATTTTTTAGTAATATGCATTTGAAAATGAATTTTTTCTTTAAAAATATCTATTTTAGTATCAAATTGGGCCAAAAAGTAGGAACCATTACCATGGCCTAACCCATGCATAATCAATTGGATATAAGATGGTAAATGTGGTGAATGCATTATAAATTGTTAAAATTTTGAAAGTGTTATAGATGTTTATTCATCCCCCCTTTCAGTATCTTTGCTTCCAATTAAGATTTCCAATAATAGATATGTCATCCAAATCAGATAGCAAACTATCTCACCAATAAGGTTTGAAATCAATGAAAACACAACAATTATTCTAATAGTAATTTCTAACAAATAAATCATCTTTGAGGCAATACATAAAACTATGCCATGTTCAAAGTTTGAACGAAACTCATAACATGTTCAAATGCTTGTATGTTAATAATAAAATTGTTCGAAACAATACATAAAACTATGTCATGTTCAAATTTTTTATGTCAATAATAAAATTTTTCATGGACAAATTTATCATTCTATGTGAGGCATCATTTTCTTATCTTCGGTGTTAAATATTGGCATAAAAATTATGATATCCAAATGCTTGTTAGGCTTTATCCTCCAATGACTATGTACCAAAGCTTATCAAATTTGGAAAGTCACTTAAATTCCAAAATCTCTTTGAAAGAGAACATTTGTCATTTGTGCCTTCTTATGCAAGCAAACATGTGCATGCAAGAGTCAAGAATGTACTATAGTCGAGGGAAAAAATTTTAAATGGAAATTATTTATGGAATATACTTTGGTAAAGTTGGAAAATATTATAATTCATTATTATTATTTTATGTGAGTACTTTTAAGTGGATGGTGCTATTCTTGGTGTAAAATAATCACCTCATAATAGAATTTTTTTTTGGGTTTAGTTCGTCTTCATAAAATTACAAAAAAATGATGGAAAATAATATGTTTTGTGTATTGCATTAAATAAGTCTAATTTGTTTTTATTTTAAATTATCTTAAGATATATCTTATTATGTTTCTTTCATTTTTATAATTTTGACATTTAAAAGTTTTATGATTTTCATCTAATTCAAATATGTATATGTGAGATTGGTTAACATTTTTAAAATTAGACTTAGTCTCACATTCCAAAAATCTATTAACAAGTAGTTATTCTAATTTTTTCTAACTCATATATTATCAGTGAACATATAAACATTTATTTCTAGATGAACATATATAGATAGTAGAATTTTATTTCTTCTCATGAAAAAATTAGACAATTAAGATAATCCTACAATATTAGAATGAATTTTACCATTAATCTAACATATATGTAGTTGTAGTCTCATCCATTCATAGGATTAAGATGGTTTCAATTGATATTTCTTCAATCTTAATTTAAGACATTCAATTTAATAAAATCAGCAAGGAACTCTCCAATGATTATCAAAATACATTTATGTTGGTCTCATTTTGTCTTTGACAATTGAGTGTCAACACACTTAACCAATTTTGAAGATGATGCCAAGTATAATATAGATGTCGAGCTATAGTATGTGTCAAGTTAGAGATTTAATAGGTGTAGAGTGAACTTCTAATGCCGAGTAAACTTTTGGTGCCAAGTCACTATAGGTGCCGAGCAGAGTATAGATGTCAAGTGAGATAGAGTTACTATAGGAGCCGAGCAAGACATAATTCCTATATTTGTCAAGCATCAGCAATTAGTAAGTGCTGAATTACACAGAATTAGTATATGAGTTTGTGCTTTCACAAACTCAGAGGTAAACTATTTTTTAGCCAACTTAAGATGAATCTCGAAGGATCTTAAAGATAAGATTAAATCTTTTACATTCCCTACATAATTAACATGTGACCAATAAGAAAAATGGAGAAAGCATGCAACCAATAGGAAAAGTGAAAGAATTGAGAAGGAAAAGAAGGATGAATATTGATTGTAGATTCATACCTAACCCTAAGTCTTTGAAGGCTTTAAAAGGAGGACAATATCCCATAATTCACGTGCGTGTAAAAGAGATATATGGGAGAATACTAGCAAAGTTCAGAGGGGTATAAGGACTTAGAAGGAATAGAAGCATTGAAAAATTTAGTTTGTGAGAATAGAGCATCAACACTTTGAGCAAAGACATATCAGATCAAGGATCTAGAATCAGCAATTGAAGATTGTAAGTCATTAGGTCAATACATTCTAATACTTTCTAGCCATTGTATTAGGAATGAAAATCCTATGATGATAGGTTGGTCTAACAACCATGTTGTAAGCCTTTCAACAAGGTGCTAAATCCTTTAACAGGGTAACATTCCAAGTGAGTGTTTGCAAATCCTTTAGAGAGGTCACCTTTAATAGAGTGTAAAGCCTTCAATAGGGTAGGCCTTTTATAGGGCAGACCATTGGAAGTGGTCAAACTTTGTAACCTTAAATAGTTACATATTGTTGCAGTAATAATTTGTGGGTGTCATCCCCACCCTACTTTTACCTTCTCATTTTGGAGGGTTTTCTAGGTGACCAAATCTTGTGTTATCTATTTTCATGCATGTCTTTATTTTTATGTTAATTAGATATGGTAGATGCATGTGAATGATCTCAGCTAAATTTTTTAAAAGGTTAAAGTTAGTTACTTCTAATTCACCCCCACCCCCCCAAGAAGTAAATCTTCCCATTTGTAAATTCCAACAATTGGTATCAGAGCCAAGTTCTCATAGGGAGGAGCCTTATAGCTTAGAGAAAAGATCTGGAAATGGATGTTTACAAACATGGAAAGGTCATAGAAAACTAGGTGATTGATATACAACTTACTCTATATACTTTGGAAGAAGATAGAGAAGAATTAAGGAAATCTTTAAAGAGAAGAAGAGAGATTGTCATAGCCAAGAATGATACACAATACAAGGATATTGACAACTCAAAATTGTTTGCAAATGGAGATTCTAAGGAGTTTGATGTAGCATTAGCATATCTGATGGAGAAAAATAGAGCCCAAGCAGAAGAGATTGGAACACTGAAGCTTGAACAAGAATCACAAGCCATAATGCTTTGTGAAGTAACTGAATAGAAGAAAAGATCCATTGAAGATAAGGCTATGCTAGAAGAAGACAAGAGAAACCTTACCAATAGACTAGAAGAAAAGTCAATTGAGCTTGCAAGAATCTTCAACATGCAACAGGACACCCTAAGCCAGATGATGAATGTACATTATGAACTGAATGTCAAACATATTGAGATCTCCATATTGAAGATGCAAAATGAAAAATTGCAAAATGACCTAAAAAGAGAGAAGGAAATTGCAGAGAGCTTCAATAAATCTAATGAGGCCATCAAGTACTTTGAATAGCTACTAAAATTACTAAGAGCCAACAATGATACTTTGGGACTAGGATACACTAGCACTACAAAAGGAGAGTCATCCAAGACTATAGAAGAAAGAAGTGACAAATGTAAGAATACTAAACCTACTTGTCATTTTTGTGGTAAAAAAGGACATACCTCAAATGTGTGTAGGGGAAAAAATGCCCATCAACATTACAAACCTAAGAATATGGGTCACTATCATAAGTGCAACAAGCAAAGACATCAAGCACATGACTGTAGAACTAGGACTATTAGAACACCAAGATTTGAAGGACACTGCTAGAATTGCAAGAAGTATGGACATAGAGCTTTTCAGTGTAGATCAAATCCTATGTGGACACCTAATTAGCCAAAAAGGGGAGATAATCATGGACATCACTATAATTGGGACTACAACACTAGGTATAGTTTCCATTATTGTCAAGAATATGGACACATCTTTGAGAATTGCATAAGAACACACTTCAGCGAAAACTACAACAAATGGTTGAGTCAAACCACATGTTTCAATTGTTTGAAGATTGGTAATATCAGTAGAAATTTCCCAACAAGGTCAAAGGTACCCAACTCAAAGTTCAACAAAGAAAAAGGGAAGGTAGATGTTGAACACATCAAAGAAGTAATGAGTTAGACTTGGAAGAAGAAAGATGGAAGTAGCACATCCAATGAAGGAATCACTTCACCTAAAAGGTCAAGTGGTCACACTTCATCCAATTAAACAAAAGGTGTGTGGAACTGATATACATAGCTTTATCATACATTAGCTCCTAGATAAGCAATACTAAAAAGGAGAGATTAGCATGAATAGAGATGCAAAGTCAAAATTTCAAAATTTCATAAGTGTTGCCAAGTTTCCTTCAGATGCCTAGTAAAATCCTAGTACATGCTAAGTTGTTTGCAAAAGTCAGCAGAAGTTGAATGATCAGTTTTAGCTAAGTTGGTAGTGGAACCTAAGCAAAGGGAAACTCTAGTCGATGTCAAGTGTTTGAAAGACAATGGAGGCCAAGTAATGTAGAAATGCTTAAGAAGTTATGTGGGAAGCTATAAATGCACTAAGCATTAAATGCTACAAAATAAGGGTATATAATCACATTTTGAACCATTTTTCTTCATCACAAACAAAGAGAAAAGATGAAGAAGAGTGCAAAATGATTTCTAAGTAGAGAATCCAGCATTTGAGTAGATTTTTATGAAGATTCAGCACAATTTCATCAATTTCAAGGTATTTATACTAGTTCCAAGCTATGCAATTTCAAATTTCTTCATGTTTAAAACCTTAGATAGAAGAAATGGCCTCTAGTTCTAGGAAACCATAGGAGAAAGAGCCGTTTGAGGCCCAATTAGTGTCAAACAAAGTTAAACAACTAGAATTTTAGCCAATCCCTGAGGTTGCTTATAAAAATGACCTAGCCAAAGCCCTATCTATTATTCCACCTAAAGTTTTCATGGTCTAGGATGTTAGGAGATGCTATAACTACAAGATTGGTGCTATTGGGGAAATGGGAATGAGAGAAGCTTATGATAGATTGTGTGAAAATGGAGTATTGAAGGAAGAGTACCAAATAGTTGAAAGGAAGGGTCTGACTCATGCCCTAGAATTCCCCACTATCTTTAAAACTAAATGGATTAAGATAGTGTTGAGTAGGATTCATGATGGAAGTATATGGCTGGAGGATGGCCTAATCAAGATATCAAAGAGGATCATTCATAGGGTAATAGGGTATCCAATCCTAGACTAGCCTAAAACCCCATTGAGAAAAACATAGGAGCCAAATGGAACAAGAGCAATGACTATAGATACTATCCATGATCCTCTTGTTGACTTTCCTATTAGAGTCATTTCACACAAATTTTATTAGTCTCGTAGACTTAATAATTTTCCATGCATTGCAGTAGATGTTGGCTACAAACTAGTCAAAAAGGATCATACTTATGATCTTGCAAAATTTCAATTCCAACAAATTAATGAGAACTTAGGAACAATAAGGAGAACTAAGGGAGCACAATGCAAATTTGGTGCAATTTTGATTTGTATATTTTTCTATATAAAAAATGAATTTCAATCTTTTGGTAAAGTTAGCTAGAAAACCAATAGGTCCATTATAGCTCAAGTCAATGAATACATTGAACAAATGGGAGCTAATTTTGAAACTCTTATGAAAAGTTATTTTGAAGATTTCAAGAAATCCATGAAGCAGAGACTGAGGATACCTATTTCATTGATTGAGAAACATGTAAATGATGTATGTTTTCTTGTAGATATTGATTATACCTATATTCAAGCAGCCATACATGAGGTTAGATGGTTAAGACCTCTTGGATATGAGATAAACATAGATGAGGCATTCGTAGCTATAACAATGTTACTAGTAGAAGAAGTAGATAAGAAAGAACCACATTTTGGGACTTATGTTGTGGTAAGATCAAAGCTAGACATGGAGTTGAAGACTGCCTCCACATTGAAGAAAAAGGACAAACTAGTAAAGAAGCTAAAGGCCAAATTTGGAGACAGGGCAGCTAAGGCAGAGGAAGAAGAAGATGAAGAAGTTGATGATGATAAAGAAGAACAAGGACAAGAGCCACTTACACTAACCCAATGCATCAATAAGGATGTAGAAGAAGAAGAAGGTGTTGAGCAGGAAGGACCAAAAGTAGAACCTAAGAAGAGGAAGGCACAAAAATAGCCTGTTGCACAACCTAAAAGGAAAAAGAAAGTAGCTAAGATGAGCCTAGCCAAGCCTACCACAAGGGAAGATACAAGGGCAACAAAAAAAGTTGCCAAAGGACAAGAAAAGAAGAAATCCATAGAGAAAGAGGGGCTAGCAGAGAAGAAAAGAAGAAAATATGTGGCACGCCAAGAGTTAGATGAAGAAAGGACAAAATTTGATAATGAACAATTCACAGTGGTAAGTCACACCACCAAATCTCATCTTGAAAGTGTTTATGATAGCACTAGGAACAATGTAGATTATACTAGATTGAAAACCATTGATTTTAATAAGCTAAGTAGAGAAGAGCAGAACATAGTGGAAGAATGTATCTACACTATGATGGCCAAGTTCAAGACTACTCCACTTGAACTTGATAATTCTATGCCTAAGGAGCTAAGTTCACTAGTTAAAAATAAATGGCATTATGGCCTAAACATGGAGAAAGACATAAGAGAGTCAAATTTTGCTTGTGTAATGACTGAACTTACTAAAGGTCAAATAAGTAAGGATAGCAAGAAACATGGGAGTAAATTTGCACCCAAATACAGAGCCTTTGACATTCTACAAAATAAAGTTGAAGATGTTGTAAAGAAGTCCACTCTCATGTGGAAAGTTATATATGGTCTCCAAATAGTCAAGGAAGGACAAGAAGATCCATTTGAGGGAAGAAATAATGATGAAGAGGAAGAGGAAAATGAAAAAGAGGAAGAAGGAGAGAAAGAGAAGGAAGAAGTAATAGTGGAGAAGGAGATATAGAAATGTGTTGAGGCAACAACTGAAGAGTAGAAACAAGAACAAAGTGTCCAAGAAACATAAATGCCACCACTTAGTCCTCCACATATAGCACCTAGTCTATAGAAATAGTAATTGTGAAAGATTTTCTTGACACTACTGGTTAGAACATTAACCCATTGACTACAGAGGATCTTAGAAAGATCCTTCACCAAACAAATTTACAATCATAGTTGTGTACAAATCTTGTTTTGGTGATTGTAGAAGAGTTATAGAAGGTTGTAGCTAAAATTATCAAGGAGAAGGTGAACATACAAGAACCACCTTCACAACCTCCTATAGCTAAAAGTGATCAACCATAAGAGAAAGTAGCACAAGACTCATTTTCTAAGGTTGATTCTAAGGTTACAATAACTTCAACTATTGAGGAGAAAATAGGAAAGAAAGATACAACTAATCCTACAGTAAAAATCCAAGGTGTACCTCCTCTAATCACTAGAATTGATTAAGGTAGAATGGAAGAAGATAAGGAAGAAGAGAAAATCCCTAAGGAAAGAGAGCAAGAGGAAATCTAAACATTGGTTAACTTGCCTACTACAGGGACTCCCACCAATTAGTCAAGCACTAATGTAGTACCATTGCAAATATCAGCACTAGGCTCAAGCTCCACCAAGGTAGCAAGGGCACTTCATTATGGAGACCCTACACTTGATGAAGAGATAGTCATACCAAGTTATGACTGCAAGATAATGAACTTAACATAGATCAATGAAGTGTAAGAGGCACTTTAGAAGAAGAAGAAGAAGCAAGAAATACTCATGAATGAGTATAGGTAGAGGCAAGCATTAATAGAAATCAAAGACATCTTCCTTTATACATTCAGCTTACCAGTAACTGATGAAACAAAGTGCATTATGGAGCAACTATCCAACATAGTTAAATTATTGGAATGGTCTGAGAAGAAGTTTCAATTGAAGGTTAATGAAAAGATATCTAGTGAGATAGCACTATCATAGGTTGAACTAGCTAAGAAGGTTGAGAAAGTGAAAACAATACTTGAGAACATATTCTCATTGTACTCCAAGTTGTGTGATTCCTCATATTTCACACAAGAGACTAGCCAGAGAATATTGAGCTTGGAGAGGAACCTTAAAATATCAAGCACACAACTACCTAAGGATTGAGCTCAAAGTGAGAAGTATTTTCCCACAAGGCTTCACACTCAAAAGAAGTTAGTTGTATTAACAACAAAACAAACTAATATTAAGGCCAAATTGATACAAATATAGTCTGCAATCACCCCACACCTAGAAGTATTGCATAAAGAAATGGCCTATGCAAAATATGTTTTGAAGAAAGATCCAAATCTTTCTACATTATAAGGCCTAGTACATCTTGCAGCAAAGACAACCATCTAGCTCAAAGCACTAAAAATTGCCTTAGACAATTGGGATTCTTCTCTATAGATAATAATGGAGGTAAATAAAACATTTTTGGCTAAATATTCCATTCATTCTTAGGACCCTTTGACATAAGTGTCAAAAAGGGGGAGATAATACATTATGTAGATATGTGGGGAAATACATTTTTGAGATAGAGATAACAAGATATAATAATTTGGGGGAAATAATAAATGAGACCCAAAGGAGAAATAATACCCAAAGGGGGAGATATTCAAATTTTGAATTTTGAAGAGAAATAAGGAGATACAACCAAAAGGATACAAAAATTGCAAGGAGATGTGTGAAAGGGGGAGCAAACATAGAGCAGATATAGACCAAAAATAGAGTAGATAAAAATAGAGGCAAAGGAATGATAAGGCATATAATGGAAACAACATGAGACAAATTCAACATAAGGAATCTTGGATACATAAATGTCACATCAGCTTAGGGGGATTTAAATTTTTTTGAGATATATAGTCTTTTACAAAATTTTGAACAAGTTTTTTGATGTTTTGTACACAAGCTGAATAGGATACATATTATACTCATAAAGACCAGATTCATAATGCTTAGTTAAGTTTTTTTTCTACTCATGTCAAAGGGGGAGATTGTTGGTCTCAAATTGGTTTTGACAATTGAGTGTCAACACACTTAACCAATTTCCAAGATGATGCCAAGTATAATATAGATGCTGAGCTATAGTGTGTATCGAGTTAGAGATTCAATAGGTGTTGAGTGAACTTCTGGTACTGAGTCACTATAGATGTTGAGTCACCATAGATGTAAAGTCACTATAGGTGTCGAGTAGAGTATAGATGCTGAGTGAGACAGAGTTACTATAGGAGCTAAGAAAGACATAATTCTTGTATGTGCTAAGCATCAGCAATTAGTAAGTATTGAGTTACATAGAATCAAAATATGAGTTTGTGCCTTCACAAACTCATATGTAAACCATTTTTGAGCCAAATTAAGATGAATCTCAAAGGATCTTAAAGATAAGATCAAATATTTTACATTCCCTATATAATCAACATGTAACCAATAAGAAAAATGAAGAAAGCATGCAACCAATAGGACAAGTGAAAGAATTGAGTGAGAAAAGAAGGATGAATATTGATCATAGATTCATACCTAACACTAAGTCTTTGAAGCCTTTAAAATGATGACAACACCCCATAATTCACATGTGTGTAAGAAAGATATATGGGAGAATACTAGCAAAGTTCAGGGGGGTATAAGGACTTAGAAGGAAGAACAACATTGCAAAATTCAGTTTGTGAGAATAAAGCAACAACACTTTGAGCAGAGACATATCAAATCAAGGCAGGATCAGATAAGATTGAGCAGAACTAGGATTTGGGATCAACAATTGAGGATTGTAAATCATTAGGCTTAATACATTATAATACTTTCTAGCCATTGTATTAGGAATGAAAATCCTATGATGATAGGTTGGTCTAACATCCATGTTGTAAGCCTTTCAACAAGGTGCTAAATCCTTTAATAGGGTAACTTTCCAAGTGAGTGTTTCTAAATCCTTAGATAGGTCACTTTTAACAGAGTATAAAGCCTTTAACAGGGTAGGCCTTTCATAGGGCAGACCATTGGAAGTGGTCAAACTTTGTAACCTTAAATAGTTACATATTGCTATAGTGATAATTTTTGGGTGTCATCCCCACCCCAATTTTACCTTTTGATTTTGGAGGGTTTGTGGGTGACCAAATCTTGTGTTATCTATTTTCATGCATGTCTTTACTTTTATGTTAATTAGATATGGTAGATGCATGTGAATGATCTAAGCTAAAAATTTTAAAAGGTTAAAGTTAGTTACTTCTAATTCACCCCCCTCTCTCAGAAGTAAATCTTTCCATTTGCAAATTCCAACAATTTAATCCCCTCGCCCTATACTTTGAGTTTATCATCTCTAGAGTATAGTCTACAAAAAATAAAAATAGTATAGAATTTATGTAATTTTAAATTTTATTACAATTCTAAGGTATATTTTAGGATATATTATATATTTATCTCTTAAAAATTCAACTCTTACTTTGATTTTAACATACTAATCAATAGAAAATTGACCAAAAGTCATTGAATGTGAATTCACTTGCTCCTATTAGACTTTGATATCAATTTTTTTATTGCTTAGATTGAATAACCTTGATTTTATTAATGAATGCAATATTTCTTAACCTATGATTTTTGTAGACATGTATAATTTAAGAATTTTTTCTTCATCATTTGTTCAATATCAATTAAAATAACTTTTATTTATTTAATTATCAAGAACTTTGATTATCTCAATTTTCTCATATTAGCTAAAGATTATTTTATTTAATAAAATTATTATGTTTCATTAAGAATTTTTTTTTAAATTATTCAATTATTTTATCCTATCTATAATTCTTGTATTCCATAAATAATGATTTCAAAATTATTTGGTTATAGATACCATTATTCCATTGTCAAAGTTATCTTAATGAAAATATCATAATTATTCAATAGTTGAACAAGATATAGAATTTAGGTTATACTCACACTTCCTTATTTTCCCAAAATAAATAAAATAATTATTTTATTTATTTCCTTTTTGACCACCACTTTCTTCTGTGTGATCTTAGCCATAATCATTTTTCAAATGGGACTAAAGTTATTGAATGTGAATTCACTTGCTCCTATTAGACTTTGATATCAATTTTTTTATTGCTTAGATTGAATAACCTTGATTTTATTAATGAATCCAATATTTCTTAACGTATGATTTTTGTAGACATGTATAATTTAAGAATTTTTTCTTCATCATTTGTTCAATATCAATTAAAATAACTTTCATTTATTTAATTATCAAGAACTTTGATTATCTCAATTTTCTCATATTAGATAAAGAATATTTTATTTAATAAAATTATTATGTTTCATTAAGATTTCTTTTTTAAATTATTCAATTATTTTATCCTATCTATAATTCTTGTATTCCATAAATAATGATTTCAAAATTATTTGATTATAGATACCATTATTCCATTGTCAAAGTTATCTTAATGGCAATATCATAATTATTCAATAGTTGAACAAGATATAGAATTTAGGTTATACTCACACTTCTTATTTTCCAAAAATAAATAAAATAATTATTTTATTTATTTCCTTTTTGACCACCACTTTCTTCTGTGTGATCTTAGCCATAATCATTTTTCAAATGGGACTAAACTTAATTGTTCATCTATCTCCCTCCATTTCTATAAATTCAAACCTTTCTCTCCTTTATCTCTTTAACTATAGCTTGATCTTTTCTTTTATCTAGTAAACTCCTTGAATTTTTTTATTTATGAGAGAAAAACTAATTAGTTTTGAAATATTTTTAGGACAATAAAGATTTACAACATGAGAAATCTTTGAGATGCTTGTTTCTTTGTTTTCATCTTTGTTTATTGCATTTGTTCCATTTTTCTCTATTGATGGGATACATTTGTGCTTTCCATTTTTTCATATAGAGGAAATATATTAACCATTTTTTATCAATTTCAAATCCTCCAATATGTGCATATATGGTATTATATTTCCCCATCAATACATACCATGTGACAAGGTCATAATTAGACTAAGTTTATATTCATATTTTGGCATGCTTTGTGTGATCCATGTCCCAAAAAATTAATTTTTATTTGATTTGTTAACATTTTTGTAGGAATAGTTATCAAATTTGCACTTTTGGCATAATTTTTCATAATAGTGTTTACATCTTTATTTATGATTTCAAGATGTTATCAACTTAACAAGTGCCTTTCTTTCTACAATGATAATATTTAAATAAAAATTCTAATGTGGAGCTATTGTTATGCTTCAACATATTCTAATTGTTATATCAACAAACATCCCCTTCTTGGAAGAAAACAAACCTGAAAAAGAATCTCCTCCTTGGAGGGTGATTCTTTTTTAGGCATATGTAATTGGTCTATCAACAAACATCCCCTGCTCAAGGGGAGAAGGAATACTTAAGGAGAATGAGATAGACTTAAGTCTATAAACATCCCGTACTTGGAATTACATAGAAAAAAAACATACAAACCAATTTATATAAGACAAGATTCTAAGATTTTACTCAAGTTTAATTAGTATACAACAAATTGAACATAAAGCTTGATAACTAGCTGCGACACTACTGAAATTGTTAGAGTGGGGTTACCATTGCACCAAAAGACTAATATTTTAATGCTCGATAAAACTACTCAACATATAGTACAAAAAAGGCATTTTAGCCCTTGACATGAATCCTGAGGGGAGTGCTAAATAAATTTTAAATAATCTCTCAATTAGCATTACTTGAGGGTTTGAGGATTCAAACCTGTGACCAAGCTTTAATGCCACTTATTAGAGTGGGGTTTCCATTTCACCAAAAGATTGATCTTTCAATGATCAATACAACCACTCAAATTATAGTATATAGGAGTTGGTTAAGCCCTTGTCACAAATCTCAAGGGGAGCACTAAACAAATTTCTAACAATAATTAATTAGAAGAAATCAAGCAACATGCCTGAGTGTGAGGCCTTCCAAGTTAAGTCCATATATGATGAAAATATGGAATTAGAATCCAAAATCACATTCTATCTTCTTCTTCAATATCCTCCTATATTAATGATGAACTACCTCTAGCCAAGCTTCTTATATAGCCAACTAAGCCACAAGTTGGTTAGTTAAGCATTTAATTACATTATAGGTTCAAACTTGGAATATTAAACCAAACCCAAATAAAATAGAAACATAAAGTGACACACACTCAAAATCTGATCCACATGCACTTGAGAAGTTATGTCCTATTTCTGCATCATTCTAGCATGACTTAGAAAACTACACCAAAACAAGCAACACACCTCACAAGAATAGAAATGAAGAAAATAGAGACTACAAAGAATAAACACAAGTTAACACATAAAAAGATAAAGGTTGGTGCACTTAGAATGATGATCCCAAATAGGTCATTGAAAAAAATTTAACTTCGCATGCCACAAAATCACAAATAGTAATGACTACTTACAAGGACCAGATGGGTATAGAAAATAAGATAATTTTTTGGTTGATATTGTTGGATATAATTGTCTAATTGTGTGTTATCTTTGATGTCATACACATATTAGTTGTCTGTTAGTGCTTACCAAACTCACTCAGGCGTTGAAGGAAATTATGGTAGTTAGTAGTGTTAATCAAGTTCCCATGGTTAACAAAAGAAATTTGGTCAAAGTTAGTATTAACCAAGTTCACTTGGTTGCTGAACGATTTGTGCAAGTTCGCAGTGTTAACCAAGCTTCTCTTGATTAACTCAGGAAATCATTTCAAAACCAGTGTTTATCAAGCATGGTAAGGTAATGAAGAATTTTATTATATGAAGCCTAAGTATTGGTTCTAGCCTACTATGGTAATGATTATTGGTCATTATAAATTGTATTGAGCCAACTTGTCAATCTGGAAGATATAAATATAAGGTCAAGTTGTGATTTTCAAATGCATGCAAATGTATTGATTGGATTGAGAAGGAAAGTGTCAGAGAAAACTTGAAGGATAAATAGATATCCTTATGAAGCAAAAAAGTAATATTCAATTAGGAAGGATCAATTTTTTGAGCTAAACAAAGATTGGGATTCAACAATTTAGTTGCATCTTAATCAAGTCATTTCATTGTTACTCTTTAACCATTGTAGCAATGATCTAAAGTCTCTTAATAGAGTTGGTTTAGCAACCTATTGTAAATCCTCTAACAAGGTGACAATTCCTTTGAATTGTTTTAAAGACCACTCACAAGGCCACTCCTAACAGGGTGATTAAATCCTCTAACAAGGTCACACCTAATAGTGTGTTTTGTAACCTTTAATCGGGTTGGCTCCTAACAGGGCTCGCTTTAGAAGAGTGAAAAACAATAACTAGTAACATTGGTGCTTTTTCCCATATTCTCTTGTGTTCATTTACTTTCTCTCATGTCAAAAAATTATTACTATTAGTATTAGATCTGCTAATGTAAGACACACTTTGTATTTAACGAGTTACAACATTTTTCTGTTTGTTTACCAAGTGACAACATTAATTAGTTTTATAAGTTATGATGACATCTAAGGGATCTAGGAAATATTTTTGCAGTAACTGATTCACCCCACCTCTCAGTTAATCCATCTACATTTCCAATAGATACAAGATTTCTCCAAGAACTAAGATGATCTTGCATTACAAAGTTTTAAGATCATGGAGAACCCTAATTGAAACGGTTGTAGAGTGATGGATCTAGTTTATGATGTATAGCTAGCAAAAGGTTATCATTCTTTTAGGAACTATTATCAAAATAGTTTGAGGTAGAGGAAATGCAAATAATTCTATAATAGACATGTTGAGAAAAATTGTAGCTAGAGTTGAATTTGTTGAGATAACCCATACAAGAGTACATCATAATAATTTTAGTGATGAAAAAGAAGTATTTACACCTAATCCTTAACCTAGAGAGGAACATGATGAGGAAAGGCCTTTTAGATCTTTGTCTATAGAAAATTTGAGACCCTCTGATGAAATTTCAAGTTAATGTGGAAAGATTGATATTAATGCTTTAGTGTATTAAACTCTAAGATAGAAAATAATTTTAATTATGAAAGTATCATTGAGAATAGAAAAGAAAGGATAAAACTACTAATTTGAAGGGACATACTTCTCTTTGGTGGGCACACTTACAACCTGATAGAAAAAGAAGAGGAAAATAAAAATTAGGTGAAAATGGTTGGTACATTGAAAGAAATTTCTCTATAATTATGTTTATTAAATTAATGAATTAATAAAAATGTAATGTTAGAGATAGAAATACATGAATATGAATGATTATACTATGGAATTCCATAAATTGGACATTTGATCTGGGCAAGTTTATAATGAGGCTAAAATAGTTTCTAGATACTTGAATGGACTAAGAACTCCAATTCAATATGAATTCAATTTTTTTGAAAATAGAAAGTGTTGAGGAAGTATACTTGTATTCCTTGAGAGATAAAGAAATATTGGCAAAGAACATAAAATATAGAAAAAGGAAAAGAGGCAGAATATTTTAGCAAAGTAGAGGTAGATCTTATGGAGAAAGTAGCAGATTTTGTAATATATTATTGCATGAAAAGGGAAAATTAGTATGGAAAGAAGATAATGCTAATGGAGGAAGAGGTAATTATACTAGAGGTAATTATTCTAGCTACAATAGGAGTAATAGTATTGGAAAAATGGAAGATAGATCTTGGTTCAAGGGTACTTGTTTCAAATATGGAAAAGAAGGAAATAGAGTGGGTTAGAGAAGTAGATCTAAATTGATCTTGAGTTGGTGGTGGATTTTCTTTCTAGAGACCTAGATCTCTTGGTTGCAAGGTGGTAGATTGTGGTTCTGACTTGCAATTGTAGAGGGCTTATAGATGGATCAATGGATGGAAAGATGGAAGAATGATCTTGTTGAGGGATGATCATAGAGAGTTTGTGGATTGTAAATCTGTGGTCTTTGCACTTGTGATGTGGTTTTTGATTGTTCATGCAAGGTGGAAGGTTGTGATCAGAATTACAAATAATTCAAGGTTGTCACAAGTAGAATGGGAAGGATTTATTGCATAGGGTTTACGAAGATCTTTAGAGATGGATCCAAGAGGATTAGACCTTGAGATGATTGAAAATATCCACAATGTGTTGGAAAGGATGTTTTATAAGATATCTACTTAGGTTGAAGCTAGTTTGGCTTATCAAGCTAAGAAGGTCGTTTCTTAGTTTGAAACTAGTTTGGCTAGTCAAAATAAGGATAAGATGAGGAAGGTATTTTGTAGATGTTTGTGGAGTTGGAGTTTACCAATCCAAAAGAGAGTTGTTTGGCTAGTTAAGAGACTTGTTCATGAGTGAAGATGGCATGACAAGATCAAGGTGGAAGATGTTGGTTTTGCTGATTATTTTGTGAAGCCTGACACAAAACTTGTAGAGCAGCTAGAGGTTGTTGCTAAAGATATTCCTAACCTTGTTGATGATGGGATAGACATTGGTTTTCATGATTAGTCGATCAGATCTGACATGGAAATTGTAGAACACTTGATCATGAATGATCTAGTTGCTGATCATGATGAGTTGTGTATTGTAGAGCATCTTGTTGTGAGCAATGAGGTTGATGGTGTTGAGAGTTTGGCATGTGTTGATGCAGATCTATATATAGCTACTAATGTGGAGTTCATTGCTGCTACTGTGGATTCACTAGTTGTTAATGTAGATGAGGATTTTCTAATGAAGAATTATGTTCAGTTTTTTCTTTGGTATGAGCATGCTAATTGGATTGCTGATATGTATTTGATTTTGATGTTTCAGTGGATGAACATAGATGGTGGATTTTCAAATTTGTTCTATTGACTTTGATGAAGTGGAAGCCTTTAATAAAGATGAAGTTGGTTGTAGATCTTTCTTTAGGCAACCTGATGCAGGAGCATTGGGATTGGATTTTGGTAGTGTGATGCTTATAATATTTAGTGATGTGTTGGTGACACATTGAGGAACCTTTACTCATGATTTCATAGAGATTGGATGGATTGAATTGAAGTTTGAGTTGTTTGTACCTTGTTGCTAGAACTGTATTTTCTGGTTTCTAGGTGCCTATTGTAGAATGTGTAACTAATTTTTTGCAATCAATTAGAGAATTTAACTTTTAAGGATTGAAAAAGGCCTATATTTCTTCCTTTTATCAAAGGCACAAGCTCTAATTCCTCATAAGTTGGGAGATATGGCAATTCTTCCAAAGCATCAATTTTTGGTAGTTTTGCATGATAGTTTTTTATGCTTGACTTTCTGGATGGGTGCACACTTATCCTTAATGAATCAACCTTTGTGCATTTAAGGGGTTGTAGAGGATGCTAACTTATACCTTTTTTTTGAAGTGTGAGTTATAATTCAATTGGAGCTAGGAGATATCACAATTTTTCTTGGGTATCAATTTCTGGACAGTTAAGTTCTGTGGAGGCCAACTTGTGGCTCTTAAAGTATTTAATGTTAGTTTTTGGTATTTTGGGACAACTTGTGACTTATATTGGTATAAGTAGGGGTTGTGGTTAATTATTTTAGTCATTCATGATGGATCAAATTATTCATTTGGAGTGATTCTATGGATAGAGCATCAAATGTGAGGCAATTTACATCAAGATTATGATGGAGTTATGAGTGTGTGGAAAAAGTGTTGAATGTGAGGTAGTTTACACTTGGATCTTGGATAAGTTGGAGCAAAGCTAAGGATTTAGTTTGAAAGAAATGATATTACTTGGAGGGCTTACAAGCACAAGTTTAGATTTTCTTGGTGATTTCTTCCAAGATTGTTGTTATGTCTCAAATATAGACTAGCTAGTGTTTGGGCTAAATCTTGAGGGATCTTGTAGAACTGATTTTATAATTGTTGTATATATTTGGCCCTAACCTAGAGGGTCTTAAAAGTAGGCATATTGCATGTAATTAGTTATCTTTTATGAATACATTGTTGTAATTTGGTGTCAGATCTTCCATTGTTGCTTCTTGCTATTGTGTTTTTGTTGTGTGGTTATATAGCTAGGGGCTAGGACATCTCCTTTAGGGATTCTCCTACCTTGCACTACATCACATATAATATGCTAGGTTGTAAGGCCTTCTGGGTTAGGGGGAAATACAAACAAAAATTACAATACCAATTATAAAAGATCTCACAAGATCTAATTACCACACACCAATTCTAGCTAGTCCAAATCTACAAGTGAATAAAAAAACAACAAGAATTCCACACTTTTACCCTCATGTCCACTAAGAAATTATTTAGTTCCTAAGCTGCAATCCTAGCTCTTCAAAATTCACATGCACACTTCATCCCCTTCTCCAAGCTAGAATGATAATAACTTTTCTCAAGACTCCACAAACCCCTTATATCCAACTAAGCCACAAGTTAGCCTAGCTCATTACAAACCAAATTAAACCCCTTACATTAAATTTAGGTCAAGCCACAAGTTGGCTAAAACACTAAATTAAATACCCACACATAAATTAAATGCCAAAATTCAGCTTACAGATAACTCAATACCAAAAAAAACTAAGATCAAGCCAAGTGTCAACAAAACCAAATTGAACACTAGTAAATTCCCAAGCATTGTCAAGATCTAGAGACCATGTTGATTTCTAGAGACCATGCCAAGTTCAAAAGACCATGCCAAGTTCCAAAGACCATGTTGAGTTCCAAGACCATGTCGAGCTCCTACAACATAAAATATTCCCAATATTGAGCAAACAGTAGTCCTTCTTTGACTAAGTACTAGCCCAAGAAACTTCCAAAGAAATTGCTAAGTCTCTCCCATGAACTCGAAAGTAGTTAGCAAGAAAACCAAAGATGCTCCTACATCAAAAAAGTGTGGTCATAAAGATGAGGTTGGAGGTGTTATGCATTGAAATGGAGTTGTTATGCACTAGACCATGCACTCCTTTCAAAGAAAATGCCTAAATGAAAATGCTGATCACCAATAAAAATAAAAAATAGATCTTTTTGAAAAGCTTCATCTTCATTTGACAAGAAACCCATAGGAAGCCCAATGCACCAATTCATAGGGTAAGTAGCCTCCCAATGACAAAATGTAGACCAAAGAGCTATGAAGGTAAAATATCCCAACCAACATACAAATTATTCATTGGCTCATTAATAGAAAAGAAGACCACAACAATGGTGTGATTCTAATCTTGACATTGGTGCAGATATTCAAAGCCCACAGAAAGGGCACTCAAAAACATTTGGATGCTCACCCAAAATTCACAAGATTAAATTCTTTTTCCAAACAATGGAGGCATGACTCATGGGTAGAAGTCAGAGATAGGACCCAAAGGAGTCCCATGTAGAAGCTACATCACCCAAGAACAATAAAAAGTGCACATTACTAAGTTCAATTAGAGTGGAATCAACAAATTTCCCCTCCAGACTTCAATAGGTTTGTAGGTGGTGTAGGCACAAACAAAGGTACATGTGTATTCTCCTCCAAACTATAAACAATTTTTAGAGATAACATCAGTGGTTGATGGTGAATATACTCCATACACCAAACTAGAAGCCCAAAGAGGATCCTAATCAGCAACCATCCATCGGTTGACAATAGGCCACATGTAAGAGCATTTAGAGGCACTGTGACATGAGGAGACATGAGATAACTAGGGCCAAAGGCACATCTAACTATTCTAAACCACCTAAAAGAGTAAACACAGTGTCAAATAAAACAATAACAAAAAATACAAGAGATAGAGGAACAAATGGTTTCATAGATTCATTCAAATAACAGGTACATGCATAGTTGTATGACCTTCTACATTATAACCAACATTACAATTCAACTTTAATTCTTAATGAAAAACTTTGCATTCCACTTTCTTCTTCTCTTCTTTCTCTACTTCCATTCAACTTTGATACCTTAAGACTCTACCCAAAACCTTATTAAATACATGTATGGCCACATATCATCATATTGAAAATAAAACAAAATAAACTCTTCTATTAAATGATAGAACAAGTCACAAATCATCTCTTAGAAAATACCTATCACAAAATTAAATACAAATTTGGCTCCAACTAGAACTTGCACATAGACAACTTGGCAAATGAGGGATCGAGAAAATTTCTACAACTCAACAAACTTAGCAATAGTTTGCAACCAAAGACACTTAGCAACCAAAGGAACTCAACAACCAAAGGAACTACACAACCACTTTTAACTCAACAACCAAAGAGAACTTAGAAACCAAAGGAACTCGATAACCACTTTGAACTTGGCAACCAAAGGATAACTCAGAAGTAATTACAAACTTAACAAATAAAGATAACTTGGTAGCAACTGCAAACTTGAAAAACATAGAGAACTCAGTAATGCAAGACATTGTAACTCAGTAGAAACTAAGAAAGTTCATAAGCATGCAGGATAACAATGCAACCTAGGATGCTCCTACATCAAACAGCTAGGGTTGAAAGAAATTATTCTCCTAAACTATTGAGATCTCACAACCTAAGCTGAATCCAACTTAGATTGGGAAATCCATGTAGCATCTTCAATTGTTTTGTTTCTCCACTTTACCATATACTTGTAATCTTTTCCTCTTGTTCTCTTACCAACCTTTTGATCTAGTATCTATTCAAAATCTTCAATTTGCTTCTTAGAATAAATATCTGACACACCAACTTCATCCTCTAACTCATGATACTTATACAAATCAACAACAATGAATATATGAGATATATTCATGTCATCAGGTGACTCAACTTCATAAGCATTACCACTATCAAACTTCTTGAAGATCTTACCAAGTCCAAACTTCTTCATCTTGAACTTATTGTTCCTTTCTTCAAATGAACCATCACCTCATCACTTACTTCAAAAACATGATGTCTTCTAGACTTATCAGCATTCTCCTTATACTTTAGATTACTTTATTCCAATCTTAACTTTAGTTCCACATGCAAAGGCTTCAAAAAATTAGAAAACTCTTGCCCTATAGTGCTTCTCTTCTCTTACCCAACAATATCTCTTGAATTTTATATCCCTTTAGGTTGTATTCTAGTAGCAATCACAAAAGGTGTCTTCCATGTACTCCTATTTATAGAACTATTATATACAAACCTATCTTGTGCTAATACCATCTCCCAATTATGTGGTTTGTCTCCAACTAAACATTTCAAAAAATTACACAAGCTCCTATTCGCAACCTCTATCTATCCATCTATCTGTTGATGGAATATAGAACTAAACTTCAACTCAGTACCCATCTTTTTCCATAAAGTCTTCCAAAAATAGCCAACAAACTTACTGTCTTTGTCATAAATGATAATTTTTGGTAATCCATGCAACTAACAATATTTTTGAAGAAAATTTTAGGAACATTCTCAACATCTATTGTCTTCTTAAAAGGTATGAAATGAGCCATCTTAGAAAATCTATCCACAACAACAAAGATAGAATCATACCCCTTCACTATCTTAGCCAATCATAGAACAAAATACATACTAATTTCACTCCAAGGTTTCTTAGCAACAAAAATAGGTGTATACAAACTAGTATTTTGACTTACTTCTTTTGCAACTTGACAAACTCCACAACTCTTTACAAATTTTAGAACATCCTTATACATCTGAGGCCAATAATACTTTTCCTTCAACAAACTTAATGTCTTGTCAATTCCAAAATGTCTGGCAAATCCACCACTATACTTTTCCCTAATCAAATGTAACCTTATAGAAATCTTAGGAATGCACAACTAAATAACCTTAAACACCATACCTTATTGAATAAAATATTTATCAAACTTACTAGGTTGTTCTGTTAGACTAGGTGCTCTGCACTCTATCCACATCTCAAAAAAATTAGGATCTGTATCATATAACTCCTTTATCTCATCAAAAAAAAGAACTTCAACTTTCATCTTGGTTAGCAAAGAATGTCTTCTACTCAATGCATTATTAACTCAGTTAGTGGCTCCACTCTTATGTTTAATCACAAATATAAAACTCTGCAAATATTCAACCCACTTCATATGTCTCAGATTCAACTTATTATGACTTCCAAAGTACTATAAGGTTTTATGATTAATATACAACAAAAACTCTTATGGAATAAAATAATATCTCCACTTCTTCAAGGCTTGAACAATAGCATAAAAATCTTGATCATATATGAAATAATTCATTTTAGCATCATTCAATTTCTCACTAAAGAAAGCAATAGGCTTACCTTCTTGACTTAATACAACTCCTATTGCATTACCACTTGCATTACTTCCAACTTGAAATACCTTATTAAAATCAAGAAAAGCTAATATAGGTAATTCAAAAACCTTTTGTTTCAAAGTCTTAAAACTATTATCAGCTCCATGTGTCCACTAGAATTCCTTTTCATCTCCTCTCATTGTCTCAGTCATAGCATTACAAATAGAATTGAAATTCCTTATAAAATTCCTATAAAAACTAGCCAAACCATGAAATGATCTTACCTCACTCACATTCTCAGGTGTAGGCCATTCCAAAATTTCTTTAACCTTCTTAGGATCCATCTTCAAACCATCACCTAAAGTCACAAATCCTAAATACACACTCTCCTCTTTCATCAAATAACATTTCTTTAGATTAATCATCAACTTTTCCTCTTTCAATTTTTTCAATACCTGTCTACCCTTCTCTAGATGTTCTTCCTTAGTCTTATAGAATATCATCCAAATAAAAAAGCACAAACTTACCCAAGAATCTCTTTATAAATTCATTCATCAACTTCATGAAAGTACTAGGTACATTAGTCAAACCAAAAGGTATTACCAACCATTAATACAAACCATCTTTTTTCTTGAAAGTAGTCTTCCATTCATCACCTTCTTTTATTCTAATCTAATGATAGCCACTTCATATTAACCTTGGTGAAATACTTTGCTCCACTCAAATAATGCATTACTTCATACATCCTCAGCATAGAAAACCTATATTTTACTATCATCTTGTTAATGGCTCTATAATTAGTGCACTATTCTCCATTCTTCTTAGGTGCTAATACAATAGGTATAACACATGGACTAAAACTTTCTCTGACCAAACCTTTCTGCAACAACTCATCCACGTGTCTATTAAGTTCTTCATTTTCACTAGGTGTCAATCTATATGGTGCTTTCTTTTGCAAACTAGCCCAAGGAATTAGATCCATGCAATGACTTATACTTCTCAATGGAGGTAATCCATCAAGTATATCTTCTATAACAATATCTTTATACTCATTCAACAATTGTATATTTTCCATTAGCACTTGGTCAATACTACCAGTTTTTGTCACCACTAGCTTCTATCACTTGGTCACTACTGACTGACACTTGGTTTGCATTTTTTTTTAACACTCAGTTTCTACTGGCACAACTTGGTCTCCTTGGAATTATAGAAAAATAGATTTGATATTTATTTCCTTTTCAAATTTCTTTCCATTGACCATGCATATTCTCATAGTAGTACACTTAGCCTCATCTGGACTTTCAATTAACAACATTAATATTTTGTTTCTTCCATTCACTCAAAGAGTATATTGATTCAATCTTCCATCATGTATAGCATATCTATCATATTTCCAAGGTCTACCTAACAGAATATGACAATAATGCATAGGCATTATATCACACAAAACTTCACCAAAGTAATGTCCAATCTTGAATTTCATAATACATTGTTCACTTACCAATATCTTATGCTCATCCTTGATCCATGAAACATGATAAAGTTTAGGATTCTCTAACCTCTACAAATACAACTTTGTAGCCAACTCTTCTAATGCTAAATTTGTAGAAAAAACAATCAATGATTACCTTGCAACATTGTCTAGTCATCTTACATCTGGTCTTGAAAATACTTCTTCTTAGGATAGGTTCCTCATCATTTCCCTTGATACATAAGGTTCTTCTCACCATAAAATTTTCTCTAGCCTTTGGTTGACTAGGTGAACCCTCATTGTATCCTTGTACCATAACATTTCTATTACCTTGCCCACTTTCAGAAGATCTACATTCAAAAGATCTTTGCCCTTCTTTACCACATCTAAAATAATTACTATGAAAACCAGCTCTAGAATAAGAATTACTTATTCCTCAATAAGAACCAATACCTCCTTATTAGGAATCACCACCTTTACACTTAGATTTTCCTTTATCATCATTCTTCCATTCATTTTTCCCCTTACCTTGCATAAAACTATTATATTTTCCACCTTCTCTATAAGATCTACCTCTGCCTCTTTGGAATCTACAACCTCTACATCTTTGTCTTTGTTCATGCTTCCTTTTTGAGACCTCCTCAAATTTCAAGGCATATTAATATGCTTCCTCCATACTTTCCAATTTCATAAAACTTATCTCATCTTCAATTCTAGATCTCAGTCTATTTAGATATCTAGCAATTTTCTCAACATCATCATCCACATGTCTATATTTGATGTCCAACCTATATAATTCCTCAATATAGTATTTCACATTCATGTCTCTTTATCTCAAAGTTTTCATCTTTCTCAACAAGCTAACTTGGTAATCAATAGGAAGGAACTTGTTCTTTACCTTGTTCACCATCTTTGGCCAAGTCCTGATGTTTTCCTTTCCTCTCCTTTGTCTATCAGTTTGTGAATTCTCCCACCATAGTGAGGCATGTCTCTTCAACCTAGTGATTGCAATCTTCACCCTTCTATTATCAAGAGTGTTTTCATAGTCAAAAACCTTCTCCATTTCAAAGATTCAATCTAGCACAACATTGGTATCCAATTTTCTATCATAAAGAACAACTTCTACAGTAGGTTTTGAATTTTCCTTAGACAATACTCTCAACAACATTTCCTCATCTTGATCTTATTCAAGTTTTGGATTAGGATTTGGTGTTTCTACTTCATCATCACTTACATCATCAAGATGAACTCCTCTTCTTTGGGTTGTTTCTATAGCATCTAATCTAGCTATGATTTGTCTCAATGTATTCAATATGTCATTGTCAATATTTCATCTACCTTGAACCATCTTTACAATTAGGTTCCTTCAAGATAATTACCCTCTACAAGTTATAGGTCAAATTTGTCAATCTATAACCCTACAACCCAAATTCACTTAGGGTTCTACACAATCCAATCTCCACAAAGACAAACCTCTACTCTAATACTACTTGACGTAGGGAGAGATGAGATAACTAGGGCCAAAGGAACACATAGCTATTCTAAACTACTTGTGTGAGTAAAATAATTAGAAGACAAAACAATAATAGAAAACACAAGAGATAGAGAAACAAATGATTACATAGATTCATTCAACTCCCAGGTACATGCCAGCTCTGTGGCCTTATAGGTTATGGCCAAAATTATAAGTCAACTTCAATCCTCAATGATAAATTTTGAATTCCACTTGCTTCTTCTCTTCCTACTCTACTTCCATTTGACTTTGATACCTTAAGACTCTACCAAAAACCTTATTAAATTCATGCATAGCCACAAGTCATCCTATTGCAAATAGAAAAAATAAACTCTTATAGTAAATGCTAGAACAAGTCACAAGTTAGTGAACTCAGTAACTAGAGGAACTTGGAATCCACTCCAATCTCAAAAACCAAAGAGAACCCAAAAATCAAAGGAACTTGACAAACAAAGGATACCTCGGTAGTAACTATGAACTTGACAAACATAGAGAATTCGATAGAAACTAAGAAAATTGGTAAACATGCAAGATAAGAATGCAACCTAAGATGCTCCTGTATCACACTGACTTGCTGATAAAAATGTAGAGTGGTGTGCTAAAAATTACAAGCCTACAAAATAAAAAATGCATTCAAATGATTTATGGTCAAATCCACACAATATGATCACAAATATGAGGCATGGATGGGACTTTCAAAGAGTGTGCTAATTGGTGGAGTCTCTAAAAGATCTACAAACAAAGTCATCCCCCTTCCAAAAAAAATCCATTGACTTTGCATTCTTGATAGATTATGGATGCGACAAGTGGGGCCTGAGGGTTGGCAAAGGTTGTGGAGCATCCAAGGGAAGTGAGGTTACAAGCATAGCCTCCAAAAACATGCTACCATTTTCCAAATTTCACCAAACAAATTGTGCCTCGAGAAAAAATTTCCAATAACAATTTATTTTTGACAAATGAAATCAAAAACTTGTACTATAACCTCAATTTTTGAGTCCAATCACTATTTCAATGTGCAGGCCCAGGTCAAAATGGCATGGCTGCAAAGAATTTTTTTCTCAAATTTCAACAACATCCAAACTGGATGTATTTTATATGCAAATGGGATTTTTGTGTGCTCTAAGCTCAATGGTGGTGTCCATTTGGGCTCAAAATATACTGAAAAATTACTAAAAGCTTAAATTTGAAAACTAATGCTAACTCTCTCATGAATAGATCAGGGGCATGATGATCTGAACCTTAGATACTATGTTGAAGTTGATGAAATATCAACCCCATAGCTCCCAATAATCACTTGCATGAAAACACCTATCACGGAAGGAGAGAAGCAAAAATCTATGGAGGTTAGAATTGCAAGATCTATAAACAAGACATTCTTGATGAGCAAAAAAATAAATTGCTATAATCAAAAGTGAATTGGATAATAATTGCAAAGAGTGACCATCTTTATAAAGGAGATCAAAACCCTAAAAAAGGTCTAAACTAGGTTGCATCATAATAATTAATAAAAGAATTAATTATTAGATGCCTAAATTTTAGCTTAATTAGAATAGAGTTAATTAGAAAATATATAATTACTCTAGCACTTGCTTCAAAGCATATAGAGCTTTATTTAGTCTGCATACCACATCTTTGT
Organism: Cupressus sempervirens; assembly: GCA_028749045.1. Classification (NCBI taxonomy): domain Eukaryota; kingdom Viridiplantae; phylum Streptophyta; class Pinopsida; order Cupressales; family Cupressaceae; genus Cupressus; species Cupressus sempervirens. Next base: position 274,975,671 of record CM053791.1, on the reverse strand, counting down.
CTTCTATCAGAGGAAAACCTTTAGGCTACTCAATAAATATCTCTGCTTCAAGTTTTCCATTTGGTAAAGCTAATTTAACATCCATTTGATATGCTTTTAACTTATTATCCTCTACATAAGCCAAGAAAATTCTTACTTCTTCCATTCTGGCTATAAGAGCATATGTCTCCTCATAGTCTATGCCCTGTTGTGAGTATCTATTGCATACAAGTTTGGCCTTGTTTCTCACAACTTTTCCTTGCTCATTATTCTTATTTTTTAATATTCATTTGGTTCCTATCACATTCTTGTCTTTCCCTCTCATGATTCATTCTTTAAAATTTGATCTAGTTCCTTCTTGATGCAATGGAGCCTAGTGTTATTGATCAAAGGATGATCAACTAGTCCAAAAACCCTCCTCACTGAAATCCTTTGGCCAAATGTCTTGGTAAGATGATCAAGATGTACAAGCACCAATCACAAGTAATTCAAAAATGATATTATCTTATCACAACCCTACATCCAAACATGGAAAATGTTAATTACTAGGGAACCCTATGAACATGACAATTTAACACGAGTTTCTCACAATGCACAAATTGACACAATTTTGTGAAATAAACATAAACTTCATGAAATGACTATGTGAGAAACATACTCATGGAAATGGTCTATTTAGGTCAATAATGAAATGATCCAATGATTAAAAGCCCACTATGCAACTTCTGGCATATGGTTGCTTTGTTAAGTCACTCAAAAATGCTTGTAGCCCTTATTGATGAAAATAAAAATTACAAGAAAATATCTCCACACAATCTAGGGAAAAAAATATTTTTATGGACACTCTTTTGGGATTTACAAACTATACTAAGGCACCAAGGTTTTCTAACATAAACAAATGGACTTTTTCTCAATTTCTCACCTAGGCAATTAGGGCATTTAGGCCTCCATTTACAAAGGAAGTACATGTTATATAATTATATCCTATAAAATAGTAATGGGAACATGTGAGGGAAACCCTAGACAACTCAAAAATTTTATTTCAAGCCTTGATGTCAAGTTTGGTTGAACTTGTGAGAGATGTTGCATCCTTTTCCTAGCATGCACATGGGTCTTGCATGCCTACACTATCAATTTTCTAATGGGTCCTTGCAATTAATTTCCTAAAACCACTTGAATATCATAATATATTAAAAATTCTAGGATTCCACCAATGTTTGTTAGATTTACATGGTGAAATCCTTCTTTATGCTTGAAAATCCTTCAAAACCCTAGGTTAGCAAGAAACCTAGACCTAATTGTGTAAAAATGTGAATATCTTAAGTTAGGGAATATATGGAGACTTCAAACCATATATATTGGAAAGATACTTCATCCACCTATACAAAAATATAAATTTTTAACACTAGATGAATCTATATAAATGTGTACAATGCAAGATAGAAGGTTGATTACAATAAAAATGAGGTATTTTATTGATTTGAAAATTGAAAGTACATTATTTCTTTCTCTCTACCTATCACCCACCTAAAAGGGCTTATTATAGATCTTCCAATGGTCATAAAAAAATTTCAAACTTTTTATGCCTATTGGCAAAGTTTTTGCATTATTTTGTAGAAAGATGATAAAGTTGCTTGACAACTTTTTAACAATTTTCATGATTTGTGCATTTTTTGCAAACTTACAACTAGAACTAAGAAAACTTATTCCAAATGACCCAAATAGGTCCTAAAAATTTTAAAACTTGAAGTAAATCAAATTCTTAAGATTCTAGTCCCTTTGACCATCTTTGACCATAATTGACCAAGGGCTTATAACTGCTAGGTCTTACAATTTGGTCTAGATGCCTCATTGAATAATCTAACCTATTCAATATTTTCTTAGGAACTTGGAGTTTCATCATATATTGTGGGTGATCCTTCACTATACTAAGTTCTACATGTACTTCTTGGTTCTAGTGGATTTTAGAAATTGGGAGTCCAAAATTTATTCTAAATCCACTAGTTTTCTTTGAGGGAGATTAGTTACATAGTCTTGATTATGGATGCATGCTTTCTCACCTAGTTGACTTATTGAATCTAATATGTATTTGTATGGGGTGAGGTCCACAACATTGAAGACTAGATAAATTTGTAAGGTAGGGGAAAGAGAGGTATTATATGAATTTTTACCCATCTTGTTGAGTATGTTGCATGGTAAAACTTTCTTCATCTAAAGTTTGGAATATCTACCCTTAGGCAACCTCTCTTTTCTCATGAATGTCTAAACTTGTATCTAACCTTGAAGTGGATTTCCCTACTATTCTTGTCAGCATGTTCTTTGTATTTTAGTGTAGATATTTGCAGTGCTTCTTTGATCTCATTCTGTACTTTTGCAATAAGATCTTCCAATGAGCACTGATTTTGAAGTCAGATGGTAGTTCTACCAGGTCCAATGGTCCCTTGGGATGAAGGTCATACAGTGTTTGGAAAGGTGTCTTGCAAACTCTTCTTGAAGCAAGAGTAGATCCCAACTTTGATTATATTGTTTGGTTAAGAATCTTAGGAGATTACCTAAGGATCTATTCGCCACCTTAGTTTACCCATTAGTTTGTGAATGGTAAGCAGAGTTGTAGGTTATCTTAGTACCAAGTTTCATGAAGCATGTTCTCCAAAAGTGTCCTTGAAACTTCATATCCTTGTTAGATATAATAGTTTGTGGTAAACCATGGATCTTAACTACTTCCTTAAATAAAAGATGTGGAATATGAGAAGCATCATTTGTGCTTTTACATGGTATAAGATTGACCATTTTACTAAATCTATCTACTACCACAAAAATAGTATCGAAACCTAGCTTTGTGCTAGGTAGTCCCATGACAAAATCCATTGAGATTGATTCCCATGGTCTTGGTTGGTGTAACTCTTGATCTTTTGAAACACCTTTGGCTTGCTAATAGATGTTACAAGTCTCTATGAAATTCTTTACCTCATTGTTCATTCTTGGCTAGAAATAGTTTCTTTTAACCATTTCTATTTTCTTGTCAATGCCAAAGTGTCCTCCTAGACCACCAAAGTTGAGCATTTGAGAACGCATAGTTGAGCTCCTTTGAATAGGATTCCATTTTGAATAAGATATTTAGAAAAATTAATATGGTATCTTCCAAACATCTCTTTACAAACTTGAAAAATCCCTACAAAATTTGAATCATCAACATATAAATTCTTGAGAGAATCAATTCCCCCACTCTCAAGTTCTACCTCCTCAATTAGACTAACCCTTCTACTAAGGGCATCAAAAAATTTGTTTGCGACACCTCTCTTGTGTTTAGTGTTGAAAGTATAATCCTATAACTGCTCCATCCATTTGAGATGTCTAACAGGTAGCTTTCCTTGAGAATTGAAGAAACTCAATGCATGTTTGTTAGTGTATACTACAAACTCCTTTTGGATTACATAGTGCCTCCATTTCGTGAGGGCTTGAACTATGGAATAAACTTCCAAGTCATAAGTTGAAAAATTCTTATTAGCATCATTTAGTTTCTCAAAAAAGAAATCTATTTCCTTACCTTCTTGACTTAGGACTGCACCTATGGCCAAACTACTTGTATTAGTTTCCACAGTGAAGACCTTGTTGAAATCAGGTAGGATGAAGATTGGGTTTTGAGAGACCCTATTCTTCAAGTACTCAACTGCATCATTGGCTTCCTTTGTCCAACAAAATTTAGTCTTCCTTCCTCCTTTGATGGTATCAAGCATGGGTGCACACATGACTGAAGTTTTTGATAAACTTCCTATAGAAGGTGGCAAGACCATAGAATATTCTTACAATACCATGGTTCTTTGGTGGGGTCCATTTGATGATTGCCTCAACCTACTTAGGTTCCATCTTTAGGGTACTTTGTGAGACCAAAAACCCTAGGAACACAAGTTCCTTCTTCATAAACATGCACTTTTCAAAGTTGATCACAAACTTGTGTTGATGAAGCCTTCTTAATGCCTATTCCACATGATGAAGATTCTCCTCCTTGCTATGGCTAAATATTAGTATTTCATCAAGGTAAATAACAAAAAAATTTCCACAAAAATCTATGAAAAATCAATCATAAGCCTCTTAAAAGTGTTAGGGACATTTCTTAACCCAAAGGGCATCACTAACCATTCAAACAAACCTTCAGTAGTTTTGAATTTTGCCTTCTATTCATCACCTAGTTTCATTTAGATCTAATGGTATCTAGACTTCAAGTCTATCTTAGTGAAATAGAAAGCTCCTTGTGCTTGATCCAATAGATCCTTAATTTTGGGCATGGAAAATATATACCTTATGGTAACCTTGTTGATAGCCCTTCTATCTATGCATGACCTTTATTTTCCATCCTTTTTGGGAGCAAGGACAAATGGAACACCGCAAGGACTCAAAATTCTCTATATTAGGCTTTTTCCAACAAATCGTTAACTTGTTTGGCTATTTAATCATGGTGAGTTGGATTCATTTTATAAGGTTTCTTTTTAGGTAGGGAAGATCTTGGTGTCAACTCAATTTGATGACTGATGTCTCTAATGGGAGGGAGGCTTGTGGGTAGGTTAGTAGCAGTAACATGATTCTACTTTTGTAGTAGGTCTTGTATTTCTTGGGGAAAAGGATCTTTTTATTTAGAAGTTATATTTTCCTTTGGCTTAGAGACCAATATAAAGCCTTGGGCATCTAGTTCCTTCAAGGCTTTAATCATTTCTTTCCCCCAAAGGTTACAATAGTAGGCCCTATTTTAGGATTAGGCATGGGCTTCATGGTGAAAGTTACACCCATTTCTATTTATATAATAGGTATTATTTTTACAATGATGGATGGCATCAGCATCATATTGCTAGGGCCTTCCTAGAAGTATGTGAGATGCATCCATTTCTACAACATCACAAAGAACTTTATTCTTGAAATTTGCTAAAGAAAAGTCTAACCATGCTTTCTATGTCACTAAAGTTTGTTGACCCTTTGTTAACCAAGAAACATGATATGTAAAGGGGTGGAGTTTCTTAGGTAATTTTATTTTCTCTACCATTTCAATGGAAACAAGATTTTCAATTGAGCCTAAACCAATTGACAAACTACATACCTTTCCCTAGTACTTGATCCTTGTCCTAAAGAGATTCTTCCTTTGGGGTGGCTCCTTGGTGTGAGGGATCTGCAAAAATTCTTTCCTCATTGTTAGACATGATCCTTCCTTAGGTTCAAGGTATCTTTAGTAAAGTTTCTCTTCCTCCACAATTTGTGCTCTTCTTTCCCTTTGATTGTTATTCCTCTTCTTGGTGCATTTTCTTGCATGATGTCCAACTTGATTATAGTTGTAGCAAGTAAGAGGGTCATTGCCTCTTCCTCTACCTCTAAAATACTTTCCTCCTCTATAGTTACCCTTAGAGCTTTTTTCTCCCTAATCTTTATTCTAATTATTAGGTTTTCTTCCATTGCTTTGACCCTTGTTCTAATAATTGTTCTTGGGTTTGAAGTTTTTATTTTTCTCCTTGCCTTTTTTTTGATCCTACCTCCTCTTCCATTTCTAATGTAGGGATAGGAAGGAATAAAAAAGTCATAAAGTAAACATAGTATAAATAACAACAAATATAACCAACTTAGGAGATAGAGGAAGAAAATGCCTTCATTTGTATATGCATTCAAAGATCTACTACATGCTCAACTATAAGGCCTTTTGGGTTATGACCATGTATTAGTTCATTTACAATCTTTGATGATCCAACTTCACATTTTTACTCCTATTCTCTAAATTCTACTACTAAGACTCAAATGAATACCTCTTAAATACATGCATGACCACAAGTTAGCCTATTGCAAAATATAGCTAAATAAAATCTCATACTAAATGCTAGGCTAAGCTACAAGTTAGCTCACAAAAAATATCTAGCACTAAATTAAATGCAAGTGTCAGCCTCAATAGGAAACCAAACATAAACACTTGGAAAATGAAGGCTCCATGAGATAGTAACACTTGGCATCCACATGAACTTGGCAACTCGACAACCACACAAACTCAACATCCAAAGGATGACTTGACAACCAAAGGAACTTGGAATCCAAAGGATGAATCATCAACCAATGAACACTTGACATCCACTGTGTACTAAACAACAACTAGGAATCTCAACATCCACTAAACACTTGATATTTATTGAGAACTTAGCAATGCAAGACATTGCAATTTGGTAGAAACTAGGAAAACTAGAAACATCTAAGATAGTAGTGCAACCTAGGATGCTCTTGCATCAGATAACCAGGGTAGAAAGAAATGATTCTCCTCAATCATGCAAGTATCACAACCCAAGTTGAATCCAACTTAGATTGATAAATCCATATATCATCTTAACTAGGTATGTTTTTCCATTTTACCAAATACTCATAGTAGTCTTTTCTTCTCGTGCTTTTACCAATTCTTTGTTCTAGTATCTATTCAACTTCTTCAACCTTCTTCTTAGAATAATCATCTAACACATACACTTCATCTTCTAACTCATGATACTTATATAAATCAAAAATATTGAATATGGGAGATATATCCATGTCATCAAGTAACTCCACTTCATATGCATTACAACTATCAAACTTTTTCAAAATCTTACAAGGTTCAAGCTTCTTCATCTTTAGCTTATTGTATATCCCAATAGGAAATCTTCCTTTCTTTAAATGAACCATCACCTCATCACCAATGTCAAAAATATGATGTCTTCTATATTTTTCAGCATTCTCCTTATACTTATGATTTCATTTTTCCATCCTCAATTTCACTTCCTTATGCAAATACTCCATAAAATCAAAAAATTCTTGTCTAATAGCACTTATGTTCTCTTCACCAACAACATCCCTCAAATCTAATACTTCTCTAGGCTATATTCCTATAACAATATCAAAAGGTCTATTCCCTATACTTCTATTCATATAATTATTATAGTCAAACTCAACTTGTGCCAATACCATCTCCCAATTACTTGGCTTATCTACAACTAGACATCTCAGAAAATTATTCAAGCTTCTATTCACAACCTCTGTCTATCTATCTAGCTATCAATGGAATGTGGAACTAAAATTCAACTCAGTATATATATTCTTCCACAAAGTCTTCCAAAAATTACCAAAAAACTTACTACCTCTGTTAGAAAAAATACTTCTTGGTAATCCATGCGATCCTACAATCTCTTTAAAGACAAGTTGAAAAACATGCTCATAATATGATGTCTTCAAATATGGTATGAAATGAGTCATCCTAGAAAATTTATCTACCATAACAAATATAGAATCATACCCCTTCACTATCTTAGGTAATCCAAGCATAAAATTCATACTAATGTCACTCCAAGGTTTCTTGGCAATAGTAATAGGTGTATACAAACCAGTATTTTGACTTACTCCTTTTGTAACTTGACAAAATCCACAACTCTTTACAAAATTTTTAACATCCTTACACATTTGTGGCCAATAATAATTATCCTTCGGCATACTCAATATCCTATCAATTCCAAAATGTCTTACCAATCCACCACTATGCTTTCCCTTAATCAAATTCAATCTCATAGAACTTCTAGGAATACACAACTAAATTCCTTTGAACAACATACCTACTTGAATGAAATATTCATCATACTTAATTATGTGATTTGTTAAATTTGGTGCTCTGCACTCTCTCCATGCCTTAGAAAAATTAGGATCAATATCATACAACTCTATCATGTCTTCAAAATCAAGAACTTCAACCTTCATCTTAGCCAATAAAGAATGTATTTTTCTCATAGCATCAACAAATACATTAGTAACTCCACTCTCATGCTTAATAAAAAATGTGAAACTCTACAAGTACTCAACCCACTTCATATGTCTCTAATTCAATTTATGTTTACTTCCCAAGTATTGTAAAGCTTTATGATCAATATACAACACAAATTCCTTAGGAATAAAATAATGTCTCCACTTCTTCAATGCTTGAAAATTATCATAAAACTCTTGATCATACACAAAATACTTCCTTTTAGCATCATTCAACTTCTCACTAAATAAATCAATAGGTTTATCTTCTTGACTTAATACAACTCCTATTACACTACCACTTGCATCAAATTCAACTTGAAATACCTTATTGAAATCAAGCAAAACTAATATAGGTAACTCAACAACCTTTTATTTCAAAGTCTCAAAACTATTATCAGTTCAATGTGTCCACTTCAATTTCTTTTTATCTCCTCTCATTGTCTCAATCATAGCATTACAAATAGAACTGAAATTCCTTATAAACTTCCTATAAAAATTAGCCAAACCATGAAATGATCTTACCTCACCCAAATTCTTAGGTCTAGGCCTTTCCAAAATTTCTTTTACCTTCTTAGGATTCATCTTCAAATCATTAGCTGAGATCACAAATCCCAAATATACAATATCTTCTTTCATAAAACAACACTTTTTTAGATTAATCATCAACTTCTCCTCTTTCAATCTTTGCAATACTTGTCTAACATGCTCAAGATGTCCTTCCTTAGTCTTATTGAATATCAAAATTTCATTCAAATAAAAAATTATCAAATTACCCAAAAATCTTTTTAGATCTTCATCATCAGCCTCATGAAAGTACTAAGTGCATTAGTCAAACCAAAAGAAATAACCAACCATTAATAAAAATTGTCTTTTGTTTTGAAAGAAATATTGCATTCATTGCCTTCTTTGATGATTTTGTCCTTTCTAGTGATTTCATCCTTTCCCTTTCTATTTCACTCCAACTGAACCTCGTACCACTAGATCTTTGCATTTCCCTTTATTTTTTCCTTCACTAACTTGACCCTATCAAGATCCTCAATATCTTCATATTCAAAGTAATCCTCTAGTTCATTGATTTAATCAATCAGCTCATTTAAGATAAGATTTCAAAAAATTGTGGGAGCTTCAAACTTAGATCTTTTTCCAATCTTGGAGATAGCCCTAAAGAGCCTCTCTTCCTCTAGGTTTAAAACTGCCTCTACTTTGGCATTTTCTTCTACTTCATCCTCATCCTTGCTTTCATTTATTATGGGAAGATTTATTCCTCTATGCACTTGTTCTTCCAAAGCTTGTAATTGTCTTTGGAGGGATCTAGAAACCTCAGGTGTAACACTTGCAACTCTTCCATCATGCTCTCTTTGCGAAGGCATTTTCATGCTTTTGCTGAAACCCTAGTGCAAATTGCCTTAGAACTAGTGATCTATCTACACACTCAGCCCAAACCATGGTCCTAGTGTGAATTTCCTCATATTCAACGATCTATCCAAACACTCAAGAACTCTAGCTCTAATACCACTTGATGAAGGGTACTCCCCTTAATACCATAAACTCATTAAAAAAAAAAAAAGTAACAATAGAAAGTGTGAGAACAAAATATGGACTTCTCATTTGCACCACAAACATAGAATTATAGAATTCATAAGTATAATACAATAACCCTCATGGGCACCACATTACAATAAATTGCAAGACAAGCTGCGAACTATCACCCAGAGCTGTCCTAGACATTGTTTGGGCCTTTCTTAAATAGGCAATTTTATGTTGCCTAGGAAGGTTCTAGATGCTCAAACTTAATACCTAGGGCTGACAAACCCTAACAGTACATATAGAGTTGGCTAAATATATTTTTGACTAATTATTTTAGAAATTTTACTATCCTAACTTTGGAAGACCATAACTCTAAAAACATTGCTATGATTAGCTATTATAACCACTTTTCAAAAATGCAATCTCCTAATCTATAGGCTTAGAACCATGCATGCACCCTTCGCTCAAGTTTTTGGACCTCATCTGGGCACTCTAAGGCCTTCAATAGTGAGCCTAAAGATTTTTCTACAAATTTATTCACCAAAAATCTACAATAACTTCTTTGATACTTAAGCTGAAGCAAAGAGATTTGTATGGTAGCCTTATAACTCTAAACTAAACCTTCTAGTAGAAAATGAGAACATTCTGAGCTCATATGAAAAACTTAATAAAAATAGCAAGTTTTGATAAATAGTAACCACCTTGTCTTCTAGTCCTTATTAAAATAGAAAGTATTGAAAAGAAAATATTCTTTCATGATGGAAGATTTTTCTTACACCTAGGATGCTCCCACATCATTACACAAAATGTCATATCATTGCTAGTCAGTGTATGTCAAGCTCACTTGAGCATTAAAGATAGTTTCTCATGTTTGTCGATCATTCTAGAGTTTTCCTAGTTTAGAAGATAGTGTCTATCAAGTTCACTTAGGTGATAAAGGATAGTTTACAGAAGTTGAGTATTAATCAAGCTAACTTAGTTAATGAAGGAAATGCTAGATGGAAGTAGTGTTAACCAAGCTCACTCAGTTACCAAAGGAGCTTTGTAAATATGCAATGTTGACCAAGTTCACTTGGATACCATAGGAAAATCAATTTGAATTATTATCTATTAAGTAGGGTTAGCTAACAAAAGATTTTCTTGTTTTGGCATATTGAGTTCAACTGAATTATTTGTTAGTTCTAGCTAACTGGGGAGATGAATATTAATTATTCTAAGTTGTATTCTAGATGACTTGACAATGTGTAAGATATAAATACAAGGTCAAGTTGAGGATTGAAGGTGTGGAATATATTGATATTTGATGATGCTTAGATTAAATGAATTAGAAGGATAAGTAGAATATCCTTGTTGAACTACAAAGATACATTCAATCGGGAAGGATCAGGTATACAAGCTAGAATTGAAATTTTTGATCAGAAATTTAGTAATGATCTAAATCTCTTCACAGAGTTGGCTTAACAACAATTTGTAACTCCTCTAACAAAGTGACATTTCTATTGAATTGTTTAAAGACCTTTAACAAGCCCACTCCTAATAGGGTGATTAAATACTCTAATAGGGTCACACCTAATAGTTTTTTTTGTAGCCTTTAATAGGTTTGGCTCCTAATAGGGCTCACTTTAGAAGAGTGAAAGATAGCATCTAGTTGTAACTAGTGGTTTTTCTTGAATTGAATTTCCACGTTAATTCTTAGTGTCAATTGTGTTCATGTTATTTATTTTATGTGTATGAAACTAAGTTAAAGTATGATTAATGATAGATAATATCTCAAGATTTTTATGATAAACATTTTCTAAGTTATTTTATTGTTTAACAAGTTACAACTTTTGTTGGTGTAAACCAAGAGCCTATGTTTTTGTTGAGTTATAGCAAAGTTCTATTTACACAGAGTTTTGATTTGTATTGACATCTAAGGGATCTAAGATTTATTTTTTTGGTAACTAATTCACCCCTCCCCTCTCAATTACTCCTCTTACATTTCCAATAGATGTCACTAAAGAGTTGGGTGACTCAAGCATCTCAACTTGAACTCCCACAGAAATAACTAGGATTGAGATTGTGAAGTAGAAATGCCTCATTAGTTCCAACCAACTTGAAGAAAAGATCCATATCATCATTCAAGATGCACAAGGATCACCAAGAAATTGTGAAAATTCAAAACTTTTATTAAGATAGGTTGGGTCACAAGACCCTACCAACCAAGGTTAGGTTACACTGAAGTATTGTGTGTGGACATCAAGTTGTGGAAGACTCTACCAATTAATGTTGAAACTACTAAGCTATGAATGCTTGTTGAGAAATAAAAGAAATAAATAAGTGGAAGATAGTCTATCATTGAGTGAGTGATCATACTAAAGTATTTACGATGATTGAAAAGTGAAAATTTGTTAAAAGGAAGAAAATTGAATTCATTTTTCACCGTGAATTTTCAAGAGCTATTTGGGAAGAGTGATTTCTATGCTTCCAAGAAATCTATATGTTTGTTGTTGAAAGAATTCTCAAAGTTTTTCAAAACCCTGCAAGACCCTACCAAGCATGGCTTCTTCCATCAACAAAACAAAGAGAGGATCATAAATGTTGATTCAAGGAGTAGAATGCAAGCTTCTTGCATTCAAAATTAGTCCAACAATTTCAAAATCTCTCAACCCAATAGGTGCACAATCACAAATTCATTCCCAAGTATTACTCGTGCATGATATATGCCCATATTAAAAATGTTCTATTCAAGAGACAGGCACATATTAAATGCATGAGTCATTGAATGAGTTAAGTGTAAATGACACTCTAAAACTTGAGCATCAACATTTGGAACAAAAGGGCTTGACACATATTTCACATATGCCAAGGGATTTTAAGGAAAAATGGATAAGATTCATACTAGGCCAAGTTCACAATGGGAATTTATGGTAATATTAGGCCATTTTTATCACAATGAATATGATTCATCGAATCACTAGCCTTCCAATGTTAAACAAAGCCAAGATGACCAAAACCTTAGGTCAGGATGAACTGATGAAGAAAACTCTTGCCAAGTGGGATGGTAGAGGAATGAAGAGAAGTGGAATCATAGACATGGAATTAAAGTTTGAATTCATGTGATTTCCCACAAAATCTATAGCTCTAGTCATCTCAATAGTGTGTCATGTAAGGCAATAGATTTGGCCTTCAAGGTGGTCAAAAACAACATGTCATTTGACCTTGCTGAGTTGTTATTGAATTAGTTCAATAAGAACATGGAAAGAATTAGAGGTTCCAAGAACAATCTATGTAAGTTTGGTTCACTCATAACTTGTTTATTTTTCTTTGTACAAAAATTATTCCCTTCTAAAGGCATAATTTTATGGAGAAAATATGTACCTATTCTATATTAGATTAATGAATACATAGAAGAGATGGGTGAAACTTTTGATAGTATAATGGATAACTACTTTGATATATTCAAAGAAAGATGAATAATAGATATAGGATATCAAAGAAACTTGTAGAGGGCTACAAAGATGATATCTCTTTCATGGTAGACTATGATAGAGTGTACATTAAGGAAATTAGAACTAGGGTGGCAAGTGTTAAGCCTCTTGAATATGAGGATAACATTGATGATACAAACAATATCATTGAGGCTCTATTGAATGTGCCTCTAGATCCTAAGGCACCATACTTTGGAACTTATGAAGAAGACAAGGAGAGGATAGAACTTGAAATTAAGTTCCTCAAGTTGTTAACAAAGGAAGAAAGAGGATAGTAAAACTAAAGAAAGGAAGCTCTACTCTCCTACTGACAGAAGGAAAAGGAGATGACGTGGAAGATGATGAAGAATCCAAATCTAAAGAAGAAGAGCCTATGAGAAAGATAAGTAAGGTTATCATAACCAACCTACTAAGTCATCCACTACTGTATTCACAATAAGGGTACCTAAATCCAAAAAGAAACTGAAGTTAGGTGAGGAGGATGCTAAGAAAATTATTTTCAAAAAGCCTCCACCTACACTTCAAGAAAAGTTAAAGGAATTGGAAAGAGGAGATAGAATGGAAAATTTCAAATCTCTTAGATATGAAACCAAGAATGTAGGTGAGAAAAAGAATATTGAGGACATGATGATGAAAAAATTGGGAAAATGGAAGTACTCACCTGATCAACTTGTACAATAAATTCATAATGAGCTTATGCAAGCAATCAAGCCTAGATGGGAGCATGCAAAGAAGACTATGAAAGACATATTTGAACAGACTCTAAGGAAACTCATGCTGAGTCTTAGTAAAAAAGAGGTGAAATAATCTTTGAATAAAAATGAAGATAAGCTCACTCTTAAATTCAACACATGTATGATATCGATGAAAGACATTGAATATGTGGTGAAGACAACTACAACCACATGGCATAATATTTACAAGATACATCAACTCGATGATTTTGTTGTTTATTTTAATGAAAAAGATGATGAAGAAGATGTGGAAATAAAATATGTAAATTTGGATGATGAAGAGGAAGTCTTCCAGAGATTCAAAGCATTGAGGAAACTGGTGCATAAAATATTGTAGCAATAGTAATGGTTCATTTCCTCACTCTTTGAGAAAAAATTTAATGCCATCAAGCTATAAGAAATCTTCTATCAAGTTGGATATGGTAATCACTACAACACCAAGCACCCAAAAAAACTCTACACCTATTCAACTGAGTAAGATATATTGACTGAAGAGATCAACACTTCATGTGCTAAGCAAAAAGTGCCTCCATCATTAGATTTAATGATGCAACAACAAGGTATTTCTACTACTAGTGCTATATCTACTTTTGTTTCTAACTCCTCATTTTATACAATTTCTACAATCCCAAATGTGTTCATAGAAAATATAGTTATAGTTGAGAACCAATCTTTAACTGAGTACTAAAGTATCATACAAGGGTAAGAAAATTGTTTCTCCTACTCTAAAAGAAAAGGATGAAGAAGGGAAAATAGATTTAGATGAGGATATTGTTATTCCAAACTAGGATATTATACCCTCATTATTGAAAAGATGAACATCCTAGGGAAATTATTATAGAAAAGAGCTAAGCAATAAATGCTTAAAGAAATGGTTGGTTGGAGCTCTATTAGGTGGGAAATTGGATGGAGGAGACTTAGTGATAGGGAGTGATCTTGGAGGGAAAAGGAATTGAAAGGTGAGGATCTTGATAGGTTCTATAGGATTTGATGGAACATTGGGAGAAAAAGACACATTATTGGGTTCTTATTCCTCAAGTTGTGGGGTCAAGAATGCCCTTTCCATTCGCTTGTCTACTAGTCATGTGCTCAGATTTCAAAGAATGAGGAAGAGAATGAAAAATTTTGTAGGACAGAGGACCAAATGAAAGAGAAAGTGCTTGATGATCAGAGGAAGTGGCCTTCATTGTTTGAGAGAAAACTTGGAGGAAAATCATCATTCCCTTTGGTCACATCAAAACCCTACTAGGAGAAAGGTGAGCTCTAAATCTTTATTTCAAATTTGATTGTTGATTTCTCTATCTCAACTATGGATTGTACTCTAGTTGGGAAATTTATGGGGGATGGGCCTAATATTGATGGATTGAGAAACATGATCAAAATAAAATGGACTATCTATGGTCAATTTGACATAGCACCTATGATGAATGGTTTCTTTTCCTTTTTTTTTAAATTGTAAGGAAGATTTGAATATGGTGCTTTGTGGTGGACCTTGGTCATTTGGTAATAGTACTCTTACTATCAAAAAATGGTAACCAAATATGGATTTATCTGATGCCTTCTTCCTAACTACCCCAGTATGGGTTAGACTTCTTGGATTACCTTTGGAGTTCTAGCATGAAGATATTTTCAAGGGTAAAGCTAGTTCTTTTGGTGAACTTATTATAATTGACAATGTCACAACTTCAAAATCAAAACTCTAGTGTGCTAGAATATATGTTAAAGTAGCTCACTTGAAGAACCTGTTGAGAAGGTGGAATTAATTTCAAAAATTGGGAAAAGGATGCAAGAGATCATTTTTGAAAATCTTCCAATTACTTGTTTTGTCTGTAAAAAGCAAGCTCATTGAGCAAAAAATTGCCCATACAAAAGCAAGAATCAACCAAAGATTGCCAATGTGGAGAAAAAGAAAGAAGTAAAGATCCAAAAAAAGGTATGGAAACCTAAAGCTATACTTAAGAAGGTGACTAAGGATAAATATATCCTTGAAAATTAGGAGTCAAGAATGTAGATAGACCCAGTTTTGACTTCTCCTATGTAGAGTAAAGAGAAAATAGTAGATCCTATGAATGAATTGGTTATCTATTAAAAAAATGGATTAGAATGGGAAGATCTAGAGGAATTAGAAGAGATAAAGGAAGGTGAAATTCTTGAGGAAAGTAGTAGATCTTTGACAGTAGAGGAAACACAAATTGTTGTAATCTAGTCTCTTGAGTCTCTCCTATGTCAAGAGATTATATCCTTTAAGGATGGATTTTAATCCAAAGATGTTGATGGGAAATTTGAAAGGAAGGAACCTAAATAGAAATAGACTCAAAAAAAAATAAGAGAAGAAAGGTAATACTATTTCTAAAGGAGTGGAGAGTTCAAGTAGTAAACTGGAGTTGTTTCCAAAATTGAAGCCGAATGTTAGTACCCTAGAGAAATCTAGAAGGAAAACATCAAAAAAATTAGAGAAAGTGAAAGTTTATAGAATATTACTGATGGAAAATAGGTAACTATTATGAATTTTACCCCTAAAAAATTATGATGAATATTATCACTTGGAATATTAGGGGACTGAACAGTATCCATAAACTAGATATTGTTTGAATTTTAGTTAAAGAGAATAAACTAGATATTTTATTGCTCCAAGAAATGAAAATGGATAAAGAGAAGGCTCAAAAGATCAAGTTCTTTAACAATTACTATATAATGGCTAGTAGTTTAGAAGGAGCATCATGGGGAACAATAATTTTTTGGAAGAGATCTTTGTTCTCAGGTACCTCATTGAATGCTAACAAACATTTTATGGTGATTAAAACTAAAAATATTAACTATAATAATGATTGGTATATTGTCAATGTGTATGCACCTAACATCAAGAATGCTAGAAAATGGGTTTGGGAGACTCTTTCTAACATAAAGAGTAAAGCCTACTATGGAAGATGAATTTTTTGTGGGGATTTTAATGTTCCTCTTTATGAACATGAAAAAAGCAGGGGGAATGCCAATTAGTTGGATGGGAGGCTGCATTTCATGGATTTTATTAACAAGGAAGGCTTAATGGATTTAGATCTACAAGGTATTGAGTTCACATATAGTAACAAAATGATAGGTGATGAGTGTATCATAGCTCGCTTAGATATAGTTCTTATCTCTCTAGACTATACTAAAGACTTTGTGTGTAATCTTAAGGCTATTCAGAAGATTGGTTTAGACGACTTTCCTCTAATTTTCACTACTAAGAATATCCATATTAGAAAGTATTTTTCTTTTAGATTTGAAAAAATGTGGTTGTAGTACCCATAGTTTGAAGACTAGTTGGTTGAATGGTGGAACACTAACATTGATGGTAGTGCTCTTTTTTAGGTGGCTTCTAAACTCAAAAATGTTAAAAGGAAAGTTAAAATCTAGAACAAAAGATGTTTTGATAACATTTTTTATAACAAATGTATTATCAAAGAGGATATCTAATTGATCCAATATAGGATTCAAAGGGAAATATATTCTTTGGATCCAGTAAGGAAGAAAATGTGAAAATGGCAGAGTATCATGATATTGTTACTAAAGAAGAAACTTACTGGAGGAAAAGATCTAGATCTGTATGGCTCGATGAAGGTGACATAAATACTAAAAAAAATCATTTATTTACCCTGAAACATAGAGCTAAAATTCATATTTCAAATCTTAAGAAAGATATCACAAAGATTACTAAAGAAAAGGATATCTTGGAGGAGATGGTCTCCTTTTTTTTCTTCTTTGATGACTTTAAATCCTAACATAGACTTGACTCATTAGGTTGAGCTATTAGATGTTTTTTCTTGTTTGGTTACTAAAGAGTAAGATAGAATGTTGTGCTCTATTCCTAAGGAAGAGGAAATTTTTAAGGTTTTTTTCTCTTTAGGAGGGGATAATTATCCAAGGACAGATGGTTTTCCTATGTTCCTTTTTCAGAAGGAATATAAACTAGTTGGAAAAGATGTGTGTGATGTTGTTAAAGAATTTTTTGGGGCTAAAAGAATGTTGAAGAAAATTAAATCTACTTTCCTATGACTTATTACCAAAAAGGTTGGGGCTGACTCTCTAGATCAATTTAGGCCTATCAATTTATGCAACTCTTTTTATAAAATTATTTCAAAAGTCTTCACTTTGATGTTGTTACCTCTGCTATTGTCACTTATTTATTAGCAAAAAAATAGTTTTGTTCCTGGTAGATAAATCCTTAATTCTATTATTTATGTGCATGAGAATATCCATTCTTTATCTCTTTCTAAT
Organism: Cupressus sempervirens; assembly: GCA_028749045.1. Classification (NCBI taxonomy): domain Eukaryota; kingdom Viridiplantae; phylum Streptophyta; class Pinopsida; order Cupressales; family Cupressaceae; genus Cupressus; species Cupressus sempervirens. The sequence continues at coordinate 274,957,919 of CM053791.1, read as the reverse complement.
AATTATGGCTTTATTATGAAAGATGATATTGCTAAAGCTTATGATAGAGTTGAATGGGCCTTTCTTCAGAAGATTTCATTGGCTTTCGGTTTTAGTATTAGTTTAGTGAAGCTTATCTTATAGATGATTTCTACTACTTCAATAGTTGTCTAGGTTAATGGTTGTTCCTCAAAGTTCTTTAAACCTTTTAGGGGGTTGAGATAGGGAGATCCTTTATCTCCTATCATATTAATTATTATGGCTAACTATTTGGGTAGATATATTGTGAAATTGGTTTCTTTAGCAAAAATCAAAGGATTGCAGCCTTTTTCTCATCCACTTATTTTTTTCCCATAAGAAATTTGTGGATGATACTATTTTTTTGTGTAAAGCTAAGGTTAGGGAAGCTAGGAATTTGTTACCTCTGGTTTTACCACCAAAGATTTAAATTCAAATCCATGGCTTGTTCAATGGTTAGCCTAAAAAATTGTTGTTTTAATGCCCCGACCCGCCAAAGTTTCTCTCCGTCAGATTTTAGATGGATCGACGGTTGGCGCAATCTCGTCATCAAAAGTTGCACGGGAGGTAGTATCGGTGACATCGCACCCGATCAACATGTGTTTGGTGGGCCCGACAGGTGGGCTACAACGGAGGGCGGGTCGGGAAAGTTTTTTGGCACCGCAGGCACTATGGCGCTATTGCACGCCAACCAAAAAATCTCCATGGCGACATAGCGCCCGACCACCACGTGGCTATTCTATGGATCAAGTCTCAAGTTCACCAATCGAATGATGCCATGTGTATATGTTAGGACATGGCAACCACGGGCCCAGTAGTTTTCAGGAGGGACGGCGAGTGAAGTACGATGTCGCTCTGATCGTTAGATCTGCAAAGATCTACGGCTGGCGCTATCTCGCCATCGAGAACTGCCCAGACTTTAGCATCAATGACATAGCGCCCGTGCGCCACATGTCCTGGCAGGGTTGCATTTCATGCTGTCAGGAGGAGTTAGGGTGGGGTGACTGACAAACCAACAAAAGGATGCCACGTGTTAGTGGGCCTGACGAATCAATAGGAATGGAGGGTTACAGGAGGTCAACTTCTGTGACCGTCAGATTAGAAGAGATCAATGGTAGGCGCCATCTCGCCATGGTGAAGCTGCGAGATTTTTATCATGGTGACATAGCGCCCATTTACCATGTGTCATTCAGGTGCAGTGCAGATGCTGAAGTTGTCACCAAATACAATGGGCCCGGGGTAAAGACAGCATAGAGCAAGACGAGTCTTCGTGATCATCGGATGAGGAAAGATAACCGGTAGGTGCCATGTTGCCTTAGTAAAGCTACAAGATTTTTACCATGGCGACATCGCGCCCAATTGACACGCGTTGGTGGGGTCAGGTCTCACCGGATTCATCATTGAGGTGGCACCAATTCGGATGGGGCCTAGTCACAGGAAGGAGAGTCCACGGCGAATCAGAAACAACCACGTGTGCCGAGTCAGAACATAGATATGTCGAGGGGCCAAATTTCTTGATATGACCAGTGCATTAAGGGGTGGATCTCCACCATCAGATCTATCAAAATCTAGGGTTGACGCTATCTCACCATGGAGGAACTGCGCGGATTTTACAATGGTGAGTTAGCGCTCGGAAGACACGTGTCCTCCCAGGTCCGGTTTTTGATGTGGCGATTAGCTAACAGCCAGCAGTTAGATGATAAGGTGGCATGGTTAGTTCAATGATTAGTGGCAAAACAAAGGATTATGGTTGGCCCGCATGGCCTAGTCGGCTTACAAGAAATCGGGTCGACTGATAAGCTTGGATGATTCATAAACCAAGATGCAAAGATGATCGACGTATCTTGTGATCTAATCTTCGCGATCATTTTTGACCTACCAGGAATGAATGCAGGACATAAGGACACTCCACCCATCCAGTTGATCCATCTACCATGTCAGGGAATGTTGTGGCACCATTTCTATCTTCTGCAGGCTCTTCTTAGAAGAAATGAGATTTCTCGGTATACAGGCTAGGATTTCAATCAGATCCCCGATTGGATTCTCGAGATGGGAAGTTAATGCCAGTAGGTAAGAAGTGAATGTAACGCAGAAATCTTCAGTTATGCCTAATCTATAAAGGCAGTTTTGTGATCTATTCTAAAGGTCGATTCTTCCTGATTTTCTCTGCTACTGCTTGCAGACTTGCAGTGTAAAATCCCTTTATCTCTGAGCCATGTAATAGCCTGTATCATCTCTTTCAGCCATCAGTGTGAATGTGCTTCACTTTGCCTCCCATTGGTGTATTGTTGAGATCAACGATCTGCATACTGTATCTATCTTTGGCCTATCAGATAATACATAAGTGAAATCTCCTTTTCCTAGTGTCATTCGGTTGGTTTTTTTTGATCTGTATGTGATTATTGATTGATACAAGTCTAGATGTGTATGACTTCTGTATGTTATTATGGTTTTGTAGTATATATATGGGCAGGAATGAGTCTGAACACTCTATTTTGGTGCATCACCGCCTTAGATTAGACTAGGTAGGTTTGCTTTGACGCTCTCTTTCTCCCTTTCCCTTCTGAGAATAGATAGGTGCACCCTGACAGTAAGAGGAAGCCAGCCTTCTTCGGAGACTCAACCTCGTAGTTCAAGTCCCACAGCTTGGAGGTTGTTTCCATGTTTCACTAGGTGGTCCTCGTGCATAGGCCTTGGACAAGGGTGCAAACCTAAGTGACAATAGTTTTTGGCACGCCCGGTGGAACCTATATCAGAAGATTTCATGTCTACTGGTGTCAAAAGAAGAAAGAGTTTCTGAGATTAATGTTGAAGAAGTGGTGTTGGCTTCAGTATTCAAGCCTTCAAGAGGCTGATTCATCAAGTACTTGGCGACTCTAAGCATCAACAAATCTAGTTTGAGGCCAAAGTTGCAGAAATTCATGCCTAGAGCTAAAACAAGGGCATCTTCTAGAGGTAATTTTCAATATCAAGAACTCTCACTTTCAAGTCCTAGAAGAAGGAGGGCTAGAGCTTCATTATCACCAGTTAGAGGTGGAGTAACAATCAATATACCTATGAGATCTGTCTCTACTCCTCCCACTGTCCAAACTCAGCCTAGATTGCCGTCAGCACTCATCAATAGAACACTTGTTTATATGGCATAGCCAAGAGTTCATCCTTTTGCCACCTTTAATGGTGGAAGTCCTCTTTTGTTAGCCCAAAGACATGATATATTAGTAGCTGCACTAAAAAGCATACCTGATTTTACTGGTGAAACTTCTATTTCCCCCCTAGAGCATATCCAAGAGGTAGCGAATGTCTGCAATATTCATGGTATTACAGAAGATGATGTTGCCGTTAGACTTCTAGCCTCATCTTTAAAAGGAAAAGCATTACAGTGGTATAGAGGCTTAGCTCATGGTTCCATAACTGATTGGGATGGACTAGGAGCAGGATTATGCAAACATTTTGAGGATAAGAGTGACCATTTGTCACTATTAGAGCAGCAGACTACAATAAAAAGAGCCCCCCATGAATGTATGACTGATTTTAATTACAGATTCCAAAAGACATGGGATAGAATACCTACTATAGTGAAACCTACCCCTGGTAATGCCTTCTTGCATTACCTTAGAGCTTTTAACAGTGATATTCCCACCAAAATCCAAATTATGGGAGGAGATACATTACCTAATGCTTATGAGACAGCCATAAAAGCTGAGAACATTCTAATACAAGGGGGAAAGTTGGCTCCAATGCCTCCTATGTGTTTCTTTCTTGATGTTCCCAACCACCAACCAGCAATAGCCCCTCTCCCTACAATTTCTACATGGCAAGCCCTTACCCCAGTTCCCCAAGCTTCCACATCCTCAAACGGAATAGATGAACTCAAGGAAATGCTCCAAGGTCTAGTACTAAATGCAGATAAAAGAGAAAAGACCCTGGATAAAAAATTACAAGAGCAGGGGAGGGAGTTGAAGGACCAAGGGAAGAGACTAGAGGATAGTTTTTCTCTAATACAAAAGATGAGTAACAAGGTGGTGGCCTTAGAAAGATAGCAAGCCCAAGGTGGCAAGCCTCCCCAATTGCAATATCAGGCTCCAAGTGGTGGTAGGCCTCCTAATCAGTGGAATAGCTCTTTTGATCAGAATAGGCAGAATAGTCATGCTTCTGCTTCAAGCTCAAATCAGAACAGAACTATAGTCCCTCAAAATAACTTGGCACAAGATCAAGATTTGTGTCCCTCATGTAACTATTCTTAAACCTACTGCCTATGTTAGAAAGCAGAATCTTATTTGGCCCTAACTATCCAGGAGTCCACAGTAAAGAAATCACACAAAGAAGATCATCCCAAGGAGGCCTCATGCATTCAGAGGCAGGGTGATTGCTCTTTTATGAATCACGAAATGGAGGAACATTGTAATGTAAACCAGGACTCCATTGCTCATAAGACAAGAAGCAAGAAGAGAGCTATGGAACATGTTGCTCCTCCTTCTCCTAAGCAGGCCTCAACTTCAAGAGTTATACCTAACACACAAACAGAAAATGAGGAGACAAACACTTCACAACAGCAAGAGCAAGGCCCAAGAAATGAGGATGCAAGTGATCCTTTTGTTGCCCCATCTCAACCTCTTATAAGTGCAGCCCCCAAAGTTTCTACCAAAATTCCTAGTGCACCATTGAGTGTAGTAGAGAAAATGAAGAAGACCAATGTAAACATTTCCATGTGGGATGCTATCACTACCATACCAATGCAGAGGAAGATGCTGCAACAAGAATTGGAAAGGATTGAGCCCAAGGATCAGTCATCTACCATGGAGAGTGCCACTAGTTTAGTACAACCAGCAGGAGATGTGGAGGCAAATAAAAAGGTTAGACCTCCTCCATTTTATGTTTCTCTGATTATAGGGGGCAAATTAGTCCATAATTGCATGATAGATTCGGGGGCTAGTAGCTCAGTAATGCCTAGGTGTGTTGCTGATGCTTTAGGGATGAAATATGAGCCCATTGTTAGGGATGTGTTACAACTAGATGGGAGTACTGTCAAAACCGTAGGCATCCTTAGAAGTGTGGAAATGGCCCTACATGCATGCCCTGGTTGTACTGTGATTCAAGACATATCTGTTGCTGAGGTTAAGCCCTATTTTGCCATCTGTCTTTCAAGAGACTTCACTGCCCAAATTGGTGGATTCATATCTACTGATTGGTCTTACATGTCATTTAAGACCAAATATGGGGCCAATGCTTCAATAAGAGCAGAACCTCAAGCCCTTCACCACACTGAACCCTACACTCCCAACTTCATCAATATGAATTGCCTTATCCTAGAGGTGAACGAAAATAACATAGTAAACGAGCCTGTCACTTCCATAGCAGGGATTCCTGATTTCTTCTTGGATGAGTGGGAAAATACATGTCAGTTTGAACCTATGTCGGAAAACCTTGAGATAGGCCTTAGTACATATTGCGTAATAGAGAAGGAGGTTCAAGTTCCTGACCTTGTTAGGACTAATGATGACATACATGGAGTATGGAGTATGTACTTTGATGGCTCAAGGAATAGAAATGGATCAGGGGCTGGTGTTATGTTGATCTCTCCTGCGCAAATCAGATACTACTTCTCTTTTAGGTTCCAATTCAGTTGTACCAATAATGTGGCCGAGTATGAATCCTTGATCCAAGGTCTCCTACTTGCCCAAAAGAGGGGAATTCAAGCCTTGAAAGTATATGGGGACAGTGAGTTGGTAGTGAACCAAGTGAGAAATCAGAATATCACCAAAAATGGCCTGGTCAAGTCTTATAAACATAGAGTCTGGGATTTTCTTGAGGGTTTCAATGCATTTAACATTCAAAGCATTCCTAGGAAAGAAAATAAACATGCTGACAGACTTGCAGCAGTGGGTGCATCTTATGATATACCAGGGAATCTTGAGGAAGAAAAGAAACAACAAATAAGGGTAGTGGTGAGGCCTGTTGTTCTTGATAATAATACTCATTGGCAAGTGTTCAAGTCTGATGAGAAAATTGTGAGCTTCTTGCAGAATGAAGCATAATTTTCAGAGAGAAGTCAGCTAAGGCTACAAGATCAATATGGTGATCAGATCATTCATCTTAGTTCCAATAAGCTACCCAAGGGTCTCATTACCTTGGAGGGCGTCTTTAATCCTGATGATCAAACAAGAGGCAAAGGGATTAATCTAGTTGCAGAAAAGGATGACCATGCCCCAGTTACTATTGCTGATGGAAAATCTCTTAACATGGGGAAGGTATGTTCTAAAGCTGAGAAAGAAGATTTCATTCATCTATGTCAATAATTTAGTGATGTATTTGCTTGGACATATGATGATTTAAAAGGGTTTGACCCTAGTTTGTTTCAGCATACCATAGATTTAGTTGATAGGGTCAAACCAGTAAGGCAAAAACAGAGGCCAGTGAATCCCAAGATTGAACCTTTAATGAGGAAAGAACTATCCAAACTAATTGAGGCTAACATAATTTTTCCTATCAAACACTCATCATGGGTAGCTAACCTTGTCCCTGTGAGGAAGAAGAATGGAGAAATCAGATTGTGTGTGGACTTTAGGGATCTCAATCAGGCTTCCCTTAAAGATCACCATCCTCTCCCGTCTATGGAGCAAATTCTATCCAAGGTCAGTGGGTCAAGGAGATTCTCTTTTCTTGATGGGTTTTCAAGTTATAACCAAGTACTGGTTAAAGAGTCTGATAGATACAAGATAGCATTTACTACTAAATGGGGCACCCATGCGTATTGCAAAATGCCATTTGGATTAACAAATGCAGGTGCCACATTCCAAAAGGAAATGGAGGTAGCTTTCAGAAGATTAATTGACAAGTTTGTCTTGGTATACCTTGATGATATAACTGTGTATTCCAAGAATGTGGAAGATCATCTTGATCATTTGAGACAGGTATTTCTAAGATGTAGAGAGTTTGGGGTATCTCTCAACCCAGCCAAATGTGTCTTTGCTACAAACCAGGGAAAACTATTGGGACACATTGTATCTAAGGATGGATTGACTATTGACCTAGAAAGAACAAAAGCAATACTTGCCCTTCCTCTCCCTAAACACAAGAAAGGGCTACAAAGTTTCCTTGGTATGATAAATTTTGTAAGAAGGTTTATTCCTAATCTTGCCACCATGCTGAAACTCCTTACAGCCATGCTCAAGAAAGATATGGTCTTCTCATGGACCAAGGAGGGGAAGGAGAGTTTTGAAAAGATCAAGGCAGCCATAGCATCGGCCCCTACCCTCATGAACCCAAAATTTGAGATGGATTTCATCCTCTACACTTTAGGTGGTCAGTCAAGTATCTCTGCTGTCTTGACCCAAACAAATGACAAGAATGAGGAGCAGCCCATAGCCTTCTTTAGTGAAAGGCTTAAGGAATATGAAGATAAGTATAGCTTTGTTGAGAAGCAGGCCCTTGCATTCATTAGAGCCTTGAAGAAGTTCAGACACCTCTTATCCCATAATAGGGTCCATTTGTTGGTGCCCCATGCAAGTGTAAAAGACTTCCTGTTAAAAAAAGATGTCAGTGAGAAGAGAGCTGGATGGATCACTAGGGTAATGGAATATGATGTTGACATTCAGATTACCAAATTGGTAAGAGGAAGAGGATTATGTAAAGAAATGTTATCAGATCAGAACTCAGATGAAGAAGTTGCCATGGTGATAGCAGAGCAGCAGGAGGAAAGGTATGCTAATGGTCCAAGGAGCTGGATAAATGACATGAAGAATTTCTTTTTAGGGAATGGATACCCTCAGGGATTGGACAGAACTAAAAGAAGACAATATAGACTACAATCCATTCCCTATGTTGTGATTGACGATATCCTATTCAGGAGGGATTTTAATGGGACCCTGTTGAGATGTGTTGAAGGGGATCAGGCTGAAAGGGTGATTAGAGAACTCCATGATGGCCCTGATGGCGGCCACTTCTCTACAAGAACAACCGCTATGAAGATCATGAGGGCTGGATATTATTGGCCATCTCTCTTCCATGATTGTTACAGGTATGTGAGGAAATGTGAGAAATGTGCCATTTTCTCAGGCAAACAGAGACTTGCAGCTCTTCCTCTTCACCCTATTCAGGTGGATCAGCCCTTCACTCAGTGGGGGTTGGATTTTATAGGCCCCATTAATCCTCCATCTAGTGTAGGTCATAAATGGATCTTGGCTGCTACTAATTATTTCACTAGGTGGACAGAGGCAGTTGCCTTGAAGGATGCCACAGAGCCATCAGTTGTTGAATTCCTTGATGGAATTGTATCTAGATTTGGTGCTCCTTCTACTATCATCTCAGATAATGCCAAGTCTTTTGTTGGGACCCAAATTTGTGCATGGGCCATGAATCACAATATCTACCTGAGCACATCATCGAACTACTATCCTCAGGGTAATGGTTTGGCTGAATCTTCCAACAAGAATCTAATCAAAATTATGAAGAGGACAATAGAAGACAATCAGAGGACCTAGCACAAGAAATTAAGGACCGCTCTGTGGGCTGATAGGATAACACCCAAGAGATCTATTGGGAATTCACCTTTTGTGCTAGTATATGGTAGGGAAGCTAGACTCCCAATCGCATTGGAGTTCCCATCCTTGGAGTTGGCTCATAAGCTTGAACTAGTTGAAGATGATGCCATGTCAGTAAGAATGCCAGAACTAATTGAGTTGGAAGAAAAGAGAAACAAAGCCTTGAAAACTCTAGAGATTCACCAGCAACAAATGAAGAAGAATTTTGATAAGAAGACAAGGGCCAGAATCTTCAGAGAGGGAGATTTTGTTCTCAAGTGGGACTCAGACAGAGCAAAACCAGGAAGGCACTCCAAATTTGACCCATTATGGAGTGGCCCTTATCTGATTTCCAGTTGCAAATAGGCCAACGCATTCCAAATAAGCAGGCCAAGTGGTGAAGTTCTACCCATTCCAGTCAATGGGATCTATCTAAAGCCCTATTTCTGAAGGGTTGTGAATCTATGTACATAGATAATCCAGTTGCTTCCTACTTGTTTTTGTTTTGCAATAAGTGCACAAGCACCTGGCTCTCTTCGTGAGTCATTTTTGACATGTCTCACGCTGCTGAGGAGGTCCTGTTTTTTGTTTCCAATCATAGAAGCAAAGTTAGAACCTTAAGGGTTTTTAATGTTTTGATTTCCTCTTTAAGGGTTAGGGTTCTTGCAGCTCTCAGCTTGTGCCTCCTGGCCCTCTTTCGACTCCATAGCCCAATGTATCATTCTCAGGCACTGGTCATGCATTGAGCAGGCTCATGCCCCCTGCGAGTCGCCAGAAGTGTTACCTCTGGTTTTACCGCCAAAGATTTAAATTCAAATCCATGGCCTGTTCAACGATTAGCCTAAAAAAAATTTATTTTAATGCCCCGACCCACCAAAGTTTCTCTCCGTCAGATTTTAGATGGATCGACGGTCGACGTGATCTAGTCATCAGAAGTTGCACGGGAGGTAGTATCGGCGACATCGCGCCTGATCAACATGTGTTTGGTGGGCCTGGCAGGTGGGCTACAATGGAGGGTGGGTCGGGAAATTTTTTTGGTGCCACAGGCGCTATGGCGCTATCGCACGCCAATCGGAAAATCTCCATGGCGACATAGCGCCCGACCGCCCCGTGGCTATTCTATGGATCAAGTCTCGGGTTCACCAATCGGATGATGCCATGTGTATACATCAAGACACAGCAACCATGGGCCCAGTCATTTTCAGGAGGGATGGCAAGTGAAGTACGATGTCGCTCTGATCGTCAGATCTGCAAAGATCTACGGCTAGCGCTATCTCACCATCGGGAACTGCCCAAACTTTAGCATCAGCGACATAGCGCTTGTGTGCCACGTGTCCTGGCGGGGCTGCATTTCATGCCGTCAGGAGCAGTTAGAGTGGGGTGACTGACAAACGAACAGGAGGATGCCATGTGTTAGCGGGCCCGGTGAATCAATAGGAACGGAGGGTTACAGGAGGTCAAGTTCTGTGACCGTCAGATTAGAAGAGATCAATGGTAGGTGCCATCTTGCCATGGTGAAGCTGCGAGATTTTTATCATGGCAACATAGCACCCATTTACCAGGTGTCATTCAGGTGCAGTGTGGATGCTGAAGTTGTCACCAGATACGATGGGCCCAGGGTAAAGACAGCATAGAGCAAGACGAGTCTTCGTGATCATCGGATGAGGAAAGATCAATGGTAGGCACCATGTCGCCTTAGTAAAGATGCAATATTTTTAACATGGCGACATCGCGCCTGATTGACACGCGTCGGTGGGGTCAGGTCTCGCCAGATGCATCATTGAGGTGGCACCGATTCGGATGGGGCCCAGTCACAGGAAGGAGAGTCCACGGCGAATCAGAAACAACCACGTGTGCCGAGTCAGAACACAGATATGTCGAGGGGCCAAATTTCTTGATACGATCAGTGCATTAAGGGGTGGATCTCCACCATCAGATCTGCCAAAATCTAGGGTCGACACTATCTTGCCATGGAGGAACTATGCGGATTTTACAATGGCAAGTTAGCGCTCAGAAGACACATGTCCTCCCAGGTCCAGTTTTTGACGTGGCGATTAGCTAACGGCCAGCGGTTAGATGATAAGGTGGCGCGATTAGTTCGATGAAGGTGGTAAACTGCGGAAGGACTCTCCAAGTGGCAAAACAAAGGATTACGGTTGGCCTGTGTGGCCTAGTCAGTTTATAAGAAATCGGGTCGACTGATAAGCTTGGATGATTCATAAACCAAGATGCAAAGACAATCAACGTATCTTGCGATCTGATCTTCGCGATCATTTCTGACCTACCAGGAATGAATGCAGGACATAAGGACACTCCACCCATCCAGTCGATCCATCTACCATGTCAGGGAATGTTGTGGTGCTGTTTCTATCTTCTGTAGGCTCTTCTCAGAAGAAATGAGATTTCTCGGTATACAGGCCAGGATTTCAATCAGATCCCCGATTGGATTCTCGAGATGGGAAGTTAATGCCAGTAGGTAAGAAGTGAATGTAACGCAGAAATCTTCAGTTATGCCTGATCTATAAAGGCAGTTTTGTGATCTATTCTAAAGGTTGATTCTTCCTAATTTTCTCTGCTACTGCTTGCAGACTTGCAGTGTAAAATCCCTTTATCTCTGAGCCATGTAATAGCCTGTATCATCTCTTTTAGCCATCAGTGTGAATGTGCATCACTTTGCCTCCCATTGGTGTATTGTTGAGATCAACGATCTGCATATTGTATCTACATAAGTGAAATCTCCTTTTCCTAGTGTCATTCGGTTGGTTTTTTCTGATCGGTATGTGATTATTGATCGATACAAGTCTGGATGTGTATGACTTCTGTATGTTATTATGGTTTTGTAGTATATATATGGGCAGGAATGAGTCTGAACACTCTATTTTGGTGCATCACCGCCTTAGATTAGACTAGGTAGGTTTGCTTTGACACTCTCTTTCTACCTTTCCCTTCTGAGAATAGATAGGTGCACCCTGACAGTAAGAGGAAGCCGGCCTTCTCCAGAGACTCAACCTCGTAGTTCAAGTCCCACAGCTTGGAGGTTGTTTCCATGTTTCACTAGGTTGTCCTCACGCATAGGCCTTGGACAAGGGTGCAAACCTAAGTGACAACAGAATCCTAAAAAGGCACCTAATCTCTATTCTTCTACTTTTGGTCAATTGATTAACTGGAATAAGAGTTCCTTATATTTTATCAATACTCTAGTTTCTAGATGAAGCAAAATTGCTTAAAATTCTTGGGTGCTCTATACGTTCTTTCCCTTGCATTTATCTAGGCCTCCCTTTGGGGCCTAATACTTTAGATTATTTTTGGGATGATCTTGTTAAAAAATTCAACAAGAAACTAATAGGATGGAAGGGTAATCTTTTGAGTCAAGCTAGTAAACTTACTCACCTCAAGGCCAGTCTTCAAAGTATCCCTACTTATGCCTAGGGTCTCTTCAAGATTCCAGCCAAAAATGTTGATTCTATTGACAAAATTCAAAGGAACTTTCTCTAGTCTGGTGCTGAGGATAGGTAGAGAATGGCTTTAATTGCTTGTGATAAAATCTATAAGCCTAAAATGGATGGCGGTCTAGGAAACAGGTGTAGGGCCCATTTGTCATTGCACCAAAAGCCATGACTGTTAGTGAACATGGAACACCACATAATTAACCACCTATGGGTAGGGGAGCGCATCGCATCACCCAAAAATCTCCCCCTCGATGTGCATACCAGGTGCTTACGCGGGTCGGGAAGACACCGGGGAGATTTGAACCCATGACCAGGCCAAAACTAGGCTCTGATACCAATTGTAGGGCCCATTTGCCATTGCACCAAAAGCCATGACTATTAGTGAACATGGAACACCACATAATTAACCACCTATGGGCAGGGGAGCGTGTCGCATCACCCAACAACAGGTCTATGAGAATTATGAATAAATCTCTTCTTGCTAAGCAAGGTTGGAGAGTTTATCAAGATGATAAGGAATGGAGTACTATCTAGAAACATAGATACCTCTTTAATGCTCCTTAGTTATCTAATTTTCTTTCTTATCCTAATGTCTTATCTCCTTCTTCTATTTGGGGAGCTGTGTAGGGAGCTAAAAATATTTTAATTAAAGGTTGTTTTTAGAAAGTGGGTAATGGGCAAAACATCAAGTTCTGGGATGATGCTTGGATTTTGGATCATCCTCTGATTGAGGATTTTGAGGATAGAACTCTTATTGATAGATGTAAACAAATTTTTGGTACTCTTGTGGAAAATTACTGGGTTAATAACAAATGGGTTAACCTTTCTGAAAGTAATTAGGATTTTCATAATACTTAGTTAATCTTGAATGCCCTTAGCCTTTATCCTCATATTGAAGATAAAATAATTTGGGGTGCTAATGCAAGAGTCTCCTCTATTTTCAAAACTAAGGAAAAAGGTTCTCGACCTTTGTGGAAAAAATCTTGGATAAAAGGTCTTACTCCTAAAATTAATATTTTTTTCTAGATTTTGCTTCAAAACAAAATTCTTACTTTGGATAATTTGAAGAGGTATTAATGTGGTTAACAGATGTAGCTGATGTAAAGAGGACTATGAAGAAAGAAATCATCTTTTCTTAAATTGTAGTTACAATCAAAAAGTTTGAAGTTACATCCTTAACTATTGGGGTTTAGATTGGGTTCAACACAATAAAATTGATCAATGTTTCTAGAGCTAGACTTGACCATCTAAGGAGAGAAATAATGGCTTTTGTGGAAAATTACCTTGCCCCATCTCTGGTGGGAAATTTGGAAAGAAAGGAAAAATAAAATTTTTAGAGACAAAAAAATGCTTGAGTGGGTTCTTTTTCATAACACAATTAGAGCTATCAATGAAAACTTCAACTCTCACGAAAAATTTAGTGATGAATTCCAAATCAATAATCCTATGTAGACTAAAGGCTTTAAAATTAAGATTTGATGATCAAATAAAAAATGTCAAATGGAAGTCTCCACCTATGGGCTAGATCAAAGGAAACTTTGCTAGTGCTACTAAGGGTAATCCTATCAAAGCTAGTTGTGGAGGGGTGTTGAGGGACCATACTTCTAGAATTGTTGATGCTATTGCTATTATTATTGGGATCTCTACTAGCCATAAAGAGGAGGCAATGAGATCACTACATATTATGAGATTGGTTGTGGAAACTATTTATCAAAATCTTTGGATGTAAGGAGATTCACTTAACATTATTAATATGCTCAATAACAAGAACCCTGTCACTTGATCTATTGAAGCTAGTTTAACAGAAATAAAAAACCTTATGAATAAATTTGATAATGTTATATTTTCCCATATTTTTTGAGAGGGAAATTCTATTACTAATTGGATTTCTAACCAAGTTTTCTATTGGGAAGGTAAGTTGAGGTAGCATACTAACCTAAATAAGAGTGTGGAGCTGGCGGCAATTGTTAATAATGGTAGGACACACATGAGAGAAGGAAAGATTTCATAAGATTGGAAAATTTATGAAGAAGAGTGGTGGGTTTATGGAGACAGGTTGAGATTCCCAAGGAAGAGCCAAGTAATTGTAGGGCTTGGAAAGCTAAGGCCTCTGTATGGAAAATTTTACAAAAAGGTAATGTGACAACCTATTTGGATCATCTCCATGGTTATAAACCTTACATTACATAAGTTTTCTTCAAAAACTAGCTTGAAGACAGTGTAGCTTTGCATGGGGTCACAGTGAATTTGACTAAATATTTTACTACTGAGGTTATGAGGCTTCAAAAAGAAGGGATTAAATTTAGTAAGGAGACTAGCATCTCTAATGTAGCCTTCAAGAATTTTCCAAAGACAGAAACCAAAGAGAAGAATCTAGAGAAAAATGGGGATTTCTACAAATTAAAACAAATTAAAATGATCTAGAGGGATGTATTGTCTTGTATCCCTGAATATTTTATTCTTGATGGTAGGGATAAAAGTGTCCATAAATTTCACTTTTTTCCCAAATCATTTTAGGCATAAAGATAGGATTTCCTTCCCATTTTTCTAAATAACTTTCTGCTTCCTAGCCTTTATGCACATACAAAAAAAGAGTCTCGTCCTATGTTGCATGAAGGTTTAATTTTACTACTTCTTGAAAAATATTGTAAAAGTAAGGCTACAAAGCCCTTTCCAGTTCATGTGAAAAAGAAAGGGACTGGAAGTGAGACCCACCCAAAGAGAATTAAGGTTGAAGAAGGGACAAGTGTTAACTAGAAGTTTTCAAAATAGGAAAGGACTAAGAAACATGTTGAGGAAATTATGGAGTCTGAGAATTCAGACAATAATGAGAAGATGGATATGGAAAATGATGAGAAAACAAAAAAGAGGATTTTAGCTCTAATCTGGATGGGTACTTTGGGAGTAAAGGGGTGTCTACTAGTAAAGATAATGTGTAGGGAATTCACATTATAAATACAAGGTCAGAAACCCATGAGAAGGAGGATAATAAATAGAGTGATCACCCCTCACATAATGCTAGTGAGGAGAAAATGGAGGAGGAAACAGGAAAGAAGAATGAAGGCAAAGACCCCGTTGACAAGGATAATAGCCAAATTAAAGGTGTGAATGAGGAAAGGATGCAGAATATGGACATAAATACTAATACCCAGATCAATACTATGACTTCCTTTGAGCCCAGGAATATGGATGATAGGAGGGATGTCTCCCATGATGCTAAGCTCTCCTATCTTCACACTGCAAAACTTAAGGTGGAATTCTCTTCAAGGTGATTCATGGTTGTATGGTGAATTGATGGCTCTCAAAAAGAAAATGGGGATAATGGAGAGAGATTTAAATTTTGAACATATAAAGATTACCTAGCTAGAAGTGCATATCGATAAAATTCTTGATAAGCTTAAAGATTATGAACAAGATCTTCATCACCTAATAAAGGAAAGTGGTCTAAAAATGGAACAGGTCACTTCTAGCCTATGTGTTGTGGTGGCTAGTTTGGAAATGAAAAGTAAAGAAGAGATTATATCACCTGGTAATACTAGAGTGGGGAGTCGTAGTGGGCCTAGTAAGAGAACAAGGCAGAGCACAAGGAAAAAGGTTGTTGAGGCTCTTGGGGCTCCTGTTCCTTTTCCTTATGACATCATCTAGAGTATTATAGAAGCAAGTAAAGAGGTGGTGAACATTATCAATGAGCTATTGTAGGTTCTATCCTTGGATCAAGGGTGTTGGTTTCTAGTTTGGATGGTTTTGCTAGTTTTTTCCTTTTTCTTTCCTATTTGTTTAAAACTCTACATTCTAGGTCCTTGTAAAACTAGGTCATTCTGTATGGTTGAAAATCTTGGTTTTAGGTCCCTATAAAACTTGGTTTGGATTTTTTAACTTTAGGCTTTAGGTCCTTTTAAAACTTGGTAATTCTTTAAATGTTTATCTTAAAGAGAAAAAAAGGAAGGAAACCCAAGTGCTAGAAGATATAAAAGTCATATTTGTGAATATAGTAAGTATAGAGGTTGATAGTATACAACCTATTTTGAATCAATTGGTAGAAGTTGCCTAGAAATTCAATTAAGATCTAAATGAACCAGATAAGTTTCTCTAAAGAGAAAAAAGAAAAATTAAAAATAAAGTATTGGAACAAGTGACACAAAAAATTGCAAAAAACTAAGTAAAATTGTCTACTATTCTTAGTTCATTGGAAACATCTGCAAATAATGTAACATTATTATTGAGTAAGTTGTGTGATCCATCTATCTTCACCCAAGAAATCAAAGAAAAATTATCTAAGATAGATGAAGAATTGAAGGCAAGTGCACTCCAGTTGTCACTAGACCCAAGCTATAGTTCTACTCACTATTCAAAGATTAGATATCTGAAAAATTTGCAAGAATAATTATTAAGGAAAGAAGGTAAGATTAGGGCCACACTCATAGACATCCAAGGCATGATTCTTCCAAACATGGATGCATTGTAGAAACACATTGCACATGCCAAGACACCCATCCACGAAAATAACTTCTCCATGGTTGATCACATGATAGAGTTATCAGTAGAAGTACAGATTGCACTACATGGAAGAAAGGTATTATAGGAAAATTGGGACAAGACAATGGCATTGATTTTGAAGGTACATTCTAACTTCTTGTCACATTTTTCTATTACAATTAGTATACACCTTTGGCATTTATGTCAAAAAGGAGAAGTATAATATAAGCTGAATGTATATATGAAGAGTATTGGGGAGAAGTATAATATGAGATATATGTATAGGGGAGCAGTATAGTATTATACAAATACATGTAAAAGATAATTAGAAAAAATCTCTTACAAAATAAATTTTGAAAAATCTCAAAAATAGACTGTTATTGAGTTGTAGACACAAAAAGGAGATAAAAGAATATTTTGGACTTGAAATTCTAAGCATTTAGATTTGGATTGATAAGTGTTTTTTTCACTAATTCCAAAGGGGAAGAGTTTTGACATTAAAGTCAATGTTTGTTTATTAGTGACTCGCACTTAGTCAATTGGTTAAGTTGCTACCGAGCTTATCTCTTGGTTTGTAGTGCTAATCGAGTTCTCCAATTATTGCCAAGTAATATAGTTGTTACTGAGTAATACAATTGTTACTAGGTAATATAGTTGTTAATGAGTTCTACAGTTGCTACTAAGTTCTAGAATCTTTATACAGTCCACGATGACCAGTATCTACCAAGCTATTTAGTGATAGTGCTAACTAAGGTTCATAGAATTAACTAAGTTTCATAATGTCAACCATGCTCTCTAGTATCTACCAAGATTGCAATATTAGTAATGAAAATATAGTTTCAACTAAGCCAAGGAGTGTTAACCAAGTGATTCAATTTATAACAAGATCTAAATGTTAGTGTTGACTGAGCCATGGAGTGTCAACCAAGTGATTCAGTTTATATACTAAGTCACACAAGTGCTAATTAAGTTCATCCTACTTGGAAGTGATTAGTATGAACCAAGATTCTACTTCTATTGAGTGCATGACAATGTTGAGTGTTGACATTGGTTGTCGAGTATCAGAACATCACATAGTTTATCTTCTAAACCCAAGTGTCAGCAGTTGGGCCAACTTTGTGATCTTGATGGAAACCTATGTTGTAGCCACTTTGAAGAATCATGATTTGTATTGGTATATATGTAATGAATTGTATCCTATCCAAATAAGTATGTATAAAGTGAATATAAAGAGAAGAAGTACAAATTAAGAAGGCTACAAGCAATATAAAGGACAAAAAATATTTATCTATCACAACAAGGTGATCTTTACATTTCAAAGGAATATCAAATAGAAAATCAAAGTTACAAATCAAAGGTCAGTCCTTGCTCATCCTAATAGGTGTATTAGACAAATCCTTTAATTAGATAGACTTAATAATCTTTGACAAATATCTTTACTGAGTGCATACTTCATAGTATGTTTTGTAAATCCTCTAACAAGGTAGACCTAGCAGTCTTTATTTCTCTTAATAGGGAAGATCACCAGAAGTGATCAATTGTAAGCCTTAATAGGACAACTTTATGCTACTTTACTTAAGATTGTGGATATCATCCACACCCTAGTTTCACTTTCTATTTGGAAGGTTTCTGGGTCACCATATCTTATGTCAAATTTTTATGAATGTTT
Source organism: Cupressus sempervirens (assembly GCA_028749045.1). Lineage (NCBI taxonomy): Eukaryota > Viridiplantae > Streptophyta > Pinopsida > Cupressales > Cupressaceae > Cupressus > Cupressus sempervirens. The sequence goes on along the minus strand of CM053791.1, from coordinate 274,939,809 downwards.
GTTTTCTTTCATTCTTTCATGCATACAATTAGATCAGAATATTAATGAAGGATTAATTGGTGAAATAAGTTAAAGTTTTATTGGTTCCTGATTCAACCCTCCCCTCTTTGTAACTTGCCTATCTAATATTTTCAACACTCCTATACCTCAAGGTCAACAAAGATATCTATCCTTAAAAAAATTCCACCCACCCATCCATTTAAACTTTCCATATCAATATTATTCATCTACGAATCCCAAACCTTTTAGAAGTAATTTAGATGTACAAATAAAAAGAAGAAATACAAGAATCCATAAAAAAAAAAAGATCACCATGTCTTATCTAATCAATATGCGAAGAGAAAGAAATAAGAAATATTCAAGAGACCCAAAGGTCCACTAAGAAAACAATGAAATCAATGAAAAAATGTGTTCCAAAATCCACAATCAATGAAATAATTGATAAAGAATATAAAATAAAATCAAAATCAAAAGATATATGGATTCTCAAGTCTCTCTTAAAGGACTTGAACATCAATAAAAAATAAAATTCAACATCCATACTTCCAAAGGCTTTCACTCCACATTCTTCTAGAAATCTTCCATCACCTCATATATCAAAGCCTTAAGAGACTTTATTGATGTTTCCTCCATCATTCCACCACCCTTCAAGGTGTGTGTCAATGTTGATCTTGTGTAATTTTATATCTACTCTTGCATAATCTATTCGATACCCTATTTAGTATCTTGAGGCACATTGGACAAGTATCATGATGAAAACCTTGTAAACAAGAATCTATTGTCTCTTTCACCTTTGATCTTGATAGAGATGGAACACCTATTGCCATTTACTATCTTATCTATTAGCTACCCTATCATGATCTTTCTTTTCTCAAGCCCCTTACTTATAGCCCCCATAACAAGCTTCATTCTAATTTTTCTATTCTATCATACTCTATCCATTGACCCCTTAGTCTTGATCACATTGAAAAGAAGAAAAGAAGAAGCAAAATATCCACATGTTCACATAAACCTCTTGACATGTCCATCTTTTAGGAACCACATGCTTTCATGACATCAAGTCATTATCCTATATATCTACCTAGCTCATTGGCTATCATTGGTTATCCTGTGAGGCCTCACCCTGACCCTTCATAGCCTTAGTTGTTACTTTATCATTTTGATACTCACGACTTGAGATGTCAGGACACTATCAGATACTTGAACATATTATGTTATTTTATGTTGTGTGATGTTACTTTCAGATTTTTGTTGTTCATCATTTAAGGTTTTTATGTATATGAATGTTGATGAAATAAGTAAATACAAGATTAACATCTTGATTTTTGAAATTTTTACGATTAAGGATATAAGTAGGATGAAAGAAACCCTAATTGATGTATGTTTCAATTTATGTAAATTTTTGATACATATATACATATGTACATGTGATTTTTGGGACTACTAATGTGTGCAATGAGTGTGCAGATATTTTAGTCGAGAAAACTGATGGAGGAACAAAACTGATCTTTATGTGCTAATTTTGGAAACCTTGTTGTTTGTAATTCAAGTATTGTATTATGAGATGTATGTATGTATCTTTTTGTGATTGCAAAACTTATCAAATGTGAGCATTATAATAATTATTAATTTATCTCAAAAAAAAATTTGTGTGTTTTTGCCCATGTAGTTTGGGCATGACATTTTGGTATTAGAGCCTAGTTTCAACACTAGGAACCTTAAACCATTATGCTTCTGAAACTTAACATTAAACATTAAATTGTGTAGGATGCCTCATGTTACTTGAAGCAACCCACGAGGTAGAGGTCATAGGGAAAGAGGTAGTAGAGTGGGACAGGGGGATGGACCACCTCCACCACCTCCACCACCACCAAACTTGAACTAGGAAATTATTGATGCACTTCAAACTTTGATTGATGTAGTTCAGTAGAGAATAGTACCTGTGGTTCAACCAGTTCAGCAGATTCTAGTAGTGGAAGCAGAGGGACCCAGAGGAGGTAGGCCCAGAGGTAGAGAGAGGACTAGGAGTCCCCCACCGAGATAGTTAGAGGGGCAGGATGAGCATGAAGGTGAGTCAATACACCAGAGAAGACCCCCACTTGACAGACCTCCTAGAAATGTAGGAGATGATATCAGGGAATTGATTTGACTTGGGCCACCATTATTTATAGGTTTCACTGAGGGGATAGTAGCAGAGGCATGGTTGCAGAGCCTACAATGGTGCTTTAGATTATGACCCTATGGGAGTAATCTAAAGGCACGCCTAGTAGTTTATTAGTTGAGAGGGGATGCCTCCAATTGGTGGCATCAAGAGGAGATCATACGAGGAGTGAGGATGGACACCCTCACATGGGAATCATTTCTAGAAATATTCTGAGAGAGGTACTTGTCAAAGCATTTTTGATAGAAATAGATAGAGGAGTTCCATTCTCTTTATCAGAGAGGTCTTATAGTGGCTTAGTATGAGAGCAGGTTTTTTGAGCTCCTTCCTTATGTGGAATACATGAAGGATGAGAAACTACATGTACATCGCTTTATCATGGGTTTGAATTTCTCACTTCAAGGTCTAGTTTGTATGGCCTTCCCTACCACCTTTAGACAGGCAGTGGAGATAGCACTAGTGATAGAGGATACTCAGGGTAGACAAGAATCATGGGATTGGTCTCAGAACCAAAACTCTACCTGGCAGAAACCCCCTTGGAAAGGGAATTAGAACTATACACCAGGGTCCTCTAAGGGCCAATAGTCTCAGCAGTAGCAAAAAATCTCACAGGGTTACTAGGACTCCAAGCCAAAGCAGTGGTAGTTACAGCAGGATCAGAAAGTACATACCCCACAGTCATAGGCAGTGCAGAATCAGTAGTCTTCCAGGGGTGGATACAGTGGGTCTAGCAGGTCAGGAGGCCTACAGCAGTCAAGATCATATGATACACAATCTTATACTCGAGGGCCATGCTACGCTTGTGGTGGCATGGGTCATATAGCTAGAGAGTGTCTATAGGGACAGTCATCTAGTGGTCAGAGAGGGGCATTTTCAGAGCCAACAATTGGAGACATGGGCAGGTACCACAGAGTTTTTACAGTGGTTGATAACTGCTAGTCTAAGCATCATGCTACAAATATTGAGGCTACAAGTGGAGTTGGCGGGCCAGTTAGCACTAGAGACTATCCATATTTTTGCCCAACAGCCCTAGCTCCTCGAAGTCGAGAGCTGGACCAAGTTAGGGTCCAGTGGGAATGTTATGATGAGGTCACAATTCCTTGGGAGGATGCAGCATGGATGCGATCTCAACACCCTTATCTTTTGATGAACTCCAGGAGGAAGTTCATGCCTAGTGGGGGAGGATGTGAGGCCTCACCCCCACCCTTTGTAGCCTTAGTTGTTACTTTATCATTTTGATACTCATGACTCGAGATGTTAGGACTCTATCAGATACTTGAACATATTATATTATTTTATGTTGTGTGATGTTACTTTCAGATTTTTGTTGTTCATCATTTAAGGTTTTTATGTATATGTATGTTGATGAAATAAGTAAATGCAGGATTAACATCTTGATTTTTGAAATTTTTACGATTAAGGATATAAGTAGGATGAAAGAAACCCTAATTGATGTATGTTTGAATTTATGTGAATTTTTGATACGTATATACATATGTACATGTGATTTTTGGGACTACTGATGTGTGCAATGAGTGTGCAGATATTTTAGTTGAGAAAACTGACGGAGGAACATAACTGATCTTTATGTGCTAATTTTGGAAACCTTGTTGTTTGTAATTCAAGTATTGTATTGTGAGATGTATGTATGTATCTTTTTGTGATCACAAAACTTATCAAATGTGAGCATTATAATAATTATTAATTTATCTCAAAAAAAAAATTGTGTGTTTTTGCCCAAGTAGTTTGGGCATGACATATCCAAAATATGCTTAATATGACTACATTACCTTTTCCTTAGCTTGGGAAATCTTGAAGAGTTGGCCCTTATAGATCACATCCTGCTTTATGCATTATTTCATATCCAATTGATGTATAATCTTTCTCACTAGACACTAGGGGAAAATCAATGTGATCTTTCTTAAGAATCTATTATCTTTAAAAACTAAAAAATTAAAAATGTCTTTAAAAAATCCCAAAAAAAGCCCAAATATTTTTGAAATCTTAAAAAAATATAAATATCTTAAAAGTTCAAAAACATAAAAAATATTTAAAAATCCAAACAAATCTAAAAATCTAAAAATCTAAAAATCCTAGGCCCAGCCCTAAATTCAACTGTGTGAAATCTTGAATAAACTTGCATCTCATTCTTTCAACAATCATGTCCACCTATCAAAAAATTCCTAGATAATCACCTAGAGATGACTTTAATCAACATCAATCATTACCTTTCAATGAGTCAATCAAGTCTCACATGTCAATCTTTTCATCAACCTAGTTACCAAAAAAATTGAGGCACTGCTAAATTTCAATCATAGGATGATGTATCTCATTGAACACATCTCTCCTAGTTAGTTTGACTATCAAGACTAGCTCATTAGTTGGGTCTAATACACCAAAGTTGTCATGCCTATGTTATGGTCTAGGGAAAGTTTTCCACTAACATATAACAAAAGTGTTTCTTAACACTCTAACATGGACAAAACTATCACAAACACTACCAAAAAAAAAAAAACAAAATGGTGTTTTTCAACACCACACTTCTATAATGGATAACTCATGATTTTAACACTCTAATCAATGATGTTTCTTAAACACCACAATCAGATTGTAATAGATAAATGAGCTTAACAAAAGTATTCCTTAATTCTACTTTCAAGAAAAAATTCATATTTAGATAAATCAAAACCTTACAACAAAGTTGAAATCATGACTCATATAATATTGCTTTTATATTTGTGTGCTTGTCTTGATGATGTCTCAAAATACTAGACAAATGTTCTTAAAATTAAAATTTTATTTATATCATTGATGATTTCTTACTTGTAATAAACCTTTGAGTAACTCAAGGATGTTCAAAATACTAGAGTTGCAAGGAAAAGGGGCATGACATTTTATCTATTTTCTATCTATGGTGATTCTTCCAACAATCCCTAAGATCTATGAAATTTGGGTTTCCTCAATAAGTTTCTCCATCATGACTAGATGGACTCATGTACCTCAACTCATTTTATATGGAAAATTTGGTGAGGTTGGGTCATTCTTCTTGTCTATTTGTTAGGTAGTATAAATCATCTTGAGTGATCATGTACCCAATGATATGAAAAAAAAATGGTCATTGTGGATTACTGATCATATTTTGCAAATGAACAAAAGAAGATTACTAAATCAAAAGGAAATAACTAACAAAGTATCCTAACATACATGTTTGGATTCTTAGGTTCAGTTTCAATATTACATCTGTAGTATTCATATCTTCATGATTGCTAAATCTATAAGCAATGGTTGTACTAGTCTATGGAGTTTGTTATAATACAACACCCAATGATGAAAAATATCCTACTTTGAATAATCAATAATGAGTCTACATTGTGTTCATTTTTAACTTAGGTGCATTCATGATTAATATAGATTTCATGGGCTACTTGAGCTTGAGTTCATTCTTATCATCAATGAAGTAGTTTTAACAAAATTTGAAATAAAAAATAAAAATACAAGTTTGAGTACATTATAAAATCATAACCAAATGATTCTTTCACATCTATATTGAACATTATCAGGATGGAAATCAAAGAGAAATCATCCAAATAATCAAAAGGGCTTGGTCAAATAATGTTTTCTCAATACTTTATCAATTAAATTAGAATCTAAAATATTGAAAACATCTTTTAATGATTCAAGAAAACTTCTTGATGATTATAATCATCTCTTATTCAATCATAATCACCTTTCTACCAATCACATGTAATCGTATATTTTTGGAAACTAGGATTTCATCAGGGTTCATTTCAATTTGACTCCCAAGGGAGCATGCTCATATCTAAATCAATCTATCAATCAAGAAAATCAATCCTACCAAGGCTAGAGGCTTGATAGTTCTCTTCAATTAGGTCGAGACTATTAGATAAACATATCAAGTTGATTATTTGTGCCTAAATAAAAACTAATCTTGCAATTGATCAATACCAAAAGTAGTTAGTTTGTCAATTCAAAATAAGTTCTTCTAATATCTTTTGACTTTGATTTGTTCTTATAATATAACTTGAATTGTTTATTGGTAAACAAATTATGATCTCATTTATTGATTTTTAACATTGTAATCTAATCTAGATGTTTCTCTTAAGCTCTTATTAATCTTCATTTAATCAGGTTTAGAGTAAGTTTGGTTGATTCTCATTCTATTAGGTTTAAAATAAATGGCTTTGATATCTCTTAGTCAACTGAATTTCATTTAATCAGATTTGAAAATCTCAATCTATGATTCAAGGATGGTTTCATCATTTCAAACTATTCTTTGACTCAACATCATCATTTATTTGAGTCAACGTGCTACTCACACATGTTTGACTCAAAGAGGAAAAAATTTAATGACCCCAAAATGGTCCTGTACATTAGAGACCCTATTTTCTCCTAATAAAAGATTAAGTTATAATAATGTTGACTCAATAACTTATATAATTCACCAAATATTCAATCAAATTATAAAACCTAGCAATTAAATCTTAAATCAAGTATTAAATACCTAGCACATTTAATTAAATCATTAAACCAAATGCACTTTTCTAGAGTAATTAATAAAAAGGAATTATAAATCCCACCTTATCATATGTGATATTTAAGGGGACAAGTAGATAAAAAATGGTTACATAGACCAATGAGGGTGAATCATTTGGATCAATCCATGTTACATCCTAACCCTCCAACAATATTAAATCTCAACCACTCATTTTACCACAATTCCTATAAAAGAGATGAATTTGAAGCTCAAATGATCACCCTCTCAATTGTATTCTCATGCTACCAATATGGCCCTCTCATAAAAAATTGCATGATGATGATGCCATATTCATGGTCCCTCTTCATTTTAGAAAGCATTATCATGCCACCATTATGGCCCTCATTTCTTCATTGCATTGTCATTATAGAAAATTTCTAGCTCATTTTAGATTGTACTTATTGATTTTATTTCAATTCTTAGAAATTAGATCACCTTTTTCTTTCAATTTGGTAAAGGAACATAGGATTTTCATTTAGGATGAGCGCACCAAGATGGTGTACAAAAAGGGAGGTATAAGTGGACACCTTTTTTCTAAAATCGTGTAAACCTGAACTTGGACAAGACATTTGAGGATCATCTGTTGAAAATGACAAGATGTGTAAAATACATAAATTGTAGTACTCTAAATCTACCTTCTAATCTACTATATTTTTTATAAAATGGATAATATTAGGTGGGTCAAATCTTGAACACATGAAAAATAATTCTTGATTTTTTTAGAAAACACAATATAGTTATATTTTATATTTTGCATATCCTTTGGTAATATGATAGTTAAGAGTCATATCTAGAAGTTGGTTTTTTTTTTTTGGAATTTTATGATGAGTATTTTTTTGTTACAAATTATTGAATAGACTACATCCTAAAATTTTGGTACCTGTGTCATCCCCAAATTATCATGAACAAGACACACATACACACACACACAAACAATAATAATAATATTCAATTTTATTTATTGGAAACAATTTAAGAAATATTTAAAACAAAATATATTCACAATATTGAAAAGTCCTTTCAAATATTACAATCATATTTGGATCCTTACACCAATTTACAAATTACATGAAGATTTATTTTTGATCTTTTACAATACATAACTTTTACAAATGTTCATAATAAATCATCTTCAAAACTTCAAAAGAAAGTGAAAATCTTCTAAGATTTTCTTCAACAAATATCCACTAATAAAATATGTACAAAAAAACATTATAAACCATGGAGAGCTAACCTCCTAGCCTAGGTCTCTAAGAGACCACCCGCTATGCTTGTAGAACCAAGACCAGCTAGGTAACAATCAAGCACACACATATAAATCAACAATACAAGATAAACAATTTAACACCCTTTTTGAGCTTACATGGTAGGTTACCAAAGGAACCAGTAGAATGGATGAAGGTGTGCCTAAAAACCCCAAGGAGAAGCCAAATATAGAAAATAAAATCTACCTTCACAAGGCATACTAAATAAATACCAACTCTCACAAAATCTCCCCCTTTATCACCCCCAAAGTGCATAATAAATTACTAGCACATGCAACCCATACTAAATGCTTATCTCTCTTCCATCTAGGGAAGAGACTATGCACTCAGGGGATAGGCCCAACTAACCCCTTCACCTGAAGGCCACTTCTTCCCTCCCAAGGATGAGTGATTTCCTTCCACACCCATAACATCACACTCTCAAAATCAAATGAAAATAATGCAATAGAAATTCATCCACACCCAACAATACAATAGGGACAATGAACAACACACATATGCATCTGTAGCAAAATTTACACATCTTTTATTTAGAAAAAAATACAACACATAATTTCTAAAACATGGCAAAAGCTCCAACCTTTCTCCAAGCCATGGTAAATGACCCAATTTTAGAAGAGCCCTCTATACTTCCTTAATCAAATCTCCAAAACCAAAAATCTCTAGAAACTATAGAGTGGGTGAAAAATGCCCAACCTATTTTCCAATTTCCCTCTAAAAGATAAACATTCCTAATTTTTCTCCATCATGAAAGAGAACAAACACTTTAACTCCACCTAAGTTTCCCTATTTGGTTCAAATTATCAACTCACTAGAGATAAGGTGGGAATTTGGGTAAGTCTTCTTCCATTTTCACATACTTTAGAAATGGGATTTTAAAAGTGTTAGAAAAGAGATTTTAACTCTAGTAAAGCCAAAATTGAAGCCCTAACATTTAGGTAACTTAATTTCACTAAAAGAATAGTCTAAGACTCAAACAAAGCCCTCTAAGGTCACCCTAAACTTGAAATATCAAATTTAATTTAATTGAAACCTTCATAAGATAGTTTATGCAAGGGGATGGAAACTTAAACATTTCTAACTAGTTAGGAATAAGGTTGGGTGTCTTTGGCCAATGACTCAACCTGACTTGCCATTTAAACACATAACAACACAAGTGCCAAGTGACACTATAAATATGCATTTAAGATTATGAGTGGAAAATCAATTTTCACAAAAAGGAATCTAATCTAAGACATCCATTCACATTATGTTCACAAAATAAAATACTTAACAATGAGGTTAAGATCTCTTCATTAGATCTAACCTTGGCAATCTCAATTAATACAAAGCTATAGTCTTGGTTCTCCATTTTACCATGGATATTTCTTGCACACTCAAACCACATATCAATTGTCCAAGATAAATAAAACATATGCACATATAAATCCTCAATTAGTTTTATATTTATAACTGAATACGAACATGAGGCATTTCTCAATTGAATAACACTTTTCCATTTCTAACCATTGTGCATATATAATACTACCATTATCGAACTAAACGTGATATGATGGGCTAGGGTGAGGCATCACATCCTCCCCCCTAGGCAAGAACCTCCTCTTGGAGTTCACCAAAGATAATGGGTACTGAGCTCTCATCGGTGTTGTGTCCTCCCATGAAGCTATGACCTTATCATAACAATCCCACTGGACTCTAACCTAGTCGAACTCACTACCTTGAAGTGTTAGGGTTTGTCAACCCAAAATATGAATGGGCTCTAGAGCTATGTGTTTTTCTGACTCCACTTGTAAAGCACCACAATCTATAATGTGAGACTCATCATAAATATACTTCCTCAATACTAAAACATGAAACACATAGTGGATGTGTGATAGGCTAGGTGGCAAAGATAAATGGTAGGCAACTAGCCCTATCCTCTCTAGTATCTCAAACAGTCCAACAAAATGAGGTGCCAACTTAGAACCCTTTCCAAAATGGATCGAGCGCTTGTGTGGATGCAATCTTAGAAAAACTCTATCACCAACCATGTACTATCTATCTACCCTCTTTGCATCAACATACTTTTAATGTCTAGCTTGAGCCTCTCTAAGATGTTGCTTAGTCAAATAAACATATTTCTCTATGTCTCTAACTAACTGTAGTCCAATGGAAACCCTATCCTCAATTCTATCCCAACTCAAAGGAGTCCTACAAGGTCTACCATATAAGGCTTGATAAGGAGGCATACCTATAGAAGTATGATTGCTATCATTATAGGTGAACTCCATAAGATGAAGGTACTCCTCCCACTTGAACTGATGGTCCATCACATACATCTGCAACATATCCTCTAATACCTGATTAACTCTATCTATCTATCCATCTATCTAAGGGTGATATGTTGTACTAAAATAAAGACTAGTACCCAAAGTTGTTTGAATTTTACTCCAAAATAAAGATGTGAATAGAGAGTCTCGATCAAAAATTATCTTACAAGGGATTCCATGAATTTTGACATCTCACAAGAACACTTGCACTACTGCTAGTGTTGTAAAGGTAGTATGAGCAAGTGAGAAGTGGGCGACCTTGGTCAATGTATCAATTGTCAGCAAGATAGCATCATGATGATGAGAAGACATAGGAAGGCCAACAATAAAATCCATAGATATCACATCCCACTTCCACAGAGGTATCTCATGCGACTATAAAATTCCCCCCAGATGGTCGTGCTCTACCTTTACTCATTGACATTCAAGACATCTAGCAATAATATTAGCAATCTATACCCTCATCCTAGGCTAGAAACACAATTGTCTCAAGTCTGAATGTAACTTCTTAACACCAAGATGTGCTACATAAGGTGCTCAATAAGCCTCTAAAATGATGAACTCTCACAAGTCACCCGAATAAGGTACATAAATGTGTCCTCTATGACATAAAAGCTCATTGGGCTCAAAAGAATAGTCTACAAACTTTCCCACTAGGGGTCTTTGAGAATGCGCAATTTGACAAATCTCCAGATATAACTTATCCTCAGGAAAATTTCATAAGATGCACTCTTTCAAATTGATGGTAATAGTCATGGAAGATATCATATGTCATCTCCTACTCAGAGCATTTGCAACCACATTCTCCTTGCCCTTGATGTAATTAACATCAAAATCATACTCACATAAGAACTCCATCCATCTTCTCTATTTAGCATTAAGGTTTGGTTGTGAGAAGATGTATTGCAAACTGTGATTATCTAAATGAAGCTCAAAATGGTGATCTAAGAGAAAATGGTGCCATCTCACTAAAGCATGAACTAATGCTGCAAGCTCTAGGTCATGAGTAGGATAATTTAGCTCATGAGTCTTAAGCTTTCTAGACTCATATGCAATAACTTGACCATCTTGGATAAGAATTACTCCTATGCCATCCAAAGAAGCATATGTACACATAATAAAATCCCTTGATGGATCAGGCATTGCAAGTATTGATGCACTAGTGAGAGCTCTCTTGAGCTCTTGGAAGGCTCTTTCACAATTCTCTATCCACTTAAACTTATCTATCTTCCTCTAAAGAGATTTAATGGGATGAACCAACCTAGAAAAACCTACAACAAAGTGTCTATAATAACCAACCAATCCCATGAAACTCCTCACCTCAGTGACACTGCTGGGTGCTAGCCATTCCATAATAGCTCAAATATTAGATGTGTCTACTGAGATCCCATCACCTATAATAATATGGCCTAGATAATGTATCTTAGGTCTAAAGAAGGCACACTTCTTCAAACTACCACACAACTTATTCTCCGTCAAAAGTTGAATTATCTATCTCAAATGCTCCTCATGCTCCTTCTCATCATGAGAATAAATCAAAATGTCATCAAGGAAAACCACCACAATTTTATCTAAAAATTTAAGAAATATCCCATTCATAAGACTCATGAATATAGCCAGAGCATTCATGAGGCCAAATGGCACTACAGTAAACTCATAGTGGCCATACCTTGTATGAAAAGTAGTATTGTGGATATCACTCTCTACTATCCTCAACTGATGATAACTTGAATTAAGATCTATTTTTGAGAAGATATGAGCACCCTTTAGTTGATCAAAAAGGTCATCAATCCTAGGTATTGGGTATCAGTTCTTAATGGTTACTTTATTTAGCTATTGATAGTTGATACAAAACTTAAGTGATCCATCCTTCCTCACAAAGATGACTGGTGCACCCCAAGGTGACACACTAGGATGAATATGCCCTTTTTCCAAGAGCTCTTCTAACTTAATCTTCAGCTCTCTAAGCTCCTGTGTGGTCATCCTATATGGTTCCCTAGAAATAGGCTCAGCTCCTGGCATAAGATCAATGTGGAAGTCAATTGCTCTAGGTGGAGGCATACTAGGAAGCTTTGAGGGAAAAACATTTGTAAACTCCTACAAGATAGGAAAATCATCAAGGGAAGTCTCCTTCTTGGAATCCTCATCCCTGTCACTGATAGTGATGGAAAATAGTTGATATCCCTTACACAAGTACCCCTTTAGCTACATAGCAGATATCATACAAAGAGATACAAGCTTTTGTACTCCCAAAATCACTATGGAAGTGCCATGCCTATCAACACATTCTACCCTCTTTTGTTGATAATCCATCTTGGCATTGTGGGTGGAAAGACAATCCATGCCAAGGACTATATCATAGGTATCCAAAGTGGTAATGCAAAAATCAGCCATGGTAGTCATGTCTCCAATTTGAATCTCATAGTCACGAACCAAGGAATTAATTGACACTCTAGCACTTGAGGCTAACTCTACCTCCCAACTAACCTCCTATCTAATTTCCACTAGCCCACAACGCTCCACCACTAATGGAGATATAAATGAATATTAGCTCCAAAATCAAATAGAATGGAGACTCGAATACCTCATATCATACATGTAGCCTCAATGACTATGGCTTGATGCTCTGCTTGGTGGTTATCAACTGTTGCGAATACTTTTTGAGAGCTTCCCATGTCATCTACTGTGGGCTCTGAGGTAGCCCCTTTCTGATAGTTTGATGCTAGACCCTATGGGAAATCTCTAGCAATATAACCCATACCACCACAAGTGTAGCATGGGCCTCTAGTTTCAATTTGAATACCTTGTGACCTAGTCTATTGTGAACCTCTAGTTGGACTGGATCCACTGAAACCACCCCTATAGGATAACTGAGTCCCACCTAGCTATTTGTAAGGGGACCATGTCTTCTGATCTTGTTTAGGGCCCTAAGATTTCCACTATTTCTTAGGCTTAGAGCCCCTATATCCTTATGATTATCACTATCTATAATCCTATTATGGTTGACGAACCATAAAAGATCCTCATGAATGATTCTTATTCCCTTTCCAAGGGGGTCTCTACTAACCTAAAAATTGTCCTGAGTTATTTTGATACTCAAACTAATTTTCCCTCTCTTATGAATATCCCCCACTACTAGGGCTCTCTCAATTACCTCTTTGAATGTAGCTAGAAAATCTAACTAGATAGAATTCTAAAGGGGTACATTAAGACCCTTAATGAAACAATGAGTATGTAGCTTCTCATCCCTCATATACTCAACATAGGAAAGGAGTTCAAGAAACCTATGCTCATACTATGCCATCATAAGTCCTCTCTACTACAAGTCATAAAACACCTCTAGCTGTCTCTATCTAAAATGCTCAAAGAGGTACTTGTCCCTAAACCTACCCAGAAAGGATTCCCATGTGAGAGTGTAAATATGCACCTTACCTAAGGCCTCCTCCTACTGCCAACAAGTAGAAGCTGACTCACGAAGGAGATGTATCACAAGTCATGCCTTTAGATTGCTTCCATAAGGACATAATCCAAAGCATCACTTTAAAATCTGTAACCATGCCTCTGTACCAACCCCATAATCGAACCAACCCCATAATGTCATCTCCAATGTCTGTAGGAGCTCTCTCCACTATTTGTACCACTAGGTTAGGACATGGCAACACCTACTCAATTGACTCAACCTCATGACCATCATGACCCTCAACACGGCTAGGTGGAGTACTCTTAGTCCTCTCCTTAGTAACTACCCTATGGTTGCTTGAATTTCTTTGCTCTGATTGTGGTAGTATAGGTGGTAAGCACTACTAAACAACACCAATCAGGTTATGAAATGCATCTAGAATGTCATGATTATGGTTTAGAGGTGGGTTAGGTTGTGGTACATGATCCCCTCCTGAAACCTCATCCTCATGTTGCTATATCTCAATATTTTTTGAATGAGAGGCTCTAGGAGCCCTACCTCATTGACCACCTCAACCAGCTCTATGAGCTTGCATGACAACTAGCATCCTACATAAGGGTTTAAGCTTTTTCATAAGTCAAATGTGAAAAGGGTTAATTTGAACATCTATAATACTAAGAGCAATCACATCTTGTTAAATATAGAGAAAAAATACTATGTAGATATTTTGAGTTGTAAAATTTCAAGTTTAAGAAGGGGTGTTACTTTTTTCAATTGAGGATTACTTAATTGGAATTTATTTATTTATTTTTAAATTATTATTATTTTAAGTTATTATTATTATTTATTATTATTATTATTATTTTTAAAACATAAATACTTTTAAATTATAATATGTTAAATACTGCCATAATATATTAGATAACATAATGTATAATCCATTTTCAATATGAACAAAATACAATAATAACTTGTTTTCTCTTTTTTTTTGTACATGCGTGCCAATTTTTTTTAGGGAGTGGCATGGATGTTAGGCCCCAATTTTTTTAAAATTTTGAAAATTGTGCTCAATCAACTCAATTTTAATTGTATGCATTAATACCACTTGAGAACTATTGCTTATGACATCATACAGTATCGCATGGATTGACAAAGGTGACAAAGCACACACAAACTAACTACAGACTACTAAAGCATTGACTGTGTGATAACTCAAGGCTTAAAATAGTAGGAAAAAAGAAAATCATAGATGACATCAAGCATAAAAAAGTGCCACAATGCAAACTGAGACTATGAGAAACATTTCACATGGTAATGAGAGAGAAATTACAAATATAATTGTTTGATCTGAGCATGTGATGTGGAGTTTATCCACCAAATTAACTTGCTTTCTTATAGAAAAAGGAGACATGTCCTTTATCGACCAATACCATGATGTAGTATATGTGTTTTACTTGCACAATAAAGGTGATACGACTCTGTTTAATGCAACTACATTACTCTTACAATGTTTTTTTTTAACTTGCATAGATTAGCACCATAGAATTTTATTATTTCAATGTACAAGTGGATCCATGACCACTTCCATCTAAAAAAAAACTAAAATATAATTTAATTAGACTAAAATTAAATCATGAATGTCCTCTACATACCCATCAAAATAGATTTAATGGCCATATTATTTATCGTGTCAAACTATTGTCATAGAGAGTGACCCTACACTAGAATGAATTGGTACTTTTCTTAAATTATAAGGAAATAAAGTTGGCCATCCTTTTCATTTGTGAGTTGGATTTTTTATTCTCTTTTTCAAGTCGTGGAAGTTGTTTAATGGGACACAATTTCAAATTATTGGACTACCTTTATGCTTAGTTTCATGGAAGGAAAAAGTTGACAACTTTATCATTCCTTCCTAGGAAAGTGAAATTTGAGAATAATTAGCAAGAAAAGCTCTACATTGTTTTCCAAAAACCAAATAGAAATTTTGTAAAACAAGAAGAGGTATAATGAGGGTTTTAATCCCATCAAGGAAAAGTTCAACCGGCAAAAGTTTTTTGAGTAAGATCTTTTGTTTGAGTCATGTGAAAGATAATAAGAAGAAGAGAATCATTCCTAGGCATCTTCTTCTCATAGTTATGAATGAAAAAGAATTGGGGAAATTGTTGCATGATGTTACCATTTCTCATGGTAGAGTGCTACCAAACATACATCAATTGCTTCTGCCTAAGAAGCCTGCTTTGGATAAGGAGCCCAAATCTCCCAAGAAGAAATATAGGTTGTGAGTTCAGCTTCTTTGGCCTTTCATTTCCATAAATTTGTGTTTTGTGACACAATCTTCATTTCAATTTTCTCCTCTTTCGAGTTTGCTAACAATTTGTTAGGCGTTCATTTTGCACGAGGTCAATGGTAGGAATCCATTGCATAATTCCTCTCTTGAAAAGAAAATCTTTTTAAGGATCCACTCCAAGGTTCAATGTTTGTCTTGCGATGTACCAAAATTTTCTTAGTAGAAGATAAATGTTAATGTTCATGAGGAGGCCTTTGCTAGTTCTAAAATCTCTTTTAGCTTAGAACCAAAGTAAATCTATTCACTATCTCAAAATATCACACCAAAAGAACAATATTTTTCTATTTTTCAAATTTTCAATGAATGCAACTCTAACAATGTAACTACTATGAGATCCTATTCTAACAAGGGGTTAGTAAAGAAAATAATGAAATTGAAAGCAAATAACATGAAATTGAAATTCCTAAATAGACATAAGCTACAAAACACAACAAGCTATGAGTTAAACCTTTGAAGAAATTGGTAGGAAACCAATGAAAATAGGGGCAGTGCTTCTTAGAATCCACTGATGCAATCATTGGTAAGAATATTTAACAAATCAAATGATGTTTCACTCTTCATCAAATTACAAGGCCATGGAAAGTGCACTCATGCAAGACGAAAAGCTATGTAGACACAATCGAGTGATCTCTTCTCAAACTCATTACATTAGTAGAATTTGTATATCTATAGCAAACACTAGAACTAAAAGATTGCACAACCAAAAACAACACAATAAACCTTTGGCTTAATCACAATATCATGAACAAAATCCACAAAATAATGACACATTTAGGCAAGAATGACTACAATCCAAATGTGAGCACCAAAAGCATAATTTTATTTCATAATAATGGCAACCTTTGTTACATCTTATAATGGGGTATTTATAAAAAAATATCTCCTCAATTTGTGTTCAGAGTGAGAGATATCTTTCATGCAATAAAATGATTTTAACAATAAAAATAAACTAAACATATATACACTAGCAATCTAACTGGTGCTTAGAGGGACTCCATCCATATTTTACTCATTAATTGGATGCACGAGCCATTTACATGTCAAAAAAAAAGAAAGCATGAGAAAAAAAGTAGGAGGAAGCTATCAGTCAAAGTGGAAATGTACAAAGACACCAAAAATAGAAGCTAGCCTTTCAATAGGCATATGTTAGAGTCAACTTTCCATCAAAATGAGTTCCTGATGCATGGAAAGTGTTATTTTTAGAACTAGAAGTCAACTATTGATACACCTATAAATTGTGGAGTTGTAGAGCTATAGAGCTACGGAACTACAAAGCTACATGAAAATGTAGAGCTGTAGATTAACTGTGTCAAAATCTACAAGTTTTACTAAGTGTCAAAATTGAAATTATGGCATCTAGGTTTTGTTCATCTTCACCCCAAAGCTATGTTTGGATGTTTGCCCTTGAATTTCTCTATCATATAAGTAATCTTAGCTGCATATAGAAGATCTAAAGCCTCACACTTGTCCTTGACCTTCTGTCTATAGTGTCCACCTCAATTTGAGTCTTTGCAAAATCTCTGAGTTTGGTGTCCAACTCTAACAATGATTCCTCTATCCTGAAGGCTTATCTAATGTCTTCATCACTGGAAGCTTCCTCTAAAGTCTTCTTTAAATTTTCCACTACTACCTCAACTGGCATCAGCTTCTCTCATTCTTCATCTTTAAAGATGTCCAAGCATGCATCACTATACAACTTCTTGGCTTCCAAAATTCACTCTCGGGCTTGGTCCTTGAGCCTATGTATCTCATCATGCAATTTTTATATCACTTTATTCCCATCTACTATTTTCTCTATCCACTCATCTATCATGTCTAGCTCTTCTTTGGTATATACATCAATCAAAATGTGATACCTTTGCCCTTTTATGGCTTGTAGAGTTTGCAAATCTTTGCTCCATGCCCATACCTCATCCATGATGCTAAAGTCTTGACTCAAAATTGCCACAATCTTATCAATGTTCTCTTGCATAGCATGAGACAACTTCAAACCTCCTATGATTATAGTAACACCTTTATCCTCCAGGCTATCTCACCATTCCTGACAAGCTTTCAAAAATGGATTGAGCCATACACTTTCCCCTTCTCTAAGAATGGTATTCAGAGTCTTCTCGGGGCATTTAGGATCAAGAGAACCAACAACTATGGCTAGATATCCCTTTAGGATCTCAAATCCCCTATGAAGTGTTCTAATTTCAATCTCATCCTATTCCCTTTTCTTGAGCATGTCTTTGACTCCCATAGTCATCATCTGTTAGGCTATATCTTGTGTAGGTTTTCCCAACATAATATCTTTCACTTTATAGTCCTCAAAACTAATAGCTTCCACATATGTACCTTTAGGAGGGTGAGCTGCTTGTGCTAATAAGTCATGATTTTGTATGGTAGTGACAAACACAAATGGCATTGCATCATGTAATGGAGACTTAGGCTTGTTCAAGATCTCTACAATATCACAAATGTCATCCTCTGAAGTATGAAACTAATGCTTGGAATTTCTCATTATTTCTTTTTGGAACCATCTTGGGATGTGTCTCTCTACAAATTTGGCTCTAGATGATAAAGGGGTGTGTTCAACTACCTCCTTCCCTTTATCACTCTTGTTCGGAGTCTCCTACTATGAGGACTCTTCTTCTATAGTCTCAGTCTCTGTAGATCTTGTAGCTTGATCCTTAACTTCCTAAGAATGTTGTTGTGCATAATCTATGATATGTGTCTCTTTCGATGCCTCATTAGTAACCCTTAGTTCTAGTTTCTTTTGTGATGATGGTTCCTTTTGAAAATGTTCCTCTTCTAAACCTGGAGGTGGGGGAGTTACTAAACCCTTGTCTACCACCATAATTTGTGGTAGAGATGGAGGAGTGATATTAGGACCCTATGTCTCTGGCGGCATCTGCATCCAGTCTTTCTATTGGAGTTCACTTGTAGGGGTGTCCATGATCTTGCCTCCAAATAACTCTATATCCATGGGCATGAAATCAAAATTTGGGATGGAGAGAACATCTTCACCTTGCTCCCTTTTCTCATTCACCCACTACTACACTTTGTCTTCTGAAGAAGAGAGTTCTATAGGTTCTACTTGGGTGTGTCGTGGGGTACTCATGGCACTCTTTCTTCTTTCCAACTTTGTTGCTTTTGCTAATCAATTTCTTCTTTGTAAGGGCACTTGTTCTTCCTCCTCATTTGATTCCATTTCTTCCTCATCTGTTTCTTCCTCTGAAATGGTTTTAGGAACTGATGGATTAGGTACTAACCTCTTACTAACTCTTTGCCTCTTGTTAATCCTAACCTTGAACCTCTTTTGTCTCTGTAGAACTGCAGGAGAAGCAAACTCTTCTTGCATAGGAGGAATAGAAGTCTTTGGTATTTCTCCCTCTTCTAGTTGGCTTGACGAAACAAGAGGCAACTGAAGTTTAACCAAGATTTGGGTAGCTCCACCATCCTAGGGCTCTTGTCAACTTGGCTCCTATTGCTAAGAAGAGACTTGTTCTACAACATGCTCTATTTGAATCCTTTGAGGAGAGGCTATCTTCCTCTTTCTCTTTCTCTCTAAAGGGTGATAATATCCCACTAGATGGTTAAGCTGGTATACTATTTTAGGCCTAATAGGAGATTGGAGTACAAATATAGGAATAGTGACTTTCCTTCCTTTACCCCTTTCTTGATGAGTGTGTGTGTGGAAGATGACTGTATCCAAAACTATATCGAGTGGAAAAGGCATCTTAATCCAACTCTTTGTCATTTGAATGAGATGTCTCACTTGATGATTAATATCATCTCCTTCCTCTCTATCAATTTTTACATTCAAAATGGGTCTCTCACCAACTTTATCTACATTGAATAGGGGATCCAGTAGTTCCTTGGAGTCCTATAGCCTTATCTCATTAAGGATGGTCAAATGGAGAGCCTTTTCTGCTAGATATAAAATCATCCTACAATAGTCTCTAATGTGGACATCATAGTCATTTGTGGCATTCATCCAATGATCTTCAATGGCATCCTGATGATAGAAATCCTTCCCTACCAGGTTTTCCACTTTACCCACATTATCAAAATATGGTCGAGGAGAGTTGTACTCTTCAAGAGGATAGTTCTCCCATTCCCATTCAAATGTTGGAATATCCCATTTTCTCTCAACCTAATATGCTCCTACGAAAAAAGGAAAATCCCAAAAATGTCTCCATTGTCTTTTGATCCTCTCATAAGCTAACTCAATCCATTAGGATATTTCCATTAGGACCAACTTGTCACTTTGGTACCTTGGGAGTTTCTTCAGATTGATAGATGCACCACCTACCCAAATGTATGTAAATGTCCTAAACTAGATATAATATGCTCTAAGAGCTGTGATCTATGCCTTGGCTTCCTCGAGCAATCTCTTCCCATAGTCCCCTTCAATGAATCAAATGATTGCAAAGATGAAAGCATCATTTATAATTCTATACTCCTTACTCTGTAGTGAGAGCTTCTTCTTCACTAGTTGAGGATAGACTATGTATGGCCAAGCATTAGGGTCCTCCGTACTGCATTTTTTGTATAACTTGGGATAGTTCATTGCCCTTGCTACAAGAAGGTACACCACATAAGAATTCATATAGAAATTCTTCTTTTCCTTTACCATCCTCAACTGCTCACACGAGTTCTCACTAAGTGTTGTGGCCCAATCCAATGATATCTTTTCATGCTTGATGGTCTCAATGAAGTTGACCATGAATGGAGCAAGATGACCTACTGTAGGTAAGCCCATGACTCTACTCAAGAGAATGATAGAGTATCCAATGTCATCCTTCATGTATCCCTTAGTCATATCCACTTTGCTAATTGTCTTTCCCCAAGGTAGTTTATCAATGAATTACAAGGAATATATAATGTCGATGGCCTCTTGGTGATGATCTTTATACCATCTTTCAACTACTTCATAGGAAAGTCTGATGAAATGATAAGCTCTAGGTAGATGAAAAACTCTCTCAATGTTGTCATGTCACAAATCTAAGACCACTTCTCTGATGACGCTCTTAACTACCCTCTCATCAGGAACAAAATGTCAAGATACAGTCATGATCAACTCAACTGACTATACCGATGTAAGATGTGATGCTGCATTCACTAATCTAGAATGGACTAATTTGGACCTCAAGGTTGACCTTTCTATCAAAATTTTTCAAAATCTCAAGAATTCTCCCAAGTCTATGTGTCTGAGGTCAATTTCTTTGATCTCAGCATATTGATTAACCTTGATTTTGGGGTTACGCCTTGAAATTTGTAAACAACTAGTTTTGCTACTGATCTAGATATGGACACCATCTAATTATGTTACCTACACATCACAAGAAAAAAAACATGATCAGTTATTAGATAGTGAGAAAAGAAAAAAAATGTAAGCAAAGAAAAAGAAAAAACGTCCCCCTTGGGGACTTATTCATTTTGAAAATTTATTATTATTAGTATTTTTTTTTTTTTTTGACTTTTTCTATTTTTGTAGTTTTCTCATTTTTTGATTTTTTTGTGATTTTTTTGACACAACTTTAACCAAATTTTCTTCTCCTAACTCTCGAACTATGAGTCCAGGAGTTGAAAAAAGTAGGGGGTTCCCATTCCTAGTGAGGAATGGGGCATGTGTTGTGAATACCACAACAAATAGCCCCCAAAAGAGGAAGAAATGACCAAGGCATTTCTTCATTGGCAAACATTCCTCCAACGTGTGTTAAACATCAACTAGACTTCGAACAACTATAGCATTTTTTAGATGACTCTTCAATCAAAATATCAAAACTTGAAACCTTCCAACTCAGTATGTGTGTTGTATATTCATTTCCTTTTGACGTGCTAGAATTCAGTCAATCAAAGTTTTTTAACAACTTGAAACAATATTCCACTCCTCATAGCTCATTTATTTGAGATCTCCACAAAGGCTTTTTATCAATCAATTACTTGACCAGATGAGAGAATCAGTTTGAGGGCTCTTGGTAGGATGCCACATTCTTTTGAATTTTTGGCTTTTTGAGTAATTACTCCATGTCATTCAAAATGTTATTTTTGATGAAACAATACATTGAATACAAGATACTCCATTTTGAGAGCGTATTTTTTGCCATTTTAGATCTTTGGAATCCTTCAAACTTAACATCATATTATTCTCTCTCTCTCTCTTTTTTTTTGTATCTTGATTGTGCTTAGACTATGTAGTCAAATCAGTGTCATTTCTCATATTTGATCTCTTGTGAACATCCCTTGCATTCCTCTTTTAGAACTTTTACGAGAAATCTCATACCAAATCAATGATCTTAGTAACCTCTCAAGGAGACCCTTCTTGTTTGAACATAGTTGAAATTTGGATTGTCCCTCACCATTTTTGACTTAAAATCAAGAATACCTAAAACAATCAAATCTTTAAATTTTCAAAGTGTTGAGAACTTGGTGGTCTAGGCCTTTGATTTCCAAATTTAGAGTCCCCTATTTCCACAAGAAATATCCACTTCTTGGTTGGTATAAGACACACAATCATCTGAATGTTTTGACAAAGAAATACATGTTCCTGAAATCAGGACCAAGAAGTGGTTAGTGAAGTCTTAAGAGAAAATCTCAAGTACACCTTACCCCCCAAGACTAATGCAACTTTAAATAAGAAATACATAACTGAAAGAAAACATAGAACATGAAAGCAAACACACTTGTGAAAATAAACACACTTATAGGAATGAAAATCTAAGCTAAATGCAGAAATGAAATCTAACTAATTTTATTTTTATTTTTTTGTCTTCTAGGCTTGAAAGTAATGCTTCAGAAACTACCCATTCGCAAGTAAGGGGAGAAATTCCCCCTATAAGGAACTGAGCCTAAAAATTTTTTCTCCCAAAAATATTGCATTTTAATAAGGGAATGTCCACAAGTGTTGAAACTTGGTATGATTGCCTAGCTTTTCTTTCACCTTATCCTAGAGTAGAACAAGATCAAAAATCCTAAATGATTTGATCGTGCACTCTTGTCAAACCATCTTTTTACAACCACTTTATGTTTAGCCATGTGCTCTAATGAAGCTATTCATTTCTTGCCCATTTCTAGGAGATTCATCAATCTAATTTGAACTCTATCAACATCCTCAACATACCCACTCATGAATTTCAAAACCAAAATTCTAAGATTAAGTGAGAACACTAGTTCTTGTCTATAAATGAGAAAGTATGAAGAAGTCCCCAAGGCATTTTTGAATCTCACTCGATCTATCCATGAGGAATATTTTAGTTGTGTATGCCAATCCCTAGGATTCTCCTTCAACAATCATTTTATTACTATGATCAAGTTCTTGCTTTTTTCCCATTTCCTTGTGGGTAGTAATTTGAAAAGAACTTGATAATGACTTTGTTTTCAAATGCCCATTGAGTCAAGAATGTAGATGCAAAAGTAGATTTGTTGTCACACACAAGGGCAAATGGCATTCCAAACCTAGTAACAATGTGTTCTTCCAAAAAGTTAGTCACTACCTTAGCAGTGCAATTTTTGAATGTCTCCACCTTCGTCCATCATGTACAATAATCCATAGTTGTAAGGATGAATGCATGTCCAGTTGATGAGGGTGGATTCACTAGACCTATGAAATCCAATCCCCAATTTGCAAAGGGGCACACCTCATACATTGGTTGTAGTGACATTGCTAGGTGCCTTTCTTTATTAGCACTGGTTTGGCATATATGACAAGAATGCATGTGTTCAAAAGTATCCTTGAATATCGATGGCCAAAAATAACTTGATCTTAGAATCATGTGAGCTATTGCTTCTACTAAACCATGTCCTATACCATACTTTTCATGGAAATTTTCCAAGACATCCTTAGCTTCTTCACATCCTAAGCATTTCAGATAGATCCCTTCATAGTTTCTTTTATACAACTCATTATCAAGTAACACGTAAGACTCACATTTCATCTTAAGTCCCCTATGTTGTGAACTATTCATCCATTTGGGGCATTGGTCTTGTAAGAGATAATAAAAATTGTCTTGGTACCACACATCTATCACCACACCTTAGTTGATGTCAACTTGTGATACAACCATCTTCTTTTGATCATCATCATCTATCTCATTGTCAAACTTGAATTCCTTTTCATTTCCATCTTGGTTATCAGATATCATTTTTGAGAACTCGTGACCTCTAACTAATCTCATAGATTGAATCTTGAGATTGAATTCTTGAAGTATGGCCATCCATTTTCCTCTCCTTTCACCAAGTTCATTCTACATTAGAAGTTTCTTTACTACTAGATCAGGAACAATTGCATACACCTTACGATGTAGTGATGAAACTTATTTACTACCTTGATCAACGTAAAGGACTATTTATCAAGGTTTGTATATTTCAACTCTACATTCTTCAAAGAACAACTCACAAAAGAAATTGGTCATTCATCTTCCTTCTTCCTTTTCTGTGTTAGGATCCCTGCACAAGAATGTTCAAAAGAAAAGGAATAGATCTTGAATGGCAATTCATAATCTGGACTCACCAAAACTAGGGCTATGGAAATGGAAACCTTAATATCTTTGAATGATTTCTTTCTCTAGTACCCATTCTATCTTAGCCCCCTTTTTGAGTAAATCATTGAGGGGATGGACTATCTCTGCAAATCCACTTATGAATTTTAGCACAAAGTTTATCTTTCTAAAGAAAGACTTCAATTCCTTCTGACTATGTAGATGTGCTAACTTCAAAATAGACTCAACTCTACCCAGATCAATGGAGATTCTGGCTTCAAAAATGACATGTCCCAAGAGTTTTCCTTTAGTAACACTAAATGAACATTTCTTGGGATTGAGGGATATGCCATATCTTTGACATCTATTGAATACCTGCCTTAGATCAGCAATATGGGTACTTTGATCTTTTGAAAAGATAGTCACGTCATCCATGTAGATGACTATACACCTATTTATCAATCCTTTGAAAGCTTCATCCATTGCTCATTGGAATGTAGCTCCTGCATTAATTAATCTGAAAGGCATCCTTCTATAAGCAAAAGTCCCCCACTTGGTTTGTGAAAGTAGTCTTTACCCTATCTTCTTTGTCAACCATCACCTAATTATATCTTGAGTAACCATCTAAGAATGACATCATTTTCAAACCATTAACAATTTTCAATACCTCATCTAGTGAGGGTAGAGGATAGTTATCCTTTTGAGATGCTAGATTCAAGTTACGAAAGTCAACACAAAGATGAATCTTTTCGGTCTTTTTCCACACAGGAACCAAATTTTCCACCCATGTGGAATGACAGAGAGGAAATATGATCTTAGCATCAATTAGTTTCTTGGCTTCATTCATGATTAGTGGTTCAATGAGAGGATTTATCGGTCTTTATCTTTTTTAGAAAGGCTTGTCATTGGGTTTCAGTAGGATGTCATGTGTGATAATCTTAGGATCATAAGTCTTCAACTCTTCATAGCTCCAAGCAATGAAATCCTTATACTCAATGAGTAATTTGAGCATGTCATCCCTTTCTTGTGAGTTACATGCTTTTCCTATTTGTAACATTTTTGGTTCTTCATCAATACCCAAATTGTACGAATCACATTCTTCAATTCCCTGTCTTGAGTTTCCCTTCTATTGAGTACCGATTCATCACAATCAAAGATGCATTCAAGTTCAACCATTCCTTTTGGTATGGTGTTGGTTTTCAAATTAAGGATTCTATCTTCATCCTCAAGCTCATTATTTTCAAGCTTATCATTAGGCAAATCATCAATCTCTTATCAATAAAAATGGTGACTACACATAATAAACTCAAGTATATGTTGATCATTGAAAGACCTAAAAGCTTGTGATATTGCCAGGAACGGAAGGAACGACAACCAATTCTACTAAGAATCTTTTTAACTTTTTTCTTTCAACTAGTTGCAAAGCACTAGCTGAAATAGCGAGGGTGTCTACTACCACATTCTTTCTTCGTGGAATGGATTTGATGTTTAGGGCTTCAAAGTCATCCATTATGTTCCATACCCTTTTTCTATAAGTGATTAATCTTTTTTCATTGCAAGAGTATATGGATCTTGTCATATAACTAGTTGAGAATCCCCTTTGATTATGAGAGTGGTGACTCCTTTCTCCAATGCAAAGAGAAGTCCTCGAATCAACACTTAGTATTCTGCACCATTGCTACTACATCAAAATTGTAATTGATATGCGGCATAGAGAGACCTACCTTTTGGGTTGATTAGTTTGATATCTACACTAGCTCTTGATTTGCATTTGGAACCATCAAAGTAGAGTGTCCAAACTATATTTTCCTTGGGTTTTTTTACTTTGTGTTTATTCATCCTTAGCTTCTCTTTCACTTGAGCCTTGAATGATTTTTTTTTAGGAACCCATTGTAACTTTCCTTGTGCAAGACTTGATGAGTCCCCTTCATATCTTGTAGATAGAGGAAGTGTGTGTTTTTCTTGTTTATCATGAATTTCCCCTATTAGCCCTTTGATTTCCTCAACTTTAGGTTCAGGATGAATGACTACTAAGGTCCATCCTTCACCTTTCACATATCATCTTCTTCTTTGAACTTTGATCATCCTTGGAGGAGGAGAAGACAAACCTCCACCATCTAAAGAGGTATCACTTTACGATACATTTAGATCTTCACTTTCTTCTTTAGTCTTTTTAACAATGAGGGATGAGTTCATAGAGATTTGACTTTTTGTGAATTCATCTATTGAGGTCTTTGTATCTTTGTTTTCCATCATGTGGGTCAATACCTTCACAACTAATTCTTGACATGATGAACATTCAAATTTAGAGTCACTAACTTTGTGTAATCAAAAAATTCCCAGAAGGAGGAGGATGTTGGGATTAGCTTCTTCTCCTAAACATTATAAATTAGTCACCATACTTTTTATGAACTATGTCACGGTTTCACTTTTGGGTACCAGTACGTTAGGTTCTTCATTTGATCTTGAGGTGTATGGTTTGGAACCATATCCAATACCATCACTTTTTATGAACCTAAATTTGATTGTAAGAATGTTATCTCATTTGGGGCAATATAATGTATGATCATTGTTTTCAATTTGGGCTCAACATCTATCTTCATTTGATTGTTCAATCCTTTCCATGGCAACCATAATTGAGTGAAGTCTATAGAGAACCATCATCTCAGACATTTTTTCCATTCTCTACTTAGGAGTAATCCATATCTCTTTGGGATATCAACCACATGTGTGTCAACAACATCCTAGATCTGAGGATCAATTGTTAACTATATTCGCACATCTTTCAATACTCCAATGACCTTTACCTCTATTTTATCCAACTATATCAACACTTGATTAGAGGATTGAGGACTAACTCCTAGCCTTTGGGCTATTGATAATGTCATTACATTACATGAAGCTTCTAAATCAATGAGGAAATTGTAAAGATTATTCCCATATATCCTTATGCTTAGCAAAAATGGGGGTACCTCAACTTTATCCTTGAACATAATGGGCATCACTTCTACAACATTTACTTGTTGTGGCACTATCTTTTGAGGGACAACATTCATATTGTGGGAAACCTTTGTATTATCCAATGCCTTCATGAGAACTTCTATTTATTGTGGACAATTTTGTAACATGTCAAACATGGACATATTGGCTTTATTTTTCTTTAGATCTTCTATTGCATTGTACTTTTTAGTGGACCAAGCAAGATTCTTCAGTATTGTCAGTACATTAACTTGATTTTGAAACTGTTGTCCTCCCTACACTGGTCTCACTGGTGGAAAATTTTACTTGCTCTAGGATCAAGTAGAGTTGGTTGCAAACCTAGAGGAATCCCATCCATTAAGGGATCCTTTCTATTTCTAAGATTGTATATATTTCGATTGTCATTTTAAAAGTCAAACATCTTGTCATGTTGAAGATCTGGTTTTTGGCTGAATGGGAATGAAAATTCCTCACTTGCTTGTTGTTCCACTTGTGTATTTTGTGTAGAATCATAGGATTCCAAAACCACCACATTAAATTGAATAGGAGGAGGATTTTCATTTACTTGTGAGTTTTGATTCACCTCCTGATTACCATTGTAGTATGAACCATCGTTGCTAGGCACATTTTAGCTATCATCATACTGATTGATATCAACATATTGAACATTGTTGTTGTTGTTATAAGTAGGAATGCTTCCATTATTTGGTCAAGTGTTCCATAGTCATTTTTTCCTTTGGAAGCCATTCTTGCAATCATGAGGATTGAAGTTGTTTTCTCTACCATTATTTCTTGCATTGTTTTTGTTACTATTATTGGTGAAGTTCTTGTTGTAATTTTGACCAAAATTGTTTTTGTAGGGGCCAACATTATTTATTTGGAACTTGTTATTTTGTCCATGTGAGAATCTAATATGTTTCAACTCATTGTTCATTTGTGACATGGTCTTCTTTATTTGACGAACTTCTAAAAGAAGATTGTTATCTACTTCTACAGGAACCATTACTTTCTGTTCAAAGAAAGTTGTTTTTGGGGACTCATACCCTAGATACGTTATCACTTGAGTTCATGGAGTGGGTGCCTATTGCAATGGAACTGGGTTCATAGGTATGAACTGTCTAGGGATAGTGGGTGCTCCCACAAGGTATGTTGGCAAATGTTGTAGGTACTACTTGTGCTAGAAGCATCATTCCTCCTCCATTAGAATTGGCTTGCTTTGTGAACATGATCGCTTCTACAAAGACTTTGTCCAATGTGTTAATATTTTCTATAAGAAGTCTTCTTAGAAAGATTGTAGTAAGAGGGTCCATAGCATTCAAATAAATCTAAATAGCGGCTTCAGCTGATGTGGTGTATGAAATTTCCAACTTGCAATAGGCCATATGAAAGTGATGGTTGAAGCATGAAACTATCTCAGCTGGGTCCCTTTTTATTGATATGAATTGTTGGTGTATCACAGTTGGATTGATGAATATTTTGAGTTGTTCCAAAAACAATTTTTCAAATGTATCCCAATCTCCAATGCATCTAGGTGGCGAATTGGTGTACCAATTAAAGGCAATTTCTCCCAAAGAGTAGGGGAATAAACAAAGAACCACATCCTCATTAGCCACTTGCTTTCAGTTGCAAATTTCCTTGAAAACTTTGATATGATCTTCAGTAGTTTGTGTTTCCCCATAGATGAACCTTAGGCAATATTTCTTAGGATTCTTTGGGAAGTCATGGAGTACACCTCTCAATTTTATTGGTGAGTCTACAACATTCAAAAAAAAGGCCATGGGATGATGTGGTGGACCTAATGGTGGTTGTTGGGGAGTAGCTATCAGAGTATGTGGTGGTTCACTAGTTGGTTGGAGTGGAGGTGGAGTTGAAGAATATGATGAAAGTTTGAAAGGGAGTGGTTGAACTCAGGATGTTCCCTTGTCACTATGTGGTTTACAAAAGTGGGTAAGCTTGAGAAATCTATGTGTACTTGGCATAGACCTTAATGCTCACTGAAATGGAGATTTTGGATCAATATCCTCCAGCTTACATTTTTGGAGAAAAGTGCACCTCTATAGAAGTACACTTTCTCACTATTTTAGATTTTGTGTACCATATATTTTTGTAGATCTACGAAGCTTCGGACCTGTAGACCTACATTCCTAAAAATTTTAGAAGTATTTTCTAAACTTGTATGGAATGTAGTTTATTGCAAGGGTGCAAAAATTTCAAAACTTTGTCAAATTTTCTTCATTTCTAGGAGTATGTTCTTTAGTTTGTGGCCCTCCTAGCACCACTTATATTGGGCATTTGTTTTGCATGAGGTCAATGGTAGGAATCCATTGCATAATTCCTCTCTTGAAAAAAAAATCTTTTTAAGGATCCATTCTAAGGTTCAGTTTTTTTCTTGCAACGTACCAAAATCTACTCAGTAGAAGATAAATGTGAATGTTCATGAGGAGGCCTTTGCTAGTTCTAAAAGCTCTTTTTCTCAGAATTGAAGTAAATTTGTTCGTTGTCTCAAAATATCACACCAAAAAAACAATATTTTTGTATTTTTGTATTTTTCATTAAATGCAACTCTAACAATGTAGCTACTATGAGATCCTATTCTAATAGGGGGTTAGTAAAGAAAATAAAGAAATTGAAAGCAAATAACTTGAAATTGAAATTCCTAAATAGACATAAGCTATAGAACACAACATGCTGCAAGTTAAACCTTTGAAGAAATCAATAGGAAACCAATGAAAATAGGAAGAATGCTTCCTAGAATCCACTAATGCAATTGTCAGTGAGAATCTTTAACAAATCGAATGATGTTTCACTCTTCATCAAATTGCAAGGCCACGAAAAGTGTGCTTATGCGAGATGAAAAGCAATGTAGACACAATCAGCTGATCTCTTCTCAAGCTCATTACATCAGCAAAATTCATATATCTGTAGCAAACACTAGAACTAAAAGATCGCACAAACAAAAATAGCACAATAAACCTTTGGCTCAATCACAATCTCATGAGTAAAATCCACAAAACAATGACACATTCAAGCAAGAATGACTACACTCCAAATGCGAGCACCAAAAGGATATTTTTATTGCATAATGGTAGCAACCTTTGTTACATCTTACAATGGGGTATTTATAAGAAATCATCTCCTCAATTTGTGTTGAGAGTGAGAGATATCTTTCATGCAATAAAATACTTTTAACAATAAAAATAAACTAAACATATACACACTAAAAATCTAACTGGTGCTTACAGGGACTCCATCCATATTTTATTCATTAATTGGATGCAATAGCCCTTTACATGTCAAAAAGAAAGAAAGAATGAGAAAGAAAGTAGGAGGAAGCCATCATTCAAAGTCGAAGTGCATGGAGACACCAAAAATAGAAGCTAGACCTTCACTAGGCATGTGTCAGAGTTAACTTGCCATCAAAATGCATTCCCAATGAATGAAAATTGCCATTTTTGGAACTGGAAGTCAATTTTCAGTGCACCTCTAAATTGTGGAGCTATGGACCTGTAGAGCTATGGATCTATGAAGTTGCATGAAAATGTAGAGAAATGGAGCTGTGAAGCTATGGAGTTACGGACCTCGACTGGGTCAAAATCTCAAAATTTTACTAAGTGTCAAAATTGAAATTCTGGCATCTGGGTTTTGTTCATCTTCACCCCAAAGCTATGTTTGGATGTTTTCCCTTGAATTTCTCTATAATCTCAGTAATATTAGCTACATTTGGAAGATTTAAAGCCTCATTCTTGCCCTTGACCTTCTGTCTATAGTTGTCCACCTTAATTCGAGTCTCTGCAAAATCTTTGAGTTTTGTGTCCAACTCTAACAGTGCTTCCTCTTTCCTGAAGGCTTATTTGATGTATTAATCACTAGATGCTTCCTCTAAAGTCTTCTTGAAGTTATCCACTACTACCTCAACTAGCAACAACTTCTCTCATTCTTTATCTTCAAAGATGTCCAAGCATGCATCACTATACAACTTTTCTGCTTCCAAAATTCGCTCTTGGGCTTGGTCCTTGAGCCTATGTATCTCATCATGCAATGTTTCAATCACTTTATTCTCATCTATTAGTTTCTCTATCCAATAATCTATCATGTATAGCTCTTCTCTAGTATATAAATCAATTAGAATGTGGTACCTTTGGCCTTTTATGGCTTGTAAAGTTTGTAAATCTTTGCTCCATGCCCATACCTCATCCATGATACTGAAGTCTTGCCTCAAACTTGCAACAATCTTATCAAAATTCTCTTTCATAGCATGCAATAACTTCAAACTTCATGTGATTATAGTGGCACCTTTATCCTCAAGGCAACTCACCATTCTTGACAATCTTTCAAAAATGGATTGAGTCATGCACTTTCCCCTTCTCTAAGAATGGTATTCAAAGTCTCCTCGGGGTGTTCAAGATCAAGAGGACCAAAAAATTCAGCTAGATATTGCTTTAGGATCTCAACTTTCCTATGAAGTGTTCTAATTTCAATCTCATCCTATTCCATATGCCTAAGCACATCTTTGACTCCCATAGTCATCATCTGTCGAGCTATATCTCATGTAGGTTTTCCCAACATAATATCTTTCACTTCATAGTCCTCAAGACTAATAGCTTTCACATCTATACCTTTAGGAGGGTGAGCCACTTGTGCAAATAAGTCATGATTTGTATGGTACTAAAAAAATAAAATGGAATTGCATCATGTAATGGAGACTCGAGCTTGTTCAAGATCTCTGCAATATCATAAATGTCATCCTCTGAAGCATGGAACTGATGCTTGGCACTTCTCATTATTTCTTTTGGGAACCATCTTTGGATGTGTCTCTCTATAACCTTGGCTCTAGATAATGAAGGGGTGTGTTTAACTACCTCCTTCCCTTTATCCCTCTTGTTCAGAGTCTCCTACTATGAGGACTCTTCTTATGTAGTCTCGATCTCTGTAGATCCTGTAGTTTGATCCTCAACTTCTTGAGAAGGTTCTTGTGCATAATCTACTATATGTGCCTCTTTTGATGCCTCATCACTAACCCTTGGTTCTATTTTCTCTTTTGATATGGTTCCTTTTGAACATGTTCCTCTTTTGAACTTGGAGGTGGGGGAGTTACTAAACCCTTGTCTACCACTATAATCTATGGTAGATATGGAGGAGTGATATCAGGACCCTATATCTCTTGTGGCATCTATGTCTAGTCTTTCTATTAGATCTCACATGTAGGGGTGTCCATGATCTTTCCTCCAACTAACTCCGTACCCATAGGCATGAAATCAAAATCTGGGATGGAGAGAACATCTTCACCTTGCTCCCTTTTCTCATTCACCAAGCACTACACTTCATCTTTTGAAGAAGATAGTTCTATAGGTTCTACTTTGGTGGGTCATGGGGTACTCGTGGCACTCTTTCTTCTTTCTAGCCCTATGGATTTTGCTAACCAAGTTCTTCTTTGTAAGGGCACCTATTCTTCCTCCTCATCTAATTTTTTTTCTTCCTCCAGAATGGTTTTAGGAGCTAATGGATTAGGTACTAATCTCGTACTGACTCTTTTCCTCTTGTTCACCCTAACCTTGATCCTCTTGTTCATGAACTTTATCTACATTGAATACCAGATCTAGTAGATCCTTGGAGTCCTATAGCCTTATCTCATCAGGGATGGTCAAATGGAGAGCCTTTTCTACTAGATTCAAACTCATCATACAATAATCTCTAATGAGGACATCGTAGTCATTTGTGGCATACATCCAATGATCTTCAATGACATCCTCATGATAGAAATCCTTCCTTGCCAAGTTTTCCACTTTGTCCACAGTGTCAAAATATGGCTGAGGAGAGTGGCACTCTTCAAGAGGATAGTTCTCCCATTCAAATTCAAATGTTGGAATATCTTATTTTCTCTTCACCTAATATTCTCCTATGAAAAAAGGCCAATCTCAACAAGGTCTTTTTTTTCTTTTGATCCTCTCATAAGCTAACTCAATCCATCAAGATATTTCCATTAGGACCAACTTGTCACTTGGGTACCTCAGGAGTTTCTTTGGATTGATAGATGCACCACCTATCCAGATGTATGTAAATGTACTGAACTGGATATAATATGCTTCAAGAGTTGTGATCTGTAGCTTGGCTTCCTCAAAAAATCTCTTCCCATAGTCCCCTTTGACAAATCAAATGATTGAAAAGATGAAATAATCATTCACAATTATGTACTCCTTACTCTATGGTGAGAGCTTCTTCTTCACTAGCTTAGGATAGACTATGTATGGACAAGCATTGGGGTCTTACGTATTGCCTTTCTTGTATAACTTGGGATAGTTCATTGCCCTTGTTGCAAGAAGGTACACCACATTAGAAGTCTCATAGAATTTCTTCTTATCCTATACCATCCTTAGCTACTCACACTAGTTTTCACTAGGTGTGGTGGCCAAATCCAGTGGTATCTTTGCATGACTGATGGTCTCAATGAAGTTGACCATGAATGGAGTGAGATGACCTATTACAAGTAAGCCCATGACTCTACTTAAGAGGATGGTAGAGTATCTAATGTCATTCTTCATGTATACCTAAGTCATATCCACTTTGCTAATTGTCTTTCCCTGAGGTGGCTTCTCAATGAAGTACAAGGAATGTATAATGTCGATGGCCTCTTGGTTATGATCTTTATACCATCTTTCAGCTACTTCATAGGAAAGTTTGATGAATAGATTAGCTCTAGGAAGATGAAAAACTCTCTCAATGTTGTTAGGTCACAAATCTAAGACCACTTCTCTGGTGACTCTCTTAACTACCCTCTCATCAAGAAAAAAATTCCTAGATAAGGTCATGATCAACTCAACTAATTGTACTAACACAAGATGTGATGCTACATTCACTAATCTAGAATAGATTAATGTGGACCTCAAGGTTGAACTTCTGTCAGACTGTTGCAAACTCTCAAGAATTCTCCCAAGTCCATGTGTCTGAGGTTAGTGTCATTGATCTCAATGTGTTCATCGAGTAACCTTGATTTTTGGGTTACGCCTTGAAATTTGTAAACAACTAGTTTTGTTGCTGATCTAGATGTGGACACCATTTGCTTATGTTACCTATGCATCATGAGAAAAGAAAACATAAGCAAAGCAAAAGAAAAAACATCCCCCTTAGGGACTTATTCATTTTGAAATTTTATTATTATTTTTATTTTTTAATTTTTTTTTGTGTTTTTGACTTTTTCTATTTTTTTTGTAATTTTCTCATTTTTTTATTTTTTTTTGTGATTTTTTTGACACAACTTTAACCAAATTTTCTTCTCCCAACTCTCAGGCTATGGGTCCAAGAGTCAAAAAAAGTAGGGGGTCCCCATTCTTGGTGAGGAATGGGGCATGTGTTGTGAATACCACAACATAGTTTTTATGAGAAAATTGTGCCTCCTTGTTAGTGATAAAAATAAGTAAATGTCAATGGTTTGCCAAAGGAAATCATCTACCTAGGGTTTGAATTGAAGGTATTGTTCATGTGAAGAACATGGTTGGATTGGCTAGGAAAAAGAATTGTGCATCTTTTATAAAATATAATAATCATTTTGCTCTCTTTGCATATTGCATGACTAGCTTGAATTGGTTCTACTTTAGATACTTAGTTTGATAGATCTTATTTGCAAAGTTTATATTGTTGTATTTGGAAATTATGTTATCTTTGTAATATGTTTAAAACAACTAAGTTAAATAAGCATAGAGGGAACTAGGATTGTTGGAAATTGAGTCCATTTTTTAAAAGAAATTAAAGAGAGATTTGCCTCCATACTCGTTGTTCTTGATATGCCTAAAAGTAGAAACCTCCATCTGAACTTTCTGAATAATCTAGAACCATTCCATGGGTCTAGAGATAAGATTATTTCTGATAGCAAGGAGATTTTTTTTTCTGATGTGTGATGTGACCCCCTTTTTTCTCAGGCACGCCAGAATTATGTAGTTTCCCCAAATCCATTACTACTCCCCCTTCATTTATTTTACTCATCCATCTATTTCAAGTTATTAAAAAACAGTAATGAGCGCATTTTGCAGCCACAAAAAATTTGGAGAGGCACGGGTGAGATTGTGGTGGGAAGAAAAGCGGTGTAGAATTCATCAACAATACATGCAAATATGAACTATAAAGGACAATGTGGGTGGTGGGGCCCACTCAGGTAATCACCCCCTAAGCTTATTATTTGTTTTAAAGATTTTAGGTTAGTTCTACTTTCCCACAATCATGGGCTTTAGTATAAGGTTAATTTAAAAACTCTATGATATTTACTTTTAAAATTGTCAATGTAGCAGGTTTTTTTTTTTCCCTTTAAACTTGAGTTTTCTCATAAATTAGTAACTTCAACTTTAAGCTAGTGTAATATTTTAGACTAATTGTATTTATTTTTTTAATAGAATACTTTTAGGAGTAAATTTAGGAAACTTATTAATTTTGACAAACAAAT
This sequence comes from Cupressus sempervirens, assembly GCA_028749045.1. NCBI lineage: Eukaryota > Viridiplantae > Streptophyta > Pinopsida > Cupressales > Cupressaceae > Cupressus > Cupressus sempervirens. The sequence continues at coordinate 274,903,897 of CM053791.1, read as the reverse complement.
ATTATATTTAATCTATTCCCATCATTCATAAGGAATTAAATATTTCAAAAGAAGATGATACAAAATTTGTTTTTTTTTAAATCTTGGAAATAAAGATGATGAAATAGAAAGATTTTTATATTTCTATGCTCAACATGAAACTATTTTTGTCCCAATGTTTTCTAAGCCTAGCTTTGATACCAAAATGTCATGTCCAAATTATCATGAACAACACACACACACACACACACACACACACACACACACACACACACACACACACAATAATAATAATATTCAATTTTATTTCATGGAAATAATTTAAAAAATATTTAAAACAAAATATATTCATATTATTGAAAATTCCTTTCAAATATTACAATCATATTTGGATCCTTACACCAATTTACAAATTACATGAAGATTTACTTGTGATCTTTTACAATACATAACTTTTACAAATGTTCATAATAAATCATCTTCAAAACTTCAACAAAAATTGAAAATTTTCCAAAATTTTCTTTAAGAAATATCCATTTAGAAAACCTATACAAAACAACCTTGTAAACCATGGAGAGCTCACCTCCCAGCGTAGGTCTCTAAGAGACCACCCATTATGCTTGGAGAACCAAGACCAGTTGGGTAACAATCAAGCACATACATATAAATCAACAATACAAGATACATCATTTAACACCCTTTTTGAGCTTACATAGAAGGTTACCAGAGGAACCATTATAATGGGTGAAGGTGTGCCTAAAAACCCCAAGGAGAAGCCAAATACAAAAAATCAAATCTGCCTTCACAAGGCATACAAAATAAATACCAACTCTCACAAAATTTCTCCCCTTATCACCCCAAAGTGCATAAAAAAGTACTGGCACATGTAGTCTACACAACATGCTTATCCCTTTTCCTTCCAAGGAAGAGACTCTACACTCAGGGGATAGGCCCAACTAACCTCTTCACTCAAAGGCCACATCTTCCCTCCCAAGGGTGAGTGATGTCCTTCCACACTCATAACATCACACTCTCAAAATCAAATGAAAGTAATGCAATAGAAATTCATCCACACCCAACAATACAACAGGGACAATGAACAACACACATATGCATCCGTAGAAAAATTTACACATCTTTTATTAAGAAAAAAATTTAAAAATACAACATATAATTTCCAAAACATGACAAAAGCTCCAACCTTTCTCCAAGCTAAGGTAAATGACCCAATTTGAGAAGAGCCCTCTATACTTCCATAATCAAATCTCCAAAATCAAAAATCTCTAAAAACTATAGAGTGGGTGAAAAATGCCCAACCTATTTTCCAATTTCCCTCTAAAAAATAAATGTTCCTAATTTTTCTTCATCATGAAAGAGAACAAACACTTTAACTCCACCTATGTTTCCCTATTTGGTTGGAATTATCAACTCACTAGAGATAAGGAGGGAACTTGCGTAAGTTTTCTTCCATTTTCGCAATACTTAAGAAATGAGATTTTAAAAGTGTTAGAAAAGAGATTTTAACTCCACTAAAACCAAAATTAAAGCACTAACATATAGTACTAACATGTAGGTAACTTAAATTCACTACAAGAACACTCTAAGACTCAAACAAAGCCCTCTAAAGTCACCCTAAAATTGAAAATCCGAAATTTAATTTAATTAAAACCTTCATAAGATATTTTATGCAAGGGGATGAAAACTTAAACATTTCTAACTAGTTAGGAATAAGGTTGGGTGTCTTTTACCAATGACTCAACCTGACTTGCCATTTAAACACATAACAATACAAGTGTCAAGTGACAGTATAAATATACATTTAACATTACGAGTGGCAAATCAATTTTCACAAAAAAGAATCTAATCTAAGAAATCCATTCACATTATGCTCACAAAGTAAACTACTTAACAATGAGGTTAAGATCTCTTCATTAGATCTAACCTTGGCAATCTCAATTAATACAAAGGTGTAGTCTTGGTTCTCCATTTTACCATGGATATTTCTTGCACACTCAAGCCACATATCAGTAGTCCAAGATAAATAAAACATATGCACATATAAATCCTCAATTAATTCTATATTCATAACTGAATCAAAACATAATGCATTTCTTAATTGAATAACAATTTTCTATTTCTAACCATTGTGCATATATAATACTACCATATATATATATATAATCCATCTGACATTTATATTCAAACATAATTTCCTACTCATTAATAAAATAACCAACCACGTACATGAATGTAACTAATCATCAAGCATCATAAATAAGTTCTAATATCATAAATGATTACCATAAAATAAAGTGTCCCATAGTATCAAATTGTCTGAGCAATAGTCCAAAATAGTCTGACATATAAAAAGGTCTCAAAATATAAAGTATCTACAATGCAAAATATAAATTATATTAAATTTAAATAAACTGCTATGATGGGCCAGTGTGAGGCCTCACAACCTATTTGTCTGTTAAGCATAACTTGCATCAAAATAATTGAAAATGAAAACATTTTTAAAAACTATGTATATAATCAAGTGTAGAACAATAATATGTAATTTATTTTTAATTTGGTTAAGCATATCAAAAGTTATTAAAAAATGGTAGACATATGTCTATGAGGAATTTCAAGGCATTGGTAAAAGTAATTGAAGTTTACAATGTTATTATTGTCTAGAAATAGAAAAAATTATATGTTTAGAAATCTAAGAAGATGTGTAAGATTATAATGGTTATTTTTATAGATACCCACTTGACAATTAGAGTACCTGATGAATAAAAAGATGATAATTGATCTTAGAAGATGAAAAAATGTCTAAAGGAATAAAAATGGAGGAAAACAAACCTCCTAAGCCTTTGGGTTGTTTCCCTAGTTTATCACCAAGCCATAACTTGACTGGGTTATGTATTACTACTAGAAAAGGGTAGATTGAGGGAGGGAATGAGGGAGGGAGAGAGAAAGAGATCAATTTATGCATTATATTAAACAAGTGTCTATCATATCCCCTAATCACTCTCTCTCATTCTCTCTCTTTATCCTACCCCCCTTTCTTTCTCCTATTCCCTTCTCTCTCTATCTCTTTATATCATATCCCCTAATTTCTCTCTCCACCATCCCTCCCTCTCTCTCTCTCCCCTCTCCCTCTCCCTCTCTCTCTCCCATCCTATCTCTCTGTCCTATCCCATAATCTCTCTCACTTTTTCTATCATATCCCCTAATCTATCTCTCTCTCTCTCTCACTGTTTAATATGTATATAGAAAAAAATCAAACTATAACCTAAAATTTATGAGAAGGAAAATATGAAATTTTACCTCTTCCATCACTGCAACAATGAAAGTCTTAGGTGAATTCATCAACTCTACAAAACTCAATTATTTCTACCTATATTCAACAAACAAGTAAACATGTATCAATATTGAGTACATGTATATACATTCATTCATAATAAATTTAAAAATATAAACTTGACTTGTATTTAATACCTTTTTTTGTTTCAGTGTTCTCGTTGAATTCCTTCCCTTTTCTCTAGGCCTAAAGATATGTGGAGTAACCTAAAGAAGAAACACATATAACATAAGAAAAATCATGAGTTCAACTCAAATCTTACACTTGATAGCTGTATAAGCTATGATATGACATAGTTGTCAAGACCAAAGTTAATGGCAAAAAGTGTGACATCATCAACTTGAGAAATTTTAGTCCTCGAAAAGCTCTAAAATATAGCAAAGAGTATTGATATAAATATTAGATAATGTTATAAATAGAAAGAAGGCACAATAGCAATGAGAAGATCATAGGAGGGCAAGAAGACACACGAAGGACTTGAAGGATGATAGTGGGTGGATAGTTGTGTTAGCATGAATGGTGATGATACTACATTAGGGGAGAATCCTAAGCATTGGATAGTATTGACATGTTGTATTCATGACTGTGTTTGTCATTGATGTCAACATATAAGTAAGTCTATGAAGACTAGCAAAGTAGAAGAAACAGATCTTAGTTGTACAGACAAAGTTTTGATTGTCTAGTGATGCATGCTCATTGGCATGTTCAGTATAGTTTCTTGATGACAAGGTTACATGCAAAACATGTAAGTCAAAGACATACATAAGTTGTACCTAATTTACAAAGAGCAGTGTAGAGATAGAGTACCTAAAAAGCTATTTTTGATGGTTGCATTATATCTTTTGACAACTTGATATAATCTCTTGATGCATGGTCAACAAGTGATAGGGGATAGTATGATGGTGATGTTAGTAAGTGGACAAGTCCTGAAGTCGCACGTGTGAAATTTTGTATATATTATGAGCCAACAACACTATTGTAGTTGTAATTAATTAATTATCTTATTATAATTAATTGGAAAAGCCCCAAAGATGGCTCAAGGAATTATTTTGAAGATATGGTATAAAGGAAAGATTTTTTCTGTCATTGTAAATGTGTTGAGTATCAAGTATTGTATTGAGTGCAAAGTGTGAAAAGGAGCTGAGTGTTTATTGAATGCGATTAAGTGATCCAAGGGATTATTAGATGCAAGTTTTGTGATCTAGTTGCAAGATTAGAAGGAGCAAAAGTCTGGTTGATAGGATAGTGTCATGACCCTTTTTTCAAAATTTTAACCTGATATTCAATTTAGGTATAAATTAGGAAATCATCAATTTTTTAACAAAAAACCTAAGATCCTTTCTTTTATTAATTATGCGAGGAGTTGAGTATTAACATCCAATTTATTGGTTCCTATGGAAGATTTCTCCTCATAGTGTCAGGTAATCTTTCTATCTTGATTATGATCATTTTGAGACGGTAGAATGATGGTGCAAAGGGTGCATGAAACAAGGTCCAAGCATATCCAAAAAGTCCTCGAAATTACTCAGCCTTCCCCCCCACCAACTCCCTATCTCAAAATTTCATAATTCAGGTGAAGACACAACCTTCTACACTATAATTCAAAATGCATCTTGATGTTTATTTAAGTTTTTAGAATATATATATATATGTATATATAGTATTAATTTCCTTTGATTGCAATATTAATTAATATGTTATGTGTTAATATCCACTTGAATCTTATGTTATCATGCATATATATAATGTAATTATGGTAAGATGTCTTAATAACATATATTACTTCATTGTTTATAATATTCTTCTTATATCCATGCGATAATGTTTATGAATTCATAAATGAAATAATATTACAAAACATATAATAATCCTCTCATGCAAAATGCCCATTAATTCAAATTTATATGTGTAAGGGCATGAGATGGTGTTAGAGATTATGTATTTTGTAATCCTAAACTTTATAACATATGTATTTACTAACGTTACTATTACAAGCCATGGCTAACGATTATTTTGATAGCTTTAATTATGATACATTCGCTATTTGAAATGTGCAAGAATGAAATTTGATGGTACCTATATTCCCATTGTGGGATATTGATTTGGCAGCACTCTTATTGTGGTGATGATCCTTGTACCACAATACAGCCTCCTGTGTGCTTACTAGATATGGGGTATTGTTATTCTGTGTTCAAAATCCTTATAATTTTTTATCTCACTTTTTCCATGTTATTATGACCTAACCCTAATACGATTCTTTATAGGTTATTTGGTAGTCACAAGTATGATGTCATGCCTTTTCAAATTAATTTAGTTATAGTTTTATCTTCCTCATTCATATAATTCAATATGTTTATTATATTTAGTAAGTCAGCTTATTATATTCGTATAGTAAGCTTCGGTAATCATCTATAAGTTTTAATGTAACAATAATGGGTAGTTTAGGGTTTTCTTGCATTATAGGATGTTTAAATAATCAAATTATTTATAATATTAGTAGGATTTATATATTAATATATGGTGAAATAATAATACATTTATAGTTATGAATGTTCACGAAGGACTTGGAAGTAAATAAAATAATATTTGAAACAATTTAAGGTAGTACCATAATATTCAAAATAATTATTTATTATAACTTGAATAATTTGAGTAAAACAATCTTACATATTTGAATTTATTACATTACATCAAAAGAGAAATATATATATATATATATATATATATATATATATATATATATATATATATATATATATATATATATATATATATATATATATATATATATATATATATATCCAGGTTCATTATAGTCCTCCCTTCCAAATTTTGCTTGTCCCCAAGTAATGCTGACTGAGAAAGGATTTCTTCTCCAACCCACGAAGTATCTTCCCTGGGAAGATTTTTCCATTTAACTAAGTACTCTCGGATAGTCAAATTTCTTAATCTTCATTCACATATATCAAGAATAATCTTAGGCTCCAATATCAACTTCCCTTCACTTTCTAATGGTGGAAGATCACCACATGGGAATATATGTTTCTCAAGAACCTTTTTAAGCCTAGATACATGGAAGACATTATGGATCTTGCTATTTTCAGGCCATTCTATTTCATATGCTACCTCTCCTATCCTTCTTAGGATCCTGTATGGTCCATAGAAATGTGGCTTTAGTTTTTTTGCTCCACAGATTTTGATAAAAGATTGTTTATAGGGTTGTAATCTTAGGAATACTAGATCTCCAATTTGGAACGACCTATCAACTTACTTCTAGTTAGCATATATCTTCTATTGATTCTGAGCATGGTGGAGGTTATCTTTGAGAGTCTTCATGATATCAATACTTTGCTGAATGAAATCTTTGGCCCCAAAGACTCTGCTTTCTTGATTGAATAGGTATCCAAATGTAGTAGCATCATATCCATATAATGCTTTAAATGGACTCATTCCAATTGACATGTGATGAGTATTATTATAATAATATTCTCCCAAGTATAACCATTTGATCCATGAATTTTTTTTTTCTGTCATATAGTTTCTGAGATAGCCTTCTATCCATTTATTAACAATTTCAATTTGTCCATCTGTTTTGGGGTGATAGCTAGTGTTGGGAGTTAATTTAGTTCCTGCTAATCTAAAAAGTTCCTTCCAAAATAAGCTAAGAAATTTTCTATCTCTATCACTAATGATATTTTTTGGTAACCCATGTAATCTAAAAACCTCTTTAAAGAATAATTCTGCTATCTGTGGTGCCTTATAATGTATTGATGTGGGAAAAAAATGTGCATATTTGGTTAACCTATCTACTACTACCATGATGGAGTCCTTTTCTTGTACTTTAGGTAAGCCTATAATGAAATCCATAGAAATGCTCTCCCATTTTTTATTTGGAATAGGTAATGGTTGTAATAAACTAGCTGGATAATCATGTTCAGCCTTATTTTTCTGGCATATCATACATTCCCGGACATATTTTATAACATCCTTCTTTTGGTCTTTCCATGAGTATCTCTCCCTTATCTTCCTGTAGGTTTTTGATGGGGATACAACCCAAGAACAGAATGGAGACAACAGAAAAGGGAAATTGTATTAACTAAAAAATAAGCTAGTATATTTAGTAGAGAGAAAATAAACTTCAAAACATGCCCTAAGGGCTTACAATAGCATAAATGTGGAGATAATTTCTCCTTTCAGTACCTCCTCTCAAACTCCACTCTGAACTGTCATTTACAATGCTAGGAATCTCCTTAAATAGACCCCAGAGGATTAAGGACCAGCAATACATTCTAGAAAGTGCTAGTAGGCATCCACCGACCAAATAGAAGGCTCCAGAAGCTGCATTAGAAGTCAGCACAAATCTAGGAGAATCCAAAAATGGTAACCGAACTTCTGGGAGGCATAACTTTTGAACCGTAGCTCTGATTGATGAACTGTTTACATTTTTGGAGAGAACTTGAAGTTCTCTATAGCCCTATGGATGAGCTTCACTTGTCCCCCATTTTTTGGTCCTTTTCGAGGTCATTTAATGCCCCTAACCTAACTTTGAAGCATTCTTAGGAGGTCTCCAAAACTCAAAAAATTGCAATAACTTTCAAACCGTGGGGCCTTTTGACTTGATTCCTTTTTTGGAATGCTCTAAATCACAATTACATTCATCTGGCCAATTCACAGCTTCTAGTTTACCAAAATGATGGCCTAATTACATACTCCTATTTTTTCAGGATTTACTAGCACACTGATAGTGGAACTGTGAGAGTTGGAACCTTTATTTGACCCAAATGGGTGTCCAAAAATGAAAACACATGAAACAAAAACTAAGTCTAAGTACATTTTTTTCTGGTGACATAGGATTGCCCTTATACCTCTAGATGCTCCTGCATCAGACACCCAGGGTAGATTGAAAAGTGACCCTGTCACTTTATGAATGGTAGAGAAAATCCCAAATGGGAAACCTCAACTGCTAAAATCCAAGTTGAGTCCTCGATTGGCCGTCCTTTCCACTTCACCAAATACTCTTCATACTGCCTATTTCTGGTACTCCTACTCACACGATGATCTAGAATGTCTTCTATCTCCTCCTTCTTAGAAGCAAGAATTGGACATGGCTCTAACACTGACTCATCATCTGCACCATCATCATGATACTCTGTTAAGTCTGCAATGTTGAAAATAGGAGAAATGTGAATACCATTTGGCAGCTCCACCTCATATGCATTTCCTGAGTCATGTTTCTTCAAAATTTTGCAGGGGCCAAATTTCTTCATTTTCAGCTTGTTGTAAGTACCAGCTGGAAATATTTCTTTTCGTAAGTGCACCATGACTAGATCCCCTACTTGGAATTCCTTATGTCTTCTCCTTTGATCAACCCTAGCTTTATACTCTTGATTCATCTTGGTAATGTGTGCCTAAACCTCCTCATGTAGACACTTTATATGTTCAGCAAATTCCTCAGCTTTAGCACTTGTCCTCTCCCCTTGTTCTATCTTCCTCAGCTCTAGTGTAGTCCTTGGGCTACTCCCATATACAATTTGGAATGGTGATTTTCCAGTACTCCTATTTATAGAGTTATTGTAAGAAAACTCTACTTGTGGTAGAATCAAATCCCATCCCTTGGGCTTATCCCCAACTAAACATCTCAGCAAATTGCCCAAACTTTTGTTTACCACTTCTGTTTGGTCGTCAGTTTGTGGGTGATGCGTGGAACTGAATTTCAAGTCTATTCTCAACTTTTTCCACAATGTCCTCCAGAAATACCCCACAAATTTAGTATCTTTGTCAGAAACTATGCTCCTTAGAAGACCATGTAGTCTTACCACCTCTTTGAAAAACAAGTCTGCAATATGGACAGCATCATGAGTTTTGTGGCATGGAATGAAATGTGCCATTTTGGAGAACCTATCAACTACCATGAATATTGAGTCATTACCCCTTTGTGTTCTTGGAAATCCAACAACAAAATCCATACTTATGTCCTCCCATGGCCTTGATGGAACATGCAATGACTGATATAGGCCAATATTGTGACTAAACCCCTTGGCAACTTGACAAACCTAGCAACTTTGTACAAACTTCTTCACATCCTGTGAAATTTGAGGTCAAAAATAATGTTCTCTAAGAATGGCAATGGTCTTATCTTGACCAAAATGTCCTGCCATCCCCCCATTGTGTTTCTCCTTAATCAGATTTTCTCTCATGGAACTCCTTGGAATGCACAATTGACTACCCTTGAACAACATGCCATCCTGAATCAAATAGTCTAACCACTTGGTTCTATCTATAGCAATAGGTTCTTTACAAGCTTTCCATGCTTCAGCAAAATTAAGATCCTCAGGGTACAAATTCTTGAGTTCATCAAACCCAACTACTTCAACTTGCATTATTGTAAGCAACAACTATCTCCTACTTAATGCATCTGCAACCCTATTAGATTTTCCACTTCTATGCTTTAACACAAATGTATAACTTTGCAAGAACTCTACCCACTTCATATGCCTCTGATTCAATTTACCTTGGCTATTTAGGTACTATAATGCATGATGATTAGTATACAAAAAAAATTCCTTTGGCAATAAATAATGCCTCCATTTCTTTAAGGCTTGAACTATTGCATAGAACTCTTGATCATAAACAAAATACTTCTTCTTTGCATCATTCAATTTTTCACTAAAATATGCAATAGGCTTACCTTCTTGGCTTAATACAGCTCCAATAGCGCTGCCACTAGCATCACAATCCACCTGGAAAACCTTTCTAAAATTTGGAAGTGCCAACACAGGCTGTTATGTCACCTTCTTCTTCAGCAATTCAAAACTTCTTACAGCTGTTGCAGTCCATTTGAACTTTTTTCTATCCCCTCTTATTATATCAGTTAGGGGTGCACATATGCCATTGAAATTCTTAATAAACTTCCTATAAAAACTAACCAAACCATGAAATGATCTTACCTCAGTAGCAGTCCTTGGAGTAGGCCATTCCAAGATGGCTTTTACCTTTTCTGGATCCATTTTGAGACCTTCGAGTGATATAACAAACCCCAAATAGACTAACTCCCTTTTTGCAAAGATACACTTCTTCAGATTAATTAACAATTTCTCTTCCCTTAGCCTTTTAAGGAAACTACGAATATGCAGTAAATGTTCTTCCAAAGTCTTGCTGAAAATTAAAATATCATCCAAATAGACAATAAAAAATTTTCCCAAGAACTTCTTAAGTACCTCATTCATGAGCCACATGAAGGTGCTTGGGGCATTCGTCAATCCAAAGGGCATGACTAACCACTCATAAAGACCCTCCTTGGTCTTGAAGGCTATTTTCTACTCATCTCCTTCTTGAATCTGTATCTGATGATAGCCACTCTTGAGATCTATCTTTGTGAAGTACTAAGCTCCACTCAAGTAGTCCATAATATCATCCATCCTTGGCAAAGGAAATCGGTACTTGATGGTTATCCTATTTATAGCTCAAGAATCTATACACATCCTCCACTCTCCATCTTTCTTTGGTGCAAGTACTGCAGGTACTGCACATGGACTCAGGCTCTCTCGAATCAAACCCTTCCTCAGCAGCTCCTGAACCTGTCTATTTAGCTACTCTATTTCGGTAGGAGTCATCCTGTGAGCAACCTTGTTAGGAAAACTAGCTCTAGGAATCAGATCTATTTGATGACTGATTTTCCTTACTGGTGGCAATCCATCTAGAACATTATCAGAGATAATATCTCCAAACTCCCCTAGTAAATCTGAAACTTCAAGTGGTATTTCACTACTACCTTCTTTATCTTTCTTAGGAATCAAAGCATAGCACATATGCTGATGTTTCATGCCATCTAATAACTTCCTTTCATCACCAAGACAAATCCTAGCACTGCTACATACCTTTTCACCTTCCTTTTTCATGGGCTTCAATTTGTGGCAAACTCTATCCTTTGTCAGAGAGTGTGTGTTTTCATGTCCATCATGTACTGCATGTCTATCAAATTGCCATGGTCTACCCAACAATAGATGGCAAACATCCATCGAAATAACATCATAGATAACTTCATCATGGTAACTCCCAATTTTGAGTTTCACTAAACATTGTTCACTTGCCAGGACCTTATGATCATCTTTTACCCAAGAAATCTGATACGGCTGGGGATGTTTCTCCCTCTTGAGCTTCAGCTTAGAGACCATCGGTTCTAATACCAAGTTATCAGTGCTACCACCATCAATGATCACGTCACAAAATTTATCCTCACACTTGCATCTAGTATGAAACAAACTCCTCTGTTGTCTTGGTTCAATCTCACCTCTTAGTAGGACTCTTTCATTTACCAAGGTCTCTCCTCTTTCTGGATCCTTTGAATGTGATGATTGTGCATCCTTATCCACATGAGCAACCCTAGCTTGGCCCTTAGCTCTTCTATCTGTCCTTCCTTGTCATTGAGGGAATTCAAAGGCATGATGACCTTCTCCATTGCAATGTAAATAGGTACCATAGAAGCCACCTCTTCCTTGTCCATGTCCTCTACCTCTTCTTCTCTAATTTCCAAAGTATTGATCATGGGAGCAATTGAAACCCTCATTCCTCTGGTTCCTGTTAGTACCCGCATCTTCATTTTTCTTTTGGGTATCATTGCGGCCTCCAAATGATCTACCAGTTCTCCTTCCGCCTTGACCACGCCCTCTTTGTCTTCCTTCAAACCTTTTATTCAGCTTCTCTTCAACTTGTAGGGAAAATTGGTATGCCTCTTCAATGTTGGTCATTCTTACCAGACTTAATTCCTCCTGGATGCTAGGTCACAACCCACTGATGTAATGAGCAACCTTCTCCTTATTTTCTTTTGCATGCCCTACTCTAATCAAGAGTCAGTAAAATTCCTCTATATATTCTTTGACTTATCTTCCTGCTTGCTTTAACCCATGCATCTTCTTAAACAAATCAAGCTCATAGTCCACAGGAATGAACTACTTCTTCAATTTGTCCACCATGCGATCCCATCTTGTGATCTTCTCCTTTCCTCTTCTGTTTCTTTCCAATTGAACCTCTTGCCACCAGATTTTGGCATGGCCTTTCAATTTGGCCTTTGTAAACTTAACCTTATCTGGGTCCCTGATATCCTCATACTCAAAGTATTCTTCTAGTTCATTGATCCAATCGATCAACTCATCTGGTTTCAGATTTCCTGAAAATACACCCACTTATATTGTGGGTCTTTTCCAAACTTAGTAATGGCCCTAAAAAGCCTTTCCTCTGCATGATTTAGAACTTCCCCATCAAATTCCCCTTCTGGTCCCATTTCTTCTTCTTCATTGTCATCCTCACTGTCGTCACCTGCGGCAACATTTGCTCCTCTACGGAGCTCCTCTTGCAATGCTTGTACCTGCCTTTGGAGGGCTCTAACCTCCTTAGGATTAATAGCTCTGGCCCTTATGCCACACTCTCTTCATGGAGGCATCTTCTAACTCAAACCCACAACCACATAGTCCTGGTGCAAACTGCCTTACAGTCAGCGCTCTGTCTACACACTCAAGAAAACCAGCTCTAATACCACTTGATGGGGACACAACCCAAGAATAGAATGGACACAACAGAAAAGGGAAATTGTATTAATTGAAAAATAAGCTAGTACATTCAATACAGAGAAAATAAACTTCAAAACATGCCCTAAGGGCTTACAATAGCGTAAATGTGGAGATAATTTCTCCTTTTAGTACCTCCTCTCAAACTCCACTCTAAACTGCCTTTTACAATGCCAAGAATCTCCTTAAATAGACCCCAAAGGATTAAGGACTAGGAATAAATTTTTAAAAGTTCTAGTAGGCATCCACTGACCAAATAGAAGGCTCTAGAAGCTACATTAGAAGTCGGTGCAAATCTAGGAGAATCCAAAAACGGTAACCAAACTTTTGGGAGGCATAACTTTTGAATCGTAGCTCCGATTGACGAACCATTTACATTTTCAAAAATCTCTCAAAGTGCTCTATAGACCTATGGAAAAGATTCACTTGTCCCCCATTTTTTGGCCCTTTTCAAGGTCATTTAATGCCCCTAACCCAACTTTGAAGCATTCTTAGGAGGTCTCCAAAACTTGAAAAACTGCAATAACTTTCAAACCGTGGGGCCTTTTGACTTGATTCCTTTTCTGGAATGCTCTAAATCATAATTACATTCATCTGGACAATTCACACCTTCTAGTTTACCAAAATGATGGCCTAATTACATACTCCTATTTTTTCAAGATTTACTAGCACACTGATAGTGGAATTGTGAGAGTTGGAACCTTTATTTGACCCAAATGGGTGTCCAAAAATGAAAACACATGAAACAAAAACTAAGTCTAAGTACATTTTTTTTGGGTCACACAAGATTTCCCTTATACCTCTAGATGGTCCTGCATCAGTTTTGTAGAATCCAGTGTGTCTAGATAGAGGGTTGTCATGATATTCCTTCATAACTTTCCATTTAACTTTGGAATTTGCTGCAAGTAGTATTCTTCCCATGTATAGTATGAGTTCTTCAACAATTTTGATTTCATCATTAGTTATATCTCCTTCCATGATTTCCTTAGTCCTTGGATCCTTAGCATATTCTACCACAATTTTATTTTTCCAATCGCCTATGATGCTAGTGAGGGTATTCAATTGGCCCTTTCTAGATAGAGCATCTGCTACCACATTATGGGTTCCTTTAACATAGTCAATATCAAAATTTTATGCTTGGATTTTACTTACCCATTTCTGCTGGTGATCATTAAGGTTCTTTTGATTCATGAAGAACCTCAGACTATTATGGTATGTTTTAATATTAAACATTCCACATACTAAGTATTGCCTGAACTTTGCTAATGCATGCATGATAACCAACATTTTTTTATCATAAATTGAGTAGAGTCAATCTATTGTTGTTAGCTTCCTACTTTTGAAAGCAATAGGGTGTTTTTTCTACATGAGTACAACTCCAATTCCTTCACCTAAAGCGTCACATTGCAATTCAAAGGGTTGTGTAAAATCTGGGATAGCTAAGACTGGGCAAGAACTCATTCTTTCTTTTAACTCTTCAAAAGCCTCCTGTGCTGCCTCATTCCATCTGAAATGTCCTTTTTTTGTTAAGTTAGTTAGAGGGGATGCTAGCTTGGAAAAGTTTTTCACAAACTACCTGTAATAGCTGCATAAGCTCAAGAATCATCTAAGTTGAGTTAGGGTTTTGGGTTTTGGCCATTCTTGTATTGCTTTAACCTTTTCTTCATCCACACTTACACCCTTGGCACTAATTTTACAGCCAAGATAAAGAATTTATTCTAATCCAAACTCACATTTTGATGCTTTTGCAAATAATGATTCAGATTCTAATATGCTTAGTACTTCTTCAAAATGTTGAAGGTGTTCTTTCCATGACTTGCTAGAGACGAGAAGGTCATCAGAGAAAATAAGGATGAATTTATTGAGTTATTTCCAAAAGATATGACTCATAGATGACTGGAAAGTGGCCGAAGCATTAGTGAGACCAAAAGGTAAAACTAGGAATTCAAAATGTCCATAATGGCATCTAAATGCTATCTTGGGAACATCCTCCTCCCTCATTCTAATTTGATGGTATCCTGAACGTAAATCAATTTTAGAAAAATATACTACTCCATGAAGTTCATCTATATGTTCATCCACCCTAGGAATGGGATACCGATTTTTTATGGTTTTCTTATTTAGTGCCCGATAATCTATACACATTCTCATTGTCCCATCTTTCTTTTTCACTAGTACTACTGGGGATGCAAAAGGACTGTAACTAGGTTGAATATGTCCCATGCCTAGGAGTTCTTGGATGGACTTTTCAATTTCATCTCTATATTTTTGAGGACGTCCATAAGGGGTGGTAATCACTAGCTTAGCATCCTTTTCCAATTCTATAAAGTGTTCAAATCCTCTTTTGGGTGGTAATCTTGGTGGAATTTCTTCAAACACCCTCCCATGTTTTTTTAAGAATAGGTTCAATATCTATATGGATAGCTGACTCTTGAAGTGTGGATTTATTTAATACCAAACATTGTGCAACCCATTCTCCTTGACCATGTCATAGTGTTCTTTCTATTCTTTTGCATGAGACCAATTTTGTTGAATCATCAGGAATTCCCTCCAATGTTATTTCTTTGCCCTTGTGCTCAAAATGGATTTTTAAGTTTGGAAGGTCAAACCTAAAATATCTTAGAGAGAATATCAATGGACCTCCTAGAATTATATCAGAATCAAGTGGAACCACATGTAAGTCTTCTCTGATGGTGTGCCTTTTTCCCAAAGTGATCTCTTGTTGTGGAATCATCTTTGTACATCACACTAATGATCCTGTGGCTTGAAAAGAAGTAAAACCTTTGAACTTCTCAGTTTTCAATTTCATTTTGTTAGCTAGTTTTTCATCAATGTACTTATGGGATGCTCCATTATTGACTAATGCAATGACTTTCTGACCATTAAGAGTGCATCTAATTCTTAAGACTCAATTTTTGGAGGGTTGAGTCATAGTGGCTATTACTCCTTATTCTTCTCCCTCTTCTTCATCACTTTTGTCATATTTTTCCTTTTTGTTGACCTCTTCTTCCTCTAGGTCTTCTTCTATTCTTTGGATGAGACCACTTTTTTCACATCTATGTCCTAGTACCCAATCTATTCCACAGTGGTGACAAGTGTTTCTTCTCCCATTGTAGTTATGGCCTGGTTCCCATGGCTTTTGGCATTTAAAGCATACATTTTTCTTCTTAAGTTCTTCTTGATCCTTTTTAGGAATGAATTTTTTGTGGAATTTATTATTTTTGTGATTTTTTGTATTAGGTTTATTCCAAGATTTGTTATTTGCATTTGAAACTTCCAATCTGAGTGTTATTTCAAAGGCATCATCTAGAGACGAAGGTTTCAAGGCACTTACTAGACCTTTTAGTGAATCTCTCAATCCTTCTATGAACAAGTTAGTAGAGCATTCATCATCTACTCCTGTGACCTAGATCGAGATATTTTGGAATTCCTTAATATAATCCTCTACCATTCCTTCCTGTCTTATTTGAGTTAATTTCTTAAAGTTTTCTTGAGGATGCTTTCTATCAAATCTCTTAATGAGTTTCTGAGAGAATTATTCATAGGATGTAATATTTTTGTGCCCTTAAGTAATAAGACCATGATGCCACCAATCGTGTGCTATTCCTTCTAGGTGGAGGATTGCAAATTGGAGTGCATCTTCTTCTGTCATTGGACTAAGTGTCAAATAGGTGTTTAATTTTTGTAACTAGGCACGTTCAATGAAATTTTTTGACCCATCGAAATTTGGAAGTGTCACTTTATTTACTTTACTTCTAAATTCTTGATTTTAAGGATCCTTTCGCTCTTATGTGTTTCATGTCTGTTGGCTTCACAAAATTCTCTGAATGTTATTAATTCTCTAATTTTTGGTTCAAGGTTGGCATAAGCTCTGGCATTCTCAATAGAAATATTGGTTGTTTGTCCCTCTTCTTCCATTGAGGGGCCCTCATTGGTTAAGAAAGTAGGTTTGGGTACTTGAGGTGGTGAAGCTCCATTATTTTCTAAATGGTTTGAACTTATGTCCCTTCCACCAAAATTATTATTTTTAAGATTGTTTATGGAATTTAACATGTTTTGTAGGGCTTAAAGAAGTGCTTGATTTGATCTTTCTATTTTCTTTTTTAAGGTTTGGTTTGTTTGTTCCCTAACATTTCTAATTTCATTAGATAATTGCTCACTCATTTTGTCTCCTCTTGTAATTTACTATATTTTCAAGATGGCAAGATTAGGCTCTAATACCAATTGTGATGACCCCTTTTTCAAAAATAAAATAAAATTATATATATATATAAAATTATGGTAAGATGTCTTAATAGCATATATTACTTCATTGTTTATAATATTCATCTTATATCCATGCGATAATGTTTATGAATTCATAAATGAAATAATATTACAAAACATATAATAATCCTTTGATGCGAAATTCCCATTAATTTAGATTTATATGCATAAGGGCATGAGATGGTGTAGAGATTATGTATTTTGTAATCCTAAACTTTATAACATATGTATTTACTAATGTTACTATTACAAGCCATGGCTAATGATTATTTTGATAGCTTTAATTATGATACATTCGCTATTTGAAATGTGCAAGAATGAAATTCGATGGTACTATATTCCCACTACAGAATATTGATTTGGCAGCGCCCGTATTGCAGTGATGATCCTTGTACCACGATACAGCATCCTACATGCTTACTAGATACAGGGTATTCTACGTTCAAACTCCTTGTTATTAGTTTTGATCTCACTTTTTCCATGTTATTATGACCTAACCCTAATACAATTCTTTATAGGTTATTCGACACTCACGAGTATGATGTCGTGCCTTTTCAAATTAATTTAGTTATAGTTTTATCTTCCTCATTCACATAATTCAATATGCTTATTATATTTAGTAAGTCAGCTTATTATATTCATATAGTAAGCTTTGGTAATCATCTATAAGTTTTAATGTAACAATAATGGGTAGTTTAGGGTTTTCTTGCATTATAGGATGTTTAAATAATCAAATCATTTATAATATTAGTAGGATTTATATATTAATATATGGTGAAATAATAATACATTTATAGTTATGAATGTTCATGAAGGACTTGGAAGTAAATAAAATAATATTTGAAACTATTTAAGGTAGTGCCATAATATTCAAAATAATTATTTATTATAATTTGAATAATTTGAGTAAAAAAATATTACATATTTGAATTTATTACATTACATCAAAAGAGAAATATATATATATTAATCCAGGTTCATTATAGATAGAGAAAGAGGAAGAAAGTAAAATTCTATTTTATTATTCTACAAGGAATAATACAGAGATCATTTGGACAAAGGGTTCATTGATATTTCCCTTGAAGCTATTTGGGCAGTGGGTCCAACTGTCTTCCACAACTCCTGATAGGGTTGGCATAATTTCTAATAGGGTTGGAATCTCCTAATGAATTAAAAGTCTCCTAAAAGGGAATAATATTTAGTAAATGTTGTCATAGACTCCTAAAAAGGCATATTTATATCAGTACATCATCTTGTGAGTACCATACCTACTGGAGTTTTCCCTTTGATTAAGGGTTTTCCTAGTTAACATATTTGGTATTATTGTTCATGAGAATATTTTTTTGGTTTATGATTATATTGCTCATATGGTTAAATTTTAATAAGGTTTATAATTGTGATATTAGTTGGATAATTGATTCACCCCCCTCTGGTGGATTATATATTCTAACAATTAGTATAATAGCATTACACCCTTGAAGGATAAGCTTAGCAACTTTGGAAGATTGATAGTGAATATTTTTAGAAAGGATAATACTAGATTTGATGGGGCTAACTATGATAGTTGGAAGGAGAAGATGAAGAATCATCTACTTTGTATGGGTCTCGGTTGCTGGCTCTTGATAAGGAAAGAAAATTGTCAAAAAAGAGAACCTTGAAAAATGTAGTGAAATAAAGAGAGATTTACTCAAGTGTATCATGAGAGCTAGAGAAGCTTTACTATCATCTCCTTTGAAGAATGAATATAGCTAGGTAAAATAACTAGAATAATCTCATAAGATTTGGAAAACATTAGAATCTATTTTTGAAGGTGACACACATATGAAAAGAGTAAGATTGGAGAATTGGATATGTGCATTTCAAAATGTTGACATGATGGAAGATAAAAATTTAAGAAGCTATATTGGTAGGATATAAGAGATTTTTGCAGGAATCAACACATATGGTGGAAATAAGTAAGAAGATGAGGTTGTGTGGAAGATCTTGAAGACTTTGACACCATCATTTAGGCAAGTAGCTTAGATGATTCAACTACTTATACCCTATACTAAAGAGTTTACCATGGAAACATTTCTTGGAATATTGGAATCAATAGAGGTAGGTTTCAGATAGTCAAGAGATCTAATAAGAGTGGAGAAAACATATAATGCCTTGAACATTCAACCAAGTTTGTCTAGAAGTGCAAATACATATAGAGATTTTGCTAGTAGCATTAGAAGTAGATCTAATGAAGACAAGAAGATTGAAGAAGGTATAAAAATTGTGAGAAAAGAAAAAGATGGTAAGAATATCTTTAAATGCTGAACTTGTAATGAGTTTGGTCATTATGCCTATAAATGTCCTAAAAGAGAGAAAAAGTATAAGGAAACATTTAATCGAAGGAGACCTAGGAATTTCTTGTATGTTAATGAAGAAGAGGAATCTTGATGCAAGAGCATCCTTAGTGTAAGAGCAATCTTGCATCACTCAAAAATATTTTTATTTCATTTTTTTCTATTTTAATAAGGACTAGTAGGCAAGGTGGTTACTAGTTATGGGAACTTGCTATTTTTAGTAAGTTTGTCATATGGGCTTGGAATGTTCCCATTTTCAATAGGAAGGTTCATTTTAGAGTTATAAGCCTACCATAACAATCTCATTGCTCAAGCATAAGTGTCAAAGAAGTTATTGAAGATTTTTGATGGAAAAATTATCAGAAAAATCTTTAGGGTCATCATTGAAGGCCTTAGAGTGCACAAATGAGGTCCAAAAACTTGATGAAAGGGTGCTAGTGCAGCTCTGAGCCTATACATTAGGAGCTGGTATTTTCAGAAAGTGGTTATAATAGCCAATCAGAGAAATAATTCATGACTTATGGCCTTTCAAAGTTGGGCTACCCAAAATATCTAAAAATAATTGGCTGACTCTATATGTATTGTTATGGTTTGTTGGCCCTAGGTATTAAATCTCATTGTCTAGAACCTTCTCATGTGGCATAAAATTGCCTATTTAAGAAATGGCCAAACATTGTTTAGGATAGCTCTGGGTGATAGTTCACATCTTGTCTTGCAATTTATTGTGATGAAGGTGCCCATGTAGGTTAGCATATTGTACCTATGAATTTTAAAATATCACATTTGTGGCACAAATAAGAAGTCCATATTTTGTTCTCACATTTTATATTTTTACTTTATTTCTATTTATGAGTTTATGGTATTAAGGGGAGCACCCTTCATCAAGTGGTATTAGAGCTAGAGTTCTTGAGTGTGGACAGATCACTGACTATGAGGTAGTTAGCACCAAGACCGTAGATAGATCACTAACTGTAAGGCAGTTTACACTAAGATTTTAGCATAAGCATGAAAATTCCTCCACGAAGGGAGAATGGTATAAGAGTTGTAGGTGTTACACCTAAGGGTTTTAGAGCCCTCCAAAGACAAATGAAAGCATTGGAAGAACAAATGAGTAGAGGAATAAATCATCCCATAAGAGATGAAAGCAAGGATGAGGATGAAGTAGAAGAACATGTTGAAGTAAAGGTAGTTCTAAACCTAAAGCAAGAAAGGCTTTTTAGGGCCATCTACAAGATTGGAAAAAGACCTAAGTTTGAAGTTCCCACATTTTTGAGAAATCTTAATCCAAAGGAGCTAATCAATTGGCTCAATTAGCTAATCAATTTTTGAAGAAAATGTAAGGGTTGAAGCAAGCAAGAAAATATATTTAAGAGTATACTGAAGAGTTCTACCAAGTTCTCATTATAACTAGCCATGCAAAAGTTGATAAGGAGAAAGTGGCTTATTATCTTTATGGGTTAAGGCTAAGCATTCAAAATGAGTTGAGTCTAGTTTGAATGTAAAGTATTGAAGAGGCATACCAATTTTTCCTAAAAGTTGAGGAGAAATTGAGCAAGAATTTTGACAACAAGAATAGTGGAAGAGGTCATGGTGGAAGATTTGGTAGAAATTCTTATCAAGGTCATAATGATGATCAAAAGAAAAAGGATGAGGCTGGAAGTAGTAGTCAGAACTAGAGGGGAAACAATTCCAATCTTTTCCATGCTCAAAACAATAAATATTAGAGAGGAAGGGGTAGAGGACAAGGATCTAGAAGAGGAGGCTTCCATGAGAAATGTTTTCATTGTAGAGAAGAAGGGCATAGAGAATTTGAATGTACCCAACACAAAGTAAGGATAGATTGAAGAACTAAAGACTAGGCCAAAGTTGCACATGTTGATGAAGATGTTAGATCCTCACATTCTTATGATGTTGAAAGAGGAGAAGCCCTACTTAATAGAAGATTCCTACTGAGTGGTGAGAATGAACTTGATCAAAGAAGGATCTTGTTTCACACAAGGTGTAAATGTGAAGATAAGTGTTGTGATATGATCATTAATGGTGGAAGTACTAACAATCTAGTGTCAAAAATGATGGTCACCAAGTTGAAGCTAAAGAGCCAGAAACACCCACATCCATATCATATTTATTGGGTGCAAGATAACCACAAGGTCATGGTTAATGAGCAGTGCTTAGTGAAGTTCAATATTGGAAGTTAGTAGGATGAGGTGCTATGTGATATCATACCTATGGTAGTTTGAAAATCATGTTGTACATGATGAGGGAGCAAATACCTACACTCTGACCAAGGATGGAGCGAAAAATAAGTTGAAACCATTAAGGGATATATAAAGAAGAAAAGGTATGTACTACTACTAGAATATGTTTTTTTGATGGAAAAGAGTTTCTCAAAGGTGTGAAGTATGAGCATGTGTATTTTTCTATAATTCCAAAAGATAGTAAAAAAGAAATAGAGGAGGTACCTAAAAAAGTTACAAATATGTTGGGAGATTTTTGATATTGTATTAGATAATATACTTGATGGATTACCCCTAATGAGGAAGATTAGTCACCACATGGATTTGGTTCTAGGAGCCAGTTTTCCAAACAAGATAGCACATAGATTGACGCTAGTAGAAAGTGAAGAGTTGAATAGACAAGTTCATGAGTTATTGCAGAAGGGGTTTATTCAAGAGAGTCTAAGTCCATGTGTTGTACTAGTATTATTAGTACCAAAGAAGAATGGAGAATGGAGGATGTGCATAGATTCTTGCACTATCAACAAGATCTTAATCAAGTATAGATTTCCATAGCCAAGGATGGATGATATTATGGACTATTTGAGTGGAGTTGAGTATTTCAAAAAGATAAATTTGAAGAGTGGGTACCATCAAATTCATATCAAATAAGGACATGAATGGAAGACTTTTTTCAAGACCAAAGATAGACTGTATGAGTGGTTAGTCATGCCTTTTGGACTAATCAATGCACCAAGCACTTTCATGCAGCTCATGAATGAGGTATTGAAGAAGTTTATGGGTAAGTTTGTCATTGTTTACCTAGATGATATTTTGATCTTTAGTAAGACATTGGAGGAGAATTTGATCCATATTCACAAGTTTTTGACAAGTTAAGGGAAGAAAAGTTGATGATAAACCTAAAGAAGTGCAATTTTGTAAAGAAAGAGTTGGTGTACCTGAGATTTGTAGTCTTAGCAAGAGGTCTAAAAATGAACCCAGAGAAAGTGAAGGCGATCCTTGAATGGCTTACTCCTAGGAGTGTGACAGAGGTAAGATCTTTTCATGGACTAGCTAGTTTTTACAAAAAGTTCATAAGAGGTTTTAGCAGTATTTGTGGATCCTTGACTGAAATAGTGAGAGGGGATAAGAAAGAGTTTAAGTGGACTATAGGAGCAGATAAAAATTTTAATCTGTTGAAATAAAAAGTTACTGAGCAACCTATTTTAGCACTTCCTAATTTTACCAAAGTGTTTCAAGTAGACTATGATGCTAGTGGTACTACAATAGGAGCTATTATGAGTGAAGAAGGTATACTTGTTGCTTGTTTTAGTGAGAAATTGAATGATGCAAAAACAAAATATTTTATTTATGATCAAGAATTTTATGCTATATTTCAAGCATTAAAGAATTGGAGACACTATCTTCTTCCTAAGGAGTTTGAAGTGGGTTGAGTTTTTGCAGAGTTATATATATTTTTTGAAACATAGGAGTGGGAAGTCTAATAGAGTTGCACATGATCTTAATAGAAGACAACTTTTTCTAATAGAAATGAAGATAGAGGTTGTTGGGTTCGAGGAACTTAGTACTTTGTATCTAGATGATCCTAATTTTGGAGAAGCATGGAAGGCTTGTACATAATGTGTTACACTTGATAGGAAAAAGTGGTTGGATTTGATGATTTAGGATAATATGTTGTTTAAAGGAAGTCAGTTGTGCATTCCCAAAATTTCAATGAGGGAGAATCTCATCAAAGAGAATCATAGTGGAGGATTGCTTGGACATTTTGGTAGAGATAAAACTAGAGCTTTATTTGCTAAGAATTATTATTGACCACATTTATAGCAAGATGTGAAAAATTCTATACAAAGTTGCAAAGTATGTCAAATGAAGAAAGAAGTAAAGAAGAATATAGGGTTATATCAACCATTGCCTGTACTAGAGAAGCCATAGAAGGATGTTAGCATGGATTTCATTCTTGGATTACCAAGGATACAGTGCAGGCATGATTCTATTTTTGTGGTGGTTGATAGGTTTTCAAGGATGGCACATCTTATTTCTTGGAAGAAGATTAGTGATGTTGTTCATGTGGCAAAGTTATTTTTCAGAGAAGTGGTAAGACTACATGGTTCACCAAAGAGTATAGTTTTAGATCAAGATAGCCAATTATTTGGTATTTCTAGCTTATATTATGGAAGAAGTTGAAGATAGATTTGAATTTTAGTTCATCACATCATCCAGAGACTAATGGATAGACAAAAGTTGTGAATTGTACTTTAGGAAACTTGCTGAGATGTTTGGTTGGAGGTAAAATAAAAGGATGGGATATGATTTTACCATAGGCATAATTTACATATAATAATTATGTCAATAGGAGTACTAAAAAATCACCATTCCATATTTTATATGGGAGTAGTCCTAGAAATACTTCTAAATTAAGGAAGTTGGATAAAGGCAAGATAAGTAATATTGAAGCAAAAGATTTTGCTAAACATTTAAAGAACATCCATGAGGAGGTAAGAAAGTACGTCATAAAGATGAATACAGAGTATAACCTGCTAAGGAAAATGTGCAAATTAAGTATAAGAAATTTTAGATTGGAGATAAAGTCATGGTTCATTTGAGAAAGGATCATTTTCTAGTGGGTACATATAATAAGCTGAATATGAAGAAGTTTGGACCATGCAAGATAATGAAAAGGCATGATTCTAGAAATGTGTATGAAGTGGAGTTGCTTGCTAAATGATATTTCACTAGTATTTAACATTTTAGATTTGACACATTATTATGATGGAGGTGATGGAGATGAAGTTGCAGAAGCATAGTGGAGTATCGTAGTAGCTAGTTTAGCTATAAAGGAGATTAAGGAGATACCGGACAGTCATGTTGGCAAAAGTACTAGAAACAAAACTTATGAGGAATATTTGGTCAAATGGAAAGGGAGGCTAGTGTAGACACCTAAATTTGATTACACTACTTTGGTAATCTAATTTAGCCATCTCTAAAGGCATCATTAATTAAATTCTTATTTAATTAATCCTTTGCCATCCCTAGTTGATTAATTTAATTAATCATCTATAGTCCTAATTGATAAATCAAATAATCTATTATTTATCAATTAAATCCTTTTCTCCTATCTAATTCCAAAAATCCCCATTTATTAAATAAATCTATTTGATAAATGAAATCCTTAAATTCAAAAACCCCTAACCTATCTCTAATCCTCCATTTAGCCTAATCCACCCCATCCACCCATACTAACCAAGCTTAGCCACTAACTCACCCACCCTCATTAATGCCATCCACTTGCACATCTCTAACATCCCTAATCTAATCCTAAACCCAAGCCTAATCCACCCCCTAATGTTGTCACATTCCTTAAACAAGTTTAAGACTTTCCTAATCCAAACCAAAGTCTCCCCTCAAAAAACCCAACCACTAAGTCATGAGTGCTCTTACAAAACATAAAAGACTCTTACAAGCCCACTCATGACTCTTACACCCATCTTCCACACTCTTCCCTCTTCCACACTCATTCCTCTTACAAGCCCACTCATGACTCTTACACCTATCTTCCATACTTTTCCGTCTTCCACACTCATTCCTCTTACATCCCTCTTACATACTCAACCTCACTCATCATGCCTTTAACCAACCCTTTACCCTACCCTCTCACACTCATCCTCCTTGTGACAAGTGTCACCTTCCCATTAGTGCTAAACAAGCACAATCCATGTGCTCTCCTTTGAGTGCATCCTAGCCCTCCTTAAGCCTTCATCCATCCTTGCATCTAAGCCCTCCATCCCTCTACCCCTTAGCCTATAAATTGAATCCCATCCCAAGCCATTTCATCAACAATCTTTGAGCTAAAGTTACCATGCTATTTTGAGAACCAAAGCCATCAATCTTACCCTTATAATGCCAAACTGAGAGCTCACAAAGCTACCAATTTGCCATTACCCATCTCCATTGAAGCAGCTTTTAAGCATCTTGAGCATACATCCACAGCAAAAGGACACATCTATAGAATCAAGAAAGCATGGAGTGTTTTCTCTTGTGAAGTTTGCACTTCTTGTTTGCTTTCTTTGTCTAAGCATATATGTGAATTTAGTTTTTGGTTTGTGAATGTTTACTTTATTTGTTAATGTTCTTTGCATACTAAATCTTGTTCCACATTTTGGCACGCCCGATGGGACCCCACTATGGGTCATTTAATCATCTATTTTCATCTATATGTCATTTTTTCTAACCATCTAATGTTTGTTGTTGTTTGAGTGTGTTGTGAGGGTGAATTGCTTGTTTTTGCAGGTTAAAGAACGCACTTAGGAAGAAGAAATACCATATAAAAAAAAAATTCCCATTTTTCAACTTTTTTCGCACAGTTTTGGCGTTTGCAACCTGTTCTGTCTGCGAAAATCCGCGTCTGCGCAAATCGATGTCTGCAAAAATCCGCATCTGCGCAAATCGACATCTCTACCACCGCCAATCCAAATCGTCATCTGCAAAAATTTGCATCTGCGCAAATCGGTGTCTCTGCTTGTCATCTATTTTCTGTGCCGCAAATCTGTTATGTCGTCTTCGAATACTAGCATCTCTGTATTTCAGCGTCTTCATATTTTGGCATCTCCGCTTGATAGGCTGTCGTCTCTACCTACTTATGTTAAACAGCAAAAAAAGTTTAAAATTTTTTTTCCATAGTTAAGCTCTCATTTTTGAAGATTTTGGCTAACTAACTAAATTGCTTTTTTTTTGTCGCATTGCAGGTTGGAGCACATATGAAACCACTAACCATGTTTCTTGCAGGTTTTCATGTTGCTAAAAAATGAACTTGAATGTTTAACCATTTGTCTTTGAATGCATGTTGCTAAAAAAATGAACTTGAATGGTTAAACACATTTTCCATTGAATGAATGTTGTTCAAAACACACTCTTGAATGTCATGGATTAAAATCAACTTTCCTTGGAATGCATGCTTAAAACAACAAATCCAATCTTGAATGCCAAGGATCAATTAACCATTGCAATATCAAAACACTTCATTTGGAGCTTCTAAAATTGAACAAAATAAATCTCTTTTCCACATGCAATCTAGGTAAAGTTTGATTTTTGGACATTTAAGAAACTTTGTTAAGTTAAAATACAAATTTACAAAAATCAATTTGAGTAGTTCCTTGGACTCACCTTTTTTCTAATCACCCATCAAATATTAACCATTGGTTGCAATCTCAGTGCCATTTATGGGGATGGGTCTACTTGAAAAAGGTGTTAAATGTTCCACAATCTAACTCACTCACTTGGTCTTTGAACGTTTGCTTTAACTTTATCAAAATTCTTAAATGGCCAAAAATCTAGATTAAATCGATCACACTTCAAGTTTGGGCACTAAAATTGAACAACAACTGACGTGGAGAGCCTTCGGGCGCACGCTTAAAATCGAATCTCACACACTTTTTTTTTGGGCTTAAAACAAACTCACACTCAATCTTGAATGCCTTAAAGAAAATTAATCGATACTTGACATGGAGGGCCTCCGGGCGCGCGAGTTTGCTTTTGTTGACCCTAACTCTTCTTATTGTTTGCATTCTTTGATCAATTTACTTTTGTTGGCACTTCAAGTTGGAATTGAACATTGTCTCTTAAACATGAGTGCTTGCAAAGTCTAGATTAGCACACATAAGAGTCAATTGGTAAAAGAACAAGCATGTTTTTTAGCCCAAGGTCATCCAAGTCTTCTCTCCCCTTATCGTCTTTTGAGGCCATCTTGGGTGCATAAGATTAGAATCCAAAACCTTGTTTTTTTTAAGGAGGCCTGCTTGGGGATTTCATCACCCCTTGGACGACCTCAACTCCAGCGTTCTGGCAGAGTATAAGAATCGAGAGGTGAATCGAAAGACACCTCTCTTGGGATCGAGATTTTGTCATTCAAGCTAAGCCTCAAGGAACTTTATACCCTTGAGAAGTGAAAGAGGAGAAGTGGGTTACCACTCCTCTCGGCTGTGTGACATCCTTTTGGTCTCATCTACGGATTTGGGTCTCACGTACCTTGCGTATATCGAGGACTCCCTAGCTAAACCAACTGTCAGCCTTGTAGAAAACCATCTAGGATGTTAATGTGTTTGGAGTGACTGATCGAAACATTTGTAGAACATACACACTCCTCGGCGCAAGTATCACATTCTGAGAACCACAAACTTCTATCTGGGTGTTCCTATCTATTGCTTGTTTTTATTTTACTTGTTGAATGAATGTTTGCCAAACTTGGTCAATCCTAACTTAGGGCACACTTAGTGTAGTCACTGCCTATTTTAGAAGTTGAACAAGTTGAAGCAAAACAACCAGAATCTCCCAAAGCCAAGAAAATTTAGGAATTTATGTCAGAACAACCCAAACCCAAATAGAAGTTTCACAAGGTCAAACTCAAGCCATCTCTAGCATACCAAGAACTTTCAGCCAAGAGAAAAGAAATAACACCAAGTCCACGAATTGCCAAACTCCACAAAGCAGAGGACAAAGCTACCGATGAAGCACTTCAAGAGGCCTGGTTAGAGCGCACCATCAAATTTAGCCAACATCCAACAATTAATCCTGCTTATGCCTTACCAGCTAGGCATGATTTCTATGATTAGACACCCTTGTTTCTCCACATCTTCTTGGATAAGCTTCACTTTAGAGTCATCTTTGTAGAAAAGTCAGCCATCTTAGGTTATCCCCTTAAGCATTATTAGCTCATCCATCTCAATTAGAATCATACCATCTAGCCAGTAATTGAAAATCTGCACATCTAAGCTTTCAAAATTGTTGTCACCTTGCTAAAAGTTTGACATTCCTAAAATCTTCCAAATCCACCAATCTCACCAAGGTTATCTCTTTGACAGAGCTTTGTCTAGGGTAATCTAGCTTTTTCACTTGTTATCCCTCATCACCTTGAGCTAAAGGTTGGGATCCACAAGTGGTCAATCTCGTGTTCTTCCTAAAGGATCATCAGTCTATCCTTAAGTTGACACAATCACCACCAAGCTTGCACATAGGAAAGCGGACCTTTTGTGCTTTGACAACATATCTTTGAAGTTAGAATCCTCAACCCAATCCTCCTTAGGTTTTGTCATATAGCTTTGCCTCAACCTAGGAAATCATTTGCATAGAAAAGCCTTCCTCCTTTTGCATCCATCAGCATTATTGCATCTCATCCCTAGGAGCATTTTTCATGCCACCTGTCACTCGCTTAGCCAAGAAGAAAGAAACAATGGAGCCCTATCATTTGGATCGAATAGCCTCACCCCCCTTGAGCACTCAGCCATCCTTTAGCCCAGAGCAAGCTATGCCATCACCTACTGACATTGAAGCTTTCATGAACCAACCAGGAAATGCAGTATTGGTAAACGCCATTATAGAAAAAAACAAAAAGACAATCATGGCTAATTTTTGAAGAGACAATGTAGGAACCTTTGACTTTGGAAGACCCCCTCCATTATCAGATCCATCTCACCCATTGTTTGGGCAGCTGCCACCACCCATAGGCTCTTATGATCCAAATTATCCTCAATATATTCCAAAAGAAGAGCCTCCAGCCAATCCATATGACCCAACAGACCCAAACATACCATCATCCACCCAAGTTGAAATCTCCATGCCGCAAGCCAACCCAGCCACCACCACTCCATCCTTGGTTCATACCTCTCCACTCCAAACTGCATTTACTCAAAAAACCTCATCGTTCACCCCCTTCACTATTGCTACTGCTCCCCAACCCAGCCTTCCAAATCCACCCATCTCCCAAATTAGTGCTAGCATCTTTGGCCAACCTCAGCAATATACAACAGGGATGCCACCCATGGGGCCAAGTAATCAACCTTTCATCGCCCCCAGCTTGTTCACCACAGCCCAAAGTACAATCCCATCATTTCCATTAAGTCTTGGGAGCTCAATACCACTAGCCACAAACCCACAAGCTACTACCTTCACTCCACAAAGCTATCAAAACCCACAAGCTACTGCCAATCTTCTACCAAGCTCCCAAGTGACCCCAACTCCCACCACCACTCTACCAAGCTTCCAAATCCATCCACAAAGCTATCAAACCCCATCAGTTCCATTCCCAAGCTTTCAATTCCCACCGCCTCCACCACCGACTAATCCATTACCTCCAATTACCAACTACTTTTCAATGCCACTTCTAGGAGGTAATCCACCACCCCAGCCAACCACCAATTATTTGTAGATACCATCCCAAATGGGGGCACAACCCACATATATTGGTCAAACCCCACAAGCCCTCTGATCCTTTCCCCAAGCCTCACAACCATCTTATACCGTACCTCCACAAAGCAATCCATTTATCCCATAGCTAGCTTATGTTCCTCAATCCCAACCTCAAATCCCATATCAACAGCAAGCCTCACAGCACATGCAGCAATATGTGCCACCTCCCCCTCAATAACCAGTCATCCACCATGCAGCTACCCAAACAATGTACAATCCCTATCAACAAATCCCTCATAGCCATCCATATTTAGTAGCCCCATCTAGCACATACCTACCTCAAGGCACTCCTACATTAGGGGCACTCCAACCATCACCTATCAATTCAGAGTGGGAGAGAATGAAGATAGCTCTGAAAGCCATCCAAGAAGGGAATGATCCAAAGACATTCAAGTTTGAGAATGTGTGTCCTTACCCATTTGACAGAGCCATTACCACGACACCATTTCCCAAACACTTTGAGGTACCTAAATTTGACAAATTCAGAGGAAAAGGAGACCCTGTCACACATATCAAAGAATTTTACATGCATTGCCAGGACGTGGAATACAATGATGTCTTCCTCTTGCGCCTTTTTCCCAAAAGCTTGGCTGGACCAGCTCTTGAATGGTTTTATAGAATCCCCTATGGCACAATTAAAAACTTTGCAGAATTATCTGAGGCAATTGTAGCCCAATATGCCCATCTTGTTGAAACAGAGCTATCAATAGTTGATCTTGTCCACACCAAGCAAAAAGGTGGAGAAAGCATTGCTGAATACCTGCAAAGATGGCAAACCCTTACCACCCGCATATCCTACACCTTGCCATAATGCCATGTGGTGAAAATGTTTATTGATAATGCACATCCCAGCTTGGCTCACCACATGACCATGAACTGTTTGCAGACCTATAAGGATATCAAAGAGAAAGGAATGATTCTTGAGCAAGGACTCATCAAAGATGGTGTGGTAAAGATTTACAAAGAGGCCAACCAAAATCAATCACATTCCAATAAAAAGTCTAGGTATTGGAACAAAAACAAGCATGTTGCAACAGATGGGGTTATTGACACCAGACATGTGAATATCGTTGGTCCTTCTCAAAACCAGTCTAACTCACCATATCAAACAAACAACCAACAAGCTATCAATTACCAACAACGAAATAACCAAAGCTATCAAAACCACAATACAAGACCCAACTTTCAAGGGTCTAACAATCAAGCTAATGCCATCAATGTAGCTGCAGGGAAAAAGCCCAGATTCTAACCTGCACCTAGAAACTATACACCCCTTGGTGAGCCATTGGATGTTATTTTTGAGAAATTGGCTAAGGAAAACCTCATCAAATTTCCTCCTACCCAGCAAATTGATCCAAGCCAATCCAAATCTGCATGGTACAAGGACAATGAGTATTGCAAGTTCCATAGGGTAAATGGTCACACCACCCTCAAATGCATGAAACTGAAAGACTATGTGCAGGACCTCATTGATCGGAAGGAAATCACTGTTGGTGCCCAAACCTCTCCCAATGTAGGCTTATAGATTTATCAAAATGCTTTTCCTCCACACAACAACCAAAATCCTAGAAAAGCACCTATCCAAAACAAAACCAACAACTACCAGCCAAACCAACAGCATGGGAAGAACAATGACCACACTTCATCCTATATAGACTATGGTAGCCTTATAGGTTGTATATCTGAGAAAGATCCTTCTGTCAATGTTATCAATATCTGAGGACTAGACAATGAGTGTGCGGTCACCACTCGAAGAGCACGATTTAACATCGCAGGCCCACCAATTTCATCAGCACCATCAGCTCCATCAAAAAGCCGGTACAATATCTTGGAACACCTTGGGAACATGCCAGCCCAAATATCCATTTTAGACCTTCTCCGCACTAGTCCTGTGTACAAAGATATCCTTGACAGTGCTCTCATAGAGTCCTGTGTCCCTTCTGATATCAATGCTACTAATTTTCGTAATCTTGTTGGACACCTTTCATCCTCATGTGCCCTATCTTTTAAACCCACTGACATACCTGCGGTTGAGCCAAATCACACCCTTCCACTTCACATAGCCATCATGGTATCCAATTTTGTCGTGAAAAGAGTAATGATAGATAATGGATCAGCTTTGAACATTTGCACCCTAAAATTCATAAAACAAGTTGGGTATACTAAGGTAGATATGATCAGTGAGGTTATCACCATCAAAGCTTATGATAACTTGGAAAGGACCACAGAAGGGACTATTTTGCTACCAATCATGGTTGGGCCGGTCATTCAAGAGATAGTTTGCCATGTTGTTGATCTAAACCTACCATTTAACATCCTCCTCGGTCGCCCATGGATTCATGCTATGAAGGTCATTCCATCCACCTACCATCAGTGCATCAAATTTCTGCATCAGGGCACTGAGGTAACCATCCATGCCGATCTAGAATCATTTGCTTACTGCAATGCAGTTGAAGCTTCATATACAAACCATTACCCTAGAATAGACATTGGCACAGCCCTCGCCAGCTCATCCCACACTTGTAATGATGCAGAAACCATCCTTGCCTCCACCCTATCTACTGTAAAGATCAACAACAAAGGTTGTGGAGAATATAGTCTATTAGATGCATTTGCTGTCGGAGCAATCCCACTTGATCCACATACCCATGGACAACCAACATATCAAAAAGCTAAGGAGATTCCACCTCCTCGATACAAATAGTTTGGCCAACCACCTTTGTGTCCTCAAAAAACCCTCTTCATGAGGAGCTCACTCCAGATATCAACAATTGGTTACATAAGGATGCACCTCCAAGAAATCAAGCACGCCTTGATCACTTCAGCCAGAAGTATCCCCAACAACATAAGCTCATCACTGAAAAATGGAACTATCAAGGAGGTGGACTGGGACCAGAAGAAAGGGGCATGCAATGTCCCATCGAAGCACATAATTGGGAAACGAAGTCAAGTCTTGGCTTTGGCATACCCACAACTGGGGGCACCAACGAGAACGGTCACGCTTTTTTGAACATTCACCGTGACCTTGTCAAAATCAAAGACATTCTTGAGGAAGTTGAAAAGAGAGCCTACGACGATATCCCAGACCAAATCTTCCTAGGAGACTCTATTCTCTGAGAACTATCCATCCATCTCATTGACCTACCACTCGCTCATCCACAACTCATAGATTGGGACCAACCAAGTGTCATACATATTGATGAGTTTGCATCAGAGGAAGCACTTCTAAGATTCATGGGAGCCAAAAATCCTCATAAGAAGACACAACCAGATTCTGCCTACATCTATAAGCTAGATCCCAAGGGGTATTTTGGAGAAAATCCCCAACTCAGTTTCGATACACCCAAAACTGGAACTAAGGAAAATTTGGGACTAGCTAAGGTAGCGAAGAGAACCCCTCAGCAAGAAAATCAAGAGCCACAAGAAGAACATGAGGATTTAGTATTGCCTCCTCAAGATAATCGACCAGAGGTGTCTTCTATTCTAATAGAGGATACTAGAGAAGTCAACATTGGTTCTTCAGAGATCCCTAGAATTGTTCACATTGCTGCATCCCTATCACAAGACCAAGCTGACCTCCTCTTTGAGGTTTTATGAGAGAACATTAGCCAATTTGCATGGTCATATTAGGACATGCCAGGACTTGATCCAAAGCTTGTAGTTCATCATCTTGCAGTCGATCCAAAGATCAAGCCCGTCAGACAAAAGCTTAGAAAAATGCACCCCAAGGTGGCATTACTAGTCAAAGCTGAACTAGAAAGAATGTTAGCTGCTAAGGTTATCTGACCTATCGACTACTTAGAATGGATCTCCAACATGGTCCCTGTCACTAAACCTTCCGGTGACATCAGAATCTACACTGATTTTAGAGATCTTAACAAAGCTTGTCCAAAGGATGATTTTCCCTTGCCCAACATAGATATGATTGTAGATCTTACAGCTGGACATGAAATTTTGTCCCTTATGGATGGATTTTTTGGGTATAATCAGATCAAGATTGCAGAAGAGGACCAGCATAAGACAGCATTCACTACCCCTTGGGGAACCTTTTGCTACACCATGATGCCTTTTGGCCTAAAGAATGCTGGGGCTACCTATCAAAGAGCTATGACAACCATTTTCCATGATCTTATCCATAGCATTTTGGAGGATTATGTGGATGATATCCTAGTCAAATCTCACACCTTCATGGATCATCTTGCTAACCTGGAGAAAGTCTTTGATAGGTTGGCCCAATATCATCTCATGCTAAATCCCAAGAAGTGTGTCTTTGGGGTCACATCTGGCAAGCTTCTAGGCTTCATAGTTTCTAAACGAGGTATAGAGATCGACCCCAAAAAGGTCAAGGCTATCTTAAACATGCCTCCTCTCCAAACACTGCAATAGCTTCGCTCTCTTCAGGGAAAACTTCAATCTGTTCGGCGCTTCATCTCCCAACTTGCAGATAAGTGTACACCATTTTCACACTTGCTAAAGAAGAATGAGAACTTCAAGTGGGATCTTTTATGTCAGCGCAGCTTCGATTAGCTCAAGCAGTATCTTACCAATCCCCCTATCTTGGTTCCACCAGTTCCTGGTCATCCATTGATCTTGTATATATCAGAAACACCTACTACTCTAGGGGTACTTCTAGCACAACATGATGATTATAGCAGAGAGAGATCCATCTACTATATCAGTAGAACCCTAGTTGGTTATGAACTCAATTACACTCCTATGGAAAAAGCTTGTTTGGCAGTTGTTTTCTCAACTCAAAAGCTTCACCACTACATGCTAAGTCATACCATCCAACTAGTCTCCAAGATTGACCCTCTCAAGTATATGCTCTCCAGAACAACACTTACAGGCCGTTTGGCCAAATGGGTTATGCTACTAAGTGAGTTTCACATCCAGTATGTGGACAGAAAGGAAATCAAAGGGCAAGCTATAGCAGATCACCTAGCTGATGCACCTCTAGTAGATGAATATCCTTTGCTCACAAAATTTCCTGATGAGCATATCTGCCTAATTGAAGAACAGCCCCCATGGAAGCTTTATTTTGATGGCTCATACACCTCTCATGGATAAGGGGTAGGAATATTATTAGTTAAACCTCAAGGAGATTACATTCCAAAAGCCTTCAAGCTACAATTCCCTAGCACCAACAATATAGCAGAATATGAAGCTCTTGTAGCAGGATTAAAGATAGCTGCAGAATGGAATATCACTGAGTTAGAAATCTTTGGTGATTCCCAACTCATCATCAAACAAGTCTTAAATGAATATCAAACCAAAGATGAAAAGCTATTACCCTACAAAGAGCTAGTTGATCAGTTGACCCAGCATTTTACAAAGCTTCAGTTTACACAAGTGCCTCGAATGCAGAATAAGGTAGCAGATGCCATGGCCACTATAAGCTCACTCTTGGACATTCCCCAAGATGCTACATAGTATAAATTTTAAGTTGAGAAACTCCTCACACCTGCTTATGCGAATGAGGATTCAAACCGTGTTTGTATCTTGGTTGGTCCCCAATCCCCTTGGTACCATGAAATTCATGCTTACCTTAACAATGGTATCATATTCCCTCACCTCACACGCATCCAACACTAGAACCTTATTCAAAAATCATCCTGCTATGTTATCATAGCCAATACCCTATATCGTCAGGGTTATCACGATACTCTCTCTCGATGTTTAGATGAAAATGAGGCTGCGATGGCATTAAAAGAAGTACATTCTAGACTTTGCGGTGCCCATACGAGTGGTATTGTCCTAGCATGACAAATCCTTAGAGCAGGCTACTATTGGCCTACCATTGAAGAAGACTCTTGTGACTTTGTCAAAAAGTGTCTCCCATGTCAGCAGCATGCAAATCTTGTGCATGCTCCAGCACAAGATCTACAACCTATTGCACCACCTTGGCCTTTCTCTTGTTGGGGCCTTGATCTAGTTGGAACTATCACCCCTCTCTCATCTAATGGACATAAATGGATAATAACAGCTACAGACTATTTCACTAAGTGGGTGGAAGCAGTCCCCCTAGTCTCAGCTACAAGAGTTCAAGTCTCCAAGTTCATCTTGTACCACATTGTTTGCCGCTTCGGCATCCCATCCACCATCTTCACTAACCACGGAGGTAACTTTGAAAATCTCAACATGGAAGAATTATGCACTTCCCT
Source organism: Cupressus sempervirens (assembly GCA_028749045.1). Classification (NCBI taxonomy): domain Eukaryota; kingdom Viridiplantae; phylum Streptophyta; class Pinopsida; order Cupressales; family Cupressaceae; genus Cupressus; species Cupressus sempervirens. Next base: position 274,867,771 of record CM053791.1, on the reverse strand, counting down.
TTGCATCCATCACCACTTTTCTAGCCCATATTTCCCACAAGGTAACGGCTAGGCAGAGGCAACTAATAAAACCCTCCTCAAAATCCTAAAGAAAGTTGTCAATGATTTCGGCCGTGATTGGCACCTTCAAATAAATCCAGCTTTATGGGTCTATCGAACTTCCTTCTGTACATCCACAGGCACAACTCCATACTCCCTAGTCTATGGTGCCGAAGCGGTATTACCTATAGAAGTTGAACTTCCCTCACTATGCATATCTTTGTGAGGGCAAATCTCAGATGAAGAATACAGAGTAGCTCGACTCACCCAGCTAGATCTCTTAGACGAGAAGAGAAAACAAGCCTATGACCATCTCACAATCTATCAAACTTGTCTCAAAAGGAATTTCAACAAGAAGGTGCTCCCATAACACTTTCAGCCAGCTGACATGGTCCTCAAAGAAAATATGAAAGTCCAAGCAGATCGAGAAAAGAAAGGCAAGTTTGAACCTACATGGCTTGGTCCCTATGTGGTTACTACCTCCTTTGGCTCCAGAGCCTATCAATTATCTACACCAGAAGGAGAACTCTTGAATGATCCCACTAACATCATTCATCTCAAGAAGTTCTATGCTTGAAGATCCTTGGTATACCCAGCTTTAAAAAAAAAAAAATACAAAAAAAATAGAAAAGAGAAATAAGCATCCAATGGTGAAAACATGGCAATTCAAGCGCCTTGGATAGGTACCTTGGTGAAAACCTGGTAATTTAGGCACCTTGCATGCTAAAGACTAATCCATTATCTATCACTACCCTATCCCTCATCCATTCACCCACCATCCCATAAAACACCTGCTTGTTCCCTTGGTGTTCCAATCAAATATCCAAAATCTGATGGAGCTTGTCAATGCCTCCTGTACAGCTTGTAAATCTTGTACCAAAGCTTGTATTATACCTTGTAAATCTTGTACCATACCTTGTATATATCCAAATTTTGTCCAAAGCTTGTACCATATTCTAGCTTGTAAATAATCTTGTATTCTAGCCTGTATCCTATCACATGCACATACAGAATCCCATTTTCCTTAAGCTTTTCACAAACCATCTACCTATCCACCTATCAACTATTATAGACATCCCATCCTTCACAAACATTTCCATCTCACAAAAAACCAAAACATGAAAAAACTTGTACATTTGTAACATATCTTGGTCTGTCAGCTTGTATATTCTCTTTAGCTTAGTATCATTGTATCTATCTGGCTTTCGTGTTAGTTCATCCTTGGTCAACATCTTGCACACATCGCACACGTTGGTTAGATATTCCAATGCATCCTTTAGCTAGATCTCCTGTCACCAAAGTGTTATCCTTCTTAGTTCAGCTTGCCAGACGCATCACTCATCCAGATCCATCAGCTTAGGTGCTCTCTGATAGATCCTTGCAGGATATAGCTTTCCTCATGTCTGATCTTGGTCCGTTAGTACCTTGTCCTACCCATCTTGTTGGCAAACAGTTCTCTTTTGGATTTTTGCTTTCTTTTGATTTGGGATCTTCCCTTTTGGGTCTTGAAATATCTTTTCCAAGAAATCTCCTTGTTCCCTCCTCAAGGTTGCCACGATCTTCCATATCATGGTATGTTGCGAATGGGGCAATTAGAGCGTAAGGTCTTGATTAGGCCTTTTGCTTGTTTTCTTTTTCTGCTTGTGGGTTACCTAGTGTCGTTTCCACGCTGCTTCCTCTGGGATTCATGTGTGATACTAGGGCAATCCTTGTGTGTTTGTTTTGAGTCAGTTTGTCAGTCCTCTGGACGGTTGGTAAAAAGGCCTTGATGTTCTTGGTAACCCTGGCAATTAACTAATAGTCCTATAGCAAATCTAGTGCTCAACTACATGGTGGTACTTCTCTTTGAAGTATGCCCTCGCTCAAAAAGCTTCAATGGATTCCCTTCATCTCCATTATCCCCCTTCCATATCCTACATCTATCGCTCCTACCCCAGCTTATGCATCAGTATCTCTTTGAATCATTCCTCACGCTTAGCTTTAGGGATCTACAATCCTAGTCTTAGGGATCCACCAATAAAATCAATCCACCAAGCCTCATCTTTCGAGATCCACAATCCTAGTCCTAGGGATCTCCAAAACTCATCTTCTGCCAATCTAACTCTTTGAAATCTTGTTGCATCAGCTTTATCATTCTATCATCCATATCCCTACCATGGATTCCTTTTATAGCGCTCTACTCCTCCATCTCCCCCCCCCCCCCCCCCCAATCCTAGAAAGTCTTAAGCTTGCTTTACTATTGTGCCTCTGATTTCCCTTTATCATTCTCCCATAGTGAGAGTTTGAGCTAATTCAACCCCTTCTCTTCGCCAACCTGCATCTTAGCTCGTCTCAATTTCTTGTACTTTTTAAGAAGTCCTCGAGCCTCATTTCTTTCCTCGCCGCCTTCTTGAGGGGGCATCATCTAAGTCTAGTCTCTCCTCTTCTTATCCGAGACTAGGGCAACCTTGTTGCTAAAACATCTTCCCCATGTCATCTTCATTCGAACTTCTTTGAAATAGTGTTGTCTCAACACTATGTCAAAGAGGGGCAAAATGTAGACACCTAAATTTGATTACACTGCTTTGGTAATCTAATTTAGCCATCTCTAAAGGCATCATTAATTAAATTCTTATTTAATTAATCCTTTGCCATCCCTAGTTGATTAATTTAATTAATCATCTATAGTCGTAATTGATAAATCAAATAATCTATTATTTATCAATTAAATCCTTTTCTCCTATCTAATTCCAAAAATCCCCATTTATTAAATAAATCTATTTGATAAATGAAATCCTCAAATTCAAAAACCCCTAACCTATCTCTAATCCTCCATTTAGCCTAATCCACCCCATCCACCCATACTAACCAAGCTTAGCCACTAACTCACCCACCCTCATTAATGCCATCCACTTGCACATCTCTAACATCCCTAATCTAATCCTAAACCCAAGCCTAATCCACCCCCTAATGTTGTCACATTCCTTAAACAAGTTTAAGACTTTCCTAATCCAAACCAAAGTCTCCCCTCAAAAAACCCAACCACTAAGTCATGAGTGCTCTTACAAAACATAAAAGACTCTTACAAGCCCACTCATGACTCTTACGCCCATCTTCCACACTCTTCCCTCTTCCACACTCATTTCTCTTACAAGCCCACTCATGACTCTTACACCCATCTTCCACACTCTTCCCTCTTCCACACTCATTCCTCTTAAATCCCTCTTACATACTCAACCTCACTCATCATGCCTTTAACCAACCCTTTACCCTACCCTCTCACACTCATCCTCCTTGTGACAAGTGTCACCTTCCCATTAGTGCTAAAAAAGCACAATCCATGTGCTCTCCTTTGAGTGCATCCTAGCCCTCCTTAAGCCTTCATCCATCCTTGCATCTAAGCCCTCCATCCCTCTACCCCTTAGCCTATAAATTGAATCCCATCCCAAGCCATTTCATCAACAATCTTTGAGCTAAAGTTACCATGCTATTTTGAGAACCAAAGCCATCAATCTTACCCTTATAATGCCAAATTGAGAGCTCACAAAGCTACCAATTTTCCATTACCCATCTCCATTGAAGTAGCTTTTAAGCATCTTGAGCATACATCCACAGCAAAAGGACACATCTACAGAATCAAGAAAGCATGGAGTGTTTTCTCTTGTGGAGTTTGCACTTCTTGTTTGCTTTCTTTGTCTAAGCATATATGTGAATTTAATTTTTGGTTTGTGAATTTTTACTTTATTTGTTAATGTTCTTTGCATACTAAATCTTGTTCTATAGCTAGTAGTGAATTCATCATGGCTACCAAAGGAGGAGGTTAACCATCTTGATTTTCCTTTGAACACCTAAGATGTGACATTGTCACTTCTCAAATTACCCTAGATGTATAAGGTAGGAGCATCATGGGTGTAAGAGCAATCTTGCATCATCCAAAAATATTTTCTTTTTAGTCTTTTCTATTCTAATAAGGACTAGTAAATAGGATGGTCACTATTTATGGAAACTTACTATTTTTAGTAAGTGTGTCATACGAGCTCAGAATGTTCACATTTTCTACTGAAAGGTTCATTTTAGAGTTATAAGTCTACCATAAAAATATCATTGCTCCAACTTAAATATCGAAGAAGCTATTGTGGATTTTTGGTGGAAAAATTTGTAGAAAAATCTTCAGGCTCACCATTGGAGGCTTTAGAATTCCTAGATGAGGTCCAAAAACTCAACAAAAGGGTGCTTGCACATTTGTGAGCCTATAGCTTAGTAGCTAGCATTTCCAAAATGTGGTCATAATAGCCAATCAGAGAAACAATTTGAGAGTTATGGCCTTCCAAAGTTGGGCTGCCAAAATTCCTAAAATAATTTGTCAAAAATGTATTCAGCCAGCTCTATATTTACTATTAGGGTTTGTCAGCCCTAAGTATTAAGTTTGAGCATCTAGAAACTTCCTGGATGGCATAAAATTGCATATTTTATAAAGGCTCACAGATTGTTTAGAACAACTCCGGTTGATAGTTTGTAGCTTGTCTTGCAATTTATTGTAATGAAGGTGCCCATGTGGGTTAGCATATTGTACTTACGAATTTTTTAATTTTTCATTTGTGGTACAAATAAGAAGTCCATATTTTTCTCTCGCACTTGTTGTTGTTACTTTATTTTTGTTATGATTTTATGGTATTAAGAGGAGCACCCTTCATCATGTAATATCAAAGATAATACAATTAATCAATTGTTACTAATAATCTCCCTCTTTGGCATTGATGGAAACACAACATGTCATAATGTAATGAAAATTTTGTAGCAAGAATAAAGTAAGGAATATATCCTTAGTTTCATTCTAATTCTCATCCATGAGAACTCCCTCTATTAGTGTGAACTCCCTTTGCCTTCAATTTCTTCCTCTATCAGCAAACCTCTATCTTCAACATCTTCTTTTGATAGAAAACATTGTTTTGATATCAAGCCAAGTTCATTCACCCTCTTTGACATCTCTATGACTAAAATTTTTCTTTTAAGAAATTTTTTGTGATATGATAGTAAACTTCTCCCTCTTTGACATTTCATACCAAAAACAATATTCAATGAATGACAATTTACCTCATGTACTGATTCATTTTCAAAGTGCCCTTGTCAATACTGTTCAACTAACTAATCTTCAACATGCTCTAGTTGATGCATCACTAAACTTTAATTAGTGTGCTTTAGATAGGGGAATGACCCCTAACTTACCTCTTAGATATAGAAATGCATCCTTAGGTAATGGCTTAGTGAATATATCTACAATTTGTTCTTTAGTATTCACATATTCCAATCTTACCTCTTTATTTTATACCAATTCTCTCAAAAAAAATATTTTATAGCAATGTTTTTTTGTTTTGGTATGCATCACAGGATTCTTTGATATGTTAATTGCACTAGTATTATTATAGAAGATAACCACTAAATCCTTGATTTCTATCTTTATACCTACCAAATATTGCTTGAAACAAATAATATTTGAATAATTAACTACTGCTACCACACATATTTCCTCTACTATAGACTAAGAAATAAAATTTTGTTTCTTACTTGTCCAAGATACTAGTCTTTTACCAAGAAAGAATGCTCCACCACTGGTGCTCTTTCTATCATCAACATTTGTGAATGCTTTCAAATCCAAGTTGCTTGCATTTTTGTACCATAATCCATAGTCTTTAGTACCTTTTAGATATCTCATAATTCTCTTAATTTCCATCATGTGATTTTTTTTGGGATTTTCTAAGAGTCTTGCCACCATACTAACTGCTAATACAATATATGGCCTTGTATGCACTACATACTACAATTTTCCAATCATTGATATGTATGTGGTTTAGTTTACCTCATTGGAATCATCATTTTTGAAAATTTTATGTCCAGTAGACATAGGATTTTCAATTGGTCTTGATGTTTTCCATTCTAAACTTCTTTACTATCTCCTTGATATATTCAGATTGGGTAATGTAGATACCATCTTTCCTCTGCTAGATTTGTAATCCAACAAAGAATTTTATCTCTCCAAACATAGAAATTTCAAATTCTTTACTCATTTCCTATAAATAAAGTGTCATCCATAAATATTTTTGCCAACACAATCTTCTTGTCTAGTCTTTTTTTGATGTACAAAATATTGTTATCATTTGTTCTTTGAAAACTAGTCTTTGTCAAGTAGTTGTGAAGTCTTTCATGCCAAGCTTTGGGAGCTTGCTTAAGACCATACAATGCTTTATGTAATTTTTAGACCATATCTCTTTTTCTAGGATCTACAAAACCTTTAGGTTGTTCTTTGTAGACTTCTTCATCAAGAATTTCATTCAAGAATGCATATTTTACATCCATTTGATAAATTTTAAATCCTCTAAGAGCTACATATGATAAAGTTCTAGCACTTTATAATATTTTAATAGGAGAGAAAGTTTCACCATAATCAATACTTTCTTCTTGAGAATAATCTTTACATACTAACAAAAATTGCTTTATCTCCAAAAACTTCTCCATCTTTATTTAGCTTAATCTGAATACCTGTTTTGTGCTAATTACATTTTTTTCCTTAGGTATAGAAATAAGAGTCCAAGTTTTATTCTTCTCTATCTATTTTATTTCTTCATTCATAGCTTCAATCCAACTTTCATTATCCAAAGAATCTTTAACATTTATAGGTTCAAATTAAGCAAGCAAACATGTACCTTCCAATTTGTTTCTTGTCATTTTTCATCTTACTTGTATCCAATGATCTGATCAGATGCATGATGATTTCTAACATATCATTCTAACATAGGTTCTTTGGATTTGAATTTTGTTCCACTGACCTCTTCATCATCTTTGAGCTTAGGTTTTACTATTTCTGACTCAGGTCCATCAGACAAAGATTTCTCTTGCAATAGCTTGGTTGCTTCAGATTGTGACTCAAGTTGCACTTGTTGCACAAGTCGATAGCTTTTGGATATTTTGGGGACTCGAGAGGTGAAGCTTTCTAACTTATAGCTAGGTTTGGCAATGTATTGGGTTCATAATACACAAACCTTCTATAGTCCTCAAGTTCTTTTCTACTTTCCTCTTCACTCTTTTTTGTGAACTCGTCAATTCTCACATGTACACCTTCTATAATTTTATAAGTAGAAAAAATTAGACATTTGTATACTTTACTTCTGTAGGAGTATTCTAGGAATATACCTTCATCACCTTTGACATTAAATTTACCTTTCTTAGATGTTTTTCAAGATATAATATTTGTTGTTAAATACATTCAAGTGGCTTACATTAAGTTTGTAGCCATACCATAGTTCATAAAAAGTTTTATTTGAGTCATTCTTCACTTGTACTCTATTCAAGGTATGCATTATAATACTAATTGCTTGATTGCAACAATCCATGATTGATATGTTCCTTCTTTCAGCTATACCATTCTATCATGGTGTATCAAGTGCTGATACTTGTCTCTTAATTCCTTTTTCAATGCAAAATTCATTGAACTTATTGGAAATGAATTCACCACCTCTTTCTAATCTCAAACATTTTAGTTTCTTTCTCTACTCTTGCTAGATACCACTTAATTTTTTTAAATGCTTTATCCTTTTCTATACTTTTCTTTTTTTTTAATGTTCTTACACAATCCATGATTGATATGTTCCTTCTTTCGGCTATACCATTCTATCATGGTGTATCAAGTGCTGATACTTGTCTCTTAATTCCTTTTTCAATGCAAAATTCATTGAACTTATTGGAAATGAATTCACCACCTCTTTCTAATCTCAAACATTTTAGTTTCTTTCTCTACTCTTGCTAGATACCACTTAATTTTTTTAAATGCTTTATACTTTTCTTTTAGATACATTACAATCATCATTCTAAAAAATTCATCATTAAAAAGAATGAAAAATTTACCTCTACCGTAACTCTCTATTCCAATAGGTCCACATAAGTCTATATGAACAAACTTTAAGACTTCTTTAGAATGATAGTTCTTGCTTTTTAAACTAGTTAAATTCCCATCTTACCAATTCACAATTTTTGCATAGACCCATATCAGGTTTCCTCAAGCTAGGAATATCTCTTACTCTTTTATTTTTGCTTATGTTGACCAGATTATCAAAGTTCACATGACATAATATTTTATGCTATAACTAGATTTCTTGTACTTGAGCAATAAATCATGAACTTTTACTGAGATCTAGGTAGACTAGATTATATATTTTTTGTTTTCCAAACCCAATCAAATTTCCTTTTCTATGCAACACTTTTGCCTTCCCATTCATGAATTTTACCTTGAATCCAATGTTATTCAACTATGCTCAACCCAATAAGCATTGTCACATCTAGTTTGTTAGTTAATGAGATGCAACCTTTTCTCTTTATGCAGCAAGGTTCATTGTTTCTAAATCTCACACTACCACCATCATAATGTTCCATGTGTTCAATTTTTTTTTTATCACAAGTCATATGATGTGAGAAGCCACTATCTATAATCCATGTATTTTTTTGCTAACATGAGAGACAAGTGCCATTTTATCTTCTTCATCATCAAATTCATCTTCACTATTATCAAAATATTTGGCCACGAAACAAGATTTCTTATGTTTGTCCTTGTAGTCCTTGTAGTTCTTTGATTCCTTCTTGCCTTTGAAATTATCGCTTTTCTTTTCATCTTTGTCTTCTCTATTTGGGAATCTTGCAACAATGTGTCCAACTACATCACAAGAAAAATAGATTACAGGAATCTTACCTTTTTACTATCCTTTACCTTCAAAATATTTCCTTACAAGTAGGGATTCAAAAACTTCAAGATCACTTTCTAAAATTTCTTCCCCTTCTTCACTCTCTAATTGATTAGCTTTTGATTTCTTATCCTTTTTCTTGAGTGAAAGCTTGTCTTCAAATTCAAATTCAATGCCTTTGGAACTAGGGACATAGTTATCATAGATATCCAACTAGAGCATCCAAAGTTATATTGCTATTTGGATCACATCTCATCTCTTGAATAACATACACTAATTATATAGATAGGAAGAAGGATTCAAACTACATTCTTACAACTATTTTATCATCAATGTCTCCTCTAGATTCTTTGATTGTGCTCACACTTGTTTTAATTTGCTCAACATATTTTTCAATTTTTTCATATTCTCTCATCTTGATCTAATCAAATAGTCCTCTAAGACTTTTGGCTTTATCTCTTCTTACATTATCATCTCCTCCATAGATGGATTTTAGTTTGATCTACATATCATAAGATGTAATGCAAATTTTGACTTCATCAAATTCAACATAATTAAGAGTAGATACAATGTTAATCATCATGATGTTATGATTTTTCTTTTCAACAATTTCTTCAACTGATAATGTTCTAGTAGTAGTATTGTATTCACTATCAAGGTATTTGCATCTTAAATCACTAGTAGTTTCCAAATATAACCTCATAAGTCCTTGCCATGTTGCAAAGTTGTCTTAGTTCAACTTGGGAATCTCTCTTCTATAAGACATCTTGATCTTTAGCTTAGGTCTTTCAAACCTTCTCTACAAGCACCAAAAGCTCTGATACCAATTATTGGAGAGGGGAGGGGTGAATCAATTGCCACAAAAATAAATCTTAGATCCCATAGATGTTAATACAAATCAAAACTCTATGTAAACTAAACTCTACTATAACTTGGCAAAAACACAGGTGCTTGATTTACACCAACAAATGTTGTAACTCAATAAACACTGAAATAACTTAGAAAATGTTTATCATAAAAATATTAATATATTATTTGTGATTAATCTTACTTTAACTTATTTTCATACACATAAAATAAATAGCATGACCATAATTGACAAAAATATTTAACATGAAATCCCAATTTGGGAAAAACTACCAATTGCAACTAGTTATTATTTTTCACTCTTCTGAAGTGAGCCCTATTAGGAGCCAACCTTGTTATAGGTTACAAAAAAAATTGTTAGGTGTGACCTTGTTATAGGATTTAATTAGCCTATTAGGAGTGGCCTTGTTAGATGTCTTTAGAAAATTTAATAAAAATGCCACCTTGTTAGAGGATTTACAAATAGCTATTAAGAGATTTAGATCACTGCTACAATGGTTAAAGAGTAATAATGAGATGACCTGATTTCTAATGCCACTAAATTACCAATTATAGATCTTAATTCTAGCTTTTATACTTGATCTTTCCTAATAAAATGTATCTTTATAGTTCAACAAGGATATTCTTCTTATCCTTCTAATTTTCTTCCTCTAAGCATCATCAAATCTTCAATATGTTCCACACATTTAATCCTTAACTTGACCTTATAATTATATCTTTCACATTATCAATTCAGCTTAAAAGAAACTTAGAATAATTAATATTCATCTCCTTATTCAACTAGAACCAACAAATAATTCAATTGAACTCAATATGCAAAAATAAGAAAATCTTTTGTTAGCTAACTTTTCTTGTAGATACTAACTCAAAGTGATTTTCTTGTGTTAACCAAGTGAACTTGGTCAACACTAAATATTTATAAAGTTATTTTGGTAACCAAGTGAGCTCAGTTAACACTAGTTCCATCCAATATTTTCTTCATTAATAGAGTAAGTTCAATTAACACTCAACTTCTATAAACTATCCTTTGTTGCTTGAGCAAATTTAGTAGACATTGTCTTCTGAACTGGGCAAACTATGGTATGCTCAAAAGACATAGAAAATTGTTTTAATGCATGAGTGATCTCAACATACACTAACTAGAAATGATATGAAATTTTGTGTAACATCAAAGAAAACAAAATTAATCAATTATTACCAATAACATTTGCTTCATGATTTAGATATTCACTCTTAGGAAAATTTGGCACCCATTGCTACATCATTTGTTTTCTAATATTGTCAACTTTGGATTTCTTTTCATCTTCAATTCATCTAGTGCTCATAAATTTCTTCACAAGGTGTCCAATTTTTGTACAAATGAAACATCTTCTAGTGGTGTCTCTTTTCCTAATGTGATGTTTCACATAATTTTCTCTAATGTGCCCAAATTCTCCATTTTAGTGGCATCTACACCATGTTTTGTAGTCTCACCCAAATATAGATTTTGCAATTTGTTCTATTGGACTCAATATCTTGGTTTTTCATTCAAAATATTTGTCTATATTTATTGTAATTGTCACATTTACCTTTAAACTGAGGTTTCTCCTTACATTCTCTTGCTCTATGACCATGCTTGTTGCAGCTATAACACTTTCCTTTGAATTTTACTTTACCATTACTCTAACATTTGTTTGATTTATGACCTAACTTACCATAATTATTGTAAGTAGAGCTTTGATTCTTTTGATCTCCTTTCTTGGATGATTCACCTTCTTCTATGTATCCTATTCCTACTTTGACTTTGGGTTTGTACTAACTTTTCTCATTCAATTGATTCATGCTTTCTTTAGATTTTAACATTCTTTCATTGGTTTTATTTTTAGTATTTAGATCATTCTATAGTCTTTCATTCTCTTATCTTAGATTCATGATTTATTCATTTGCATTAGTGAGCTAATCAATGAATTATGTTTGTTGAATGGGTAGATGTTGAATTTCATTGTTCTTTTCTTCTATCTCTTCTTTGGATTTTTCTTTTTCTTCCATGACTTCACATAATCTTACTGATTAAATTTCTTGTTCTCTTTTTTTAGTAGTCTTTAATTGCTTCATTAGGTTCATCTAAATTTCTTTCTAGATATATATCTTCAATTCTTTCTTTAGGATAGAGATTGTCATTCATTTGTACTGAAAGATCTTCCCTTCTTTTCAATGATTGAGAGAGTTTGTCCTTTTCTTTCTTTAGTTGACAAATGACTAATTCAAAATCCAATTTTTCATTATAAATAGCTTTACCTAGCCTGTATATCTCCATTGCCTCTAATCTTTGCTCAAGTTGTTAAACTTCTTCTCTAAGAACCACAAAGCTCTAATACCAATTGTTAGAAATATTAGATAAGAAAAGTTACAGAGAGGGGAGGGATGAATCTGGAACCAATAAAACTTTAACTTATTTCACCAATTAACCCTTTATTAATATTCTAATATAATTACATGCATGAAAGAATGAAAGAAAATAAGATTCATGGCAATTTGACACAAGATATGGTGACCCAAAAACCTTCCAAATAGAAAGTAAAACTAGGGTGCGAATGATACCCACAAGCTTTAGTATTGTAGTATAAAGTTGGCATGTTAAGGATTATAATTGATCACTTTTGATGATTCACCTTGTTAAGAGTGATAAGGACTACTAGGTCCACCTTGTTAGAGGATTTACAAAACATACAATGAAGTGTGCACTTGGTAAAGATATTTTTCAAAGACTATTAAGTCTGCCATGTTAAAGGATTTGACTAATACACCTATTAGGATGAACCAGTGGCTAATATCTGATCTACAATTCTAATTTTCTGGTTCAAATTCATCTGAAATGTAAAGATAACCTTGTTGTGATAGATAAATCTTTATTGTCCATTATACTACTTGTAGCCTTCTTAATTTTCACTTCTTCTCTTTATATTCACTTCATACATACTTATTTAGATATGATACAATTCATTACATATATACCAATCCAAACAAAAATTCATCAATGTTAGGTACAACATAGGTTTCCATCAAGATCACAAAGTTGGCTCGACTACTGATACTTAGGTTCAGAAAACAAACTTGGTAATGTTATAATACTCAGCAATCAATGTCAACACTTAGCATCATCATTCACTTGGTAGACATAGAAGCTCAGTTCATACTAACCACTTCCAAGTAGCTTGAACTCAGACAACACTTGTGTATCAATGAACACTCGATATATAAACTGAATTACTTGGTTAACACTCCAAGGCTTGATCAACACTAATATTGCAAGCTTTGTACACCTTGAATCACTTGGTTGACACTCCTTGGCTCATTCAACACTATATTCTCATCACTAATACTACAAGTTTGGTAGATATTGGAGAGAATGGTTGACACTATGCAATTTAGTTAATATTTTGAAGCTTGGTTAGCACTATCACTAAATAGCTTGGTAGATATTGCTCATCATGAACTATATAAAGATTCTGGAACTTGGTAGAAATTGTAGAACTTAGTAACAACTATATTACTTGGCATTAACTAAAGAACTTGGTTAGCACTACAAAATGAAAGATTAGCTTAGTAGTAGCTTAACCAAATGACTAAGTCTGAGTCAAAAAAAACTTTGACCTTAATATCAACAACAACATTTACTAGAAAAATTTTCCTTAGGGAAAAATTTACCCAAGATCAAAGAACTCATGAACAAGTACATAATAGACCAAAGTATGATCAAAATAAAAATATAGTATTCAATTCATGTACAAGTACACTAAGTGCCTATATATCAAGGCCTCTATGATGCATCTAGAATGCATAGGAGTTAGCAACATGATAAGTCTTACAACCAAGCACATGTCCATTAGGAGTGGACTATCCTCCATTAAGCATAGGAGTAAGTTTGATGATAAGAGGATAAGCCTACAAAGGTGTAGTATGAAAAATAATGTTGTAGACACCATGCTTAATTAAGAGTACAAATAATTGTGTTTTCTACATGACAACTCAATTAATTATGCAAACTCCAACGTTGTAGACACCATGTGCTAAATTAGAGCTTCTGACTTCTATGTTGTCAACATGACAACTCGTAAAAGTACAAAAACTCTTAAGTGTCAACCTAATAAATAATAAACTAATGCCTTGACCTAAGTAAACTTAAGTAAAGTTTAAATAGTGAATACTTATTTACACCAACATCCCCTTGAAGTGAAACTTAGGGGAATTCACTTAAGCTCACAAATACATGATGTGTATTAGCTACAAGGCCATGTTAGGTTCCCATGTACAAAAGAAATGTTCTACATATAATGTGATGCAATGAAATCTCTCATAAAGTAGAGAAACAAGGAAAACCTCATGGGAAAAACCCTCCTCCAAAAAGAGAGATAAGTATAATAAGAAGATGAGAGAGAACACCTTAGATGAGGAAAAGATCCCTCCCAGAAGAAAGAAGAGAAGAGTCAAAGGACTCCCCTTTCTGCAACATCCTACACCCCCAAGAGATCTTGCAAATGAATATACTTGACCTTAGTGAAGGGTTTGGTGAAGATGTCTATGACCTAGATTGATGTAGGACAATATTGTAATGCAATGATCTACTCATGTCTCAGCTCTCTAATGTAGTGCATATGAACCTCAATGTGTTTGGTCCACTAATGTTGAATTAGATGTTTAGAGATCTCAATAGCACTCTAATTGTCATAATATATGATTGTAGGTTTAGGTAGATCAAATCCAAACTCCTTTAGGATGTGTTATAACCAAAGAGCCTGTGTAGTTTCATTGACAACTCTTTGATACTTAGCCTTAGTTGAAGAAAGAGAAACATTATTTTTCTTCTTACTCTACCAAAAAATAGGGCTAAAAGCAAGGTGAAACATGTAGCCTAAAGTAGACTTGTGAGAATCAAGGTTCCCTGCATAGTCTGAGTCTATATATCCAACCAACTAAAAATTTGTACCTGATGCATAGTGTATCCCATATGTATGTGTACCCTATATGTAGTGTAAGATGCACTTGGTGGCCTTCCAAGAAAGCTCATGTTGTTCTTTCATGAAGAAAGAAACCATACCAACTACAAAAGCTATATTAGGGTGTGTATATGTTAAGTAGATAAGGCTCCCAAACAACTATCTATATAATGTAGCATCAACAAGTGGAGTGGTACACTTGGCCTCTAACTTGACACCTAAAATAAAGGGAGTAGGATTAGGATTGTAGTCACTCATGTGAAATTGAGAAAGAAAGTCAAGAGCATACTTGGGTTGTGAAAGTGTGATTCCAAATGAAGACTTTGTGATCTTAATACCAAGGAAATAATTTAGTAAACCCAAGTCTATCATAGCTAATTTTTCCTGCAAAGAGGTCTTGACATAGAAATGATGGATGAAGTACTTCCTTGATCAATTCATCTACATAAAATATGAGTATCAAGTGCAATTCATCCCTCTAAAGAATGTAGACATTCGAATAAGAATAATGCCTTGTTAATCCTACTAAGAGTAAGAAGGAATCCATCTTGGCATACTAAGCCTACTTAAGACATAGATAGACTTCTTCAATCTACAAACCATGATATAATCCTATATGAACCCCTATAGCTGCTCCATATAAATCTCCTCATTAAGATCACCATTCAAAAAGGAATTCCTTACATCCATCTAATGTACAACCCAACCATGAGCTGTAGAAATAGCTAGTGTCAAGTGAATGGAGTTCATCTTGGTGATAGGTGCAAAAGTCTCATCATAAACCTTTGACAACTAGTCTCACCTTATGCTTATCCACACTTCCATGTACTAGAAATTTGGTTTGATAGATCCACTTACACTAAACCAACTTTTTTCCCTTAGGAAGGGGAACTAAGTCCCAAGTTTTGTTTTTTATCAAAGGGTTATATTCTTCCTCCATGGCCTTGTCCCATTTAGGAATCCTTGATGCTTCCTTAAATGACTATGGATTTGAAGAAATGGCAATATAAGCATGTGGAAATGATTTTTGTTGTGACCTTGTCCTTCAAGTATTAGATGGACTCCCCACCAATGAACCTATTAAATCAAGGGTTTTTTGTGCCCAACAAGGTTTGAAGAAATTTCCTCAACTAATTGTGGACCCTATGAAGGTGGTATCGTTTGAGCCAAAGTTGAAGGAATGCCATCTTCTGAGTCATTATCATCACTATTATCACTTTCCATGAAGGAAGAAGAAGGAGGATTTGAAGAAGAAAAACTTGGACAAGTTTCTTCAAAGTGAACACTCCTCTCCAAAAATATTTCATGTGTCTCTGGATCCATGAGTTTGTATGCCTTAAGATGGTTAGGATATCCAACAAATATATAAGGTTTTCTTTGAGGTTCTAATGCCTTTCACTTTTGTGGAGGTATCCTTTCCCATGATGGACAACCAAAAACTTTAAATTTCTTTACACTTGGTTTTTTGCCACACCAAGCATAAAAAGGTGTAATTCCATCTAAGGCCTTATGGGGACTTCTATTTTGAATGTAATTGGCACAACACATGGCTTCTACCCAAAACATTTGATCTAGAGACTTATGTTAAAGCATACAAGTGGTTATTTCCTTAAGGGTTGTATTCTTCCTTTCAACAACACCATTTTGTTGTGGTGTGTATGCAACTAAATGTTGAAGATCAATACCCTCATGAGTGCAAAAGTCTATAAGCCTAGAATTGACATATTCCTAGCCATTATCTATTTGTAGAATCTTGATGGCTTTCCCTAATTTTTCTCAACTTGAGCTTTGAAGATGATAAACTTATCAGATACTTAACTCTTATAAGTAAGAAAGAAGACCCAAGTGTAGCATAACAAGCCATCAATAAAGGTGAGAACACAATGAGCCTTTCCAAATGATGGTACTGGAAATGGGCCAACTACATCACTATGAACCAATTCAAGAATAGTAGTAGCCTTTCAAGACTTCCCCTTGTCATATTTCTCTTTGGGATGCTTTCCTACTTCACAACCTAGACATATACCCTTGAATACTTGACTTGAGGTAGACCAATGACCATATCCTTGCTGCTATGTTGTTGAAGGTAGCAATAATTGAGATGTCCAAATCTCTCATGCCAGAGTTTACTTTGTAAATTTGAATGAGTCAACAAGGCAAGGGAAGTGGACTTAGGCACAAAATTAGAAAAAGAATAAAGTCTTATCTCATGATTAGCCTTTCCAATCGCCACCATAGAATCATCCTTGAGATTTTTTACCACAACTATATTAGGAAGGAACTCCTCTTTGTTGCTACATCCATAGTGAGTTATTTGGTAGATCGAAAGAAGGTTGGTGCTAAGGTTAGGAACATGAAGAACATCCTTGAAGTTTCCATTTTCCAACTTAAAATTTCATTTCCCTTCAAATTACACTTGAGTGTCATTAACCACATAAGTGTAAGGTACATTTGATAGTTTCAAAGAGGAAAAATGCTCCCTTGAAGCACCCATATGATGTGTAGCTCTTGAATTAGGAACCAATTCCTCATCATTGCTTTTACTTGCTACCAAACCTTTTCCCTTACCCTTTGAAGTGGTTGAAGATCCCTTATCCTTATAGGCATTTGGTACATCAAATTTGTGTTTCCTCATTAGGTTTACCAATTCATCAATCTGCTTATCCTTACACTCATGTTCATCATGACCATTCTTCTTACAATAGGCACAAGTTTTTTTCTCGCTTTTGTTGGAGTTCCCTTTTATATTATTTTTGGAGGAAGAGTTAACTTTTTGTGAAGAACACTGTTGAGTGGAAGAAGATTGATGTGGTGAAGATTGTTGTTTAGATGAGGATTGTTGCATGTCATCTTGTGGCTTAGCCTTCCACTACTTTTGCTTCTTGTTGGAGTTTTTGCCACTTGAATTCCCTTCATTAGCTACCAAGGCTTTAGTCTTGGAAGACTAGAGAATTTCCATACTCACTAAATTTTCATGTTCTAAGACCAAAATTTCTAAAAAATTCTCAAATGAAGGCTTAGTGTAGGTACTACCAAGTGTTATTTTGTGAGTATTATAACTAGAAACAAAAGGAGCATATTATGATGGAAGATGAGTCATTATATGTTTGATCATCTTTTCATCCTTGATGGGTTCACCACAATCCTTAAGTTGAGCCCTATACATGTCTACTTGGGTAAGATAATCTTTGATGGTGTTGAAACTCGTAGGATCCAACTTCAGAAGTTTTTCCTCAATGGTGTAGGCCATGTCTTCATCTACAATCCCATTCAATGCTTCAAGTTTAGCCCAAACTTCTATTGGATTGGTAAGTTTCTTAACATGATATTTGACATGATCTGAGATATTCTTAAGCAAGGTTCCTAGGGTCATTTCTTGTTTGGATTCCCAATCTTCTTTTCAAGCTTCATTAGCATCAGCCAGAGGTTTCTTTGCTACACCAATTACATAATGCATCAAACCTTTTTCAACCAAGGTTTTCTTTCCAAGTAGCATAATTATGTGTAGTTAACTTTGAAAAAGAACCTATAATGCAAGAGAACAATATCAAGGAGACACAAAACACAATACAGACTACCCCTTTTACACTCAATAAAAAAATCCACCCAAATGAAAGATTTTGGTAGTTTATACTTAGTGCATTTACAATAGGCCACTTATCAAAATGGACAAAGTGGGCTTCTGATTTTCTTGTTTACAACCTTCTTTTGGAGTTCAAATTTGGAACTTTACAATGTAGCTTAGAAATACAATAATTTTGAAGCAATACAATGCAAACAAAGGACCTATTTCTAAAAGTATTATTTCTATCCACACAAGTGTATAATCTGATTGCAGATCTAGAAAGTAGACTAGAAATTATTCACTTTCAAAAAAAAATAATACCTGATTATGTGTCCAAATGAGCCCATACTAAGTATTTGAGATTGCAAAAATTGGGATTTGCAACTTACAAAAAAATTCAAGAATAGAGAGCTCAAACATCTTGCACCAATGTGAAAATCACAAAATTCTACCCCAAAATAAAAAAATCGCTTGCAAAAAGGAGTCTGTATGAGGGAGATATTGTTGTTTGAAAATCACCTTTGTTATTATTTTTCCTGAATCACTATCGTCACGCCTCTAAAAATCAATTCACTCTAGATTTCACCTTAGATGTCTAATTTTGGTGAAACAAAAATTGATATGGGGTTTTATTGACCTTCTAAATATGATGTCAATATCTAATTTGCACTAGCAAGTACCAATCTTATCCTGCAAAAACTCTCTCCTCTACAGGCCTGATGGCCAAAAAATTTCTGAAAAAATATGCAGATCCAAAAAATAATCCAAAGAAATTGTGGAGACTGAAATAATAAAATATGGAGATCTAAAAATTAAATTCAAAGATCTAAAATGATCATACCAAATTTGAAAATTGGGCCTTCAGGTGCTTATTTGCAAAAAAAATTGCCTCAAAATTAACTATGGCCCAATATAGGCATATTGATAGTCAATTTTCACTCAATTGACACTTTGAATGCAATGGCAAGGTTCACTTTGGCTCTAGATGCTCCCAATGACTATAGATGCTCTAGATCTAAATCGAGTTCTTCAAGAGATGAAGCAACAAGGTCTCCAATGACTATGTCAAGAGAATCTCCCTCAGCTCTAATACCATATAAGAATTTTTGTTAGGGAAAAATTCACCCAACATCAAGGAACTCAAGTACAAGCACAGAGTAGACCAAAGTATGATCAGAATAAAGATATAGTATTCAATTCATGTACAAGTACACTAGAATTACCTATATATAAAGGCCTCTAAGATACATCTAAAATGTATAGGAGTTAGCAACATGATAAGTCTTACAACCAAGCACATGTCCACCAGGAGTGGATTATCCTCCATTAAGCACATGAGTAACCGCGATGATGAGAGGATAAGCCTACAAAGGTGTAGCATAAAAATTAATGTTGTAGACACCATGTGCTTAATTAAGAGTGCAAATAATTGTGTTTTCTACATGACAACTTAGTTATTTATGCAAACTCTATGTTGTAGACACAATGTGCTGAAGTAGAGTTTCTTACTTCTGTGTTGTCAACATGACAACTCATAAAAGTATGAAAACTCCTAAGTGTCAACCTAATAAATAATAAAATAATACATTGACCTAAGTAAAATTAAGTAAAGTGTAAATAGTGAATACTTATTTACACCAACAAATACAACCATTCAATTGTATGTTATCTTTGATTTCACATTAATTTCAAGTTTATATCAAGAAATCAATGTATATCAAGCTCACTTAAGAGTCAAAGGAAGTTCTAGTGTATGACAAGCATTTCAATGTTAACAAATTTTAGAGTCAATATCTAATGAGCTCACTTGGTTGCCTAAGGAAAGTCTGCATGGAATCAATGTTAACCGATCTCACTTGATTACCGAAAAAAAGTTGGCATGGAATGAGTGTTAAAAGGAAGCCTAAATGAAAGCCTTTTTTGGGTTTGTGTATACCAAATTGGGTCGATTAATAAAGGATTTTCATGCATTAGTATCTTTGATCTAATATTTTTGTTGGTTAGTTCTAGCCAACTCATGGGATGAATTTCATTTTTTTTAAGTTATATTCAAGACAACTTGATAAGGTAAAATATATAAATATAAGGTCAAGTTGAGGATTGAATTATGAAAGAAGCATGGGATTGAAACAATAAATCAAGAAAACAAATTAGAAGGATACTAGAGTATCCAAGTTGACCTAGCTACAAAGAACATTCCAATCAAGGAGGATAAATTATTTAAGCCATAATAGAAATTTTAAATCAACAAAGATAGTTGCATCAACAATTAGGTCAAGTCATTATTTTTCTCTAATAATTGTAGAAGTGAATCAAATCTCTTAATAGAGTTAGCTTAACATCTATTTGACAAATCCTTTAACAAGGTAGCATTTATAGATTGAAGTGTCTAAAGGCCTCTAACAAGGCCACTCCTAATAGGGTGAACTAAATCCTTTAACAAAGTCACACCTAATAGTTTGTTTTGTAACCTTTAATAGGGTTGGCTCCTAACAAGGCTTACTTCAAAAAAGTGAAAAATATTAACTAGTTGCAATCGCTGGATTTTCCCAAATTGGGTTTCTACATTAAATCTTGATTTCTCTTGTGTTCATGTTATTTTCTTTATGATTCTATAACTAAGTTAATTAAGGTTAATCACACTAGACATCTTAAGAAGTGATTATTTTAGTGTTAATTGAGTGTTCCCATGTTAATTGAGTTATGTATTTCAGTTTCAATAGAGTTTGGTTTTGAATTGTATTGACATCATAAGGGATCTTGAATTTATTTTTGTGGTAATTGATTTGCCCCTCCACTCTCAATTACTCCTCTTATATTACCCAAAATTGGTATTGGATATTTTGGTGCTTGCAAAGAAGGTTTCAAGGACCTACGCTAAAGATCAAAATATCTTACAGAAGGGAGATTCCTAAGTTGAATAGAGATAACTTCCAAGCATGACATGAACTTATGAAGTTCCATTTGGAAACCATTGGTGACACAATTTTAAAATATCTAGAGAATAAATATGTTGCACCAACTCAAACTTTGATGATGGATAATATTGTGGAAAAGAAGAACCATAACATAATGATGATTGACGTTGCTTCTACTCCCAATTATGTTGAGTTTAATGAAGTCAAAGAATGTGGTATTATTCTTGAAATGTGAAACAAGCTGAAGGATATCTATGGAGGTGATGATAATGTGAGAAGAGCTAAGAAAAAAATTCTTAGAGGTCAATTTGATCAAATAAAGATGAGAACATTGCATAGTACAACAAAAGAATCTAAAGATAGTGTGAGTGTAATTATAGCCTCAGGTGGTAAAATTGATGATGTAATAGTGGTGAGAAAGGTACCTAGAACCCTTCTTCCTATTTATGTAATTAGAGTGTTAGTTATTCAAGAAATGAGATGTGATCCTAAAAATGATATAACCTTGGATGCACTAGTGGGAAGGTTGGTAGTATTTGAATTAGATAATTTTCATAATTATGTTCCTAACCCTAGTTACCTTGATTCTATATTCCAAGCCAAGTATCACTCAAGAAGAAAGCTAAAAATTCTTAAAGAAAGAAGTCTAACAGTGAAGATGAAGATGAAACTAATGATGGTCTTGAAGTCATTGAAGTATTTCTTGCAAGAATATTTTCCAAAGGCAAAGGTAAGTACAAAAACAAAATTCATTTGATTTTCTTTTCTTGTGAAGAAGTTGGTGACATCATTGAAAAGTGTCCAAATAGAGAAGTAAAAGAAGAAAAGAAGCATGAAAAGTACAAAGGCAAGAAGGATTTCAAAAGCTACAAAGACTACAAGGATAAAGGTAAGAAATCTTGTTACATGGATAAATATTTTGATAGCATTGAAGAATATGAAATGGTTTATATTACTGTTAAGGATGAATTAGATGATGAGAATGATAAGATGACCCTCTTCTCTCATGTTAGTAAGAATGATACATTGATTATTGATAGTGGTTGTTCTCACCACATGACTAGTGATAAATCTAAATTTCAGCACTTAGAATACTATGATGGTGGAAGTGTCAGATTTGGAAACTATGGACCTTGTTATGTAAAGGGAAAAGGTTGTATTACACTAACCAATAATCTCAGATGTGATAATGGTTATTGGGTTGAAGGATTGAAGCATAATCTTCTTAGTGTGGCACAAGTAAATAACATTGGATCCAAGGTAGAATTTATGATGGGAAAGCCGATTTGTTGGATGGAAATAGAAATCTAGTTGGGACTAGAAATCAAAGAAGAGATAATCTATTTATTAGTTGGTATTTTGACCCAAATTTTTGAACTTGGAAACTTGGTCCCCTTGATGGCCTTTTCTTGGTTTTCTTTGATTCTTCTTTGATCAATATTAAAAAGCACTTTCTGTAGTCTTGTTTTATGAAAGAAATGTTCATAACAGCAAATCAAAGGATGCATGTCCTAAAGTTCAAATCAGCTTACCAATTTTATAGTAGTCTTGAACTACTAAAAAGTGGTTTCAAACCACTTTGTACCATTTGATTTGATTTAGAAGTTCAAAGGTTAAAGGTTTGAGCTCAAAATTGGGTTTTTTGATTCAAGGTTTCAAGTCTGAGTTTCAAGAATAAAAGTTTAAGCTACAAGTTTAGAGTGCCATCTTGTTGAGTCTAAATGTAATGTAGGATCATCCTAGGTGTAAGAGCAATCTTGCATCACCCAAAAATATTTTATTTTCAGTATTTTCTATTTTAATAAGGACTAGTAGACAGGGTGGTTACTATTTATGGGATCTTGCTATTTTTAGTGAGTTTTTCATATGAGCTTAAAATGTTCTCATTTTCTATGGGAACATTCCTTTTAGAGTTATAAGCCAACCAGACAAATCCCATTGCTCTAGCTTAAGTATTAGAGAAGTTATTATGGATTTTCAATAGTGGTTATAATAGCCAATCAGAGTTACATTTCATGAGTAATGGCCATTCAAAGTTGGCATACTTGAAATATCTAAAATAATTGTCAAAGATGTATTTGGTCAACTCTATATGTATTGTTAGGGTCTGTTGGCCCTAGGTATTAAGTTTCAAAGTCTAGAACCTTCTTAGGTGGCATAAAATTGCCTATTTAAGAAAGGCCCAAACATAGTCTAGAATAGCTCGAGCTGGTAGTTTGCAGCTTTGTTTTGCAAATTACTATAATGAAGGCACCCATTTGGGT
Source organism: Cupressus sempervirens (assembly GCA_028749045.1). Lineage (NCBI taxonomy): Eukaryota > Viridiplantae > Streptophyta > Pinopsida > Cupressales > Cupressaceae > Cupressus > Cupressus sempervirens. Next base: position 274,844,434 of record CM053791.1, on the reverse strand, counting down.
TAGCATATTGTACTTGTGAATTCTATAATTTTGCATTTGTAGTGCAAATAAGAAGTCCATATTTTGCTCTCATATTTTTTGTTTTTTCTTTTTTTTTGTTATGAGTTTATGGTTTTAAGGGGAGCACCTTTCATCAAAATGTAGTTTCACTAGTTCAAAAGAATGTGGATTCAAATTTTTGATAACAAAACAAGTTCAAATGCAAGGTGAAAGTTTGGGTTGAATTTTTATGGTTCAAATCTTAGTTCAAAGTTTAGTTTCACTAGACAAAAGTGTAAATGAATTTCCAATATTAAAACTTTAATGCACAAATCCAAAGACTTAAAGTTAATAATTCAACACCAAGTTTATAGGCTCAATTTCTACCATCCCAAGGATGCAAGCTTGTCAGTTCCAAATTGAGTTCAATTCCAAAGTTTAGAGTTCTAGGTTTGAAGTTTTGAATTGGGTTCAAATTATTAAAATGCAGATTCAAAGATATTCAAGTTCAAGTCAAAGACATGGTCATTTTCCCCAAAATTATAGATCAATATAAGCCCATAGCTCAAAAGCACATAATAAGCTCAAAAGACTAGATCCATAGATTTGAAAATGATAGTTAAAATTCAAGTTTCATGTGAAAGAGTTTTTCATATAGCTTTAAACTTGGCTAGAGATTTTCAATTGCAATCTTATTTAGAATTGGTGGAGGATCAAATTCAAAAATTGTCATATTTTTGTTAGCGAATCCTGTGTAAGAGTTGCATAACTAATGTTAGTATCCATTAGTGAATTGGGACTATATATTGATACTCAACACCAAAACTAATCTAAGGGGTGTCAATTTCTTTCATTTTTTTCCCATATCTATTAATAGGTGGCATCAAGCACACAAGCCATCATAGTACACCAACTATGTGAAATTGTATTCAGATAAATGTGATAAATTTGACAAAATGTCAGTGGATATGTTGAACATGGTACTCAAATTGGGTGGGAAAGAGTGTAAATATACATGGAACCCATAGCCATGGTATGGTTTCTCTTATGGCTTGAGCTAAACCTGTGAGGAATTGAAAATCTTTTGAAGGTGATCAAAAAATAAGTTACAAGATCCCAATGGCATCACTTGGTAAGTGAAATGCTACTTTGGGAAAACACTCAAACCCATTGAGCTTACCCTTTTGGGGGTCAAAAATTTCATAAATATGTAGAGCAATTAGACAAGTTCTTGGTTGTGAGTGCCCTCTAGTTGAATGGAGAGAGTATTCCAAGCATGAACTCAAAAAGACATGAGCTGAAATAACAATTTAAGTTTAGGAACTTTCTTCAAAAAAAACATAGCTAAGCATCAATGTTCTTCATAGTCATTATGGAAAATGTCATCTCATTATAACATTCCATATGATGATGAAGGTAGACCCTAATAGTGCATTTCTCCATGAAATTCCTTAAGACAAATAGTGAAGGCCATGGATTTTGGGTATCACAAGAGTTTAACTTGAGGCCTCTATCATAGTAGAGGATATAGTGTCAACATTGAAGGAGTTTGTATTCACCATCGGGCACAAGTGGAACATAGACATGAGTTGGGATAAAAAAATCAAGCAATCCAACCATATGATAAGTGGATTCAAATGGAACTAGTTGCACATTGAGTCAAGAACCTTGTATTATAATGGCTTAAAATATTTAGCTCCATTACATATTTCTTCAAACCATGTGACACATTGTACAAATAAATAACAAGCCATTAGTCAATCACTAGAGAATTCATCATGATATGATAAAGGCATAGATGATACAAGAGAATTGTTTGTTGAAATGTGAGCACTACTAGGGAGACAAATTCCAAAAGAAAAGGCATGTGAATTATGTATATTTCCTATCAAACACCACATCTATATATGATATGGATGGAGGGAAATGTCTTTTCACAATGTAGAGTTTTCATATGTCAAGGATACATGAACCTGAATTTGGATGTTAGCATGGACATTCTATTCAATACATGCATAAGATATTCATGGCAACACATGCAAGCCAATTTCATTAAATAATGAAGACAAGTGGAGCTCTCAAACAAGTTCATCAAGGAGACCATAAACATCAACACACATCAAGCTTCTACACCTACAAGGTTGGGGAAACACATAAATAGTAAGGAGGCCTTGATATGATTGAAAGATGCAAAGCTTCATCAATAAAAGTCAAGGAAAAGCTGCAAAGTGTTTGACATAATGCTAACAACCAAATTTAAAGGCATGAGAGTTGTGGCAATGAAGGTATTACACTTACCCTAATTGGGAATAGTGATTTTATCACATTTCAAAAACCTCTCTTATGTGAAATCTAACCATGCCATTTGATCATTAACTCTCAATACTCCAAGACTTAATAATATGAATACAATTAATCATGGACATGTGGAATGAAAATAGAATATGTGGAAAGAAGTTAAAACACCTTAGTGATTCATATTTACTTATTAAAGTGTCTAGTTAAAAATTATAAAGATCTTTTATTCCAAAGAAAAAGATGATTCGTGGGAGGTAAAAACAAAAGTAAGAAGATGTTAAATATAGTCCTTCCAAGAATTAATTTTTTTTTCAATGAAAAGCTGAAAACATTATTTATTGGAAAACTCTTCTTGTAAAAAGGATTCTTCTTTTTGTAGTGTATGTTAGAAATAAATAATACTAAATACTAAGAGAGTGGGTGAATCGGTATTCTACAAACTTTTTGTCCATAACTAAATATTGTTGATTACTTTATAACTTGCATATGAAAGTAAACCAAAAATTTTTAATAGCAAATATAACCATACACATAGAGAGCTCATAACACCATTATTTTTTAACTAGGGAAACCTTGGCCAAGGGAAAACTCTAGTGTGGATGATACCTACTAGATGTTTCACTAAACAATAGGATCTTGTTAGGATTTTGTGAAGTATATATAATGTGTTGAGTCCTTGTTAGAGGACTAGGCCTTATTAGAAGCCTCAACCTTGTTAGGAGTTGGTAGATCAAATACAATTATGCAAGAAGATCCCACTACCCTAACATGCAATTATACAATTTAGTTCTTCATAAGAATAGATATACTTTACAAAAATTTCTATCTATTTTATTTCACTCTTTCTCTAATCATACATTAGATGTAGTCCACATATCATCTCATTGACTTCACATCAATCACAAATATTGCATAGATCATACATATTTTGCACACTTATCTTCGCAAGATAAGATCTTTACTTATACCTTCCATACTCATATTTCACTACTTAGTTAGTCTTCATGCTTTCACATGCTTGGCATAATATAAAATATCCTATAGAATAATATGCCCATAGTTGTCTCATCATGACTTAGTAATTATTTTGTCACCAAAATAATTCCTCAAGTTGTACAATCTAATTTTTTGATTTGTTAAATATACATAGTGGTATTTCAATCATAGATCATGTCATATTATTCATACACACATATGCACTAGTACATGTGATCATGACACTATCACTCTACATAAGATAAATCTCAATGAGTCATCTATGCACATCACACCTACTCTCTATGCTACTACAAACTATCTAACACTTGAACAATTTTCTATCTCTAAATGCATAAATGGAATGTTGAATATATGTTTCCATAAATAACAACCCTAAAAATATCTATCTAACCATATTTCCAACAATCTCCCCCTTTTTCATTGATGGCAACATTTGGGAAAATTGGCTAAGTCCCAAAATGACATCATACATAACAATAAATAAAAGTAACAATAAAAAATTTCCTTCAAAACATAACAATTTTATTCATGTTTTGAGGGATCATTAAATTCCTTATCACTCCTTTATATTAATACATAAGAAAATAAGTATACTTCCCCCTATATATACAATACATACAATTTTCCTTTACATATTACTCCCCCTTTGACATTAATGGAAAATGTGTCAAAAATTGTATCCAATATTGGGTGACATACTATTGATCAACTTGTTAACCTAGAAAAATAATCTACATAAACAAGTTTAAGCCTATTCACTTCTTTCTTCCATTTTTCCTTTCCTAAATCATGATGCATAGGTGCCACTTCAACTGTGCTCAAGTTAGTATTTGCAAACTTGTGATAGTAAGTCTTTGCTACAAGACATTGTCATGAGCCCAAATTAAAAGGATATATGAATATTCAAATAACATATTATACAATGATAATAATTAAGAATAATAATATTATAATCTATGATATAATAGTGATATATTTGACAATATAAAAATAAAACAATAAATAAGATTATAGCATAATTGTAATGTAAAATATTATATTATAATTATAATATTACTGAGTTAAATAAATTAAATAACAAATAAATACTTTGATTGTAAATGATATCAAATACCAATAATAATTTTATAATGTACCTACATGGGTTATATTATGAAATGGACATATTCAAGGATAATATTATAATATAATTGAGAATTAAATATTATTATAAATAATATATAAAGAAAATATACTATGTAATAGTATTAAGAATAATGATATTACTAATACTATTATTAATATAATATATAATATGTTATAATTACATTATAAATCAATAAGATGATAATATATCTAACTATTATCACATTTGAACTGAAGGTAATGAATTGATTAATAATCAATATAATATTATATCTATTAATAAATATGGTACAAAAATTAATATAAAATGATAGTACAATATAAATATACAAATATAAAAGTAAATAGTCTAATATTATGTAATAATAATAATTATCGGGATAATATATATTATAACATAACTATATTAAACTAATTAAGAGATGTGACTATTGACCACCCTCCAATCAACATATATAAGATGGAGTTATCAAAGGACGTAGGGGGATAATGGGAAGTCATTGATTGAAGCATATTGAAAAGAGGGTATGACCATTCCTAACAACCATCAATGTTAGTGGAGAGAACACAAAATATAGTTTAATGGATCAAGTCATGGATAACCTCTTATATTTGATCCAGTTAGATTTGTAATATCCTTGAATTGTAGATATACAATGATCAAAGATTAATACATTACATAGTAAAGAAATGATGGGCATTAATCAAAGATGATATAAACAACCAACATACCAAATATAGATGAGGATGAAAAAATACAAATAACCTTGCCAAGCATGACATATAGGACAAACACAAGTCTTCCATAATGGTGTAGCAGAATTAAACAAGGGAATCGAAGCATCATTGAAACACATAATACTGACAATTTCAAGACAACACAGTAACAACCATTACATGCTCAATGATGACTAATCCAATTAACATCGATACTTGGCATATATTGACTATATGTTTAATCTACAATAACATATGAATTATCCATAACCATTGTATTGCTTATCTATTAACAAATGGTGGTTAATGATAATGAAGTTTAACATCTTTTCATTGTGCCTCTTTGGCACATATATATACCAAGCCGATTAGCTATCCAAAGCATACATTGGGAATTGATTTTATAAACATAACTCACTTTTTGAATTCCACTCCAATAAGAGCATAGATGGTTGCTATCACAACCTTTATCGAGTGCAGGTACTATAATTGTAGATCAAAGATGGTACTAGGCAAAGAGTGTATAATATTATTCATATATCAGAGATGGTTCTTAGACAAAATATTGCATGATTTATAATAGAATATCTAAGATGACATACTCTGCTAAGTGATCATCTTGTAACTTGCAGCATATATCAAGTTCTATAGCAGAGATGGCTCATAGGGTAATGTGCATACTTTATATTGCTAAATCAGAAAATAAAATATGGCAAAAAGGATACAAATAAATGAAAATTAGTAAATAAATGAGGACCCCAAAAAGGGTTCATTACAATTGGTATCAGAGCTAGCATCCTGCCAACCTGTAAATCATTTATTAGGAGACTTCCATTTCATATTCAATATTATGTTCTAGCAAGAAATAACTTTGAGAAATGGTGGGATCTTATTAAGGAAGAAGACTACATCAGAAAGGATGTTGATAATGAGGTTGACACCCTTGCACAAAGAAAACAAGGAGAAACATGCTCGAATAGAAAATTTGATTGTTTACTTCCCTTACAAGAACAATAACAACATCAACAATACAGAGCAATAGTGCAGGAGATGCTTGCTACAAGAAAATCTTGGAGAGGGGAGCATATCATCTAGCTTTCATCTCTGGCGAGCACAAGTCTTCTGAGCCCACTCGAGCACCTTCTTATTCCATTCTTTAGGATGACAGTAGCCCCATCAATGGAGGCTTCTTTGGAAAAATTATCGATGAACCTGCTATTGGTGTTGGCAGTATGAATAACAGTCATCAAGAAGCTCATCAAGACAATTTAAAAGCCAATAGTGGTCCTGATTTTGGAGTAGGAATTGAATCTTCAATAGTGATAGCTTCTGATTCCTCCACTTTGGCTCACCAAGAAGGGGATATATGGAGGAAATCAATTTACCAAGCACTAAATCATATTTTTGAACTACTGGCCAAAAGACATGAAGTATAGTAGACATCACGACCATGTGACATGAAAATCAAAGGAAGACTAATTTATTGTATCCAGTGACAAAAGGTAATCATGCATATAAAAAGAGAATCATGCCAAATTACAAAATATTTGATTCAAGCACAAAGAAAAATAGACTATAGTTAGTTGTGACTCAATGAAATTAGGGAACATAATAAGATTGGATAGAGTGCAAGAAATATAGTAGGTAATACATCACAAATGACATGGAGAATGAAGGCGATATGAAATTATAAAAATTATCACCAAGTCAGATTACCTTAACACTTAGCCAATTGTGAATTAAGGCCAACAAAGATAAAAATTTGCATGATGGTTGAAGATCTACCAAATAATCTTAGACAGATTATCACCTCCTAACAACACAAAATGACCAAAACCCAAGATGACAACATGAGAAGCTCTCTTTCTTACACTTGAAGACCCACTTGCTACCCACACTCACATGATGTGGGGACACAAGGAGAAGAGAGAAGTGTATCTAAGGCAATAAGAAAGTTATCATCTAAATAGTAGACCTAGAATGAGGGCATATATCCAAGACACATGACCCATAGAAAGGATTGAGTGATGAGGTCTTTTCAAGGAAGATTGCAAGGTCTACACACAAAAATAAGAAATTGAGCCATAAATGAACAAGGAACCACAAGGTAAGAAAAATTTTGATAAAGATATATGGGTATAAGAGGCACTAACACATTAAAAGATAGGTATACAAATTATACTTTATTAAATCCACTTTGAGATTACTATTTATGACATAGATATATTACTTGAATATAGCATTTGTATACTAATGAAATAGACATGGAACTCTATATATATTAGAATACATGGGATGTTAATACATACATACATACATACATACATACATACATACATACATACATATATATATATATATATATATATATATATATATATATATATATATATATATATATGTGAATATATAAACATGAAAATTAGATAAATATCAAATTAAGTGGACACACACACACACACACACACACATATATATGTTAAGACACATTCCTAAGGAATTGTGATGACATTAGGAACATATTCCAATTATAGTATTAAGGATCTACATCTCATCCACATTATGATATCTTAAGATAGGGATTTTGTGGAGGGAGAGGTAGAGTAATTTTAGGCACATGATGGATATCCTCTAGGGAACCACTTGTAGTCTATTTCACATGCCCTTTGCCACTATAAGTCTTCCATCTTATGATGATTATAATAGGGAGAAATAAATATTCTTGTACCTTATATGAAGAAATCTTCCAAATGATTATGTTCATTAGATTAAAACTCATTTTCTCATCCACATTATGATATCTTAAGGTAGGGAGTTTATGGAGGGAAAGGTAGAGTAATTTTGGGCACATGATGAATATCCTCCAGGGAACCACTTGTAGTCTATTTCACGCACCCTTTGGCACTATATGTCTTCCATCTTATGATGATCATAATAAGGAGAGAGAAAGATTCATGTACCCTATATGAAGAAATATTCTAAATGATTATGTTTGTTAGATTAACACTGATCTTCTCATCCACATTAAGATATCTTAAGGTAGGGAGTTTGTGGAGGGAGAGGCAAAGTAATTTTAGGCACATGATGGATATCCTCTAAGGAACCACTTGTAGTCTGTAAGTCTTCCATATTATGATGATCCTAATAAGGAGAGAGTAATGTTCCTTCCAAATGATTATGTAAATGAGAAAAGGGATCATCACAAGACTCATCTTTCTTTGGAGCTATTAATTATTTGTGTTTTAGGATTTGTGATCAAAAAGGCATATTGGGGAAGTATATTTTATAAATCATTCCCTTTACTCTACTTCATTGTGAAAATTAAATTATAGAGAATCAACAAAAAATGTATGATGTGTCTACATTATGTATGCTTTGTGCCTTCATGCATCATCTATCTTCATCAGGTATGCTTTGTGTTTTCATGCATTCAATTGTTAACCTCATAATGGTTTTTGACACTTGAGTGCCAACACACTTAATCACATTCCACATTGGAGCCAAGTACATCATGCATGCTAAGTGATCTTCATGTGCTAAGTAGTTTTCAGATGCCGAGCGAAGATCAGATATCGAGTGAAGATTAGATACTAAGTGAAGATCAAATATCGAGTGAAGATCAGATACCGAGTGAAGTATAAGTGCCGAGCAACACAAGGTGCCAAGTGTTAACAAGTGCTAAGCAACATAATGTGCCGAGTGTTAACAAGTGCTAAGTAATATAAGGTGCCGAGTGATACAGTTTTGTTAAGGTGCCGAGCTATCCAGGAAACAGCATGTGCCGAGTATTAGCAATACTTTAGGAGCCGAGTAACTCAGTATATCAGCATAAGAGTTTGTAATTGCACAAACTATGATGCAAACAGTTTTTATAGCCGACATAAGGTAAATCTCAAAGGATTTAATGATGAGATCAAATCTTTTAATTTTTCTATACAATCCACATGCAGCCAATAAGAAAAATGATGAAGGCATGCAACCAATAAAAGAAGTACAAATAATAAGTGGAAACTAAAGATTGAATATGGATCGTAGATCCATACCTAACCCTAAATCCTCAATTGTCTTTATAAGGAAGATGAAATTTCATTGAAAATGTGAGAGAAGACATACAAGGGTGCACAAGGAAATCTATTTTCAGAAGCAAGGATTATCAGATCACAAAAGGATCAAGATCAGAGAAAACAGAACAGGTGCATGCATTCAACAATCAAGGATTGTAATCTATCAGGTTCATTGTACCTAATACTCTCTAGAAATTGTATTAGAATAAAAATCCTATGGTGATAGGTTAGCTTAACAGCTATTTTATAAATCCTTTTAATTAGGTGATTAAATCCTTTGACAGGTTAACACTTCATGTTAAGTGTTTGAAAATCCTCTAACCAGGTCACTACTAATACAGTGTAAAGCCTTTAACAGGGCAGACCATCAGAAGTGGTTGAACAACATTGCTGCAGTAATTTTTGTGGGTATCATCCCCACCCTAGTTTTACCTTCTTATTCCTAGAGGGTTTCTAGGTTACCAAATTTCAGTGTTATGAGTTGTTGATGTATGTGTTTAGTTTCATGTTTATTTGATGTATTTACATGCATGCAATTTATTTTCAGTTAGAAGTTTTATTGGCTAAAGTGTGATACTTATGATTCACCCCCCCCCCCCCGCCCCCCTCCTCTCATAAGTACTCTTTCCACATTTGAATATTCCAACATTGTCTACTTCGAGCTTGCTTCGTGTCTTCTTGCATTAATGTGTATACTTCATGTCTACTTTGTGTCTTCATGCATTAATGTTTATATATTGTATATATTTATATTTCATAATTTTGCTAGCATGATCATTATTTTAATAATCTAAATTAAAATTATCAAGGAATAGGCCATTGATTTTATGATTATAAGTTGAGTGGAAATTAGGAATTGCTTGAGGGCAAGGAATTTGAGGAAGGGCAGACTTTTCATGAGCCCAAATTAAAAGGATATATGAATATTCAAATAACATATTATACAATGATAATAATTAAGAATAATAATATTATAATCTATGATATAATAGTGACATATTTGACAATATAAAAATAAAACAATATATAAGATTATAGCCTAATTGTAATGTAAAATATTATATTATAATTATAATATTAATGAGTTAAATAAATTAAATAAAAAATAAATACTTTGATTATAAATGATAGCATATACCAATAATAATTTTATAATGTACCTACATGGGTTATATTATGAAATGGACATATTCAAGGATAATATTATAATATAATTGAGAATTAAATATTATTATAAATAATATATATAAAAAGTATACTACGTAATAGTATTAGGAATAATGATATTACTAATATTATTATTAATATAATATATAATATGTTATAATTACATTATAAATTAATAAGATGATAATATATCTAACTATTATCACATTTGAATTGAAGGTAATGAATTGATTAATTAATCAATATAATATTATATCTATTAATAAATATGGTACAACCATTAATAAAAAATGATAGTAAAATATAAATATACAAATATAAAACTAAATAGTCTAATATTATGTAATAATAATAATTATCGGGATAATATATATTATAACATAACTATACTAAAGTAATTAAGAGATGTGACAATTGACCACCCTCCAATCGACATATATAAGATGGAGTTATCAAAGGATGTAGTGGGATAATGGGAAGTCATTGATTGAAGCATATTGAAAAGAAGGTACGACCGTTCCTAATAGCCATCGACATTAGTGGAGAGAACAAAAAATATAATTTAATGGATCAAGTCATCGATAAGCTCTTATATTTGGTCTAGTTAGATTTGTAATATCCTTGAATTGTAGATATACAATGATCAAAGATTAATACATTGCATAGTAAAGAAATGATGGGCATTGATCAAAGATGATATAAACAACCAACATACCAAATATAGATGAGGATGAACAAATACAAATAACCTTGCCAAGCATGACATATAGGACAGACACAAGTCTCCCATAATGGTGTAGCAGAATTAACCAAGGGAATCAAAACATCATTGAAACACATAATACCAATAATTGCAAGACAACATAGTAACAACCATTACATGCTCAATGGTGGCTAATCCAATTAAGATCAATACTTGGCATATATTGATTGTACACTTAATTTTCAATAACATATGGATTATCCATAACCATTGTATTGCTTATTTGTTAACAAATGGCGGTTACTGATAATGAAGTTTAACATCTTTTCATTGTGCCTCTTTGGCACATATAAATACCAAGCTGATCAGCTATCCAAAGCATGCATTGAGAATCAATTTTATAAACATAACTCACTTTGTGAATTCCACTCCAATAAGAGCATAGCTAGTTGCTATCACAACCTATATTGATTGCAGGTACTATAACTACAGATCAAAGATGGCACCAAGAAAAGAGTGTATAGTATTATTCATATATCAAAGATGGTTCCTAGATAGAATATTGTATGATTCATAATAGAATATCTAGGATTACATACTCTGCTAAGTGATCATCCTATAATTTGCAGCATATATCAAATTGTATAGCAGAGATGGCTCATAGGGTAATGTGCATACTTTATATTGCTAAATCAGAAAATAAAATATGGCAAAAAGGATACAAATAAATGACAAGTTGTAAATAAATGAGGACCCCCAAAAAGGGTTCATTACAGACATTCTTTCAACTACTTATACAAATACTTAGTTTAGGTGACATGATTTGTCTAAGACTAGAGAATCTCTTTGCTACTTTATCCTTTTCATATTTCAAGCCTCTGATCACACTATGGATCTTCTCCACTTTTTTTTAATGCTCTTCAATGCTAGGTTCTAGGAGCTATAATTTTACAATGAGTGATTTGAATTCACTCATCTTACCCTTTATTTGACTCTAAAATTTAGTTAGGTACTTTTATGATAGTGTACAATGTCCATACAATCTCTTCCCTTCATCAATGTGTTTTATTAGTTTCTTGATGCTTCCATCAAGTGTTGTCAATTCATTTCTCACATTAGTGCATACTGTATCAAATAATTATCCATCATGTTTTTCATGTCCTTGTTGGAAGTGTGAATGTTGATGATATTCCTATGGGGGAGTATTGTAGAATAATGATTAGCTCATTATCATGATGATATATTACATTCATGACTATGTTTGTCATTGATGTCAACATAGCATTTTTCTATGGTATCTGAAAAAAGAATAGAGGTAAATATCAAGTTGGTACAAATAGATCATTGAGTAATTTCAGTAGTAGGGTTAAAGGGAGATTATACTATGTGTCTAGTATATGCAACTAACATTGAAAGCATAAGATATTAAGTCTAGAAGAAGTTATACAAGTTTTGGTTCAGACTATTTAGAGATAGAGTTTACAGAGGCATGTTCTGGTAAACTTGTTATATCTCTTAGCAATTTGTTATTTTGAGAAGCCAAAGTTGAAGATGTGAAGAAGACATGTTGGAGATGATGTAGGTAATCTTGCTTGTCATAATGTTACATATATGGAAAGTTATTCAAGTTACAAGGTAAAAGATTAATTTTATCACAAAGTGTAATGTGTTCTTAATGTAGTCCTATAATAATTAATTGAGAAGGCATAGCAACCAACTTAGGGAATTTCTTTATTGATTTGGTATAAAAGAAGGACATTTTTTTTTATCATGTAAGGACCAGGCAAATTATTATAAACAACACAAAGAGTAGAATGTGAAGTTAAGAAGAGCAGAGTGAAAGTGAAGGAAACTTCATTGCCAAGGTTTTATTGTGTGATTTGATTTTTGATGCTTGCATCTAAAATTTTTGACCTAGTCTACAAGGTTTGGCAGTGATTGGTCTGGTTGATAGGACAAAAGAAAGAAGTTAAAGCTCAATACATACAATTATTGTACAAGGAATAGTTGAGAGATTAGTTGGATAGTGAGTTCAATGTTATTGCACCATAAGTTATTTGGACAATGGGTCTTTCTATCTTCTACAACTCCTAATAGGGTTGGAATCTCCTAATATTGATTCAAAGTCTCCTAATAGAGAATCATATGTACTAAATATTGTAATAGACTCCTAACAAGGTCCATCCTTTAACAAAAAATATTTATATTAGTACATCATCTTGTGGGTATCATTCTCACTGGGGTTTTCCCTCTAATCAATAGTTTCCCTAGTTAAAATATCTGGTGTAATTATCTATGTGCATCTCTTTATGGTCATTTTTTACTTTGGTTGAATGGATAAGATTATTTAAGGTTGATAAATATTTTAATTATTGGATAACTGATTCACACCCCCCCTCCCCAGTTATCTTGGTGAACTATTCTTTCTAACAATTGGTATTAGAGCTTCAAGTCCTTGAAGATAAAGTGTAATGACTTTGGGAGATCCATGGAAAACATGTTCAGGAAAGATAGTTGGAAGGAAAAGATGAAGACACATGTTATGTATGGGTTTGGGATATTTGATCTTGAAAAAATCAACAAATAGAATAATTTTTTAAAATGATTTGAAAACTTTTATCGACGAAGAGAGAGAGATATTTTCATGTGTGACATGAGGGCTAAAGAAGCACTATTGTCTGCACTTCTTGAAATTGAGTACAACTTGGTAAAGTCACTTAATGCTTCTCATTTGATTTGGAAAGCTTTAGAAAATAATTTTGAAGGTGATGAACATTCTAAGAAATTGAGGCAAAAAAGTTTGATTTGTGCATTTCAACATGCTAAAATGATGGAAGATGAATCTATAAGAACATATGTAGGTAGGATATCACAAATTACTACAAGGATTATATCTTAAGGAGGAACCAAAGAAGATGATGAGGTAATATAGAAGATATTGACAAGCCTAACACCACCATTTAAGGCAACAATTCAAATAGTTGTTGATATCTTGTACCAAAGATTTCAAAAAGGAGACATTTCTTGGGACACTTGAAGTAGTTTAGAGTGAACTTAGACAGTCTAGAGAATTGATTGGAATAGGAAAAACTTTTAGTGCCTTGAATATTCAACCTAGTTTATCAAGGAGTACAAGTGCTAGAGGAGACTTTGCTAGTAGTAGTAGCTCTGATGAGGATAGAAAGAAAAAAGAAGGTGTAGCCCTTCTAGTAAGAAGAGAAAAGGATTGTAAGAAAATATTTAAATGTTGGACTTGCAATGAATTTAGTCATTATGCATCTAAGTATCCTAAAAGAGAGAAAAAAATATAAAGGAAAGTTCAAACCTAGAAGAGATAGAGAGTGTCTATATGAAAATGAAGAAGATGATTCTAATGGACAGGAAGTAAGTGCTACTAATGATGAAATAGGATTTTTAGCAATCAAAGAAGAAAGTCTATAGAAAATAGCTTTGGTACCATAGGTTGAAAGGAAATTTGATTGGATAATTGATAGTGGTTTTTCACATAATATGATTGCTGATATGAACAAGTTTTTTGACTTCAAAAGTAATGATGGAGGCATTGTCAAAGTTGGAAATAATATAGCATGCCATGTTAAATGTATTGGATCTATAAATCTTGATGTTAAAACTAACATTGAGGATGTATATTTTATTGATGGTTTGAAGAACAATCTTCTAAGTGTTGGATAACTAGTGGATTTATAGTTCACAAAGAATACATGCATGATCAAAGACAAACATAAAAAGGTAATTGGAACAAGAAATAGATCTAGAGGTAATGTATTTTAGATGAATCCTACTGAAATGACATGTTTGGTTGCAAAGGCAGATAACAATTGGTTTTGACATAAGAGATTTTTTCATATAAACTTTGACAGTATTCTAAAGAAAAGTAGTTGCAATTATAGATTTGCCTAAGATTGTAAAACCTACTAATACAATTTTGGAGCTTGTATTGGAAAATCATAATAGAACTTCTTTTTCCTAGCAAGAAGTTTACTACTATAGAAAAATTGGAGATTGTACATATAGATCTTAGTGGTCCTACAAAGAATAAAGGATTCTATGGTGAAAGGTATTTCATGATTTTAGCTAATGACTTTTCTAGAATGATGTGGGTTGCATTTCTTAAAGAAAAATTTGAGGCATTTGATAAGTTCAAGATATTCAAGAATAGAGTTGAGAATGAATCAAGTATGAAGATTAAATGTTTAAGATCAGATAGAGGAGGAGAGTTCACTTCAAATGAGTTTAACATCTTTTGTGAAGCTAATGGAATCAAAAGATAGTTATTAGCTCCAAGAACCCTTAAATAGAATGGCATTATAGAGAGAAGAAATAGGTCAATAATAGAAGCATCAAGAGCTATGTTAGCTGAGAATTATGTATCCAAGATGTTTTGGAGAGAATTGGTGAATACATTAGTATACACTATGAACAGAGTGCAAGTCAAGAAAGACATAAACAAGACCCCTTATGAACTATAGATTGGTCACTCACCTATAGTTAAGTATTTTAAATTTTTTGGTAGTAAGTGTTATATCAAAAGAGGTAATGATATTGGTAAGTTTGATGCTAGAAGTGATCAAGGTATGTCTCTTGGTTATTCATTGAAATTAAAGGCTTATAGATGTTATAATTTGAGAACTAAGACTATTTTTGAAAGTGAAAATGTAAGAGTTGATGAGAAATTCAATATACAAGAAAGAGTAGTTGATTACAATTTAGATGATGATGTTGTTATTAAACCAAGGAATGATGAAGTATTCTTTGAGACTAACAATGATTTGTAGAATGAAGGAGAGCTAAGGTAGGAACAAAGCTTGGAACCTTTAATAGATCTAAGAGTTGAGATAACAACTCGTACTTTGGGTAAAAATATGACAAAGAAGCATCATCCGAGTAAATCATTAAAAGTAGAGATAAAGGTGTAATGACAAGAAGTAGAATCAATTAAGAACTATGTTTGATATCTCAAGTTAAACCAAATAATTCAGATGAAGCATGTAAAGATGACTATTAGAAGCAAGATATGAAAGAAGAATTGGATCAGATAGTGAAGAATAAGACATGGGAATTGGTCCCTAGACTAGTAGATAAGAATGTGATAGGAGAAAAATGGGTATTCAAGAACAAGATGAATGAGCAAGGTGAAGTTGTAAGGAACAAGGCACGATTGGTATGTAAAGTTTACTCATAGCAAGAAGGAATAAACTATGATGACACCTATGCTCTTGTGGCAATAATAGAAGTAGTAAGGTTATTCTTAGCATATGTAGCATATAAAAAATTCAAAGTGTATTAGATGGATGTTAAGTCAGCATTTCTGAATGGAGAACTTGAAGAAGAGGTATACATAGAATAGCTTGAAGGTTGTCCTTTAACATATTACAAGGATATAGTATGCAGAGTGAAGAAAGAATTGTATGGCTTGAAGCAAGCACCCAGAACTTTGTAACCAAGGTTGGACAAACATTTGACAAAGCTTGAATATAGAAAAGGTATGGAAGATAGTAATCTCTATTGGAAAGAAATTGATGATGGATTGATGATTTTGGTAATATTTAGTGATGATATCATATTTGGAGGAAATGATGATGAAAGTGATAAGTTTACAAAAGAAATGAAATATTTTCTAGGATTACAGATTATATAGGACAAAGAAGGAATCTTTATTTCTCAAACTAAGCATTTCAAATATTTATTGAAAGGGTTTGGTATGGAAACATGTGAACCTATTGGAACACCTTTGATAAATAGACACACATTATCTACAAATTATGAGACACTTACTATTGAGAAAAAGAAGTACAAATCTATGATTAGAGGATTGCAATATCTAATTCACACAAGGATGAATATAGCATATGCAGTTGGAATTGTTGCAAGTTTTCAAGTTGATCCTAAAGAAGCATGTTATGCAACAATCAAAAGGATATTCAGATACATAAAAGGAACACTAGAGTTTGGATTGTGGTATGATAAATATAATGATTTCACTCTATATGGTTATACTGATGTTGATTGGGCAAGTAGTATGGATGATAGATAGATCACTAGTGGTGGAGCCTTCTTTCTTGGAGGAAGATTAGTTTCTTGGATAAGAAAAAAGAAAGATTGTATCTCAAAAATTATAGCAGAAGTAGAATATTTTGCAGTAGCAAACAATTGTAATCAAGTTGCTTGGATGAAGCAGATGCTAAAAAATATAAGGATAGAATTTAGTGAACCTATTGTCATATATTATGAACACACAAGCGTAGTAAATATGTCTAAGAATCCAATGTTGCATTCTAAGACTAAGCACATTTCTATCAAGTATCACATGTTGAGAGAGAATGTTGCAAAAAAGGAAATTAGATTGGAGTATGTTAGCACCAAAGGGAATATTGCAGATATTTCCACCAAGCCTCTTCCCAAAGAGACTTTTAAGTATTTGTAAGGTACGCTAGTGGTTATGCCCCTTCCTACATTAGAATAGATGATGCAAAAGTGAATCAATCTAGTGTAATAAAACATTATTGTTTTTCTGGATTGAATGCTAATGCTTCCTATATGGGGGAGTATTTATAATGGACAAAGTCATCTAGGACTCTTGTTGGAATTTTTTTTTTAACATATTTTTGGAGACTTGACCAAGTTAGAAATAGTTGTTGCAGATTTTGATGGTTTCTGAAACCTTGACAGCATGAGTAAGTTAGAAATAGTTGTTGTAGAGTTTGATGGTTTATGAAACCTTTGACATTGATGTCAATGGGGAAGAAGTACAACATGAAAAAAAATATAGCATGTTAAAAAACAAGTACAACATGGAAAAATAATTTGAACAACATGAAAAAACAAGTACAACATGTTTAATAAATCAG
Source organism: Cupressus sempervirens (assembly GCA_028749045.1). NCBI lineage: Eukaryota > Viridiplantae > Streptophyta > Pinopsida > Cupressales > Cupressaceae > Cupressus > Cupressus sempervirens. The sequence goes on along the minus strand of CM053791.1, from coordinate 274,826,513 downwards.
TTGGGAAGAAGTACAGCATGGAAAAGTAGTTTGATCAAGGTAGAAAAATGGGAGAATGATTGATGAAGACGATTTGAAAAGAAAGGTTAATAGTCTTTTGCAGTTGGTATTCTTGGAACTAGATGTTTTTCATCTATGTTGCCATCAATGCCAAAGGGGGAGATTATTGGAAGCATGAATGCTAAAGATATTCTTATGGGGGAGTATTTTAGAAACATGATTAGATCATTATCATGATGATACATTACATTCATGATTGTGTTTGTCAATAATGTAAACATAGAATTTTTTGTGGTATTTGACAAAAGAACAATGATAAAGATCAAGTTGGTACAAACAGATCATTGAGTACTTTCACTAGCGAGGTTAAAGGGAGATTATACTATGTGTATAGTATATGTAGCTAACCTCAAAAGCATAAAATATTAAGTCTAGAAGAAGTTATGCATGTTTTGGTAAAGAATATTATGAGATGGATTTTATAGAGCCATGTTCTCATAAACTTGTTATATCTCTTAGCAGGTTTGCTATTCTAAGAATTCAAAGTTCAAGATGTGAAGAAGATGTGATGGAGATGACATGGCTAAGCTTGCTCATCATAATGTTATGTGTATAGAAATTTATTCAAGTTAGAAGGCAAAAGAAAAATATTATCGCTAAGTGTATCATGTTCTTAATGTGGTCCTAAAATAATTAATTGAGAAGGTGTAACAATTGACTCGAGGAATTGTTTTATGGGTTTGGTATAAAGAAAGGATATTTTCCTTTATCGTGTAAGGATGAGGTGAATGATTATAAGCAGTACAAAGAGAGAAATATGAAGTTAAGCAGAGAAAAGTGGAAGTGAAGGAAAAAAATTTGTTGAGGTTTTATTGTGTGATCGAAAGTTTGATACTTGGATTCGAGGTTCATGACCTGGTCTACAAGGTCTTAGAGTGATTCGTCCAGTTGATAGGATAGATGAAAGAAGTTAAGGTTTTATACATACAATTATTCTACAAGGAATAGTTGAGATATTAGTTGGACAATGAGTTTAGTGGTCTTGCCTCGAAAGCTATTTGGATAGTGGATCATCCTGTCTTCTACAACTCTTAATAGGGTTGGCACAAATCCTAACAGGGATTCAAAGTCTCCTAATAGGGACTCATATGTACTAAATTTTGTAATAGACTCCTAATAGGGTCCATCCTCTAACAAGGAATATTTATTTTAGTACATCATGTTGTGGGCATCATTCCCACCAGGGTTTTCCCTTTGATCAATGGTTCCCCTAGTTAACATATCTAGTGTAATTATCTATGTGAATCTTTTTATAGTTGATGTTTAGTTTTAATTATTGGATAATTGACTCACCCCCCCTAGTTATCTTGGTGGACTATTATTTCTAATAGTGCTTGTGTTGAAGCTACTTCTAGTAAAGTTGTGAAATCTTCATCAAAGGTCTTTGCCAACTCTTTCGCTTTTACTTTTCAGTCTCTATTATGTACAATTTTTTTTACTATCTTATTCATTCTATCTAAGACTTTAGTAAGAGTCTTTTTCGAAGACTAGAGATCTATTCTTCTTAAACAATTTTCTTAGTGAGATCATTAATCCTTTTTGATAATCATCATCATCTGATGGAACTAATATTGTTGTTGCTATAATTAGATTTACTATAGGAATAGTTGTAACTACTTTCAGTTCTGCTTTCTTTTTCTCTTCCTCATCTTTCTTCTTCTCTTCTTCCAATCTTTCTACTTCTTTTCTTTTTTTCTCCTCTTCTTCTTTCTTTTTGTGTCTTCTTCTTCTTTCCTTTTATTCTCCTCCTCTTCCTTTTTATTTTATTCCTCTGTCATTTTTGCCTATGCTATCCTCTTTGTTTCTTTCTTCTTCTCTTCTTCTTCATCTTCATTAGAGCTAGAGTATATTTTTATATGCTAATATTTCCAACAATATTTTCTCCATGTTTTGCAAAAGGATTATCCTTTGCATCTACACTTATGTGTGTACTATCTACTTGCATGGATTTAGTACCCGTAACAATATGTAGTGGTGAGGGTGCCTTTTGTTTCTCTTCTACTTCTCCCTCATCACTGGATGGTGTGTGTGCTTCCACATACATTGAGCTATTAGGCTTTGACTATACACTCACCTTTGGCACTATAGTCATGAAGTTGACAATTGCTTCCTCCGTCTCCTTCCTAACATCCTCATAATTTCCTCCCATCAAAAGAATTTCTCTTCTTTTGTTCCTTGGCAAGGGCTCAATAACCTTCAAAATTATGTTTGAGACTTCCTTAGAGTGAACTTCACATAGTTTATTTATCATTCTAATCCTAAAATTAAGATCTTCTTCTAATACTCTCTTCTTCCTATTTATTAGCCTATTATATAGGTCTTTAGGTATCTTATTCTGAATATTCTCAAACTTCTTATTTCTCAAAATCATGTTTCTTACAATGGAATTTTCTAATTTCCTTCTATCCATATTTCTATATAGATTATAATTATTCTTTAACTATACAAAATTGTCATCATTAATTATTTTCATTTGTAGGTTCTCTACCTTTGGTTTCCATGCTTTCTTTCTAGCTATTGTTTTGCCTTCCTATGCATCTTTCACTACTAGTCTATCTCTAGCTTCATGCTCAAAACTTTTAGATTCACTAATCTCTATTGATTTCCTTCTCTTTCCTGGTTCACTAATGGTCTGCTTGACCCTTTTCCTAGTGGATGGTCTAGGTTCTTGCTTAATCTTTACCAATCTCTTATATTTCCTTTGTGTTGTAGGTGCTTCCACCTCTTGTTGCTTCTTAGGTTGTTCACTTCTTTTTCTATAGGGACCTACACACATGGTTGTGCTATTGTCTTGGCTTCTGAAGGTCCTATTACAACAATATGGTTTTCTACTATTACTTCTAACTATTCACTTGCCTTCATTTCTAGTGCAATGCCTTTGACTTTATTAAATTTCTCTCTGATCATTCCTAATTCTTTGAGTATGGAATCTATCATGTTTTCCACTTTCTTCTTGCTTTCCTTGTTGTGTAGTTTTGACTAAACTAATCTCATTTTCTCTTCATAGGTCCCCATCTAGGGTACTCTATTTCCCATGGATATGATAAACTTAACCCTTGGTACCACATATTCCATACGATTGTTATCTATCTCCACCATTAAATAACTCTCATCCTTATACTCTTCTACCATGGATAGAGGTATTTTATACCTTTGTTTCATTTTTGACTAGAAACATTTTATCATTCTGTCAATTTCATCATCTTTGGCATTCTCCAAATTTGATCTATAGGATCGGGTCACCATCTTCATGTGCACTCATTGCTATCCCAATTTTTTACTCCAAGAAACTTACCTATAGCATAGAAAAAAAAAAAGAGTCGATAGGGACTCAAATCTAAAAATTGCACTCTTTATATTCTTCACTTTAGCAATATTATCCAACAATTGTAGTTTGATTATCTCACACAGATTAACTCTTCTCCCTTGAACTACCATTACATAAGATGCATGCAAAAATCCAACTAGTACTGAGTTAACCCTTGATCCATGGTTGAACTTGTACCCTAATATCTTACTTAATAACTTTACTCCTTTGTCTTGAATGGAGTCTACCTTCATGTTTCTTCCATCAAACCTTGTGTTCAGGTTTGTCTCAACCATATTTCTTACATTCTTCTCATTGATAGGGTTACATCCCTCATTACTTAACCTTGTGACCTTATGAATTAGGTCATTGTCAATAACTATATATGCACATCATGTAGCCATAACAAATCATCATGGACCTACTTGGAATAATTTAGGTCTAATCCCCATTATAAAATTTTGCATAAAACATATACTTCACTAGATTCAACTTGCTTAGGTGTGCATAATTGTATTTCAAGTATAGGTCATTTTTATACATGGTGCCCAAATCTTTTTGAATATCTTCATCCCCTATTCTTTCAATCTTACAATGGATATAACTTCTAGTATCCTCAACATGAAGCACATTCTTCGAAACTTGCAAAAAAGAACCAAATGGATCATCCAAAAGAGAAATAAATGAATATTTCTTGAGCACATATTGTGGTCTATCAATCATATAATGTATGGTATAACTAGTCATTTGAATTCTACTGTATTCACTGAAAAACTTATCTTTAGCTCCATAAAATACCTCAAAATTGCATTTTAGGGCTTCTACAACTTTGCACTTCACAAACTTCTTTTCACTATCAAATCACTCTTTAATTTTCTCAAGACACTCCACATGAACAAATGGTACACACAATCTTGTTTTTGATCCTTAAATCATTTTAGATCACACTGTGCATTAAATGTGTATCAACCACAAATTCAAATAATATCTTCATTTACTAGTATGCTTGTTTTTAAAATTCCTTCTCACTAAGCTCATATCTAGACTTGTACACTTGACCATAGCTTTCTCTCTATTTCCTTTACCTTTTGTTAACTATACAAATTCCAACTCTCTCTCTAACATTAATTTTGACCAACTAATGTATTGCCTCTTCTACAACTACTTAATTCAGGTAGGATGAGTCACAAAAAATTTGTGACTTCAATGTCTTATTAGGTACATCAAAATAGTCTTCCTCCAAAACTACATAAGAGCTTTGTGGATCCTTAGCTATTAGAAATGCTTGTTTTAATTCATCAACATGTTCTTTGACTACTTACTTCTCTATTTTGATTGTCATTATCATTCCTACTATCATTTTTGTTGTTGTTCCTACTATAGTTGGGATTCCTATTGAAGTTCCTTCTTTCCATTCTACAATATCTCATGGTGTGTCCAAAGTTATTACATAACTAACATACAAGTGCATTTCTTCTCTGATTTGTTTTATTCTAACTTCTAGGTTCTCTACAATTCCTTATAATATATCTAGGATTTTTACACTTGTAACACACAAACTGGGTCTTTTCTCCACTATATTTCTCTCCATTATTGGATCTACATTGTGATCTCCTTCTTTCATTACATGTAGGGTTAGTAGTCCTAAATATTCTACTATTTGCATTATTACCATCAAATTTAGGTTTCTTAAATTGTACTACTTTATGTCCATAACCATAACAATTATAATAATATAAATTAGTAATGGGTTTAAAAGACTTATCTGTGCAATCTATTTTCATATATCCAACTTCATGTATATGAAGCATCTTCCTCTGAACTCATGTCTTACTTCCTTGGGTGGTTCATCTTGATTATATTTATCAACTTGATCTATTTTATTAGGTTAATCATGTTTCACTAAAAAATAAATTAATTTAAATTCCTTTGATAATTTAGTAGATGTCCTTGATTTCTCTCCAATAAGATATCCAAGTCATGTCTTATCATAAGGTCTCTAGTGAAATATGTGTTCATCAATCTTCTCACTACTAGAATTAAGTTTCTCTAACTATTCCTTGGCTTGTGTAAATTCTCCTTTCATAATGATATTGTACTTTTCTAATGCTACATGCTTAGTCTTAATATTTTCTAGTTTAGATGTAACTTGACTTAACTGAGATCTAAGGTCTGCATTCTCAATTTTTAGTTTAAGTTCATTCCTGCCTCCATTTTTCTTAAGGACCAACTTAAGTTCAATAGTTCATGTTTAAAAATCTCATTTTCTTTAAGGATCTATAAGGATATTACTCAATCTATTAGACTTCTTCAGAGTAACTAGGCTCTGATACCAATTGTTAGAAATAGATAATACTAAGATAGGGGCTAAATCAGTATTCTATAAACTTTTTCCAATAGTTGAATATTGTTAATTACTTTATCACTTGTATATGAAAGTAAACCAAAATTTTTAGATAGTAAATATAATAATACACATAAAGAACTCATAACACCATTATTTTTTAACTAGGGAAACCTTGGCCAAGGAAAAACCCTAGTGGGGATGATACCCACTAGAGGATTCACTAAATAATAGGATCATGTTAAGGATACTAACCCTATTAGGAGTCTGTAAAGTACATATAGTGTCTGGAGTCCTTGGTAGAAGAATAGACCTTGTTAGAATCCTTAACCCTATTAGGAATTGGTAGATCAAATACAATGTATGCAAGAAGAACCTACTTCCTTAACGTGCAATTATACAATTTAGTTCTTCACAAGAATAGATATACATAAAATACTTTATGTCTATTGTATTTTGCACTTTCTCTCATCATACATCATATTTATTTTTCATATCATCTCATTGACTTCACATCAATCACAAATATCACATAGATCATACATATTCCACACACTTATCTTCACAAGATAAGATCTTTACTTATACCTTTCATATTCATAATTCATTGCTTAGTTGGTCTTCATGCTTTCACACACTTGGAATAATATAAAATAACCTATGGAACAATATCCAAATAGTCATCTCATCATGAATTAGTAATTATATTATCACCAAAATAAATCCTCAAGTTGTAAAATCTAATTTTCTGCTATTCTCTTTTATGCTCTATTAAATACCCATATTGGTATTTCAATCATATCTCATGTCATACTATCTGCACACACATGTGCATTGGTACACATCATCATGAAATTATGATAGATCTTTCCTCAAGTGTGCATAAGCTAACTATCAATGAGTTGTTCATACACATCACATCTCCTCTTTGTGTTGTTGTAAATTGTCTAACGCTTAGAAAATTTTCTATCTCTAAATGCATAAATGAAATGCTAAATATATGTTTCCATGAATGAAAACCCTCAAAAAATAAATCTAGCCTTATTTCCAATAGTGGAGAGTCATTAGGGGTTCCACTATTTTAACATATTGTATGTTTCATAAGAGGGGAAAGATAGTTTGTATAAGTGGGACAATATTTTATTGTAATCAGGGTTGTTATTTTCAATTTAAAATTATTTTTCAGTTTTTCTACAAATGTTTTGTATCATCAATGATATACAAGAATGGGATGATTTCTAAATGGATGAAATTTTCCACAAATTGTACAAATGTTTTATGTTTTGGATTACTCTTTGTTGGTTGATCCTTGAATCAATATTGTATTGTGAATTTTCTTTTTGTTGTTGGGTTCATATATTATGTAGATTTTTATATATTTAGTCTTTTATTATCTACCTTGAATGCATATGTGGGTGGAAGGATTGTCTGTTTTCCATTTTCATATGTGTAGGTTGTTTCTTTTCATTTATGTTATATTTATTTTCCCCCTATCGGAGAATAGTGAGGGTAAGCCTTCACTTTTAGGTTAAAAGCATTTCTTAATCTCATTCTTTACATATCTAATTGAGGAGTTGTACCCTATAAAATTTAGAGGGCGCTTGCACAATCCAATGGCAAAGTGACCCAACTATTGGTAGCTTTTTGCATCTTCATTGTTGGGAAAATAAAGGTTGTTTTGAAAGTTATCTGTGAAGATGAATTTGTTTACCAACAAATTTTTGGTGACTCTATTGGGGAACCAAGAATGAAGATCAGTATCTAACAATTATTTCCCAAGTTTTATTATTATCTCTATATGGAGGACATTGGGTACTCTGTGTAAAGACCATACCGAATATGAAATCCATGAGAAGGCCAAGGAAAAATCCTTCTCTCATGGAACTTTATCAAATAGATGATAAAATGTTGCACAAATTTGTGGATAGCTATAAAGAAAGTGTCTCTCGAGTTATTAGGAACAACATAAGCATGGAAGAGGACTCCACATCTTGGCTATTGTGGAAAATTCTTTGTGCTAGATTTACAAATTAAAGGATTTGCAATAATTTTTAAAAAGGATGGTAAATCTAAAAGAAGAGTTGATTGTTGATGATGAAGAACCTCTAGTCATAACCATCTCTCACATCTACTCAATCTTTGATGATCAAATCTACCCCTAAGAATCTTTGGATAAACAAGAAATTTTGCCTAAAACTTTATTGTCTTCTAATATAGAAAGTTCTAGAAAAGATGATAGTCATTTTACTTTGGAGCATTTTAATGGTGAAGAATTATAGAACAATGTTCAATCAGAAGCTAAAATTTTGGTCTATGCTAAAAGTGTAAATAAACAAGTTTCTCTAGGCATAAAGATTAATGACCAACCCATGGAGGAATCTTTTCATTTTGGGAATGAATCTTGCAAATAAAAACACCTCTCAAAAAATTTTCTTTACATGCTACAAATTTGTTTGAGGTAAGAAATTCTGAAGTGAATTTTCAGCCTACATCAAACACAATGCAAATGTTGAATAATACTTTGCCTTCAAAAGAGGAAGAAGTTATGTCCAAATTTCTATCATCTCTTCAACTAGAGGAATTCCCACAAATTGGTTCAATCATAGAATCATCCATGATTTGGAATATCAATCGGCAACAAAAGAGAATTCAATAATAGACTCAAAAAGAAGAGCTAGATGTGCAAGAAGAACCTCATATTATGAAGAGATGGCTATTAAGTAATGATAAAGAGGTGAATATAGACTATATTTTCACCAGATAATTTTTTTTATTCCATTTCAAACAAGGAAGTTCTCATACAAGTCTTCGTCCTATGATTATTGAAAGTAGTTTTGAAAAACCATTCCTCTTAAATATATGTCATGAGGATAGTTCAAGTTGTAACATGCATGAAGAAACTGTAAATTCATAATTTTCTTTTACATATCAAAGCAAGAGTGTGGCTGATATGATAGTAATAGAGAATCAATTAAAGAATCTTGATCATGAGATTATTTGGAGCAACATGAATGTATTGAACTCTCCTACTAAACATATTGAGGATTTTGAAATCAGAGGTAATCCTCTCTTCATTTCTTGTTGTTTATGTGATGATAATGAAGAAGAAGAAGAAGATCATATTGAAAATTTTAGCGGTTTGAACATGCATCAGAAAAGAAAGGAAACTAAAGCCAATCCAAAACATGACGACTAATTTGAATTTTCCTCAATGAATAATCCATGGCTTCTTGAGATAGCTGATGATGACATAATGGGTGATGTCTAAAGGATCATCAAGGTGAATGGTGAAGACAAACTATGTATAGTTGAGGTAAATGATATCTTAAGCTTAATGCCTTCAATTTCCAAATACCAAGATCTTGGTGTTTTCTTTGTTGAGTTCAATGTTATTCATAATGTGATAATTGATTAACCAAAATTTAAATTTTGTGCATTTGATGAGAAGATTGAGTACAATATTTTCTTGTTTGATCTCACCCCAACTCAAGAGAAGTGGTCTCAACCCCAAATGTTGAAGGCATTCTATTTTGAAAGTGAAGTGAATGAACTTATGGGAGACAGACTTTGAGTAGGCCTAGTTCCAAGATTTAGTTTGAAAGCTTCTATGAGGTTCTTCCCCAATACCTACCTCATCCATGGTTTAGCCTATTTTTCCTAAGAGAAGGATGTAGCTATTTGTGATACAAATAAATTCACTAAAATTGATGGCATGATATTGCAGCCTGAAACTTATGATGAGTCATGGTAGTTTGGATATGACTATCACTTCACCAAGTTCCAACACATGATTAATCAAAATTCTAGCCTCTTGGAGCCTGCCAAGCAAAGATGGTATGGTGATCTTGCATTCAAATGCAACTAGCTAACCTAGAAAGGTTTTTATTTTTCTTAGCCAGTTGATGGCTTCACATTAGTACTCCATGTCTCTAGTGTCATGGTAGGTTCTTCCTATCATGTATATGCTTTTAAATATGCTCTTTCTCTACTAGTTTTTATGGTGCATAGTTCAACTTTCCTTGCTTTAGTCTTTTGTTGCTTTGTTCTTAATTTAGGTGTTTTGAGTAGCTTATTTTGCTTTCTATTCTACATTTTGGTAGTTTCCCTATTTTCCTTGCAAGCATCCCTTCTTTCTTTTATGTTCTTTGACTCTATTTCCCAATGGACTAGGCACTAGTCTTTTGACCAAAAATGTTGGATTCTTTATGTGCCTTTCATAAACATAGTCCCCACTCAGAGAAAATATTAGTTGGTGTTTTAACCCCAATTTTTGGACCTCAAAACTCAGTCCCCTTGATGTCCTTTTCTTGGTTTTCTTTGATTATCCTCTAATCAATATTGAAATGTACTTTATGTAGTCTTGTTTTATGAAAGAAATGTTCATAATAGTGAACCACAAAAAACATGTGCCAAATTTGAAGCCATCTCACTAGCTTTATAGAATTCTTAAACTAGTATCACTTTGTGTGATTTGAATTGGTTCAAAAGTTCAAAGGTTCAAGGTTTGATCTCAAAATCAGGTTCATCAATTCAAGGTTTCAAGTCTGAGTTTCTAGAATCAAAATTTAAGCCACAAATTCATAGGTCCATCTTGTTGGGTCTAAATGCAGTTTCACTAGTTTAGAAAAATGTGGATTTAGAATTTTGATGATAAAATAAGTTTAGATTCAAGGTCAGAGTTTGGGGCTTTTTTTAATGGCTCAAAGATTAGGTTAAGGTCCATTTTCACTAGTAAAAAATGCAAATAAATGTCCAATATTTGAACTACAATGTACAAATCCAAAAACTTAAAGTTCATAATTAAACACCAAGTTCGAAGGCTCAATTTCTACCATCCCAAGGATGAAAATTCTTTAGTTCCCAATTGAGTTTAGTTCCAATGTTCAAAGTTCTAGGGTTGAATTTTTGAATTGGGTTCAAACTATTAGAATGCAAATTCAAAGATATTCAAGTTCAGGTCAAAGACATGGTAATTTTTTCCAAAAGTAGAGATCAATATAAGCCCATGGTTCAAAAGCACATAATTGGTTCAAAAGACCAGATCCATAGATTTGAAAATGATAGTTTAAATTCAAGTTTCATGTGCTAGAGTTTTGCATACAGTTTTGAACCCAACTAAAGATTTTCAATTGCAACCCAATTCAAAATTATTGCAGACTCAAATTCAAAACTTTATCAGATTGTTGTTAGTGAGTCCTATGTAATATTTTCATAACTAATAATAGTATCTGTTAGTCAATTGGGACTAGATATTGATACTCAATTCAAAACTAATCTAAGGGGTATTGGGTTCTTTTATTTTGTTTCCATGTCCAGAAATAGGTGACATCAAACACATAGGGCATCACACTACACCATGTGAAATTGTTCATCGATACATGTGAGACATTTGAAAAAATGTCAATGGACAAGTTGAACATGGTACTTGAACTAGGTGGGAAAGAGTGTAAAAATGCATGAAACCCATAGCCATGGCATGGTTTCTCTAATGGATTGAGCTAAACCCATGAGGAATTGAAAATATTTTGAAGGTGATCAATAAAGAAGTTAAAAGATCCCAATGGCATCACTTGGTAACTGAAATGCTAGTTTGAGAAAATACCCAAACCCATTGAATTTACCCTTTCAATTTCACAAATTTTATTAATATGTAGAGCAAGGATGTAGGTTCTTGGTTGTGAGTGCCCTTAGGTTGAATGAAGAAAGTTTTCTAAGAATGAACTCAAAAAGACACAAGTCAAACTAACAACTGAAGTTTAGTAACCTTCTTCCAAAAAAAGAATAGCTAAGAATCAATGTTCATCATAGTCTTGGTGGAAAATATTGTCTCATTATACATTACATGTGGTGATGAAGGTAAGCCTTGATAGTGCATTTCCCCAACAAATTACTTAAGACAAATGGTGAAGGTCATGGCTTTCAGGTACCATGGGAGTTTAACTTGAGGCCTATATCACAATAGAGGCTATTGCATCAATATTGAAGGAGCTTGCAGTCACCATCGAGCACAAGTGGAACATAGACATGATTTAGGATAAAACATCAAGCAATCTAGCAATATGATAAGTGGATTCAAATGGAACTAGTTGCCCATCGAGTCAAGAAACTTGTATTCTAATGGTTTAAGACATGCATCAATGAATTATTCCAATATTGTGTGGTTCAAACAATTGTTGTCAGGTATGAAGGAGAAGATCAAGGACCCAATTGTTATCTTCTATGATAACACCATTACAATCAATATATCCAAGAACCTGAAGATACATACCATGACCATGCACCTTGTAATAAAATATCATTTCTTGAGAGAATTAATGAAAGGGAAGTAGGTGAGATTGGAATATGTGAATACAAAAGAATAGATAGTTGAACTATTCACCAAGCCATTACCTAAGGATGTATTTTTGTATCTAAGAGGTAAGCTAGGGGTCATTCCCCTGTTTGAACCTCACTAATCAGATTTTAGTGATACATTAACCAAGTATATTGAAGATAAGTCAAGTTGATACAACATTATCAAAGAAGATTGTACATGAATTTGCACATCAAGTACATAAAAACTACATTAATTGTTGTCTTTGGCATGAGATGTCAAAGAGGGATAGTTTGTTTTCATATATTAGAGAATTTTTTTTTAATGTTTGAGATGTCAAAGAGGGATAATTTTTCATATCATAAACTTTGAGTTGATATCAAAAAGGGAGAGTTTGATGTTAGAAGGAGATATTACAATCACTATAATCAGAGATTGATTATAGAGGGAGTCCACACTAATAAAGGGAGTTCTCAAAGATGAAAATCAGAATGAAATTAAGGATATTATCCTTACTTCTATTTTTCTTTGAAATTTCTATTTATCATGAAATTTTGTGTTGTCATCAATGCCAAAGAGGGGGATTGTTGGATATAATTATTCAATTATATGTTTCCTTTGATGTTACACTATTAAAAACAATAGTCCACAAAGATAACTAGTGGGGGGGGCCGGGGGGGTGGTGGTGAATTAGTTATTAAAAAATTGAAAACATTTATCCTCTTTAACACACTTAAGCATTCAACCAAAGTAAATAGAAAATATAAAGATGTAGATAAACAATTACACCATATGTGTTGACTAGTGAAATCCTTGATCAAAAGGAAAACCCCAGTGAGAATGATGCACACAAGATGATGTATTAATATAAATATTCCTTGTTAGAGGATGGACCCTGTTAGGAGTCTATTACAAAATTTAGTACAAAGAGTCCCTAGTCGGAGACTTTGAATCCCTGTTAGGAGATTCCAACCCTATTAGGAGTTGTGGAAGATAGTTGAACCCAGTGCTCAAATAGCTTTAGGAATAGATCAATGAACCCACTATCCAATTGACCTTAGTACTTTTCCTTTCAGAATAAAAAATGTGAAACAAGCTTTTAATTCTTCCTTTATCTAGTATGTTGGGCTTCTTCTCCTTCACACCATTGAATCGGATCTAGAACTTTGTACTTAGTAACAATAACCCTTAAAGTCATGACATGCATTGGTAAGTCACTCTACTCTACTACTCAATAATTCACAAGTCTTATATGTTCACTATATATGTTAAACACAGAAAACATCTTTCCTTTATACCATGCTCAATAATAAATCCTTGAGTCAGCTTCCCACTTAATTATAATATGTTAATTAAATGAATACACATTTAATTAATGCTATCAAATCATAATTATAATCAAACTTTCACACGTGTGGCTTCTGTACATGTGCACTCTCTAACATCATCAACAACTAGTATATTGTCTCTAGTTAACTATGGAACCTTTCACTATATTTGTGAGGAACTGTAGAAATCACATAATAAGAACTACTTTCCTAATACTATGTTTCCATACAATTTTTTGTAGATCAAACATATCTTCCATACACTATCAAATTAGGTTTTGCACACTTGCCTTTTTAACAAAGACATACTATAGTATACACTAGAAACTGCACATCATCAGATAAGTAATATAATTTTCTTAATAAAAAAATCATAGTTTGCTGCTCTATCAGTCTTTACAAACTTATTACTATGTTGTCATCAATGAAAAACATAGTCATGAATGCATCATATCAATGTTTTTCAATTCTCCCCCATAGCATCAACATTCATGTTAACAATCTCCCCCTTTGGCATTGATGGAAAAATAGATGAAAAACATCTAAGTTCCAAGAATACCAAATATACATCTTCTTCATCATGTTCTGTTTCTTCCAAATTGAACTACATAGAATTTTTTTCATGTCACTCTCTCCCCCATTGATATCAATGTCAAAATAATGCACAAATGGTTCAATTGGTTGAACATACAAGGATTTATCAGCATGACCACAAGCCGATTTTTTGCTTTACAACTTTTGTATATAAATCCAAAAATAACTCAAAGTGTCTAGAGACACCTTTTCATACCAATTACCATTTACCAAGAGTCCTTCATTGACTCTATTCATCACAGATACTCCCCCATTGAGGAAGCATCAACATTCTATCTAGTCTAATAATGGTGCTATGTTCCTTGGACTAATGCACTTTTGCATCTTTTATTCTAAAGTAGGTAGGACCATAACCTCAAGCATACCTCTCAAGTACTCAAATGTGTCCTTTGGTAAGGCCTTTGTAAAAATTTCTACAATCTATTCCTTAGTGTTCATATACTCTAGTCTAATATCTTTCTCTGCAACTTTCTCTCTCAACACATGATACTTTATAGAGATGTGCTTAGTCTTAGAATATAAAATAGGATTCATAGACATGCTTACTATACTTGTATTATCATAGTAAATAATAATAAGTTCTTTGAATGTAATTCCAATATCCTTCATCATCTATTTCATCCATATAACTTGATTACAAGTGTTTGTTGTTGTAACATATTCTGCCTCTATAGTACTCTATAAAGTGTAATCTTGTTTCTTGCTGAGCCAAGAAACTAATCTTCCACCAAGAAAGAATGCTCCTCCACTAGTGCTTTTTCTATCATCCATATCTCCAACCCAATCAACATCAGTATAAGTGCAAAGAGTAAAATGTTACTTTTTTCATACCAAATTCCATAATCAGTTGTCCCTTTTAGATATTTGAATATTCTTTTTATTGTTGTATAGTGATATTATTTAGGATTAGCCTAAAATCTTGCCACTATTCCAACCACATTAGCTATATCTAGTATACTATGAGATATTAGGCATGGTTCTTCATTGATTCTATTAGAGTTAAGGTTTATAACCTTTAACTCTTGCATAGTAAATGTGTTAGCACCTTTTACCTCATGGTAAAGTAAAAGGCTATTTCATGTTTACCTCTTAAGATTTAACTATCTGCATAGTGAATTGGCACTCAACATTTAATAGTGCCAAGTTGCATTATTAAATGTGTCCACTCTATGAGTGGATGACTCCTTCCACCTTGTGAGTGGATGATTCACTCCACCTTATGGGTGGATAAGTCACTCCACCTTGTGAGTGGATGAGTCACACTACCTTATGAGTGGATGAATCACAACACTTTGGTGTAGGGGTGAAATCCTTTGTAAGGATTTTCATACCTTGCATTTTTTCAACACAACACAATACTTGTAATTTGTTTTTCATTAAAAAATTTTGAATTGTTGAGAACTCTTTGTGTTCACACTTTGAATTCATCCATGTAGCTAAGTATTTTCTATCAAATTATCATCTCGGGCTTGTCGAGTTATTTTCTTGTCAACTCTAACATGGTATCTGAGTAAGGGATCCAATAGCTACTTGCTCATGTTTGATGAATCTAGAGCAACTATGCAGATTTGGAAGCTTCAACATTTTTTGGGTTAGATTTGTGGAGGAGCTATTTTGTGGCAACCAATATTTTTTTGGAAGGGGCATTTTTTTCTATGACATGCTAATGTCATCATGATATCATCACAGTGGGATCCACTATCACATGGATGCACTATCAGCATCCAATCAAAATTTTTTACACTAGCACACACATTTTTTCTATGACATACTAATGTTAGCATGACATCATCATTGTGGGACCCATCGCCACATGGATGCACTGTTAGCATCTAGTAAGCATCCTATTTGTTAATCCATCACTGCCACTTAGGATGTCATGTGGAAATCCATTTTTGCCCCGATGGTCATATGGCCATCAAATTTGATATAGTGGCATGCTGATGTCATCATGACATCACCACTACATCACCCACCTACAAGCCTTTAGACCATTTTTAGACTTACTATTGATTTTTTTTCCATAACTTGAGCATATAGACTCCATTTTTGGCAAACAAAATATCATTGAAAAGCTAGTTCTAAGAGCTATCCATTGGTGTAGGTTTCTTGGGATTTTGATGTTGTTTGATTGATTTTTTTAGTAGTCAACTATTGAGGTTCTATTTTCTACTTTTGTAGGCATAACATGAGCATTTGAACTCTATTCTATGAAAACATTATATCACTAGAAAGCTTGTTTTCTATCATTTCCAGTGATGTTGGTTGTCCTTCATGATTCTTCTCTAAATTTATCTCTTATTTTTTTGCGTTTTTGCAAACTAGGGGATAACTTATGTGTTACAAGTTTGAGGATCGTTGTTTTAAGTTATGATGCCTTATTGTGGGATATACTTTTTGTTGTATATGCCTTATGCTTTTTCTGATCTTTGATGAGACATTTTGTAAGTTTTTTTTTGCATATCACACTGATATAAAGTGCCACTCTTGCATCTATATTCTTGTTCAATTGTTTGCCTTGTTTTGCCTTCTGATTTGAGCAGTGTCATCTAAAGACACTCATGCAGATAACTATATTCTTGGGATCTCTCTTCTTGTGCCACATTGTACATGCACTATGCATGATAAAGTGCCATGGGGGGGTTGATGTTTTTCCTTTGTTTACCATCTTCCGTTGTCCATTAAGTGTCCCTTCCAAGACATTAGCCTCATGATGTGTATAAGATTGATCACCTCAGTACACACAAATATATCTTTTGTGCATCATGATCATGGTTCCTTGACATGGATTTCTATTGGTGCACTTTCTCATTTTCCTATCACCTCACCCTTCTTAGCATTTAGGGGGGGATTACACTATTGGTTTCTTATGCTTCCTTGGTTTGAATTGGAGTGAACCATGTATTCAGTACTTGTTCCTATGTACTCGACAATTGAAATGGCTAGGTATCTATGCATTCTAGTGAGATGGAACACTTACCATATGGATACTCTTCCTATTCATTCCTATTTTGGATGAAGATTTCTATGTTTGATTGATCACCTCTTTAGGCTTTGGTATTTTATGCAATCTATATCTTTGATTTTAGTTGTTTACCTTTTTGTGCCTCCTAATTCTAGTAGTGTCATCAGAAAGCACTCAGATAGGGGTAAGTGCACCAAGTTGTGGTGCCAAAAGGGGGGTAAGTGGACACCTTTTTTCTAAAATCAGAAATTTCTAAACTCAACAAGAATTTGAAGATAGTTAGTCTCAAAATTTTAAGATATGAAAAAAACAAAAGTAGAAGTCATTTGAATCTAGTTTCTAAACTACTTTTTTTTCAAAATGGTTTAGTTTTATGTCTTGAAAAAGAGGGTCACAGAAAGTGTTACTCTTTATTCCAAAAAAACATAACATAGTACAAAGTGTGCCCCCCCAAAATTTTAACATTTTTTTGAAATTCTTTAATCGCTCTGGTCAAAAGTTACTTAACACTATGTAGTTTATCCCAGATTTTTGGAGTAATTATATAATGTGTATTTTTTTAAATAAATTTTTTAACTAGATACATCCCAAAAAATGTGAAATATTTGTGTGCTCCCCCTAAAAATGATTGAAAACTAATCTAAAATCTAAAATTCCTCTTTTTCAAACTGTGTAGAATGGAGTTTAGTTTCTAAAAAACTAAGTTGTTGCTAAAATTTGATGAACAAACTAAAATCTACAGCCCAATTAGTACATGTTGGTTTTTGACAAAAAATGGACATACATTCAAAATAAATTATAGATGGAAGGTTTGAAATTGTTTAAATTAAAATTAAATTATATGGTTATATAGCTAACACAGAGACCTACAATGTCATGTAACCTAGTCTTATCAATGCTCAACCACAAGGAATCTTGAAGGAGAGCAGACAAGAAAAATCAATCATTTTTTGTATATTTATAGCAAAACACGTCTCAAACCAATTTATAGACTCCAAAAATTTAGGTTGGATCTTCAAGGAAAAATCAAGCCTTAGGCTTGGTAGAATGCAATAGTTTGAATAGCATGTACACCCTATAGTGTGAATACCCTATACTGTACATGCACTATTTAAAGCTTTTTAAATTTGGGTCTCAATAGCGCATATATGCTATAGTGCACACACAATATTGAGACCTAAATAGTGCATAGAGAGGGAAGAAGAACACAAAGCAAGAGAAAGAGAGATGGGGAATGGATTCTTGTGTGTGTGTGTGTGTGTGAGAGAGAGAGAGAGAGAGAGAGAGAGTAGGGGATGGGAGAGGGGAGAGAGAGTACGAGATTGGAGAGAGAGAAAGTGAGAGAGAGTAGGGGTGGCAGAGAGAGTATGGAATGGGAGAGAGAGGAAGTGTTAGAGAGAGTGGGGGTGGAAAAGAGAGAGTAGAGGATGGGAGAGAGAGAGAGAGAGAGATTGAGAGTAGGGGATGGGAGAGAGAGGAAGTGTGAAAGAGTGAGTAGGGGTGGCAGAGAGAGTATGGGATGGGAGAGAGAGATTGAGAGTAGGGGATGGAAGAGAGAGGAAGTGTGAGAGAGTGAGTAGGGGTGGCAGAGAGAGTACAAGATGGGAGAGAGATTGAGAGTAAGGGATGGCAAAGAGAGTAGGTAGTGAGAGAGAGAGAAAGCAAGGGAAAGAGAGAGGAGGAGGAGGAGAATGGAGTGTGTGAGAGAGAGAGTAGGGCATGGGAGAGAGTGTGAGAGAAAGTAGGGGTGGCGGAGAGAGAAAGTAGGGGATGGGAAAGGGGAGAGAGAGAGTAGAGAATGGGGGAGAGAGAGTAGAAAGGGAGAGAGAGAGAGAGAGAGATAGAGAGAGAGAGAGAGAGAGAGAGAGAGAGGAGTGATCCCACAATAATGGGTTCAACTTTTTGACCAATTTTGACACTGAAATCAATATTTTTGCAACAAACGTCATGTTCAAGTGACTATATCTCCAAAACTATAAATAATTTCAAGATGACATAAACAAGTGATTTTGAGTACTTTGTTCCTACTTTGTAACCATATTTTTTAATTTTAAAAAAAATTATTTATGTCAATTTTTTTTATCTCCTCCGAAAAGTGGTACATGATAAAATTCAATATTTTAAAAAGTGATAGTCCGTTTGACACACATAAATTTTTTTCTAAAAATGATAATGAAGTAATTCTTTTGACGTTAGATTTGTAACATCAATATCCAAAGGATACATTTGGTTTGATTTATTTTGGTTGAATATTGTATAGTTTATGAAGTTTTGAAGTGACATGAACCGTAATTCCGACATACATTCCATTTGACACAGATAATTTGAAGTCAATTTATCATAAACCATTTTTTTTTTAATAGAAAGGTATCTCAATAAGCCAGTTCCTCCATATTTTTCAAAAAAAATTTGACCTAATTTACTAATTTTCTCGAGGTGTCAAAGTCGGTTGATGTTCAATAAGTAATGAACCTATAATGAGTTAAACTCATATTTGAAAGTCTTAATGATTAAATTATGTATTAAAATAGTAGTCATTGGAAAGCTTGCTCTGAGCAGCACATTTTAACATTTTAATATTTTATAGTAGGAGATCATTCTCCTGCAATTTTGGAAGTCAAAAGAGCAAAAAAGAAAAAGAAAAAAAGGTTAAAAGTTTTGTGATTTTGCATGTTCACATGAATGTATGTTCGCGAACATATTTATCACATATGTTTGCACGAACATATGGTAAACTCAATTTCCTATTTTGCAATTTTTTTCATTATTGTTCGTCCCACTAAAGTGGAACCCATTATTGTGGGTTCACCCAGACAATAGGCAATAGAAGAGGGAGTGGAAGAGGGAGAGAGAGGGGGGTTGGGAGTGTGTGTGAGAGATCTAGAGAGTAGGGGATGAGAGAGGAGAGATTGGGGGGATGGGAGTGTGTGGTTGTGTGAAAGAGAGAGATTAGGAGAGGGGAGAGGGTAGAGAGAGAATAGGTGGTGGGAGACAGAGTGGGAGAGGGAGATAGAGGGGAGCAATGGGAATGTGTGGTAGGGGATGAGAGAGAGAGAGAGAGGAAGTGTGAGAGAGAGTAGGGGTGGTAGAGAGAGTATAGGATGGGAGAGAGAGATTGAGAGTATGGGATGGGGGGAGAGAGTACAAGATGGGGGAGAGAGAGAGATTGAGAGTAGGGGATGGGGGAGAGAGAGAGTAGGTGGTGGGAGATGGAGTGATAGAGGGAGAGAAAGAGAAAGAGGAAGATGGGAGTGCATGTGTGTGAAAGAGAGATAGTAGGGAATGGGAGAGGGGGGGAGAGAGTAGCTCAAGAGAGAGAGAGAAAGTGTGGGGATGGAAATGTGTGTAAGAGAGAGAGAGAGTAGAGGATGGGAGAGAGTGTGAAAATGTGTGAGAGAGAGAGAGAGTGGGGGTAGTAGATAGAGTAGAGAGTGAGAGTGACAGAGAGAGAGAGTAGGTGGTGGGAGAGGGAATGGGAGAGGGAGAGTGAGTGAGAGATAGAGTAGGGGATGAGATAGGGGAAAGAGAGAGTAGGTGGTGGGAGAGGGAGTGGGAGAGGGAGAGAGAGGGGGAATGGGAATGTGTGTAAGATAGAGAGAGTAGGGGATGGGAGAGAGTGTGAGAGTGTGTGAGAGAATAGGGGGTGGCAAAGAGAGCTCCTATAGAATGGGAGAGAGAGTAAGAGTAGGGGATGAGAGAGAGAGTAAAGAGAGAGAGGGAGAGAGAGAGCAGGCAATGTGAGAGGGAGTGGGAGAGGGAGAGAGAGGTGGGATGGGAGTGTGTGTGAGAGATCTAGAGACTAGGAGATAGGAGAGGAGAGAGAGGAGGGATGGGAGTGTGTATCTATGAAAGGGAGAGTAGGAGATGGAAGAGGGGAGAAAGAGTAGGGATGGGGAGAGAGAGTCGGTGGCGGGAGAGAGAGTGCGAGAGGGAGAGAGAGGGGGGGAATGGGAATGTGTGTAAGAGAGAGAGTAGGGAATGGGAGAGAGTGTGAGAATGTGAGAGAGAGTAGGGGGTGGTAGAGAGAGATTACAAGATGGGAGAGAGAGAGTGAGAGAGTAAGGGATATGAGAGAGTGAGAGAGAGAGAGTAGGGGATGGGAGAGAGTGTGAGAGGGAATTGGGGATGGGAGAGAGAGAGTAAGACTAGGGGATGGGAGAGAGAGTGAGAGAGATAGTAGGTAGTGGGAGAGGGAGTGTGAGAGGAAGAGAGAGAGGGGGGGATGGCAGTGTGTGTGAGAGATCTAGAGAGTAGGGGGTGGGAGAGGAGAGAGAGGGGGGATGGTAGTGTGTATCTATGAAAGAGAGAGTTTAGGGGATGGGAGAGGGGAGAGAGAGAGTAGAAAATGGGAGAGAGAGAGTAGGTGGTGGGAGAGGGGGAGAGAGGGGGGATGGAAGTGTGTTTAAAAGAGAGAGTAGGGGATGGGAGAGAGTGTGAGAGAGTGAGAGAGAGTAGGGGGTGAAAGAGAGAGAGAACAGGATGGGAGAGAGAGTGAGAGTAGGGGATGGGAGAGAGTGTGAGAGAGAGTAGGAGGATGGGAGAGAGAGTGAGAGTAGGGATGGGAGAGAGTGTGAGAGAGAGTAGGAGGATGGGAGAGAGAGTGAGAGTAGGGGATGGGAGAGAGTAGAGAGGGGGAGAGAGAGAGATAGTAGGTAGTGGGAGAGGGAGTGGGAGAGAGAGGGGGGATTGGAGTGTGTGGGAGATATCTAGAGAGTAGGGGATGCAAGAGAGAGGATGAGAGAGAGTAGGCGATGGGAGAGGGAGTAAGAGAGGGAGAGCAAGAGAGAGTAGGGGATGGGAAAGAGAGAGTAGGGAATGGGAGAGGAGAGAGGGTGAGAGAGAGTAGGAGATTGTAGAGAGAGAGTAGGTAGTGGGAGAGGGAGAGTGAGAGAGAGTAGGGGATGGGAGAAGGGAGAGAGAGTAGGGGGAGAGAGAGAGAGTAGGGTATGGGAGAGAGTAGCCTGAGAGAGAGAGGGGGGATGGAAGTGTGTGAGACAAAAAGAGTAGGGGATGAGAGAGGTGAGAGGGTGAGAGAGTAAGCAGTGGGAGAGGGAGAGAGAGTATGGGATGGAAGAGGAGAGAGAGTAGGGTATTGGAGAGGGGAGAGGGGAGAGAGAGCAAGAGAGAGTAGGGGATGGCAGAGGATAGAGAGTGAGAGAGTAGGGGATGGGAGAGAGAAAGTGAGAGAGTAGGTGATGGGAAACGGAGTAGGAGAGGGAAAGTGAGAGAGAGAGAGTAGGGGATGGGAGATGAGAGAGAGTAGGAAGAGAGAGACTAGGGGATGGGGGATGGTGGGATAGGGAGAGATGTGTTTTGACATAGTGCATACATGCTCTATATTGCATACATGATATAGTGTGTACATGCTCTATAGTACATACACACTATACTGCATGCCTGTTATAGTGCGTACATGCTCTATACTGCATATGCACTATGTAAAATCACCAAAAAATAGTCATAAAGCAATTTTGGGTCCCTTTTGATCCATATTTTTCTTTTTTTCTATTGTGCATTCTTTTATTTTGACAAAAAACATGGGTTTTAAGCTGTTAGAAGTTAGCAAGCACTATTTGAAGACTTTTTGAAGCTAGCAAACACCAAATTCAATCATTGGATACACTATTTGAAGGATTTTTGAATATTATTTCTATAGAAAAGGTTAGTGCAATCCTTTTTAAATATTGTTTGTTGATATATAGAGACAAATTTGATTATAATTTGATATGTTGTTTAATATATAGTGAATTAATTGAAATTTGTATGTCTGAATGAAATGTTATTAGAAATGATTAGAAATTTGACAATTTGTTTGATATATATTGTGTATTCATTGAAATAATTGAAATTTTTATATGTATTTGAATGATTTGTAATTTACTAATTGTAAGTAATTCAGATGTTTGAATAATTTTACATGTAGAAATCATTATCATGCCAAGGAAGAAACCAAAAACTCAAACAAATGAAGATAGGGAGAGAGGTTCTGCAATTAAAAGAGATAAAATAAAACTACTACGTGAACAAAGAAAATTGCAAAGAAATAATGAAGAATTGACTTTCGAAGAGGATCAAGAACCACCAATACAAAGAAACAAAGAGGAAGAATTGGAAAGGCAAAGAGAATGAATCAGACTATTACACTCAAAAAGACAACTGAATTGTAAAGCTTCACCATCTTCCAATGTTGGAGTCATATCAACCTCTCATGTTGAAGAGACACTAATTTTTAGATCCAATGATTTACACACTCCATCATGTCATGTTGAAGGCACAACATCAACATATCAAGTAGGTGATATTCCATCTTTTGCATGTTATTTCCAAGGCACATCATCTTTGATTCAAGGTACACAATACACTCAACCCTATGTTGAAGGTCAAAATGTTGAGGGAATGGAAGAGATTATAACACCTTCTAGAATTCATTTTAGAAGACCAAAATATTTGATTGATATTGGTACTAACATTTTGAAATCAATGCCTGACAAGATTAGCAAGAGTACTTGTCAAAGAAAAGTTAATAGTATGTGGAGATTACTTTTTGAAGAATTAAATATTATAAGTCAATGCCAATTATTTGTTGAAATGATGAAGAATTTGAAATTTAGGTCTATAATGAAGATTCTTAAGCCAAGAATGATGGACGATTCAAATGAAAAAAGCATTGTAAAGAATCTAATGAGTGCTTATAAAAAAGTGGGTTCTAAATCACACACCAAAGATAGTAATATCACAAGATGAGTACTTACATTGACAATAGTAAGTACCCAAATGAAGAAAGCTCAACTCATGAGAAAGACAAGAAAAACATTGAAAATTGGTAGAGGTACTCTAAGGAGAGACATGCTAAGGCATGAGAGATTGGAAGATCCAACAAAAAATGAGTTATGGACATTTAGCAATAGACTACAATGAAAGGATAAAGAAATTAGTGAAGCTTTAAAATCATTGATTGAATATTTTTGAAAAAATAACACACATGTTTCCCCTAATCAAGAAGATGCTGTAAGAAGGAGGATTAGTAGCCAAAATCATGACCCACATGTGAAACATTTTTTGGACTCAACTTAGACACAATTTTTTGCAAAATTTATTGGTATGTATCCTCAAATTTGAATAAGTCAAATATTTTTTGAGATGGGTAAACCTTTTTATGTGAAGATAAATCACACATGCACAACTTCTTGTTGTAAGATGCATATTGAATTTTCTAACCATTTTGATGTTTTTAGGCATGTGTGTGTGTGTGTGTGTGTGTGTGTGTGTGTGTGTGTGTTTGCATTTTGAGTTTGTTTTGCAGGATTGTGACATGAATGAGCCCCCAAGATCTTCAAGGGAATTCATATCCAACATTTTATGTGAAATATGAGACAACGAACAATTTTACAAGACATCATGCTTGGATGGTACATGTCTATTTTATAGTTCTTTGCAACTTTTATCAACTTGACATAATATGAATAGTACACATACAATTGGAAAAAAAAATAGTAGATTATGAAAAATTTAAGATAGTGACATATGCTCTAAAATATGGGAAACAAGGTAAAAGATGTGATTAGTCATTGAAAAGATTCCAATGTATGAGTTCATGAATATTTTTTGTGAAAAGATTATTTATGAGTATGCAAAGCATACACATAGAGCTTGATGGCTAGATTTGCAATTCAAGTTGTGCAAGGATACGTTTCCACTAGATACCATTGTTTTGGTTGTAGACTTTGCAGAGAACTACACACTACAACCACAAAATGAGGTGCAAGAAAAGTATTATACTTCTCAATAGGTTTCCATATTTTTTCACATAACATTCATGCATTCACCTACAAGTTCAGAGGATGACAAGAAGATTTTGAGGGAGCACCATTTTTACATCAGTGATGATCGATCACATTCTACAAAGTTTATACATGGTTGTTTTTAGCTATTTTATGGAGATTTAGCTACCAAGGGCATAACATTTTGTCAACAAATTATTTGGTTAGACAATTGTGCATCTTAATTCAAGAATGCATGGATGTTCTATTGGCTAAGCAAGATGTATAGGTTGTGTAGAGTTCAATATATGTGGAATTTCATAGAGGTTGGTCATGGAAAGGGAGAGCACAATGGTGTAGGTACATGCATCAAAAGTGTCTTAACTCATAAAGAAATAAAGTACAAAGATGGAGCAATATTGATAGATGCAAAATTCATCATCTAGTGGTGTAATGCTACAATGGGTCCAGGAAAGGAAGGTGAGTCTATAGTTTGTAGATTTTTTTGGTTGATAGATAATACTAACATTGCACCATATGAGGATTGTTGCACACTAACAGGATCCAGTGAGTTGCACTCTTTTACAAGTGCTGATGCAGGTTCATGGAGTATTCACACATGAAAAATGACATGCTATTGTCCATCATATGCAAAGGAAAATTGGGATGACTGTGAGTCAACTAAATGGGTAGACAAATGGGATATATGGGTTTTGGACCCAATTGATGCCTATTGTCCCCCACAAGCACTAGAAATGGTAGAGATGGATTCATCTATTGACTTTGATTGCTTGTCTGATCTAGTGCAACCTAGTAATATATATATTTATATATCTTTTCAATTTCAATATTTAAACTTTATAACTTTTACCTAAGTATTTTCTAAATTAAGGACTACATTTTGTACATTTGTCACTACAGGCCATGTTTTTTCTATTATTGCACCTAAAGATAATGAAGAAGGGAAAAATTATTATTTGTGTCATTATGCCCAAGCCAAACAAAAATTGGATCACTCGATTATAGATGGTGAAGGTTTAGATTATCATATCGATGTAGTGGTTGTAATTGGCACATAGCTTAGACAATGTTCTATGAAGAACCTTAACTTGTGGTTATTTGAGGATTGGTAAACAAAGAGGAAGGTTCTTCATTATTCAAACTATGTTGTCATATCAAATAGCCACTTCATAAAATATGGTGGAAAATCACATAATAAGATTCTTTGAAAAGTTCATGAGTTAGACCACAAGGCAATACTTGAGACATTAATATGTAGAGCAGATCTAGTTGGATCATTAGATTGAATAGAGAGAGAGAGAGAGAGATCAATTGGATCCAAATACAATGTTGCAACCTCTCCCCTAAGACTATCCACATGACAAGGTGGGTATTTTTATTATGTGTAAGTGATGAGATAAGTTTAAATTACAAATTTTATGTTTTGATTTGTTTAGAATCTAGATACATTATTTGAATTTATATTAGATTCTTTAATAGGACCAATTTTTAGATTAGTCATTTGAATAAGTGAAAGTTTAGAATTTGTTGTTAAGAATAAAATGAAATGAAAGAATATGAAAATTGTTAGAATGTGAATGCTTTGAGATATAAAGTCATGATTATGTCCATGTAACCAGAAACTTCAAACTGGCAAAAGTAAGCATACAATGGGAGAAGTTTCCAAGACTCGTCAAGTCATTTAGTAGGCCATTTGATCATTGCTAGAAGCTTAAACAAATAATTCTTTTGATTTGGAACATTGTTACCAGTAATAATATTATGGCTAACATTCTTTTATCTTTTATTTGTTTTGACATCTGTAATTATTTTAGATTAACTCCAAAACAAATGTATATCTAAATCATAAACTTATAAAACCCATCTTATAAATTTTTAGATGTTGTATATTTGGAAGTGTTAAGACCAAAGTGTATGATCTTTGGTTCACTCCTAGTCACAAGATTCAAATTTTTAGCATATGTATGGGTTCGGGAGTCAAATCCTTTAAGGATGACCATAGGTTGTTATGTTTGTTCGCTCTTAGTCTCAAGATTTCAAGGTGGTGATTGTGTGGTGATTTTTAGCCTTCCTTTTTCCCTTTAGACCTAATCATGTTTATGTTCTCACAAGTTGGCTCAATCATATGTAGTTGATCTTTGCATCCAATTTTTCTTCCTAGAACTTTCTTCTTGTTCATGCTTGGGTACTTGGGTTCATTGAAAACCTTATGATCAGTATTAATCATGAGTCCATCCACCCAAACTTTCTAATCATCAATGAGATCTTGAATGAGGTATTTAAGTTTCATATAATTTAAGATGTTCAAAGGATTGAACAATTGGTTTTTTTCACTTCAATAAGTGTGTACCTCTACAAGGAGCTACTATGAGGGTTTTAAGACTCACCATACACAAGTATGACACAAAGCAATTTGACCCAAATCAAGGCTTTAAGGACAAGTTCCCTTAATTTGGGTAAAATAGTAATTTTATGGTTCTAGGCCTCACAAATTTCAACAAGGGCTAGAAACTACTTAGTCACAACCCACCTAAGCAAAATCCACCACTAGTTGTGTTGGTTTTTGAAAATGTTACAAGTTTTCAATTATCCCACTGAGAAAGTGACATATCTAGGGGCAGCTAACTCCCATTTTCAACATGTCATTTCAGACAATAGGCCAACTATAAGGCATGACCCTTCTTCTTCAGGCTCTTTAAAACCTAGGCGGGTGGACCTATAGATTCTTTATATGGTACCAGTTATCAAAGCATACACTAAATCTAATATGAAGCAGATAGAACCCTTATTTCTCCTAATAACTCATTAAATAATCATCAATCTATAGTAGCTAAATGCAAATCTAGGAATCTCATAAGCTGAGTGAGGGCATTCTATTATAGCTCTTCAACATGAAAGGGAAAAGTGTTGATTATTGATGTTGATATTCAACAAATCCTCAAACATGCAGCAATGAGAATAAATTGATCCTACACATGATCAGTGCCTAATCCATTGGGTAATTCCATGAATTGAAAACATACATCTATGACATCAGGATATATTTTGTATACCCAGACATTAGATCTATCTAATCACCTTGTGATTTAGACATCGGTGTTCATTCAGATCTCATTCTCACAAAATATCCTTGTCAACATAACCAGTAACCCTGTCAAACACATCAAGCATTTACTTGGCCCTTTGGTCCAACAACAAAATACATCAAACATACAACCTAAAAGGGATGCAAATGGGTCTCAGATCTTTGTTCCAAAACCACATAAGACTTATAGATTGCCGAGAGAAGAGATAAGAAACAGAATGAAGCTAGTAAAACTATTGCTCATATTTATTCATTTTCTTTGAAAATATACATTCAGGTGCATGAAATCAAAACATGAAACAACCTAACATCTTAGAACTATCTATATTATCATTACACTTGTTATTCACATAAGAGAAAAAATGCTGAAGGATGAAGGTGGAATCATAGATCTGGATCCAACAGAGTGATCTCCCAGAAGGACTGAAGATTTCCAACCCGCAATGGTCTCCCAGTAAAAAGAAACTAGAACCTCTACAATGGAAGAAAGAAAGAAAGATATAGAAGAGAAAGAATTCCTGAATCTGTTCTGAAGACAACAAGTGTCCATTTGAAATTCAATCCTGTGCAACTGAGTAACCTCTTTCTTCTTTCATCCCATCTGATCTGATTTTGTTTCATCATTATCTACAACTAATTTGCAAAATATCTCTGCTTAATGATGAAATCCTTTGTTGAGTCATTAAATAACTGATTTGCCTCATGAAATGCTAGTAAAATTTGAGATTTTACTGAGTGAACACTATCAGAATTTGACCCAAACTGCACTTCAACTATCTTTTAACCACATTTAAGTCATTTCTTCGCTAGAATTCAATTCTAAACTTTCATACCTGAATACGGTTACAATCTGGGAACCTAGGAGAAAACCTGGTATAGCTCGAACACATTGCTACCTGTACAAAATTTGACTCTAGAAATGGATAGCTTATCTTTTCCCAGTTTTGATAGTATATAACATTGCCTATTTCGCTTACCGAAAACCCCTCAAAAGTTGGTTTGAAAGAAAACTCCTCTGCTAGAACACTCAAGGTCTACAATTTTGAATTTTAAAATTTTTTGAAAAAATTTTAAAATTTTCTAAAGTCCAACTTTTAGAAAAATACCTCTTGGATTTAAAATGACTGAATGTCATTCTTTTAAGAAAATAATAAAAAATTATTATTTTATATTACTTTCAAATTTCCCTATCCTTCCAACTCGGGGTCAACCCATGTTTGATCGAGCCTTTCTACCATGTGGTAGCCTCTGATTGGCTGATCACTACTTCTCAAATGCCAAATCATCATTGGACGGGCCCATGCCACATGGCAGAAATCCACACTCCCACATTTTTAATGACCGTGCAACTTCTTTTTATGGGGAAGCACCAACCATCAGATCATGACACATGTCATGATCTGGTCGCTTCCTACCTAGGCCTACTTTGCAATGCCACTTCACCATGTGCGAGACCCACTGCCATGTGGTAGAAATCTGCTTCCCCACATTACTTAATGGGTGAGCAACTTAATTTTGCAGAAATGCACCCGTCACACGATCTTCCACATGGCATCATCTCATGCCTTGGCCGCCACATCAGTTCCTATGTAGGTTTGTTCAAAATTGTACATAGTTGACCCAGATGCCATTATTGGTGGGACCCTGCACATCACTTGGCCTTCACAAAAAGGTGCTTCTCATAAGACACCATATGCTTTGTTTGAAATTGTATTTAAAACCATGAAGATCTCCACCCATGAGGGATGTGGGATAAAACACTTTTACTAGTTTTTTCCCTCTATTCTCATAATCATCTCACAGATGAGACCATTTGGCAATGCCAACACTACCCACCTACCCTCATTTCCTCCAACACCCACAACATGTTTATGAGAAGTTTAACTACGAAAGTGAGGGCTTTAGAAAGTCTAATAGGTGGCTTCGTTCTAACAAAGCATGGGCTATGTTTCTTACGCTATGGCCTTTTCCAGTGTGTGTTCTATGTTCTTTGTATGGGATTTTACCTCCACTTTAATACCATGGGAGCTTCATTTTCTTATCTCGCGTGAGACTTCTGTTCATTCCTTTTAACAATGGTGGGAGGCTTGTTTCATAGCATCTCAGACTTCCTTGTACCCTTCCAAACAGAGGTGGTTTTTCTTTTATGATTTGCGGGTTCATGTGTGGCTTCTTATCTTATGTGACGTGTTTATCCTCTTTCCATTTGCGTGGGGCTGCTTTTTACACATGAGTTGAAACTTTTATTCTACTATGTCTTCTTTAACACTGTGACTTTTCCTTTGGACGTGGATTGCACCTCTATTTGTGCTGCTTGTTTTTTTAAGCCATGGCTTCTTTTAAATGTACCCAGCTGCCCTATTTTCTTGCTACACTCTCCTCTTGTGTGGGATTGCTCATAATCTTGAGTTATTTCTTACTAAAACCCACCTTGGGGTGCTCTGTGCCTTTTCTTGTCCGTGGACATTTTAAATTGATATGCTCTATTTTGTTTTTCATGTGAATAGCTTCACCTCTTTGGGCGGCTTCCTTTTAGTAGCCTGGGCATGAGTCTTCTTATTACATTTTTCTTTCAACCATTGTTTTGTTGACAGTTTGCTTTGATGTGAATCTTTTATCTTTGATTGCATTACCTATTCCTTCTAAAAACAATGTGGGCATCCTTTGCATGGGTTAATCTATTTCCAATGTTACATGGCTTTCTCTTTTCCTTGGCTCACGGTTTCCAACACTGAGCATCTTCTTTTTACTCACGATTTTGACTGCGTGGAGGCTCCATTGTTCTTGCTTTGAATTAGTCTTTAACATGGTCTGCTACTCTTTTAAAATATGATCCCTTGAAGATGCCATGGCTTGCATTATTAAGAATGTGGACACTCCTTTAATGGCGTGGATCTTCTTTGTTTGCAGGGAACGTTTCTCAAAGATTTTCTTGATGAAAGACAATTTTGCTATCAATTTTGATGTTGCATGAGGGTAAAGTTTGCTTCACATTTTCTTCCTTTGCCCTACCTAAAGCTTTTTTGACCCCCATTAAAATCATCACCTCACTGCACTCAGAGCCCTTTCTGCTCAACTCATGGCCAACTTAGATGCTATAATAGATGCTAAATTTGAGTATCTTTTCAGGTGGTAGTATGCATCATGTATTTGTAATAAACTCTGAAACTATTTTTGATGCAGGTCTGGTTGTCTTCAAAACATGCAAGTAGACAAAAAAATTCTTAACATATCCTATCAGCTCACTGAAGTCAGTCGGACCCCATGAGTGGGTTCGGCTAAATTTTTTTTTTTTTTTCGCACAAATAACACCTCAAACTGATCTATTAAGATCTTCAAACTGTCTGGCATCAAATTGGATCACAATTTGATCATTTAAAATTAATTTTATCACTTTCTTGCAAACTATGAATTTCATACCAAGAGGTCTATTGACTACCTTTGAAAACTAACCCAAACCATTGACCAAGCCTTGAAATTGAACACACTGAATCTTTGCTCCACATTCTTGCACCTTGTCAGATCTTGTCTCATGAAAAATTCCCAATCAAAAGATATTCAATGTCAAATTCGCCCTCTCAGATTTACCTGCAATAAAACATGTTAGAAAACAACAAACTGGGTTTGGATTTGGCTATGAAAATTGGGCAAATGAGCACATGGGAAGATGAAAACTGGGATATTTGTTCTTTGTCATGAGGACAGTATGAATCTGTGATTTGGGCTGATAAGGAATCATAGGGCGTAAATGGCAGATGGTCAAAGTGGACTACTCAGAATTTGCAGGACAGGAACATCAGTAAAACAACATTTTTTTGTGAATGGAATGACCTTGGAAAAGTGTGAAGACAAATTTGTCAGGACTTGAAAACTGACACACTTGTAGTATTTTCAAAGGAAAAGATAGGGGTATAATCCATTTGGCTTGACCAATCATGGACACAAAGATATGAGATCTTGAACACGGGTACTGATCAATTTGCAAATGCTAACACCAGTAAAAGGTCATAAATTATGTTTGGAATTGCATTTGAAAATTGATCAAATGGATTTTTCAAGACTTAAAAATTGAAACATAGGAAGTCTCTGATGTCTACCATGCAACGCAAAAGGAAATTTAGCATTTTGATCAACTAGGTCAAAGTTATAGCATGTCAAATAGGGCCTCCCAAAAAAGTGTGCAAAGTGCAAATGAATGAAAACAATAACTGACCAACTTTGAGGGATTCAAAACCTAATCAAACAAACTCAAAATGACTCAAAATTTGAAACATAGGTTCTCAAGTATGGATACTAGATACTCCCAAAGTGGTGAGTCATGACATAATTCTGGGTGCAAGATATTCAGGTGCAAACACAACCACCTGTCGCTATTTGACACTTAGGTGAAAATGCAAATTTAAGACTAGCTCAAAATAGGACTTCGCTAAACAACTTGAAATGATGTTTTAACTTCATGGAATAGGTAGACAGGCTGAATGAAAGGTGTTAGAAACATTGAACACCTCTGGGGCTTCAATGGAATAGCCAGGTACAACTAGGTACATATGCATTTTAAAAGCATTTAAGGGCTTGATTTCTCAAAATTTTAAAATGGGACTAACAAATGAAGCATGGAATTTTTTGTCCCAACAAGTTGCACTCCCAACAACCCACAACACAAATTGCAAGGAAGGACCTAGAATCCTATTATGTCTTCAATCCCTGATTTTGGCCACTAACTTCAAAACTTCCCAAAAGACTTAAGAAATAAATCACAATTTTGGATACCCTTTTTCAAGTTCTCTCAAACCCCAAAGTTTCAAAGATTGACTCCACTCTAGCATATCATAACCCTAACTAAGTCCACAGGCCTAACTAGCTAGGTTAGGCTTGGGTTTCAAAGAAATAGGTATGGGTGCATAGAACCAAAAATCCATGTCCGAGGTGTTCTCCTAACTCAAAAAAGGACAATTTTTTTGATCACCAAGTCCTTAAATTTTCTCCATCTCTTTATCTAATTCAGTCTCTTTAAAACTAGTTAAATACATGATGATATTTGACCTAGGGCTTCCTCCCAAAACTCAATGCCTTCAATTCTTGTTCCAAAACTACAAAAATCTTACAGTACACATCCCTAACTTGCTTCATACAAGTGGAGAAGAAATTCCACTGGTGGATCAACAAGTTAGGGCCATTTGAATGCCAAAACACTGAAATTGAGGGTTTCTCAAACTAGCAAGCTAATAAATTCGATTACTTTTGAAAGAGAAAGGATAAAAACTTCAAACCACTACCAAAAGCCTTCAGACACTTAGCATCAAATTTTAGATCAGAAAGGTCATCATCCACTCCTTATTCTTCCATATTGTACTTGCAAAATGTCAAGAAATTACACTGAAATAGGTACATTTTATTGATTTGAAAGCATGTTTACAATTGGTTCTTCCCTATTTATCTATTTTTGAAAGTCTCAAGCCTAAATAGGTTTTTTCCAACCATTTCACTCAACTATCAAATGGTTTGAGCTGTTGGGACTTCTAAACCAAAAAGTTGCTTAGCAAATTGTATTTTAAGCAACTTTTATCGCTATAGCAAGAAATATTGCATTTAAAATTAATTAATACTTAGAAACCTTATTAGGATTCCAAACCCTTGATATAGACCTAGAAAAATATGAAATGACTAACATATCATCCATTAGGACCAAATCATGCCCAAGGTTTATAAATACACCAAGTGGTCTTGGGTCCTTAACAAAATGGATGGGTCATAGGGAGATCATGAGATCTATCCCCTAACCTTATTACAAACATATTGATGAATGAAATTTATGTGCTCTACACCATACTTTTTAGTCTTATGACCCTTATTCCTATCATAGATGCAATAGTGATTGTCATTCCAAAATTTAGGCTTAACCTTGGGTACATAAGGTTTATAGTTGTATGGTAGTCTAATGATCTTATTCGATACCATAGTATTTAACACCAACTCAAGTGAGTCTCCTAAAGGTGTATAGGTGTGCTTAGATTTGGAAACCTATGATGGTTTACCTCCACTAAAGCCATTAGATTTGTTTGATTCAATATTCAATTGGAGAAGCATATTGTTTTGTAATTTGAATGTCAATGGTCATTGGTCAAGTTGATGTCGTTGGTCAAGTTGGTCACATTAGGCTCCTTCCTCATTTCTTCCATTTGTTTTATAAAAACTTCTAAAGGTGAAGGTTCCTCCTTTTTAATCAAGTTATCAACATTGAGGTTGTGTGGAAATTTTATTCCTTGAGAGAATAAGTGCACGAAGCATTTATCTTTTTCTTGATCCAAGTTCAATTTCATGAGCTTTTGTTAATATTTATCATGTTGAAATTGTAAAATCTCTTAGTGATTTCTGGATTTGGATCATTATCTTGTGAACCATGTCTAGTATGTTTTGACCTTTGGGGTGAAAGTGAACAATGTCTAGAAATTTAATTGGTAAATCCTTGAAAAAATTGTCATGCTTCTTCCATATAGCCTTAGGTCACTTTCTTTGGTGAAACTTATATCTAGTTGTAATTGGCATGAAAGAAGATACAATAATTCAATAGGAAAACTAGAATAGATTTTATTTTCAAACAAGGTTTGTAATATTTCCACTTTTCCAAAGTGATGATGTAAAAAGAGAAAAAGTGCATAAAATGTTTTCCTCTTGCATTTTTCTACACTTTTTTTATAACATCAAGAAAATAAATTAAAGATTCAGATACCCATTTCGCTTCTCTATAACATATCAAAAGATGAAGTATGATTTTTTTGGACCAAGTCTCTGTTACACTATGGGCCACTTTTTAGGCATAAAAACCCATTGATTTACAAAGGAACTATATAGAATAATTATCCCCCAACCATGAAATTTGGTAAAGTATCTTAATATGATCCTAAAGTGAGGATTCTTCAATTGGATTGAACCCATCAAATCTCTATATGTGCTTTTTATGAAACCCTCACCAAACAAGGCCAAAAACTAGGGCCTCTTCAAATCTAATCAAGAAATCACTTCTAGGACCTGTTAGTTGATCCTACAACACCATGTTTATGAGGATTCATTTGACTATTTTACATAAAACCATGGCCTCCTTTAGGTAGATCTCTCGCTGCTATACCTATAGCATCAAATTTAATGTATTTTCATGAGCCCAAGCACTACAAACTTGTCCAGTTGGATGATCATTGGTGCAAGGTGTTGGAAATTCATTTTGCACTAGGTCATTGATAGAAATCCATTGCATAATTCCTCTCTTGAAAAGAAAATCTTTTTAAGGATCCACCCCAAGGTTCAGTGTTTGTCTTATGATGCATCAAAATCCACTCAATAGAAGATAAATGTGAGTGTTCATGAGGAGGCCTTTGTTGGTTTTGAAAAAACATGTTTGTCTCAGAATCGAAGTAAATCTATTTGCTATCTCAAAATAACACACCAAAGAGAACAATATTTTTTGTATTTTGTATTTTTTTAATGAATGCAGCTCTAACAATGCAGCTATTATGAGGTCTTATTCTAATAGAGGGTTGGTAAACCAAATACTAAAACTGAAAGCAAATAACATAAAATAAAAATGACTTGAAATTGAAATTCTTAAATGGACACAAGCTACAGAACACAACATGCTATGTGTTAAACCTTCGAAGAAATCAGTAGGAAACTAATGAAAACATGAGCAGTACTTCCTAGAATCGATTGATGCAATCGTCGATGAGAAACTTTAATAATCATATGATATTTCACCTTTCATCAAATTGCAAGGCCACAAAAAGTACACTAATGCAAGAAAAAAGGCTATGCAAGCACAATCGGGTGATCTCTTCTCAATCTCATTACATCAACAAAATTCGTATAACTATAGCAAACACCAAAACTAAAAGATTGCACAACCATAAACAACACAATAAACCTTTCGCTCAATCACAATTTCTTGAATAAAATTCACAAAACAATAACACATTTAGGAAAGAATGACTACACTCCAAATAGAAGAACCAAAAGCATAATTTTATTTCATAATAATGACTACTCTTGTTACATTTTATAATGGGGTATTTATAAGAAATCATCTCCTCAATTTGTGAGAGTGAGAGATATCTTTTATGCAATAAAATGATTTTAAACAATAAAAATAAACTAAACATATACACACTAACAATTTAACTGTTGCTTAGAGGGACTCCATCTATATTTTATTCATTAATTAGATGGATGAGAATTTTACATATAAAAAAAAAAGAAATAATGAGAGAGAAAGTAGGAGGAAGCCATCAGCCGAAGTGGAAGTGTATGGAGGAACAAAAAATAGAAGCTAACCCTTCACTAGGCATGTGTTGGAGTTAACTTGCCATCAAAACACACTCTCGATGCATGGAAAGTGTTATTTTTGGAACTGGCAGTCAATGATCGATGCACCTCTAAATTATGGACCTGTGGACCTACGGAGCTGGATGAAAATGTAGACCTACAGACCTCGACTAGGTCCAAAAACTCAAAATTTTAGTAAGTGTCAAAATTGAAATTTTGGCATTTGGGTTTTGTTCATCTTCATCCCAAAGCTATGTTTGGATGTTTTCCCTTAAATTCCTCTATCATTTAAGTAATTTTAGTTGCATCTAGAACATATAAAGTCTCATACTTATCCTTGACCTTCTGTCTATAGTTTGATCCTCAACATCTTGAGAAGGTTGTTGGACATATTCTACTATCTATGCCTCTTTTGATGCCTCATAATTAACCCTTGGTTCTAGTTGCTCTTGTGATGATGGGTCCTTTTGAACATGTTCCTCTTTTGAACTTGGAGGTGGGGGAGTTACTGAACCTTTATCTACCACCATGACATATGGTGGAGATGGAGGAGTGAGATTAGCACCTTGTGTCTCTAGTGGCATCTGTGTCCAGTCTTTCTATTGGAGTTCACCTGTAGGGGTTTCCATGATATTACCTCCAACTAACTCTATACCCACAGGCATGAAATCAAAATCTAGGATGGAAAGAACATCTTCACTTTGCTCCCTTTTCTCATTCACCCACCACTGCACTTCATCTTCTGAAGAAAAGAGAGTTCTATAGGTTTTGCTTGACTTTGTGGCAAGGTACTCATGGCACTCTTTCTTCTTTCCAACTCTATGGCTTTTTCTGGCTAAGTTCTCCTTTGTAGGGGCACTTGTTCTTCCTCCTTATCTAATTTTTTTTCTTCCTCATCTATTTCTTCCTTTGGGATGGTTTTTGGAACTGATGGATTAGGCACTAATCTCTTACTGACTCTTTCCTTCTTGTTCATCCTAACCTTGATCCTCTTTTGTCTCTTTGGAATTGCAGGAGAAGCAGGCTCTTCATGCACTGGAGGAACATAGGTCTTTGGAATCTCTCCCTCTTCTGGTTGGCATGGTAAAATAGGAGGCAACTGAAGTTCAACCTAGATTTGGGTAGCTCCACCATCTTGGGGCTCTTATGGACTTGGCTCCCATTGTTGGGAAGAAACTTGTTCTACAACATGCTCTATCTAAATCCTCTTAGGAGAGGCTCTCTTCCTCTTTCCTTTTCTCTATGAAGGGTGATAATATCCCACTGGGAAATCAACCTGGTAGACTATTTTAGGCTTGATAAGAGATTGGAGTGCAAAGGTAGGATAGTGACTTTCCTCCCTTTACCCCTTTCTGGGCGAGCATGTGTGTGGAAGATCATTGTATCCAAAAATAGATCGAGTGGAAAAGGCTTCTTAATCCAAATCTTTGACATTCGAATGATAGGTCTCACTCAATGATTGATATCATCTCCTTCCTCTCTATCAACTTTTGCATTCAAAATGGGTCTCTCACCAACTTTATCTTCATTAAATAGGGGATCTAGTAGTTCCTTGGAGTGTTATAGAGTTATCTCATCAAATATGGTCAAATGGAGAGCCTTTTTTGCTAGATACAAAGTCATGCTACAATAGTCTCTAATGTGGACATCATAGTCATTTGTGGCATTCATCCAATGATCTTTAATGGCATCCTCATGATAGAAATCCTTCCTTGCCAGGTTTTCCACTTTGATCACATTGTCAAAATATGGCTGAGGAGAGTCATACTCTTTAAGAGGATAGTTCTCCCATTCCCACTCAAATGTCAAAATATACTATTTTCTCTTCACTTGATATACTCCTACGACCAATGGCCAATCCCAACAAAGTCTTCATTTTCTTTTGATCCTCTCATAAGCTGACTCAATTTGCCAGGATATTTCTATTAGGACCAACTTGTCACTTGGATACCTCGGGAGTTTCTTTAGGTTGATAGATGCACCACCTACCCAAATATATGTAAATGTCATGAACTGAATGAAATATGCTCTAAGGCTGTGATCTGTGCCTTGGCTGTTGGGATTATGATACATTTTTGTCGTTAGTTACAACACTTATTGGATTCTGAAAGCTTACCGAGCTCTCACCAGAAGCCAAACTTTACCTAGTTCTCAGTGTTTATCGAGAAATCAAGGTGAACAAAGAAGTCAGTGTTTATCGAGTAATCAAGGTGAACAAAGAATTTAGTGTTTACTGAGTAATCAAGGTGAACAAAGAAGTCAGTGTTTACCGAGTGATCAAGGTGAATAAAGCAGCCAGTGTTTACCGAGTGTTCAAGGTAAAGAAAGGAATCATTTTTGACCGAGTAAAGATGTACTAAGATGTAACCGAGAACTTCATGATAACTGAGCTCCTGAGGTTATCAAGGAAATTATTTTTTACCGAGCTCAGACGGATATCAAGGAAACTAACTATCACCAAGTCACAAGGTTCTATCAAGTGTTTCCTTTGATCACCGAGCTACAGTTCAGATAGAAGTATTCACCGAGTGACATCTCTTCTACCGAGTCTCCAGTGGTTACCGAGTTCAGAACTACTTGAAGTGTTTAGTATGAACCGTGCCTTCACTTCTACCGAGTGCATGATGATGCCGAGTAATGCAGTGGACGCCGAGTATCAGAAGGACACCGAGTCAGTTCAGTGAACCCGAGATTTTACCTTGGGCCGACTTTGTATAGAGATTTGCACTTGTTGTTTTGGCCGACCTTGCATGCATTGTTTATTTGGATGGTATATATATGTAATGTATTGTATCATTTAGAGGTAAGGAAGTAAGAAGTGAGATGAAAACCAATTGCAATGGAAATAGAAATTGTAATTAATGAAACTGCGAAAGTGTGAAAGAAATACATGCGTGCGAAAGTATGTGTCCTGAGTTGTGAAGGTATTCAGCAAGGTCGAATTTTGGGGCAGAAAATTTTTATCTATCACATCAAGGTGAATCAGAGAATAGCGAATCTTATCAGCAATCAGTTGTAATCAAATCCACTATTTCATTCTAACAGGTGAATCAGTTTTTGTAAATCCTTTAACAAGGTAGACTTAACAGTCTTTTGTAAATCTCCTAACAGAGTGCATACTTTATTGTATGTTTGGAAATCCTCTAACAAGGTGGATCTAGCAATCCTTTGTGCTCCTAATAGGGCAGATCACCAGAAGTGGTCATTGTACGCCTTAATCGGCCAACTTCATACTGCAGTAATGAAGCTTGTGGGTTTCATCCCCACCCCAGTTTTACTTTCTATTTGGAAGGTTTCTGGGTCACCAAATCTGTGTGTTCAAGTGTTGCAAATGATTTTGTTTCATGCTTACAGTAGGTTACTTGGATGAATGGTGAATATATCAGTATACAATTTTATTGTTTGAAATTTTAGAAGTTACTGATTCACCCCTCCCCTCTCAGTAACTTGTCATATCTTGAATATTTCCAACAATTGGTATTAGAGCATTAAGGTTCTCAAGATAAAAGTTTCATAGCTTGAGCAAAGATCAAAGACAATGGAGATATTCAGACTTGACAAAACTATTGAGAATGAAAAACTAGATCTGAAAATGGCCATGGCTCAACTCAATGAAGCAAAAGAGCATCTTTCACAATCCTTGAAAAGAAGAAAAGAACTTGCAAAGCAAATGAATGACCATCAGTATGTTGAAGAAAAGATTGAAGATCTCTCACCATCAAATAGTTTAGATGAAGCTGACAAAGCAATCAAAGAAATTTTAGAAAAGAATGGATCTCTGCAAGAAGAAGTAAGAAAGCTCAAAAGGGAACAAGGAATCCAGTCCATCAGGCTATGCGAAATCTTGGAGCAAAGGAACAAGGCAGCCGAAGACTTAGAGGTAAGGAATAATCAATCCTCTCAGCTCGAAAATCTTGTAACTCAATTATCTAATGCAAATGAAGAAATTATGAATCTGAGATCTGAGAATGAGAATTTGAGAAATGACTTAATTACTGAAAGACAAATCAATGCAAACTTACAAAGTGATCTAATCTCTGAAAAACAAGTCAATGAGAGAATGGTAAAATCTCAAAAGGACATGGATCAATTGAATCTGCAAAATGAAGAAAACTTTCATAAACAAAATGGTAAAGCAGGCCTTGGATATAAGGAAGAAGGTGAATCCTCCAAACAGGGTACTCAAAAGAATCAAAAACCTACTTGCAGCCACTGTGGTAAGTTAGGTCATACATCTAATGGATGTTGGAGCAATGGAAAAGGCAAATTTAATGGAAAGTGCTACAATTGCAATCAGCATGGACACAAAGCCAATGAATGCAAAAAGAAACCAAAATTTGAAGGTAAATGTCACAAATGCCAAAAGCAAGGTCATAAGGCATCACAATGCAAATCCAAATCATTTAATGTAGCAGAACAACTTATCAAAGCAATATTTGTTTGGGACTACAACACTTGGTGCAGATGTTATTATTGTGGAGAATATGGTCATACTGGCATAAACTTTGCAAGGCATCACCTAAGAAAAAGGGATACCACTGTAAGATGTTATACATGTACAAAACTTGGTCATATATCTAAAAACTGAATGAACATAAAGAAAGTCGAGGATGAGAAGAAAATCAAAGTAGACAATATTCGGAAACAAATGAAGTGGCAATGGATTCCAAAGTCTACCGAGCCAGATAATTCAAGTAATGGAATGGTCACTCAAGAAGTGAGTGACTCTCCCATTTCCAATTAAGACTCATCAGGACAAGACCAGGACTGTATCTACAAAGCAATATCCTAAGCAGTCCTAGAATGAAAATATGATCAAATCAGTATTTCAGATACATTAGGATCATGGTCGGTACATGACCTTACCAAGCTCAGTCGGGTGCAATAAGGCCTCTTTCACCAAGTTACACTTACCGAGCATGGTTGGTTCTTCTCTTACCAAGTTAAGGGCAGTTTAACCTATTTTCTTTTGGTCACTGAGTTGTGAAGTTTAAGCTGAGCTAGTGGATGACAGTTTGTCGATCGCAGCTACCTCCGTACTGAACATTAATGGCAAATTTTTCATCAAAAGGGCAGATTTCAACCTCATTTTTCACCGCGAATTCGAGATTTACAAAAAGAGGGCTTTCAAGCGAGTTCAAGTGAGTTGAAGAGATTTTCCAGCGAAGTATTCTTACAAAATCTTTTCACTCACCGAGCAGCAATGGCTTCCGCGAGCACCAGCAGCAGCAAGGCGAAGAAAGGATCCGAAATGCTTGTGAAGGGAACGGAATGGAAGGCACCGAAGTTCAAGCTTGTTCCTGCCATCACTGAATCACTCAACCCGCATGGAGCTCAATCATAGATTCCTCCAAAGGTACTTCTAATCAATGATATTCGTACTCATTTCAAGTGTACTGTGCAAGAAATAGGGACACTAGATATGGATAGCACCCTAGCCGAGTTATGCATGGATGGAACCCTAAAACCTGAGTTCAAACATTTGGAAACCAAAGGCTTAACCCATATCTCGCATTTGCCAAGAAGTTTCCAAGTGAAATGGGTGAGGTATATCTTGAGCCGAGTGCATAATGGTCAGTTGTGGTTGGAACAACCAATTTTGATAACTAAGAAGATGATTCACAAAATCACAAGTCTCCC
Organism: Cupressus sempervirens; assembly: GCA_028749045.1. Classification (NCBI taxonomy): domain Eukaryota; kingdom Viridiplantae; phylum Streptophyta; class Pinopsida; order Cupressales; family Cupressaceae; genus Cupressus; species Cupressus sempervirens. The sequence goes on along the minus strand of CM053791.1, from coordinate 274,784,783 downwards.
GATGCTCAACAAAGCCAAAACCACCAAAACCCTAGGACGGGATGAGTTACAGAAGAAAACCCAAGCTGAATGGGATGGCAGAGGTTTAAAGCTCAACAATGTTTCAGATATAGAACTGAAATTTGGTATTTATGTTATTGCATACAAACTGTATAGTTCCAGCAGGCTGAATAGTGTACCTTGCGAGGCTGTAGATTTGGCATATAAAATTGTAAAGAAAAATATGGAGTTTGACCTAGCTGATGTGCTATTAAAACAATTCAATAAAAATATGGAAAGCATAAGGACTGCAAAGACAAACCCTTGTAAATTTGGTTCTTTGCTAGTTTGTTTATTTTTCTATGTACAGAAATTCTTTCCATCTAAGGGTGCAGTTGGATGGAGGAAAGATACTCCAATTTTGTATCAAATAAATGAATTCATAGTAGAAATGGGTATGAATTTTGACAAAGTAATAGATAATTATTTTGTAGATTTCAAGGAAAGGATGAACAACAGATTCAGAATACCTCCAAAACTTGTTGAAGAGTATAAGGATGATGTCTGTTTCATGGTTGACTATGACAAGATATACATATAGGCAGTTAGACCCCGAGTTGCATGGGTGAAACCTCTTTCATATGAGGTAAATATTGATGAAACAAGGGATATCATTGAAGCACTGGTAAATGAGCCAGTAGACCCAAGACAACAAATTTTTGGTACTTATGATGAAGCAAAGGCTAGAATTGAATTGGAAATCAAAATTTCACAGGCCATCAGCAAAGGTAAGAGGAAAGTGGCCAAACTAAAAATTGAAATGAGTCCTCTTGTGCTCACCGAGGGAAAAGGTGAAGATAAAGAAAGTGAAGAAGAAGAAGAAGGAGAAAAAGAATCAGAAAAAGAGCAACCGGCAAAGAAGAAAGGCAAGGTAATCATTACCAAGCCCAAGAAACAGCCTACTGCAGTATTCACTCGGAGGACGAGAAAAGGTATTCAGGAACTTGTATTGGTCAAACCTGCACCTACATTCGAGCAAAGGCTCAAATCATTGGAAGAAGGAGCTGGCATCACAAATTTCAAGGCATTGAGATTTGAGACAAGGACTGATGCAGAGAAAATGCAAATTGAGGAACTGGTACTTAACAAAATGGGAAAATGGAAATACTCCCCAGACCAGATTGCTCCTCATATCTCTAAAGAACTACTGGAGAGAGTACAGCCAAGATGGGAGTTAGCCACCAAGACGGTAAAAGATATATATGAGCAATCCCTAAAGAATCTTCGGCCTAGTCTCACTGGAGCAGAGGTAAAATCTGAATTGAAAACCTATGAAGGTAAAATGATGATCATATTCCACACTTGTTTGATTTTGATCAAAGATATAGAGCATGTTGTAAATGATGCTACAAACATGTGGAAAAATATCTATCATCTACATAAGCCCAGTGTAGACCCAGTAGAAATAAAGGATGATGACAGCAGCAGTAGCAGTGATGAATCAGATAGCACTCCATCCATCACAGTTACACTAGGAGAGTTGCATGCAATGATGGAAGACAAAGAGGAAGAAGCTGAAAAGGAAGATAAGGAGGATGATACGGTAAAAATTGCAGCAGCAGTTATTGCATCCCTTCCTCACTCCCCAGCTAAACCTATGACATCATCAAGGTTGGAGTCAGCTTCAGAAGGTTCATCTACACCAGATTTACCATCTACACCTGCCATATCTCAACTCCAGGTATCATCAGTGGAAGTGACTACCACTTCATCTACCGAGCTGCATCCCTCTTCGACTACCGAGCTGCACCCCTTTTCATCTACCGAGTTGGCCTCCTCGAGTCCATCATCATCAGTTGGTATTGTTGTAAGTTCTCCAATTTTGACAACTCCAATTTGTTCTATAATTTTGTCGCCATCTACTTCAGGCACAGTGAGCTTAGATACTATATTACCGAGTGTATCACCATTTTTGGCCAGCACTCAAATTTTTGACCCTGTACATACTCCTATTGGCACTCAAACCTCAAGCATCCCAGTTTTTACTGCTAGTCCTTCTATCTCTACTATTGTGTCTATTCCAAAGGTAAAACCAGTCATCTCAGAAGTCAAACAAAAGAAACCATTAAGACTTATGATCACTGGAAAGGAAATTCCTGAAGACATTGACTTGGACACAGAGATAGTAATTCCAAAGATTGACTTTGATAATGCTACCATTGAAGAAATGAGGTATGCTAGTAAACTTATTGAGAAAAAGGCTACTCAGATGCAGTTAAGATCGGAAAGGGATAAGGAATATAGGATAATTGAGGAAGCCCAGAACATAATTACTGAGGCTATAGGTGTTGATGTTGATACTTCTCAACACATTTTAATTCAATTAGAAGAGGCAGTTAATAAATTCAATGAAGATGCCTCCGGACAAGAAAAGCTAATTGAGTGTGCAGAAAAGAAATTTGATAATAAGGTATTGGGGCACATTGTCCAGAACATTGCAATAAATCAGGTTGCATTAACCTCAGTTTTGGCAGATATGGAAAATTCTTTTAATAATGTAACATCTCTTTTTGCTAAGCTTTGTGATGTTACCGAGTACACTAAAGGAATAAGAGAGAAACTAAATAAAATTGATGAAGATCTAAAGGTGAGCACACAGAACTTCAAGCTTGACCCCAGTTCAAGCTCATCTCATCACCTCAGAATCAAATTTTTGTCAGAGAAGCAGGCAGAGCTGTTGAGGGAAGAGGCAAGGATCCGATCTACATTGATAGATATCCAAAACATGATCCCTCCCATCATGGATTCAATGCAAAAGCACATTTCACATTCAAAGACATTAATCCATGATAATAACTTCTCCATTGTAGACCATGTGATTGAACTTTTGGCTGAATTTCAAGTAGCTCTTTCCACCTGCAAAATTTTGCAAGAGAATTGGGATAAGACTCTCCAGCTTATTCTCCAGGTACATTCAGAGTTTATCTCTCATTTTGGTGTTTCTATATAAGTATATATATTCTTTTATTCTTTGGCGTTATTGTCAAAAAGGGGGAGATTATTGTTGGATATATATACTATGGGTGAATAAGTGTTTTCAGGAAAATTGTACAAAGGGAGAGATATACAGCTCATATAAATAATGTATGTACATTCTATGGGGGAGTTATATATAACAAAGCTATTCTATGGGGGAGTTGTATATAACAAAGCTATTCTATGGGGGAGTTGTATATAACGAAGCTATGTATATTCAGAATCAAACATCAGCATATCAGATAAACTTTGTCTCATAAGTGTTTTTGTCACTGATGCCAAAGAGGGAGATTGTTGGCATTATGATATATTTTTGTCATTAGTTACAACACTTATTGGATTCTGAAAGCTTACCGAGCTCTCACCGAAAGCCAAACTTTACCTAGTTCTCAGTGTTTACCGAGTAATCAAGGTGAACAAAGAAGTCAGTGTTTACCAAGTAATCAAGGTGAACAAAGAAGTCAGTGTTTACCGAGTGATCAAGGTGAACAAAGAAGTCAGTGTTTACCGAGTGATCAAGGTGAACAAAGTAGCCAGTGTTTACCAAGTGTTCAAGGTAAAGAAAAGAATCAGTTTTGACTGAGTGAAGATGTACTAAGATGTAACCGAGAACTTCATGATAATCGAGCTCCTGAGGTTATCAAGGAAATTATTTTTTACCGAGCTCAGACGGATATCAAGGAAACTAACTATCACCGAGTCACAAGGTTCTATCAAGTGTTTCCTTTGATCACCGAGCTACAGTTCAGATAGAAGTATTCACCGAGTGACATCTCTTCTACCGAGTCTCCAGTGGTTACCGAGTTCAGAACTACTCGAAGTGTTTAGTATGAACCATGCCTTCACTTCTACTGAGTGCATGACGATGCCGAGTAACGCAGTGGATGCCGAGTATCAGAAGGACACCGAGTCAGTTTAGTGAACCTAAGTTTTTACCTTGGGCTGACTTTGTATAGAGATTTGCACTTGTTGTTTTGGCCGACCTTGCATGCATTGTTTATTTGGATGGTATATATATGTAATGTATTGTATCATTCAGAGGTAAGGAAGTAAGAAGTGAGATGAAAAGCAATTGCAATGGCAATAGAAATTGTAATTAATGAAACTGCGAAAGTGTGAAAGAAATACATGCGTGCGAAAGTATGTGTGCTGAGTTGTGAAGGTATTCAGCAAGGTCAAATTTTGGAGCAGAAAAGTTTTATCTATCACATCAAGGTGAATCAGAGCATAGCGGATCTTATCAGCAATCAGTTGTAATCAGATCCACTGTTTCATTCTAATAGGTGAATCAGTTTTTGTAAATCCTTTAACAAGGTAGACTTAACAGTCTTTTGTAAATCTCCTAACAGAGTGCATACTTTATTGTATGTTTGGAAATCCTCTAACAAGGTGGATCTAGCAATCCTTTGTGCTCCTAACAGGGCAGATCACTGGAAGTGGTCATTGTACGCCTTAACCGGCCAACTTCATACTGCAGTAACAAAGCTTGTGGGTTTCATCCCCACCCCAGTTTTACTTTCTATTTGGAAGGTTTCTGGGTCACCAAATCGGTGTGTTCAAGTGTTGCAAATGATTTTGTTTCATGCTTACAATAGGTTACTTGGATGAATGGTGAATATATCAGTATACAATTTTATTGTTTGAAATTTTAGAAGTTACTGATTCACCCCTCCCCTCTCAGTAACTTGTCATATCTTGAATATTTTCAACATTGGCTTCCTTAGACAATCTCTTCCCATAGTCCCCTTTGATGAATTGAATGATTGCAAAGATGAAAGCATCATTTATGATTTTGTATTCTTTTCTTTATAGTGAGAGCTTCTTCTTCACCAACTGAGGATAGAGTATTTATGGCCAAGCATTAGGGTCCTTCATACTGCCTTTCTTGTATAACCCAGGATAGTTTGTTGCGCTTGCTACAAGGAGCTACACCACATAAGAAGTCATATAGAACTTCTTCTTTTCCTTGGCCATCCTTAGCTACTCACAAAATTTTTCACTAAGTGTGGTGGCCCAATCTAGTGGTATCTTTGCATGTCTAGCTGTGATTTGTGCCTTAGCTTCCTCAGACAATCTCTTCCCATAGTTCCCCTCTATGAATTGAATGATGGCAAAGATGAAGATTTTGTTTACAATCCTATACTCTTTGCTCTATGGTGAGAGCTTCTTCACCAACTAAGGATAAACTATTTATGGCCATGCATTAGGGTCCTGCATATTGCCCTTTTTGTACAACCTAGAATAGTTGGTTGCCCTTGCTACAAGTAGACACACCACATAAGAAGTCATATAAAACTTCTTCTTGTCTTTTACTACCCTCAACTAATCATACAAGTTCTTACTTAGCTTAGTGGCCCAATCCAATGGTATCTTTGCATGCTTGATAGTCTCAATGAAGTTGACCATGAATGAAATGAGATAACTTGCTATAGGTAAGCCCATGACTTTTCTCAAGAGAGTGATAGAGTATCTGATGTCATCTTTAATATATCCCCAAGTCATATCCACTTTGCTGATTGTCTTTCCTTGAGGTGGCTTCTCAATGAAGTACAAGGAATGTATAATATCAATGGCCTCTTGGTGATGATCTTTGTACCATCTTTTAGCTACTTCATAGGATATTTGGATGAATTGATCAGCTCTAGGAAAATAGAAGACCTTCTCAATGTTATCAGGTCATAGATCTAAGACCACTTCTCTGGTGACACTCTTAACCACCCTTTGATTAGGAATGAAGTGCCGAGACAAGGTCATGATCGATTTAGCTAACTATACAGTCCTCGGATGTCATGTTGCATTCCCTAATTTAGAATGAATTATTACGAACCTTAGGGTTGATGTTTCTTTGAAACTATTGCAAACTCTTAGGAATTCTCCCAAGTCTGTGTGTCCAAGGTCAATGTCTTTAATCTTAGTGTAATCATCATGTAACCTCAACTTTGGGGGTATGCCTTGGACCTTGAAAACTATGGGTTTCATTGCTACTCTAGATGTGGATTCCATCTAATCACATTAGCTGCGCATTATGAGAAAGAAAATTTCATCAGTAATTAGATAACAAAAAAGAAAAAATAATGTAAAGGGAAAAAAGTCCCCTTTGGGGACTTATTTATCTTTTTGATTGAAATTTTTATTTTATTTTTATTCTAAACATTTTTATTTTTTTATTTTTTTTCAAAAATTTGACAAACTAAAATAAATAAATAAATAAACTTTTTAAAAATGGGGGGTGGAGGTGCCCTCGCATGCATGCACCCATGGGTAGCATGACGCAGATGTCATTGTGCACACCTAAGGGTGAAAAAATGCATCACACCTGCCCAAGGGTGGTGTAGTGTGCCTGCCCAAGGGTAGTGCTATGCACACAAGCTCGAGGGTAATGCAGTGCACCTACCTAAGAGCGGCATTGTGTGTGTGCCTAAGGGTGGCACGATGCTAGATGACCAACACATGGGGGAAAAGGGAAAACTTACCCTCCCTCCTCAAACACTTGCAAAAAAAATGAGGAGGAAGAGTGGGGAACAAGGGTTTTATAGCCGTCCCCCTCATTACACACAAAACACAATGTGCATCGTAGCTTGGTGCGCACGTACATAGGAAAGAGAAGGGGAGAGATTTTTTTTTGAACTTTTTCCATTTTAAAATTTTTATTTTTTTTTGACTATTTCCTTTTTTGTGATTTTTTTGACTCTAACACGCAAACATTTAAGAAAAAATTCTTCTTTCAACTCTCAAACTGTGAGTCTAAGAGTCAAAAAATGTAGGGGTTCCCCATTCCTAGCAAGGAATGGGGCATGTATTGTGGACACCACAACAAATATCCCTGAAAAAAGGAAGAAATGACCAAGGCATTTCTTCATCAGCAAACATTTTTCCAATGTGTGCCAAATACCAACCAAACTTTGAACATCTCGAGCATCTTTTAGATGACTCTTCAATCAAAATTTCAAAACTTGAAACCTTCCAACTTAGTGTGTGCATTGTGTATTTATTTCCTTTTGACATGTCAAGATATAGTCAATCAAAGTCTTCTAACAACTTGAAACAATCTTCTACTCCTCCCAGCTCATTCATTCAGGATCTCTACGAAGGCTTTTTATCAATCAATTACTTGACTAGGTGAGAGAACTAGTTTGAGGGCTCTTGGAAAGATGCCACATTCTTTTGAATTTATGGCTTTTGAATAATTGCTCCATATTGTTCAAAATGTTACTTTTGATGGGACAGTACTTTAAATACAAGATACTTTGTTTTGAGAATGTATCTTTTGCCATTTTAGATCTTAGAATCCTTCAGACTTAACACCATATTTTTCTCTCTCTCTCTCTTTTCAATTTTCTATATCTTAACTATTATTAGACTATGTAGTCAGAACATCAGTGTCATTTCTCAGATTTGATCTCTTATGAACATCCCTTGCCTTCCTCTTTTAGAACTTTTGGAAAAATCTCATGCTGAATCATTGATCTTAGTAACCTTTTGAGGAGACCCCTCTTGTTTGAACTAGTTGAAATTTGGATCTTCTCTTGCCATCTTTGACTTCAAATCAACCACACCTAAAAAAATAAAATCTTAAATTTGCAAAGTGTTGAGAACTTGGTGGTCTAGGCCTCTAATTTCCAAACGAAAAACCCCCAATTTTTACAAGAAATATCCGTTGCTTGGTTGGTATAAGACACACAATCATCTAAATGTTTTGATAAAGAAAAACCTCTTCCTAAAATTAGAACCAAAGAGTGGTTAGTGAAACCTTAAGAGAAAATATCAAGTACACCTTACCCTTGAGGACTAACACAACTTTGAAAAGAAACACACGACTGAAAGCAAACATGCAACATGAAAGCAAACACACTTGTAGGAATGAAAATCTAAGCTAAATGTGGAAATGAAATCTAACTAATTTTTTTATCTTTTAGGCTTCAAAATAATGCTTTAGAAATTTCCCATTTACGGGTAAGGGAAGAAATTCCCCTTGTAAGGGAATGAGCCTAAAAGTGTTTTCTCCTAAGATCTCCACAATTTGATAAGGACCCGTGCACAAGTATTGAAACTTGGTATGACTATCCAAATTTTCTTTCGCCTTGTCCCAAAGTTGAACAAGGTCAAAAATCTTGAATGATTTAATCATGGCTCTCTTGTCAAACCATCTTTTCACAACAACTTGATGTTTAGCCATGTGCTCCAATGCAGCTATTCATTTTTCATCCATCTCTAAAAGATTCATCAATCTGATTTATACTTTGTTAGCATCTTCAGCATACCCACTCATGAATTTAAAAATGTGAATTCTCAAGTTTAGTGGGAACACTGGTTCTTGCCTATATACAAGAAAATATGGAGAAGTCCCCAAGGCATTTTTGACTCTTACTTGATCTATCCATAATGCATATTTCAGTTGTGTATGCCAATCCCTAGGATTCTCCTTCAATAATCATTTTATTACTGTGATCAAGTTCTTGTTTGTAAATTTCGCTACCCCATTTCCTTGTGGGTAGTAATTTGAAGAAAACTTGATAATGAATTTTTTTTCAAATGCCCATTGGGTCAGGAATGTGGATGCAAATGCACAAGGTAAAAAGGCATTCCAAATCTGGTAACAATGTGTTCTTCCAAAAAGTCAGTCACCACCTTAGCAGTGCAATTTCTGAATGTCTCTACCTCCATCCATTGTGTACAATAATCTATAGCTATAGGGATGAATGGATGTCCAGTTAATGACGGTGGACTGATTGGACCTATGAAATTCAGTCCCCACTTTGCGAAGGGGCACACCTCGTACACTAGTTGTAGGGGCATTCTTGGGTGCCCTTCTTTTTTAGCACTGGTTTGACATATATGACAAGAATGCATATGCTCAAAATTATCCTTGAATATTGTGGGCCAAACATAACCTAATCTTAAAATCATATGAGCTATGCTTTTGTTGAACCATGTATTGTACCATACTTGTCATGGAAATGTTCCAAGACATCCTTAGCTTCTTCATATCCTAAGCATTTCAGATAGATCCCTTCATAGTTCCTTTTATACCACTTGTTATCAAGTAACATGTAAGACTCACATTTCATCTTAAGTCCCCTATGTTGTGAACTATTCATCTATTTAGGGTGTTGGTCTTGTAAGAGATAATAAACAATGTCTTGGTACCACACATCTATCACCACTCCTTGGTTAATATCAACTTGTGATACAACCATCTTCTTTTAATCATCTGCATTTGTTTCATCCTCAAACTTGAAATCATTTTCATTTTCATCTTGGTTATCAGCTATCATTTTTTACAACCCTTGACCTTTGACTAATCTCATAGATTGAACCTCAAGATTGAATTCTTGAACTATGGCCATCCACTTTCCTCTCCTTTCACCAAGTTCATTCTGCATCAAAAGCATCTTTACTACTAGGTTAGGAACAATTGCATGCACCTTACTTCTAAGTATGTAGTAACAAAACTTCTTTATTGCCTTGATCAATGAAAAAGACTATTTATCAAGGTTTAAATATTTCAACTCTCCATTCTTCAAAGGATAACTCATAAAAGAAATTGCTTTCTCATCTTCCTTCTCTCTTTTTTGTGTCAGGATCCCTGCACAGGAATGTTCAAAAGCAAAGGAATCGATCTTAAATGGAAACTCATAATCTAGACTCACCAAAATTGGGGATGTGGAAATGGTAACCTTAATATCTTTGAAATATTTCTTTATTTCTAGTACTCATTCTATCTTAGCCCCCTTTTTGAGTAAATCATTGAGGGGACAAACTATCTCTACAAATCCACTTATGAATTTTTGCACAAATTTTATCTTCCCAAAGAAGGAATTCAATTCTTTTTGACTGTGTGTAGGTGCCAACTTCAAAATAGACTCAAGTCTATTTGGATCAATGGAGATTCCAACCTCAGAAATGACATGTCCTAGGAGCTTTCCTTTAATAACACCAAATGAATATTTCTTGAGATTAAGGGATATATCGTATTTACAACATCTATTGAATACCTAACTTATATCAACAATATGGGTACTTTGATCTTGTGAAAAGATAGCAAAGTCATCCATGTAGATAACTATACATCTATTAATCAATCCTTTGAAAGCTTCATCCATTGCATGTTGAAATGTAGCTCCTGCGTTAATTAGTCCAAAGGGCATCCTTTTGTAAGAAAAAGTTCCCCACTTCATTGTGAAAGCCATCTTTAGCCTATCTTCTTTGTCAACCATCACCTAATTATATCCTAAGTAAAAATAAAAGAATGACATTATTTTTTAGCCATTAACAATTTTCAAGACCTCATCTAGTGAGGGTAAAGGATAGTTGTCTTTCTGAGATGCTAGATTTAGGTTGTGAAAGTCAACACAAAGATGAATCTCTCTAATCTTCTTCTGTACAAAAACAAAATTTTCCACCCATGTGGAATGGTAGATAGGAAATATGATCATAGCATCAAGTAGCTTCTTTACTTCTTTCATGATTAATGGTTCAATGAGAGGATTTATCATCTTTGTCTTTTTCGGAATGGTTTGGAATTGGGTTTTAGCAAGATGTCATGTGTGATAATCTTAGGATCACTAGTCTTCAACTCTTCATAGCTCCAAGAAATGACATCCTTATACTCGATGAGTAATTTGAGCATGTCATCCATTTCTTGTGAGTTACACACTTTTCCTATTTGTACCATTTTTGGCTCTTCATCAGTACCCATATTGTATGAATCACATTCTTTGATTCCCTTTGCTTGAGTTTCCCTTCTATTGAGTGTCAAATCATCATGATCAAAAATGCATTCAAGTTCATCCATCCCTTTGAGAATAGTGTTAGTTTTTAAATTTAGAATCCCATCTTCATCTTCAATTCCATCATCTTTAGGTCTATCATCTAGTGTATCATCAATTTTGTGTCCCTCAAAATGATGACTACACATGATAAACTCAAGTATATGTTGATCATCTTGAAAGACCTGAAAGATTGTGATATTATCAAGGATGGATGGAATAGCAACCAATTATACTAAAAATATTTTTAATTTGGTTCTTTCAACTAGTTGCAAAGCACTAGCTAAGATGGAAAGAGCATCTTCTACCATGTTCTTTCTTTTTGGAATGGACTTGATGTTTAGAGCTTCAAAGTGATCCATTATATCCCATACCCTTTTCCTGTAAGCAAGTAATCTTTTGTCATTGCAAGAATATATAGATTTTACTTTTTGTATGGCCTATTGGGAATCCCCTTCAATTATGAGAGTGGTGACTCCTTTCTCCAATGTAAAGAGAAATCCTCGAATCAATGCTTTGTTTTCTACACATTGTTAGTACATCTAAATTGTAATCGATATGTGGAATAGAAAGACCTACATTTCAGGTTGATTACTTTGATACCTACACCAACTCCAAATTTACATTTGCAACCATCAAAACAAAGCATCCAAACTACATTTTCCTTGGGATTTCTAACTTTGTGCTTATTTGTCCTTAACTTCTCTTTCACTTGAGCCTTGAATGATTGTTTCTTAGGAACCCATTGTAGCTTTCCTTGTGTAGGACTTGATGAGTCTACTTCATAACTTGTAGATAGAGGAAGTGTGTGTTGTTCTTGTTTTTCTTGAATTTCCCCTATCAACTCTTTGATTTCTTCAACTTTAGGTTCAGAATGAATGACTACTGAAGTCTATCCTTTACCTTTCACATATCATCTTCTTCTTTAGACTTTGATCATCCCTGGGGGAGGAGAAGACAAACCTCCACCATCTGAAGAGGTATCACTGTATGACACATTTAGATCTTCACTTTCTTCTTCACTCTTTTCAATAAGGTGGGATGAGTTTACAAAATTTCAACTTTTTGTGAGTTCATCTATTGAGGTCATTGTATCCTTGTTTTCCATCATGTAGGTTAATACCTTTGCAACTACTTCATGACATGATGAACATTCAAATTCAAAGTGACTAACTTTGTGTAATCAAAAAAATCTTGAAATGAGGAGGATGATGGGGTCAGATTCTTCTCCTAAACATTGTAAATTAGTCACCATACTATCTATGAACTATTTCATGGTTTCACTTTTGCATACCATAACCTTAGGTTCTTCATTTTGATCTTGAAGTGTACAGTTTGGAACCATATCCAATACCATCACTTTATATGAACCCAAATTGGATTGTAAGAATGCTATCTCATTTAGGGCATTGTAATATGTAATCATTATTTTCAATTTGGACTCAACATCTATCTTGATTTGCTTGTTCAATCCTTTCCATGGCAACCATAGTTGTGTGAAGTCTATAGAGAACCATCCTCTCAAAAAATTTGTCCATTCTCTACTCAGGAGTAATCCATATGTCTTTGAGATATCAACCACATGTATGTCAATAACATCCTAGATCTGAGGATCAATACTTAACTATATCCACACATCTTTCAATACTCCAATGACTTTCACCTCTATTTTATCCAATTGTATCACCACTCGGTTAGAGGGTTGAGGACTAACTCCTAGCCTTTGGGCTATTGATAATGGAATTATGTTACATGAAGCTCCTGAATCAATGATGCAATTGTGAATATTCTTCCCATATATCCTTATGCTCTGCAAAAATAGGGGTACCTCAACTTTGTCTTTGAGCATAGTAGGCACGCTTCTGCAATATTTACTTGTTGTGACATCATCTTTTGAGGGACAACATTCATGTTGTGGGAAACCTTTGTATTATCCAATGTCTTCATGAGTGCTTCTCTTTGTTGTGGACAATTTTGCAACATGTCAAACATGGACATATTGGCTTTAGTTTTCTTCAGATCTTCTACTACATTGTACATTTTAGTAGACCAAGAAGGCTTCTTTAGTATTGTTGATAGATTAATAGGGTTCTAATACTATTGTCCTCCCTACACTAGTCTCACTGGTGGTGGGTTGTTACTTGTTTTTAGATTAGATGGAGTTGGTTGCAAACCTGGAGGAATCCCATCCATCAAGGGATCCTTTCTATTTTTGAGATTATATGTATTTCAATTGTCATTTTGAAAGGAAAACATCTCATCATGTTGAAGTCTAGTTCTTGGCTAAATGAGAGTGAGAATTCCTCATCTGATTTTTGTTCCACTTGTGTATTTTGTGTAGAATTATAAGATTCTAATAGCATTACATTGAATTGAATAGGAGGAGGACTGTCATTTACTTGTGAGTTTTGATTCACCTCCTAATTACCATTGCAGTATGAACCATCATTTTTAGGCACATTTTGGCTATCATCATATTGATTGATATCAGCATAATAAATGTTGTTTTCATTAGCAAGAATGCTTCCATTATTTGGTCAAGTATTCCATTATTGATTTTTCCTTTGAAAGCCATTGTTGTGATCAGGAGGATTGAAGTTGTTTCCTCCACCATTATTTCCTGCATTATTTTTGTTACTATTATTGTTGAAGTTTCTATTGTAATTTTGACCAAAATTATTGTTGTAGGGGCTAGCACTATTTATTTGGAAGTTTTTATTTTGTCCTTGTGAAAATCTAAGATGTGTCAGCTTGTTGTTCATTTATGGCATGGTCTTCATCATTTGACCAACTTCTGAAAGAAGATTATTATCTTCTTCCATAGGAACTGTCTCTTTTTGTTCAAAGAAAGCTATTTTTGGAGGCTCATACCTTGGATATGTTATCTCTTGAGTTTGTGGAGTGGGTGCCTACTATAATGGAACTAGGTTCATAGGTATGAACTGGCTAGGCATAGTGGGTGCTCCCATAGGTTATATTGGCATTGTATAGACTACTTGTGCTAGAAGCATCATTCCTCCTCCATTAGGATTGGCTTGCTTCATGAATATGATCACTTCTACAAAGACTTTGTCCAACATGTCAATGTTTGCTATAGGAAGTCTTCTTAGAAAGATTGCAGTAAGAGGGTCCATAGCATTCAAATAAATCTGAATAGCAGCTTCAACCAGTATGGTGTATGGCATTTCCAACTTGTGGTAGGCCATATGAAATCACTGGTTGAAGTGTGAAACTATCTCAGCTAGGTCCCTTTTTATTGATATGAATTTTTGATGTATCGTAGTTGGATTGACGAAAGTTTTGAATTGTTCCAAAAATAATTTTTTAAACATATCGCAATCTCCAATTCATCCTGTGGAAAATTGATGTACCAATTGAAGGAAATTTCTCCCAAAGAGTAGGGGAATAAACAAAGAACCACATCCTCATTAGCCACTTGCTTTTGGTTACAAATTTCTTTGAAAACTTTGACATGATTTTTGGTAGTTTGTGTTTCACCATAGATGAATCTTTGGCAAAACTTATCAGGATTCTTTGGGAGGTCATGGAGTGTACCTCTCAAGTTTATTGGTGAGTCCACAATATTTTTAGAAAAGGCCACTGGAGGGTTTGGTGGACCTAATAGTGGTTATTGGGGAGTAGCTATCAGAGTATGTGGTGATTCACCAGGTGGTTGGAGTGGAGGTGGAGTTCAAGAAGATGATGAAAGTTCAAAAGCGAATGGTTGAACTTGGGATATTCCCTTATCACTATGTGGTTTATGGAAGTGGGTAAGCTTGAGAAACTTGTGTGTACTTGGCATAAACCTTAATGCTCACTAAAATGGGAATTTTGGATCAATATCCTCCAACTTGCATCAATTGTAGAAAAAGTGCACCTCTACAAAAATACACTTTCTCACCTCTCTAAATTTTGTGCACCATAGAGTTTTGTGAATCTTTGAACCTACATACTTGCAGATCTGTGGACCTACATAACTGCGGACCTATGAACTTGTGCACCTAAATTTTTGAAAATTTCAAAAGTACTTTCTGAACTTGTATAGAGTGAAGATTATTGCAAGGGTGCAAAAAAATTTTAAAACTTTGTCAAACTTTCTTCATTTCTAGGAGTATGTTCTTTAGTTTGTGGCCCTCCTTCTAGTGCCAATTCTATTGGGCATTCATTTTGCATGAGGTCAACAATAGGAATCCATTGTGTAATTCCTCTCTTGAAAAGAAAATCCTTTTAAGGATCCACTCCAAGGTTTAGTCTTTGTCTTACAATGTACCAAAATCTGCTCAGTAGAAGATAAATGTGAGTGTTCATGAGGAGGCCTTTACTAGTTCTAAAAAAACACTTTTGTCTTAGAATCAAAGAGAACAATATTTTTATTTTTTTAATGAGTGCAACTCTAACAATGCAGTGATTATGAGGTCCTATTCTTATAGGGGGTTAGTAAAGAAAATAATGAAACTGAAAGAAAATAACATGAAATCAAAATGACTTGAAATTGAAATTCCTTAATGGACATAAGCTATAGAACACCACACACTACAAGTTAAACCTTCAAAGAAATTGGTAGGAAACCAATGAAAATAGGAGCAAAGCTTCCTAGAATCCACTAACACAATCGTCAGTGAGAAACTTTAACAATTATATGATATTCCATCTTTCATCAAATTGCAAGGCCACAGAAAGGGCACTCATGCGAGACAAAAGGCTATGTAGGCACAATCGAGTGATCTCTTCTCAAGCTTGTTATGTCAGCAGAATTCATATATCTATAGTAAACACTAGAACCAAAATATCACACAACCAGAAACAACACAATAAACCTTTGGCTCAATCACAATCTCATGAATAAAATTCACAAAAAAATGACACATTTAGGCAAGAATGACTACACTCCAAATGCGAGCATCAAAAGCATAATTTTATTGCATAATAATGGTGGCCCTTGTTACATTTTACAATGGGGTATTTATAAGAAATTGTCTTCTCAATTTGTGTTGAGAGTGAGAGATATCTTTCATGCAATAAAATGCTTTTAAAAAATAAAAATAAGCTAAACATATACACACTAAAAATTTAACTAGTGCTTAGAGGGAATCCATCCATATTTTATTCATTAATTGGATGCATGAGCCCTTTAAATATCAAAATCAAAGAAAGCATGAGAGAGAAAGTAGGAGGAAGCCATTAGTCAAAGTGGAAGTGCACGGAGGCACCAAAAATAGAAGCTAGCCCTTCACTAGGCATGTGTCAGAGTTAACTTGCCATCAAAATGTGCTTCTGATGGATGGAAAGTGATATTTTTTGAATTGGCAGTCAATTATTGGTACACCCCTAAATTGTGGAGCTATGGACCTATGGAGCTGCATGAAAATGTGGACCTATAGACTTGTGGAGCTATGGACCTATAGACCTCGACTATGTCAAAAAACTCAAAATTTTATTAAGTGTCAAAATTGAAATTCTGGCATTTGGGTTTTGTTCATCTTCATCCCAAAGCTATGTTTGGATGTTTGCCCTTGAATTTCTCTATCATCTCAATAATTTTAGTAGCATCTATAAGATCTAAAGCCTCATAATTTTCCTTGACCTTCTATCTATAGTTGTCCACCTCGATTCAAGTCTCTACAAAATCTCTAAGTTTGGTGTCCAACTCTAACAGTGCTTCCTCTATCCTGAAGGCTTGTTTGATGTCTTCATCAGTGGATGCTTCCTCTAAAGTATTCTTGAAACTTTCCACTACTACCTTAACTAGAAACAACTTCTCTTATTTTTCATCTTCAAAGATGTCCAAGCATGCATCACTATACAACTTTTCTGCTTCAAAAATTTGCTCTCGAGCTTGGTCCTTGAGCCTATGTATCTCATCATGAAATATTTCCATCACTTTATTCCCATCTATTATCTTCTCTATCTAATCATCTATCATGTCTAGCTCTCCTCTAGTATATACATCAATCAAAATGTGGTACCTTTTCCCTTTTATCTCTTGTAAAGTTTGCAAATCTTTGCTCCATGCCCGAACCTCATCCATGATAGTGAAGTCCTACATCAAAATTGCCATGGTCTTATCAATGTTCTCTTGTGTAGCATGCAACAACTTCAAACTTCTTGTGATTATAGTGACACCTTTATCCTCAAGTCTATCTCACCATTCTTGAAAAGCTTTCAAAAATGGATTAAGTCATACACTTTCCCCTTCTCTAAGAATAGTTTTCAAAGTCTCCTCAGGTCATTCAGGATCAAGAGGACCAACAACTTTGGCTAGATATCCCTTTAGGATCTCAACTTACCTTCAAAGTGTTTTGATTTCAATCTCATCCTATTCCATGTACTTGAGAATGTCTTTGACTCCCATAGTCATCATCTATCAGGCTATATTCCATGTAGGTTTTCCTAACATAATATATTTCACTTCATAGTGCTCAATACTAACAACTTCTATATCTATACCTTTAGGAGGGTGAGCCACTTGTGCAAAAAAGTCCTAGTTACATATGGTAGAGACAAATGCAAATAGAATTTCATCATGTAATGGAGACTCAGACTTATTCAAGATCTCTACAATATCACAAATGTCATCCTCTGAAGTACAGAATTGATGCTTGACACTTCTCATTATTTCTTTTCGAAACCATCTTTAGATGTGTCTCTCTACAAGCTTAACTCTAGGTGATGAAGGGGTGTCTTCAACTACCCCCTTCCCTTTATCACTCTTTTTTAGAGTCTCTTGGTGTGAGGACTCTTTTGTAGTCTCAGTCTTTGTAGATCCTGTAGTTTTATCCTAAACATCCTTAGAAGGTTGTTCCACATATTCTACTATCTATGCCTATTTTTTTGCCTCATCAATAACCCTTAGTTCTAGTTTCTCTTGTGATGATGGTTCCTTTTGAACATGTTCCTCTTCTAAACTTGGAGGTGGGGGAGTTATTAAACCCTTATCTACCACGGTGACCTATGCTGGAGATGGAGGAGTGAGATTAGGACCCTGTGTCTCTGGTGGCATCTGTGTCTTGTCTTTTTGTTGGAGTTCACTTGTAGGGGTGTCCATGATCTTACCTCTAACTAACTCCATACCCATAGGCATAAAATAAAATTATTGGATGGAGAGAATCTTCACTTTGCTCCCTTTGCTCATTCACCCAATACTACACTTCCTCTTCTGAAGAAGAGAGTTCTATAGGTTCTACTTGGGTGGGTGGTAGGGTACTCATGGGACTATTTATTCTTTCCAACTCTGTGGCTTTTGCTAGCTGAGTTCTCCTTTGTAGGGGCACTTGTTCTTGCTCCTCATCTAATTCCATTTTTTCCTCATCTATTTTTTCATCTGGAATGGTTTCAGGAACTGATGGATTAGGCACTAATCTCTTACTGACTCTTTTCCTCTTGTTCATCTTAACCTTGATCCTCTTTTGTCTCTTTGCAATTGTAGGAGAAGTAGGCTCTTCATGAACCAAAGGAATGAAGGTCTCTAGAATCTCTCCCTCTTCTAGTTGGTGTTGGGCATTCATTTTGCATGAGGTCAATGGCAAGAATCCATTGCATAATTCCTCTCTTGAAAGGAAAATCCTTTTTAAGGATCTGCCCCAAGTTTCAGTATTTGGCTTGCGACGTACCAAAATTTGCTCAGTAGAAGATAAATTTGAATTGTCATAAGGAGGCCTTTACTAGTTCTAAAAACTCTTTTATCTTAGAATAAAATTAAATCTATTCACTATCTCAAAATATCACACCAAAAGAACAATATTTTTCTATTTTTCTATTTTTTCAATGAATTCAATTCTAACAATGTAGCTACTATGAGGTCCTATTCTAACAGGGGGTTAGTAAAGAAAATAAAAAAACTAAAAGAAAATAACATGAAATCAAATGAATTGAAATTAAAATTTCTAAATAGACATAAGCTACAGAACACAACACACTGCAAGTTAAACCTTCAAAGAAATTGGTAGGAAACCAATGAAAATAGTTGCAACACTTCCTAGAATCCACTGATGTAATCGTCGGTGAGAATTTTTAACAAATCGAATGATGTTTCACTCATCATCAAATCAAAATGCCATGAAAATTTCACTCATGTGAGAAAAAAAGCTATGTAGACACAATTAGGTGATCTCTTCTCAAGCTCATTACGTTAGTAGAATTCATATATCTATAGCAAACACCAGAACTAAAAGATCACACAACCAGAAACAACACAATAAACCTTTGGCTCAATCACAATCTCATGAATAAAATCCATAAAACAATGACACATTCAAGCAAGAATAACTACACTCTGAATGCTAGCACCAAAAGCATAATTTTATCGCATAATAATAGTGGCCCTTGTTACATTTTACAATGGGGGTATTTATAAGAAATTGACTCCTCAATTTTTTTTGAGAATGAGATATATCTTCATGCAATAAAATGCTTTTAAAACATTAAAACAAACTAAATATATACAAATTAACAATCTAACTAGTGCTTAGAGGGACTCCATCCATATTTTATTCATTAATTGGATGCATGAGCCCTTTACATGTCAAAAAAAATGAAAGCATGAGAGAGAAAGTAGGAGGAAGCCATTAGTCAAAGTGGAACTGCATGGAGGTACCAAAAATAGAAGCTAAACCTTCACTTAGCATGTGTCAAAGTTAACTAGCCATCAAAATGTGTTCCCAATGCATGGAAAGTGCTATTTTTGGAACTGGTACTCAACAATCAATGTACCTCTGAATTGTGAAGCTATGGACCTATGGAGCTATAGACCTACGGAGCTATGGACCTTGATTGGGTCAAAATCTCAAAATTTTACTAAGTGTCAAAATTGAAATTCTAGCATTTAGGTTTTGTTCATCTTCATCCCAAAGCTATGTTTGGATGTTTTCCCTTGAATTTATCTATCATCTTAGTAATCTTAGTGGCATCTAGAAGATCCAAAGCCTCATACTTATCCTTGACCTTCTACCTATAGTTGTCTACCTCAATTCAAGTCTTTGCAAAATCTTCAAGTTTGGTGTCCAACTCTAATAGTGCTTCCTCTATCCTGAAGGCTTGTCTGATGTCTTCATCACTGGATACTTCCTCTAAAGTCTTCCTAAAATTTTGCATGACTACCTCAACTAGCAACAACTTCTCTCTTTCTTCAACTTCAAAAATGTCCAAGTAGGCATCACTATACAACTTTTCTACTTCCAAACTTTTCTCTCGAGCTTGGTCCTTGAGCCTATGTATCTCATCATGCAATGTTTCCATCATTTTATTTCCATCTATAATATACTCTATCCAATCATCTATCATGTCTAACTATTCTTCAGTATATATCAATCAAAATGCGATACCTCTTCCCTTTTATGGCTTGGAGAGTTTGCAAATCTTTGCTCCATGCACGTACCTCATCCATGATACTGAAGTCCTGCCTCAAAATTGCCACAATCTTATCAAAATTTTCTTGTGTAGCATGCAAAAACTTCAAACTTCCTATGATTATAGTGACACCCTTATCCTCAAGTTTGTCTCACCAATCCCAACAAGCTTTAAAAAATGGATTGAGTAATACACCTTCCCCTTCTCTAAGAATGGTATTTGAAGTCTCCTCATGGTGTTCAGAATCAAGAGGACCAATAACTTTGGCTAGATATCCCTTTAGGATCTAAAATTTCCTTTGAAGTGTTCTAATTTCAATCTCATCCTATTCCATGTGGCTGAGAACCTCTTTGACTCCCATAGTCATCATCTATCAAGATGTATCTCATGTAGGCTTTCCTAACATAATATCCTTCACCTCATAGTCCTCAAGACTAACAGCTTCTACATCTGTACTTTCAGGAGGGTGAGCCACTTGTGCAAATAAGTCCTAGTTTCATGTGGTCGTGATGAAGGCAAATGGCATTGCATCATGTAATGGAGACTCAGGCTTGTTCAAAATCTCTACAATGTTACAAATATCATCCTCTTAAGCACAAAATTGATGCTTGGCACTTCTCATTATTTCTTTCCAAAACCATCTTGGGATATGTCTCTCTATAGCCTTGGCTCTAGATGATGAAGGGATGTGTTCAACTACCTCTTTCCCTTTATCACTCTTGCTTGGAGTCTCCTTCTATGAGGAATCTTTTTCTATAGTCTCAGTTTATGTAAATCCTATAGTTTGATCCTCAACTTCTTGAGAAAGTTGTTGTACACATTCTACTATCTATGCCCCTTTTTATGGCTTATTAGTAACCCTTGATTCTAGTTTCTCTTGTAATGATGGCTCCTTTTGAACATGTTCCTCTTCTGAACTCAGAGGTGGAGGAGTTACTAAACCCTTATCTACCATCATGACCTGTGGTGGAGATGGAGGAGTGAGATGAGGACCTTGTGTCTCTAATGGCATCTACATCCAATCTTGCTATTGGAGTTCACCTGTAGGGGTATCTCTGATCTTATCCCCAACTAACTCCATACCCATAGGCATGAAATAAAAATCCAGGATGGAGAGAACATCTTCACCTTGCTCCCTTTTACCATTCACCCATCATTTTACTTCATCTTTCAAAGAAGAGAGCTCTACAATTTTTGCTTGGGTAGGTGGTGAGGTACTCGTGGCACTCTTCCTTCTCACCAATTCTGTAGCTTTTTCTAACCAAGTTCTCCTTTGTAAGGGTATTTGTTCTTCCTCCTCATCTGATTCCATTTCCTCTTCATCTAATTCTTCCTTTGGAATAGTCTCAGGAATAGATGGATTAGGCACTAATCTTTTATGAATTCTTTTCCTTTTGTTCATTCTAATCTTCATCCTTTTTTGTTTATGTAGAACCATAGGAGAAGCAGGCTCTTCATGCACCAAAGGAATGGAGGTCTTTGGAATTTCTCCCTCTTCTAGTTGACATGAAAAAATAGGAGGCAATGCAAATTCAACTTGGATATGAGAAGCTCCACCATCCTAGGGTTGTTGCAGACTTGATTCCTATTGCTGGGAAGGGACCTATTTTTCAACATGCTCCATTTGAAACCTCTGAGGAGAGGCTCTCTTCCTCTTTCCCTTCCTCTCTGAAGGGTGGTAGTATCCCACTAGATGATCTAACTGGTAGATTATTTTAGGCTTGATAGGAGACTGAAGCACAAACATAAGAATTGTGACTTTCCTTCCCTTACCCCTTTCTGGGTGAACATGTGCATGGAAGATTACAGTATCAGGAACTAGATTAAGTAGAAAGGGTTTCTTGATCCAACCCTTTGTCATTCAAATGACATGTCTCACTTGATGATTAATATCATCCCCTTCCTCTCTACCAATTTTTTCATTGAGAATGGGTCTCTCACCCACTTTATCTACATTGAATAGGGGATCTAGTAGTTCCTTAGAGTCCTATATCCTTATCTCATTAGGGATGGTCAAATGGAGAGCTTTTTATGCTAGATACAAAGTCATCCTACAATAGCCTCTGATGCAGACATCATAGTCATTTGTGGCATTCATCCAATGATCTTCAATGGCATCCTTATGATAGAACTCCTTTCCTACCAGGTTTTCCACTTTACCAACATTGTCAAAGAATGGTTGAGGAGAGTTATACTCTTCAAGAGGGTAGTTCTCCCATTCCCACTTGAAAGTTAGGATATCCTACTTTCTCTTCACCTGATATGCTCCTATTACAAAAGGGTCAATCCTAACAAGGTCTCCATTATCTTTTGATCCTCTCATAAGCTAACTCAATCTACTAAGATATTTCCATTAGGTTCAACTTGTCAGTTGGGTATCTTGGGAGTTTCTTTGGATTGATAGATGCACGACCTACCCAAATGTATGTAAATGTTCAAAACTAGATGAAATATGCTCCAAGAGCTATGATCTATGCCTTAGCTTCCTCAAAAAATCTCTTCCCATAGTCCCCCTCTATAAATTGAATGATGGCAAAGATCAAGGCATCGTTTACAATCCTATACTCTTTGCTCTATGGTGAGAGCTTCTTCACCAATTGAGGATAAACTATATATGGCCATGCATTAGGGTCCTGCATACTTCCCTTCTTATACAACCTAAGATAGTTGGTTGCCCTTGCTACAAGTAGATACACCACATAAGAAGTCATATAAAACTTCTTCTTGTCTTTTACAACCCTCAACTAATCACACAAGTTCTCACTTAGTGTAGTGGCCCAATCTAGCGTATCTTTGCATGCTTGATAGTCTAAATGAAGTTGACCATAAATGGAGTGAGATGGCTTGCTATAGGTAAGCTCATGACTCTACTCAAAACAATGATGGAGTATCCTCAAGTCATATCCACTTTGCTAATTGTCTTTCCCTAAGGTGGCTTCTTAGTGAAGTATAAAGAATGTATGATGTCGATGGCCTCTTGGTTATGATCTTTATACCATCTTTCATCTATTTCATTGGAAAGTTAGATGAACTGATTGGCTCTAGGTAGATGAAAAACTCTTTTGATGTTACTAGGTCACAGATCCAAAACCACTTCTCTGGTGATGCTCTTAACTACCCTCTCATCAAATACAAAATGCCGAGATAGGGTCATGATTAACTCAGCTGACTATACCAACACAGGATGTGACATTGAGTTTACTAATCCAAATTGAATTAATGCAAACCTCAAGGATGACCTTTCTATTGGACCGTTACAAACTCTTCAGAATTCTCCCAAGTTCATGTGTCCAAGGTTTGTGTCTTTGATCTTAGCATAGTAATCATGTAATCTTGATTTTGGGGTCATGCCTTAAAATTTGTAAAAAATTGGTTTCATTGTTGATATGGATGTAGATGCCATCTAATTGTGTTACTTGAACATTACGAGAAAGAAAACATGATTAGTCAACAGATAGTGAAAAAATGTAAGCGAGAAAAAAAAGTCCCCCTTGGGGACCTATTCATTTTATTGGTATGAAAACATTTTTTTAATTTTTTTTTTGCTTTTAAAGTTTTAGAACATTACATTTTTTATTTTTATTTTTTATATTATTTTATTATTTTATAATTTTTTTTGAAACAAAATAAAAAAGAAATTTCAAAAAAAATAATTAAGGACACCATCACATAGGCACAGGTGTGGGGGGCGATACTGCTAGGGCATGGGCACAAGCATTGCACTATGTCCAACACCGTCTATGTGGATGTAGGCACTAAGTCAATGCCCCAAAGGAGCTACATGGGCACCGTGCACAGTGCTGCAAAGGCACAATATAGGCACCATGTGAACATCGTGCCTAGCACTACGTGGCTATCACATCCAATGTCACAAGAGCATGGGCGTAGGTGTAGGCATAGTTGTTGCATGGGCACCACACCCAGCACTGTAAAGGCATGGGTCCAAGTGTAGTGCCACATGCCATGACAATGCACCGAGTAGGTGTAGTGTGCGTGTACCCAAAATGGGTGCTACGTGTGAGTGCATCACATGCGAGCACCATGTGTGGGCAGCATATGCTCATGCCCATGAGGGCAAGTGGTAAGCCAAAAGAGGGGGGAGTGGTCTTTTCTTACCTCTACTCCTCTTCTTCAAAACTTTGAACAAACAAAATGAGGAGATAGGGGGAGGGCAAGGGTTTTTATAGCCCTCCCTCTCTTTGTACAAAAACATAATGTGCACTGTGCCTCGATGCATGCACGTGCAGATGAGTGGAGGTGAGAATTTTTTTTATTTTTTTAAATTGTTTTTGTGTTTTTTGAATATTTACTTTTTTTGTGATTTTTTCAACTCTTTTGATTTTTGATTTTTTTTTGTTGTTGTTATTTTTCTTTTTAAAATTTGACTCCAGAAATCTAACTTCTAACCAAATTTTCTTCTCCTAACTCTCAAACTGTGAGTTTAGTAGTCATAAAAAGTAGGGGGGTCCCTATTCCTAGTGACAAATGGAGCATGTGTTGTGAATACCACAATAGTTGGCTTGACAAAATAGGAGGCAACTGAAGTTCAACCTAGATTTGTGTAGCTCCACCATCTTGGGGCTCTTGTGGACTTGGCTCTCATTGTTGGGAAGAGACCTATTCTACAACATGCTCTGTTTGAATCCTCTTAGGAGAGGCTCTCTTCCTCTTTCCCTTTCTCTCTAAAGGGTGATAATATCCCACTGGGCAATCAAGTTGGTAGACTATTTTAGGCATGATAGGAGATTGGAGTGCAAAGGTAGGAATAGTGACTTTCCTCCTTTTACCCCCTTTTGGGCGAGCATGTGTGTGGAAGATCACTACATCCAAAAATGGATCAAGTGGAAAAGTATTCTTAATCCAACTCTTTGTCATTTGAATGACATGTCTCAATGATTGATATAATCTCCTTCCTCTCTATCAACTTATATATTAAAAATAGGTCTCTCACCAACTTTATCTACATTGAATGGGGATCTAGTAGTTCCTTGGAGTCTTGTAGCCTTATCTCATCAGAGATGGTCAAATGGAGAGTCTTTTTTTCTAGAGACAAAGCCATCCTATAATAGTCTCTAATGCAGACATCATAGTCATTTATGGCATTCATCCAATGATCTTTTATGACATCCTCATGATAGAAATCCTTCCCTGCTAGGTTTTCCACTTTGCCCACATTGTCAACATATGGCCAAGGAGAGTTGTACTCTTCAAGAGGATAGTTCTTCCATTCCCACTCAAATATCAAAATATCTTGTTTTCTCTTCACCTGATATGCTCCTATGACCAATGGCCAATCCCAACAAGATCTTCAATGTCTCTTGATCTTTTCATATGCTGACTCAATTTTCTGGAATATTTTTATTAGGACCAACTTGTCACTTGGGTACCTTGAGAGTTTCTTTGGATTGATAGATGCACCACCTACCCAAATATATGTAAATGTCCTAAACTGGATGAAATATGCTCTAAGAGCTCTGATCTATGCCTTGGCTTCCTCAGACAATCTCTTCCCATAGTCCCCTTTGATGAATCAAATGATTGCAAAGATGAAAGCATCATTTATGATTATATATTCTTTGCTCTGTGGTGAGAGCTTCTTCTTCACCAACTAAGGATAGACTATGTATGGCCAAGCATTGAGGTCCTACATATTGCCTTTCTTGTATAACCCAGGATAGTTTGTTGCCCTTGTTGCAAGTAGGTACATCACATAAGAAGTCATATAGAACTTCTTCTTGTCCTTTACCATCCTTAGCTGCTCACACAAGTTTTCACTAAGTGTGGTGGCCCAATCTAGTGGTATCTTTGCATGTCTAATGGTTTCAATGAAGTTGACCATAAATGGAATGAGATAAACTATTTTAGGTAAGCCCATGACTTTGCTCAAGAGAATGATAGAGTATCCGATGTCATCTTTCATGTATCCCCAAGTCATATCCACTTTGCTAATTATCTTTCCCTGAGGTGGCTTCTCAATGAAGTACAAGGAATGTATAATATCAATGGCCTCTTGGTGATGATCTTTGTACCATTTTTTAGTTGCTTCATAGGAGATTCAGATGAACTAATCAGCTTTGGGAAGATGGAAGATCCTCTCAATGTTATCAAGTCATAGGTCTAAGACCACTTCTTTGATGACACTCTTAACCACCCTTTCATCAAGAATGAAGTCCCGAGACAAGGTCATGATAAATTTAGTTGACCGTACGATCTTTGGATGTGAAGCTACATTCACTAATGTAGAACAGATTAGTACAAACCTCAGGGTTATCCTTTCTTTTGGATTGTTGCAAACTCTCAAGAATTCTCCCAAGTCTGTGTGTCCAAGGTTAGTGTCTTTAATCTCAACATAATCATCATGTAACCTCAATTTTGGGGGTATACCTTGGAACTTGAAAACTACGGGTTTCACTTCTACTTTGGATGTGGACACCATTTGATCATGTTACCTGCGCATCACAAGAAAGAAAACATCATTAGTCTTTAGATAGAAAAAAATAAAAAACAATGTAAGAGGGAAAAAAATGTCCCACTTGGGGACTTATTTATCTATTTGTTTGAATTTTTTTTTTTTTAAAACTTTTTTAAAAATTATATATATATATATATATATATATATATATATATTCAAAAATTTAACAAAAGAAAAATAAATAAATAAACATTAAAAAATGGGTGGCAAAGGTGCCCCTGTGTGCATGCCCATGGGTAGCATGACATGAGTGCCACTACACAGGCATCAGCTCAAGGGCAATGTGGCACACTTTCCCAAGGGTAGCATTGCATGTGTGCACCCAAGGGCAATGTGGTGCACCTACCTAAGGGTGGTGTTGCATGCATGAACTCTAGGGCAATGTGTCGTATGCATACCTAAGGGTGACACATCGCTGGATGACCAACACATAGGGGTGAAGGGAAAACTTACCCTCCCTCCTCAAACACTTACAAAAAAAAATGAGGAGGAAGAGGGGGGGACAAAGGTTTTATAGCCCTCCCCCTCATTGCACATGAAAAATAATGCGTGTCATGCCTTAGTGCATGCACAAAAGCAAGAGGAGGGGAGAGATTTTTTTTTGAACTCTTCCCATTTTTGAATTTTTTTTTGTTTTTCAATATTTCCTTTTTTGTGATTTTTTTTTACTCTAATATGCAAATGTTTAAGAAAATTTTTGTTCTTGACTCTTGAATTGTGAGTCTCGGAGTCAAAAAAAGTAGTGTCTCCCAATTCCTAGAAAGTAATGGGGCATGTGTTATGGACACCACAACACAAGGCACCAAGGAAAATAGATAGGTGTCATCCTAGTTGTGAATTAGGAAAAAGGCTGCAAAATGATGTAATAAGACCCAAGATGTAAAGTCAATTGGACTCTAGGTGTCATTATAAGGCAGAGTGCCAAATTGAACCAAGGGGTCACAAATGAGCAATATAGGTGATTTTTCAAGGAAAAAAATGATTTTCATTTTTATTATAAGGTTATAAAGGTCCTTAGGGTCATTAGGTTAAGTTTTCGGCATCTAGGAGTTAAGATGTCAAAAATTGCAAAAGTTGTCAAAGCAAAATTACAAAAATGCTGACAATTTTGTAGGAGTTTAGGAATTGGTGAAGGGTTGAGCATTTGAAAATAAGTTATTTTAGTGTTTCTAAACCTTTTCTAAGTTGTAGAAGTGGAATCAAGTGAAAAATGTAAAAATTGCACTTTTCATGCAAACTTGCATTGTTGAAAGTTGTAAAAGTTGCTCAAATGTGCAACTTAGTGGAAAAGGGTCGTGGGATTGAACTATCTATTCCATTAGCTCTAGGTGGCTAAGTAAACCCTAGCCCCAATTTTTTTGCATCCTTTTGAGCACTCAAACATTCTCGGGCACACTGAACTGAAACATCCCAAAGGGTCACTAAATGCCATAGGGAAACAATCTTTGATATGGCATATCTCAGAGCTCGTGTGAGGTATGGATATAATTATAGGTTCTATAGGACCATGTTGTGGAGACATACAATAACCTCTCTCACTTTTTTGAGATCTTACTCTATTTTTATTTTGTGATGCCATCTCAAGTGATGCTGAAACTTGTAGTGTTGGCTAGTACAAAGTTGCTAACTACCAAATCTCTCTCACCTTTCATCATGGGATCGAACTATCTATTCTATTAGCTCTAGGTGGATGAGTAAACCCTAGCCCCAAGCTTATCCTATTCTATTGAGCACTTGAACATTCTCAAGCATGCTGAATCAAAACATCCCTAAGAGTTACTAAATGCCATAGGGCATCGATCTTTTATAGGGCATATCTCGAAGTTCGTGCAAGGTATGGATGTGATTCTAGTTCCTATAGGACCATGTTGTAGAGACCTACAATAAACTCTCTTTATTTTTGGATATCTTACTATGTTTTTATTTTGCAATTCCATCTCAAGTGATGCTAAAATTTGTAGTGTTGAGCAGTACAAAGTTGCCAACTCCCAAATCTCTCTCACCTCTCAACTATCTATTCTATTAGCTTCAAGTGGCCGAGTAAACCTTAGCCCCAAGCTCATCCCATCTCATTGAGCACTAAAATTTTCATGGGCATAGCAAACTAAAATGTCCCTAAGGGTCACTAAATTCCATAGGATAGCAATCTTTTATGAGGCATATCTCAGAGCTTGTGTGAGGTATGGATGTGATTCTAATTCCTATAGCACCATGTTGCAGAGACCTACAATAACCTTTCTTTCTTTTTGGAGATCTTACTCTATTTTTATTTTTTGATGCCATCTTAGGTGATGTTGAAACTTATAGTGTTGGCCAATAAAAAGTTTCCAACTACCAAATCTCTCTCACCTTTCATTGCAGGATCGAACTGTCTATTCCATTAGCTCTGGGTGGTCAGGTAAACCCTATCCCCAAGCTTATCCCATACCATTGAGTTCTTAAACATTCTCAAGCACACTAAATAGGAATTTCCATAAGGGTCATTGAATGCCATAGGGAAGCCATCTTTGATGAGGCATATCTTGGAACTCATGCGAGGTATGGATAGCAAATTTAACAAATAATAAGACATAGTGAGACAACAATCTTAATAAATATAGTAATCATGTGTAATAGAATTGAAGACATTTAGTACTATTTATAGTAGGAGCAATAAATTAAAATGTTTCAGGAATCTTTTAACAAAACACCTAGTTCTATATGTGCAAGATGACTCACAATCAAATACTACAATGAGTTGTAAAGTTGTGAGTTAGTTCATAAAGAGATAACCACAAAGGAACAATCATAGTTCTAAAGCTATGAAGAGGAGCTCCAAATTCCATTTAGGTGGTGGTTGGTTGGTAGTTTGAGAAATCTTATTACCTGCTCCTATTTTGTCAAAGTTGAACTCTATTAGAATAAATTTACAAGTTTCACCTAGCATGAATTGAGAATTCAACAAAGGCTTTCAAATATTTTTGATACATGTCAATGCACTAGTGATATATGGTAGTTTTGAGGCTACACTATATCAATATATTATTATATTGTTATGATGAATTATAATCTAATAAATAAGAACTTAAAAAAGCTAGAGGTCCAAAGATGTGCAATTTTCATAGCATTAAGGATAAGACATTAAAATAGTGAGGTTTTCTGTTTGGAGAATATGACAGTTATAGCATTATGGAAATAGTAGTGTTAAAGAAGATGACAATAGGTGCTGCAAAATTCATGGCGTAAATGAGCAAAGTGATTCCAAAAGATGTCAAAATAATGAAGTTCATGGTTGTCTTGTTGGTGATGTGAAAGATGAGTTGTATAGTAGACAAAGTGTCAAATTTAAGAAGTTAAAGAACAAAAAGGTTTAGGAAAGTATTTTGTTGTAGACGAACATGGAACATGCATCCCATTATCTTAAAGCACTGGCATAATGCACTTTTAAGGATATTAATGCCATGAAAGTAGAGCCTTAAGCTAGGAGACATGGATTGAATGAGGTCAAGCAATAGATATATGAAAGTTCTTTGTAATAGCCAAAAAATATTAGATACTTGCAGCATCTATATTCACCATGCATTAGTTATAGTTTGTGACCAAGTTTTGAAAGATTTTGTAAATTTCTTCAAACATACCTTTCTACTGCCAATTTTGGAGTTGTTTATCATGAAAGGGTTGCAAGTCTTGTCTCCAACATAGAAATTCCATGGTCTTCTAGATTTCAAGGCTACAAACCCTAACGTATTACATTATGCAAGAAAGGGCCCTAAAAGTGAGTGCAAAGAATTCTTTGACCAAGCCCTAGGCGAGCTAGGCAATGCCTAACTAGGGACTATTAGCAAAGAAAGAGCTCTTGAGAGAAAAGCTTGAAGAATGAAGACTTGCCCTTCAAAGAGATTGAAGAGGGGTATGAGGAGGTTCTAACTTGTGGAGGAGTCTTGATGAAGTTTGGAAGGTGTCTTAAAAGTGGGAACAATAGGCAACCTAGAAAACCCTACCAAACTCTCAATTTTGCTATTTTTTTTGGATGACCTATACGCACCTTGAGACCCTAAAAATACTTGAGCATGGGTCCTATGTATGAATTTTTCTTAAGGCCAAAGTGTTGAAAATCTAAGAAAAAGGAGCTATTGGCACTAGAAATCCATGTGTAGGCCTAATTAGGGGTTCTCCTTGTAGCCCTTTTGTGAAGAAATCTTGAAATCAAGTACAAACCCATTATTGTTATCCATTCAAGAATAGTAAAAGTTTTCCAATAACACCTTAGGACATCATGGAAACCTTTGTTGGTGGGGAGTGCTATGGTACCCTAGTAGACCTATAAAACCTTTGGAGGGATATTGTTCCTAGAAGAGTAAGGGAGTGTTGTTGTAAGTTTGGATTAGATAACCTAGTGAGGAGGTTGGGCAAGGTCAAGGGATGTTCTTAGTAGCAAGAGATCCTATAGGCCACATAGTTTTATAGAAAATACCAAGATCCACATATAATATACAAGGTTATACGTGGACGAGGGTACTTGGGGTACTTAGAGTACATGCATGGGTATGGGTACAAGTACAACTATGTTTTATAATAAGGGATAGGGGTACTTGGGTATGTCAAACATTATTTTTAATTATAATTTTATATTTATAGAAAACCTAAATTTATGAGTCATGAAAATGATTATTCAAATCAAGAACAGTGATAAAGTTTGCAAATGTAATGTATTGTTTTCAGTTTTAGATTTGTTATATGTTTGTAATAATAATTTATGATAAATTTTTAGATGCATAACATAGAAGGAAAGTTTAAACATGAACAAGAAGATCATAAATCATATGACAATGACATATTGTAAATGATAAATTTCTAGCTGTAACACTAATAAACTTTATTCTTGATCAATATTGTATCAAAGTTTCAAACTGATTAGGTATTGAATTAAGCTTGATAAACAAATAACAAAGAAGGAAAACTTTAAACATGAACAAGATCATAAATCATATAACGATGACATACTAGAAATGATAAACTTATGTTTAAACAGTGATAAAGTTTATTATTAATCAATATTCTATCAAAGTTTCAAATTGATTAGGTATTGAATTAAGCTTGATAAACAACAAGTTGACACACAAACAATAAACAAAACAAAAATCTGAAATCTCAATCAAGGTCCTTAGCTATAATGCTCTCCACTGAGTACCTAGTACTTGGGATACATGTATCTGGTACTTGGGTATGAGTACCAAGGGTTTCATACATGAAGGAACATATAATATATTATGATAACCAATAATGTCATATATGAACAAACATATCATATTATAACCAATAATGTCATGCATAAAATAAATGTCATACATCAAATATAAAATCTCATATATATATCAAATGTATATCAAATATGTCCACTGACATAAAATCCAACATATATGTCCTTTGATGCTTATACATGTATTTCTATCAATTATATCTTCTCCTTCCCATGAGGGGAAGGAAACAAATCTCTAGAGGTCTTCGGTCATCATGTGGAGGGAGATGATGGCGATGATGGGGTCCTCTTCACATGCTCATTCATCCTCTTGTTGAGGCTCTTCTCTAACTTGAGCTAATACAAACAAAGTAGATATGAATCAATAATTATTATACATCAAAATCACATATATGTACAAACAAAAGTAATTATTTTCTTACCACCATCACATAGTCACTCTGCAAGTCAACCTCGAAGGCTTGTGGAAAATCGAGTGTAACAAGACCCTACAACAATTCAATCAATATAATCACTTATAAATAACATTAGAAATTTTGATACTAACTATTATAAACAACAACTAAAACCAAGAAAATTCTTTCATACCTCAGTTAATGGTTGTGAACTAGCCATAGCTACAGCCACTCCATGATCAATGGACTACTGAAGATGAGGAGTCTTAGATGTCAAGAGCTACATGTCATAAAATACACATTACATGTAACATGAAACATGAAACAAATATAATAAAATGAATTAAATTAATATGAAATAAATGTACTTCTACAAAGCTCGTATCACATTTAGGCTCAGAGTCTGTAGTGAATGTTGATGGTCATGTAAAGAACTGATGCACATGCATAAATTTTTTTTCCAATCCTTCATATTATTACTTAATAAATATATGTATTAATTTAAATGATTAAATCAATACATACATCATGACTTGTTGGCAAGATGAAAATGAGGTCAAGGGATCACTACTAGGGCCACCAACACTCTGACCCTAAATTTTGAACAATGTCAATACATGCTAATTAATTAGTCATTCACTATACATATGAAATGTGATCAAATTAGTTTATTATAATTTTAATTTACATGTGTGTCAATGCCAAATTTCTCATTCAAGAACTAATTAGTGACTAGCCCATCATCTGCACCATCTCTAGCATGACTGCCAAATGTGCATAAGGATTTGCATGATGTGTGCATGTAACCATGACATACAAAAGGCTCCTCCTCAAATAATGGACATGTGTAATGAATGATGGTTTGCATCAAAGCATTAATAGTCCCTAGAGTGTTGGCCTCTACATGTTCCTTCACAATTGAAGGAATAGTCACATGCTCACCTTGTGGCTTGACAATAGGTGACCTCACTACATTAGGGTCACAACATGTCCCCGGCCTCTCAAATGATGACCCTCCACCTCTACCCTAAGATTCTAATATATCAAAATAATTTGGGATCTCCCCATGGACAAACTCACAATATAATTTCCTTAAGAAATATATTGGGACCTCATGATTATTGCAAGAAGGTACATCAAAAACCATACACCATCTATCCCAAAAATTGTTTCTAATACCATCGTGTATGCACCAATGGATGGGGAACCATTTAGTTGTCTCTCTAACAATATATTGTTCACTAGACTTTCTAGATAATGCACAAATCCTACCTTTTGGTATATCCTTTTTTTAACATCTTGATATGATAATTTATTTGCATGATATCATTTTTGCTCATCCCTCTTAACCTGCCAAATATTTGACTGACCACTAATAGAAGCTATGTGGGTCTTAATGGACTTCAGGGAGGATGCCAATTGAGCTCTCATTGGATTGGTTTGTCTACAAGATTTCAACCTGCCAATGAGTTCTTCTAATTCATTTTTGCCTCTTCTTATTTCATTTATTATGTTTTCTTGTGTGCTAGGAGGAGGTCTTACAATTGGTGTAGGTTGTGGAATTCATTGTTCTTATTGTGGAGGGTTTTGATTCTCATCTTGTTGAGGGTTTTAGTTTGGATCTTCTTGAGGGTTTTGGTTTTGATCTTCTTGGGAATTTTTTTGTTCATTATTCACATTTCTTAATAAGAAATCCATTGAAATCTAAATAAATAAACAAATTTAAAGAAAAAGTGAAAAAAACTACAAAACAATACAAAAAACATATAAAACAATGCAAAAAGAAGGTTAGACAACATACGACATGCTCGTGATCTTGAATTTTGAAAGCAAGGAGGCATATTGACAAGACATGTGGAAAAAACCTTCAATTTTCTCAATTCATGTACATGCTATGAGGAGAGGAAGTTGGAAAATGAAGAAAAAATGAATGGGTTGTGGGTTTGCAGCCAATTTATAATAATTTGGGTTTTTTAAAAGTGCGTACATGCTATATTGTGTATGCACTATGGTTTGGGATACCCAATCCATTGCGTGTGCATGCTATAGCATGCATGCACTATTGAAAGTTAGAAAAAAAGGGGATGTCACATTTCTAGTACCACAACTTGGTGCACTTACCCATAGATCGTAGTCCTCTCTACCTAGTCAGGTTTCATTTCCATGGAGGTTCTTCACATCAACAACACCTTTTGACAGTTCTTTGTAGCTTCATCATAGTGTTCTTCAAGATCAGCAATTGTTCCTATTTTCTCAAACAATCCTATAATTGGAGGCTTTTGCAGTCCTTCACTAGCTTTTAAAAGCTATCTCTTTTTGGAATAGAGTTTTTCTGATGAGGTTTTCTCTATTTCTCCTCTTTATGGAGATTTGGTTGTGATTGGGTACCTAATCAAGCCTTTGTTGCCGGGACCCAAGTCTTCTTTGTAGTTTTTTATACTACATGGTCACTCATCTTAAGGGGGGTGTTAGATTTAAGCTTTATAACCTTTAACTCTTGCATAATAATGGTGTTACCACCTTTTATCTCATGGTAAAGTAAAAGGTTATTTCACCTTTACCTCTTAAGATTTCACTATCTACGCAGTGAATCGGCACACAAAATTTAATAATGCCAAGTTACATTATTAAATGTGTCCACTCTATAAGTGGATGAGTCAGTCCACCTTGTGAGTGGATGACCCACTCCACCTTGTGAGTGGATGACTCATTCCACCTTGTGGGTGGATGAATCACTCCACCTTGTGAGTGGATGACTCACTCCACCTTGTGAGTGGGTCAATCACACCACTTTGGTGTGGGGGTGAAATCCTTTATAAGGATGTTCATACCTTACATTTTTGCAATGCAACACAATACTTGTAATTTGTTTCTCATTAATACATTTTGGATTGTTGAGAACTCTTTGTGTTCATGCTCCAGATTCATCCATGTAGCTGAGTATCTACTATTGAATTATCATCCCAAGCTTATCGAGTTGTTTTCTTGTCAACTCTAACAAATTCTACTTCTTGTCATTACTCCTTTTTCTTTACTTCCTATTATGTGATCAATAGGATGATTTTTTATCATGTTCTTATTTGGGGTAGGAGTTTCTGCTTCAACTCTTATTTTTGGTACTTTGTTTTGTTATTCTCTTATTTCTTCAATTTGTACATTATTTTCCAAGTCATTTTTAGTCTTGAGAAATAATTCATTGCATCTATTGGTCATCCTAGAATAATTGTCTTCATTAGAGTTATAATCCATCATCTTCTCTTTGGTGTCAAACTTTTTGTCTATTCTCACATTTGCACACTCTACTAGAGTTTTTGTTCTATAGTTGAAACATCTATAAGATTTTAATGAATAGCCAATAAACATACCTTCATCATTGCTTGGATCAAACTTTTTGATATCATCATCTCTTTTTATGTAACATATGCTTTTGAATATTCTGAAATATTTGATTGATGGGGAGTATCCAAACCATAACTCATATGGTGTTTTCTTCATACCTTTTCTGATCTATACTCTATTCAAAGAGTATACTATTGTATTGACTACTTCTCTCCAAAATGTCTTTGGTACATCATTCTCAAATAGCATATCTCTCTTTCTACTTCAAAAATTGATCTATTTCTTCTTTCAACAATCTCATTCTACTTAGGTGAATGAGATGAAGATAGCTATCTCTTGATTCCATGCTCTTCATAGTAGATGTTGAATTCTCTAGAAGTGAATTCTCCTCCTCTATCAAATATTAAGCTCATGATATTACCTCTAGTTCCATTCTCTACTTTGTTCTTGAATATCCTGAATTTCTCAAATGCTTCTAATTTTTCTTTAAGAAAAGCTACCCACATCGTTCTAGTAAAATCATCAACAAAAATCATAAAATACCTTTCTCCATATAATCATCTTGCTCTTGTAGGACCACTCAAATCTACATGGACCAATTCTAGCTTCTGTGTAGTACAAAACTTCTTGCTAGGAAATGAAACTTTCTTCTACTTGGCCAAGATACATTCCTTACAAACAACATCAGTGGGCTTAGTGATCTTAGGTAAATCTCTCACAATAAGTGTATTACTAGCTTTCACAATGTTATCAAAGTTTATGTGATTAAATCTTTTGTGCCATAGCCAACTATTATCAACTTTAGCTACTAAACATGTCATTTTAGTGGTATTTAATTGAAATACATTACCTCTGGTTCTTGTGCCAATATCGTTCAATTTTCCTTCCCTGTCTTTAATGATGTATGTGTCATTACCAAACTATAATTGCTACCCCTTGTCCATAATTTGTCCAATACTTAACAAGTTATGTTTTAGTCAATTAAAAAAAAAACATCATCAATATTTGTTTTACCATCAAGTGTGATAGATCCAATTCCCATAATGTGATAGGATGCATTATTCCCTACTCTGACAATCCCTCCATCATGGCTTTTGAATTTGACAAATTTTCTCATATCACCAGTCATGTGATGTGAACAACCACTATCAATGATCCAATCTTTCCTTTCAACTTGTGAAATTAGTGCACTTTCTTCTGTAATATCTTTGTTAAGATAATCCTCCTTTATAGCTACAAATCCCAATTCATCTTCAATTTTTCTTTGATCGTATTCTTCTTCTTCTTCTTCTTCTTCAGCATATAAGCAATTCCTAGGTCTTCTACATTTGAATCTTCTCTTGTACTTCCTTTCTCTTTTAGGACACTTAGATGCATAATGACCATATTCATTACATGTCCAACACTTAAAGATATTATTACCATCTTCCTCTATTTCCATAAGAAGAGCCACTCCTGCCTTGATCTTTTCCTCAATAGACTTGCTGCTGCTAGTAATGTCTCTTTGTACTTTTGTATTCTTTGCTAGACCAAGTTTAACACTTAATGCACTGAATGTTCTCTCAACTTTTTCTAGTTCTCCAAATTGTTTTAGATCAAATTCTGTAGCTTCTAATCTACCAAGTGATGTTTCTTTGGTGAAATTTTCAGTATAGAGTATCATCAACTAAATCATTTGTGTTAACAAGGTCCGTCCTCTAACAAGGAATATCTATACTATTATGTCATCTTGTGGGTATCATTCCCACCAAGGTTTTCCCTCTAATCAAGGGTTTCCCTAGTCAACATACTTTGTATAATTATTTATATGCATCTTTATGTTTTCTATTTACTTTGGTTGAATGGTTAAGTGTGTTAAAGAGGATAAATGCTTTTGATTATTGAATAAATGATTCACCACACCCCCCCGAGTTAGCTTGGTGGACTATTATTTCTAACATACACAAATGTCAAGAATATACCAAGAAATTAGTTTATGTTGATCTCACTTGAGAGTCAAAGGAAGTTATAGTGTATGACAAGTATTTCAATGTTAACCAAGTTTAGAGTTAGTGTCTATTGAGCTCACTTGGTCACCTAAGGAAAATCTGCATGGAGCTAGTGTTAACTGAGCTCACATAGTTACCAAAGAAAAGTTGGCATGGAATGAGCATTAACCAAGCTCACTTAATTGACAAAGGAAGTCTGAAGGAAAGTTATTTCTAAGTTAGTGTTGACTAAGTTGGGTCAATTAACAAAATATTTTCCTATATCAATACATTTGATCTGACATTTTTCTTGGTTAATTCTAGCTATCTCATGCTAGGAATTTTAGTTGTTTGAAATTATATTCAAGCTGAATTGACAAGATAAAACATATAAATATAAGGTCATTGAGGATTTAATTTGTGAAAGAAGCATGGGAATGAATAGATAAATCAAGGAAGTGAATTGGAAGGATATCTGAGTATCTGAGTTGACCAAACTACAAAGAACATTCTATTCATGGAGGATCAAGTATTGAAGAAACAATAGAGATCTAAAATTATAAAAGAAAGTTGCATCAGCAATTAGTTCAAGTCATTGTTACTCTCTAATAATTGTAGTAGTGAATCAAATCTCCTAATAGAGTTAGCTTAATAAATATTTGCCAAATCCTCTAACAAGGTAACTCCTAAAAGGGTGAACTAAATCCTTTAACAATTTCACACCTAATGGTTTTTTTTTTAACCTTTAACAAGGTTGGCTCCTAATAGGGCTCACTTAATAAGAGTGAAAAATAGTAATTAATTTCAATTGGTAGCTTTCCCAAATTGGGTTTCCATGTTAAATCTTGGTGTCTTGTTGTATGATCTTAAAATGTATGAACTTAAATCTTAAGAGTGTTTATCCCTTTGATTAAGTTGTATGGAGTCACGTAAAGTGCCTTGAGTGGGTCTTTGCATGTATCTAGTTATTTTCTTCCTATTCTTTTTTTCTCTATCCATTTCTAGCCTATTTATGACAAAGTACTTAGTGAAACTAAGGACTTTGGCCTCTAGGTCAAGAAATTTTTTTTGGTTTAAGGTCAACCTTAACCCTAACCTAGGTCATGGATGTCCTCAACCCAAACCTAGGGTAGGGTCAACTTCATCCCTAACCCTAGCTCCCATTTTCAATTTCCTATAGTTTTAGGATCTCAGGCTTTAGAAAGTTTCTTTTCCCACTTCTAGGTTGATTGTTTTGGGTTATAGAATGGTAGACTCTTAAATTACATTTAATCTAGGTCCATTCCTAGGGGTTAAGGTTAAATTGGATTTAATGCTCCTATGTCAATCTTCCCTAGGAGTTTGTGCCCTAGATCTCTATATAAGGAAGCTTTCTTCCCTCATTTTTATAGGAATAAGCTATCCATAACTTCATCAGCACATCCACTATCAAAAATCTACCTATGATCAATAAAGTGAAGTGAATTTCTTCTAGCATTCAAGCATTCTAGTGTTCAAGCATCCAATTCATCAAGGAGATTCATTATTAGCCATTGAATGATTTAATCTCTATGGAGACTCTTGTTGAAGATTTCATCCATTTTCATTTAAGACTTCTTATATCTAAAGATACATTCAAGATTGGTGTTGAAGATCTAATGACATTCATTTTAGACATCATACATACATTCTACATTCATTTGGAGCATTCATTCTTGTGGATTCAAGGATTTCCACATAAGCAAGGAACATAGTTCCATTTACTTTGTTTATGCATATGTAGTTTCAATTATATTTCAAGGTTAATTCAATATTGGGGTTTGATTGAGGAAAACCCCTTGTCCAACAAAAAAACCATTTTTCTTGTAGATACAAGTGTGGAACAACAAATTGGAGAGTAGATTTGGATACCCTTTTCATCAAATTTGTGAGATCTATGAACAAATTTTTTTGTTAGAACAGTGTGGGTCAAGGTTGACATTTTTGGGTATGATTGTTCCCCAAGGTAAGATTGTACCCCACCAATATGGTCAACATCAACCTTCCTTCAAAAATATAAAATATTTATTAGTTTTCTTCATCTCAACAATTCTAGTCCAAAACAAGTTGCAAAGTTTCCAGAAACTACATACAAACATCAAAAACTAACATTTTCTAGATTCAAGGTTAGTATTTGTCTTTTAACTATTTTAGGTTTTAAGCACATACTCCCCCCCCATAATAGTAATATCATATAACCTCCTTTCTCCCTAGTTTCGAGCACTTGACCCATTTCTACATTGAACACTCTCTTCTTCTTAATCAATTTGGATCATTCCTTTTGGAAATTATGATTGAGAAGAGGTTTCCATTTTCTCTCTATTCACTTTTGTGTTCATGTCATTTTCTTTTTGATTCTACAACTAAGTTAATTAAGGCTAATCACACTAAACATCTTAAGAAGTGATTATTTCAGTGTTAGCTAAGTGGTCCTATATTAACTAAGTTACAACGGCATTTCAGTTTAAGTAGATTTGGTTTTGAATTGTATAAACATCTTAAGGGATCTAGGATTTTTTTTGTGGTAACTAATTTGCCCCTCTCCTCGTAGTTACTCCTCTTATATTTCCTATAGGAGAGATATAGGATCCCAATATAGTTAGAAGGTTTGAAAGTTTTATCTTTGAGGTATAAGGACCAAGGATGAATTTAGAAAATGCAAATGGATAATGTATAAGGATATCAACATCTTTAGAGTGGGAAACATGGCTAGGTATTTCATATTTAGGAGACATTTTTATATCAACTAGCTCTTGAATAACTTTGAGAGGATAAACATTGATAGGATAGCCAAATCCTAGAAGAAAATATTTTTATCCCAAGGATTAGTAGGAATGGAAGATTTTTGAGGTGGATATGGAGGAGTATTAGAATAGAGTGATGGGATAATTTTATCTTGACAAGGACCTTTGGATAGCATAGGAAAAGTACATTAATCTTGACTTTCAAGAAGCTTAATTAAAATGATATATTTATTTTTCTTAGAATGTGGGTAGGATATAAGACATGGAGAGATAAGTTGTTCTTGAGATGGAGGGATGACATCTTGGAGGATGTGAAAAGGTATGGAGGGATCTTGAACTTGATCATTAGTCATATTTGTTTCTTCACCATTTGAATAGTCCTCTTGTCATGGAAGCACTTTTAAGGATAAGGGAGAATCTTGATTTTTCATGATAGGTGTAGTAGCACATGAAGCTTTATGATTTTTTATTTTAGAATCATTGAAAATATGTGGAGTCAAATACAAATTAGCTGGATTTCTTTTAGAGGTAGCCCTTGAGGGTACACATAGTCAATATGATATGAATTAGGTTCCTTGTTCAATGTAGTCATTTTGGATAGCTTTGAATCTTTAGGATATGCATGAATATTGGAAGAAGTAGGGTCTTCAAGAGATCCACTACTATACATAGGTTCTGTTGGAAATAATCAAGACTAGCTATGTTACTAAGAGGGGAGGGGTGAATAAATAACCTCAAAAAGTTTAAACTAATTCAGCACTTAATCAACATAATCCATTCACCATTAATTCATCTAATCTATTGTATGCATGAGAAACTAAAAGATAAACATTCATGACACATGAACAAAATATTTTGGTGACCCAAAAACCTTCCAAATAGAAAGTTAAACTACAGTGGGGATGATACCCACAAAACTTCAAAATTGCATTATAAAGTTGGCCTATTAAGGCTTACAATGATCACTTTTGATGATCTTCCCTATTACGAGAAATTTGGACTCCTAGGTCCACTTTGTTAGAGGTTTTACAAACATATAATGAAGTATGCACTTTATTAAGAGATTTAAAGAAAGAATGTTAAGTCTACACTATTAAAGGATTTAGAAACTAGTTCACTTGTTAGGATGAAATAGTATATCTGACTTAAAACTTGATTTTTTATTAGATCCTTGAAGTACAGATTACCTCCTATGATAGATATAACTTTACTGCTCCTTATAGACCTTGCTGAATACTCTGATCTGCTACTAATTTGCATTCACTCTTCTCAAAACATTACTTCATCATACATACATATATTGGGTATGATATAATGTATTACATATGTAACATTCCAATTCTCATATTTACAAGGTCAGCTAAAACATAAGTTAACACAAATATTACTGAGTCAGCCCAAATGTAGAAACTCAGTATCTGAACAGTTGACTTGGTGACCTTCTGATACTTAGCATCCACTGCATTACTCGGCATCATCATGCATTTGGTAGAAGTAGAAGCTCAGTCCATACTAATCACTCAAAATAGCTTCAAACTTGGTGAACATTGGAGACTTGGTAGATATAGTTTAACTCAGTGAAAACTAATTTCTACATTTATCTTGCTTGTGTACACTTGATTTGTGTCACACTCTAAACCATTCTATCCAAACAATTCCATGAGTTGGAATGCTTAGATGCCGGCTTAGAGCTCCCTATCCACGGAGTGCAAGAAGCTAGTATTCAAGCATGAAGGCTCTTAGCCAAGCCTTAGAAATGTGCTTCTTACTAGTAAACTATGCAACGGGAGGTTCTTTGAGACAAGAGCAAGAGTGCAAATATCTTCAAGGAATCCCTCAAGAATGCAATGCAAGTATGGAAACTAAGCTAAGATGATAATGCAAGATGCAGCTATGCTAAGCATGTATGAGAGTATTACAAAACCAAATATTAATATATGTGATATTATTTGCAAGAATGAAAGCTAAAATAACATGCAACTATGCTAAGAATGCCATATGATCTTATGCTAATATGATGGAATGAGAGAATGAGACAAGAAATGAGTAGTTCTCCACAAAGCTCCCAAGAAACCTGTTAGAAAACTTGCAGCATGACAATATTCAAATGAGGATGGATTCTTTGAGGGGGAAAGCTCTCTCCCTTTTAAAGATGTATGGACGGTAGAGATCAAGATGAAGATAGTGGATGATCAACAGTGGAATTTGAAAATAGGAGTGATCCATGTGCACACACAAGTCAACCAATAGAATATAAGTTGACTTGTCATATAAGACAAAAGTCACAAAGCCTTTTCTTTTAATTGCAAAATAGAAAAAGGACTTTATGTGTGCACTTTAAGTGGGTTAGAAGAATGGGGTCTTTTATTTAATCAAAAGGGGACATGTTCTTTTAATCAAATAATGAACTTAGGATAGTATAGTCAAACTATAGGTTATAATCAAATAAATTGATTATTAGCAATTTGGTCTAGGTAAATGATTAAATTA
The DNA here is from genome assembly GCA_028749045.1 of Cupressus sempervirens. Classification (NCBI taxonomy): domain Eukaryota; kingdom Viridiplantae; phylum Streptophyta; class Pinopsida; order Cupressales; family Cupressaceae; genus Cupressus; species Cupressus sempervirens. The sequence goes on along the minus strand of CM053791.1, from coordinate 274,741,990 downwards.
ATTTAGCCAAAATGTTGAAAAGGGGGCTAATAGTCTAGATGACCATTTTTAGATTATTACATTTGCCCCTCTTTGACTAATGCATGATCAATCTGAGAACACATTATGTCAAAGAAAATAGAAAGCCAAGTAGGCGGTGATAGATATAGATATCTGATTTCAAAGAATGAAATGCAGAAATAGATAGCAAGTCCTGAATGCATAGCCTAATAGTGGTAGTACTAAACACTAGGAAAAGATGATGTCAGAATTCAAGAAGAATGCTAACACTTAGCAAAGTAGATAGATTGAGAACAAGTGATAAGGTCAAACAAATTCTCCTAAGAAATAGATAGCTATAACAATCAGCAATAGAGTATTTCTGCCCCCTCGAGATCGAAATTGAAATGAGGTAAGAGGAAGCAAAAACTAGCTAGACATCAAAAAATTGAGATATAGCAATGTCTAATATGACAGATAAATGATTAGAACCCAAGAATGACTATAAGAAACTTTTGACTAGAGTTGACCTTGAAGGATATAGCATAAAAATTAGGTCAAATCTAGTAGAAAGATGATTTAGACATGAAATAGTGAATTGAAGTAGATATGAAGTATGGAAATGATGAAGACATGAAGAGATGAAGATGCCCCAGTGATGATTCAGAGATTAGACCTCAAAAGGTCAGCTAACTACTTAGAAGAAAGTAAAATTTTAAAAGACAATTTTGACCATCAAGATGAACTTGAATTTGGATTTCGATCCTGAAAATGAATCTAGTATGTTGAATTATTTAAGAGTTCAAAACTTTATATAATGTGATGATAAGATAGAAAAAGAGATGAAGTGAAAGATTAAGAAGGTGAAAAGACATGAACAAGAAGAAAGTAAAGAAATATATAAAAGGAGTTAGCTGATATGTCCACAAAAAAGATGAAGAGAGAGCTCTCCCCATATGCAAGAATGCAAGACTAATCTAGAAAATGAACCTAAAATGCAAGCTAATATGCAAAGTGGTTTACTAGAAAGAAGTGCATAACATTTAGACTCTTAATTTCATCATTGAGCATTTATTAGGGACATCATGAGATCATACAACCATCACTAGTATAACTATGAGGATATGAATATGATCAATATTAGATAGGTATGTGGAAATCCAATCTAAGCATCAGAGACATGTAAGTCAAGATAACTACATGATTAGATTCCCTAAGTTTAATTTAGCAAGATTACACCTGTATCAAGGCATAAGCGCCAGGATAAACCCTGAGTGCGGTCTTGTGAAATAGTCAAGGATGATACATTTATAAGTCAAAGTGTTGAATAGGACAAGCATGGATGCTTACAACACTATAGACAAACAAAGTATACCCACAAGTAGAAATCAAGAAGACATGCCCCATGCCCCCAGTCTTCTAGTCAATGACATCCTTGAAAGACTATTAGGGAGGGAACACATGGCAAAGAAATCATTATAGATAGCACACAAAGTAGATAAAGATTAGCATAGCTCAGTCATTTTAGTGTTAAAGTGCGTGTGTGTAACTCATGTGGCCATTTCTTCCAGACTTGATTCTGATAGTGAGAAATATCGCGACATCGGAGACCATAGGTAAACTATCTATAAAGTGTTTGAAAAACACTTGATGTCAAAGTGGGTGGGGGTAGTGTTGAGAAACACTATTTTGTGAGTTGTCAAAGGAACCCTAATGCACAAGAATATCTCAATAGGCTAAGTAGTTATGCCCCCAAGATGAGGACAAGAAATAATTCCAAGCTAGGAAATGTGTAGCAAAGTGGATGATTGAGATTGATAGACATAGGTGCAAGGGTTTCAAATAGCGCTTGTTTCTAGGTTTTCACTACTTTGATAGAATTTTTTTATTTTTATTTTTTTTGGTGATACATCAAAGTGCCTATTGCTGGGTTTTCACTAAGATGATCATTTTTTCAGGACATTTTCTAATTTTTTAGGATTTTTTTACGATCATAAATATATACAAGATAGTTGAGCAGCAAGCCTCTAAGTATAGAACTTCTTCAAGTGTAGGATGTTGATAGGCTCTGCAAGTTCTTCACCCTTAGATGTAGACAACTGGTAAGCACTAGACCCAAATGTTGTTGTGATAATGTAAGGACCCAACCAGTTAGGTTCAAATTTCTCTTTTTGTTCCCAATTTTGCTGATTTTTTGGATTCTCTCTAAGCACGAGTTCACCAACTTGGAACTCATGGGGGTGAACCTTCTTGTTATATTGTGTAGACATGCACTTCTAATAAGCTCTCATGTGATCAAAAGTAGCCTTGCGACATTCATCCAGAGTCTCTAATTCCTATACTCGCATAGCTCTATGATCTTCATCAGTTATTAACCCATGTAAGGAGACATGCAAAGAAGGTATCTCAACTTTTAATGGGAGAACAACATCAGAGCCATAGACTAGAGAAAAGGGCGTAGCCCCTGTAGGAGTACGAATAGAGGTTCTATAGGCCCAAAGTGCTAGATTTATTTGCAAGTGCCAATCTTTCCCAAACTTGTGAACTGTGCAGTGTAGGATTTTCAACAGTGTTTTATTAGAGGTCTCACCTTGGCCATTCCCTTGGGGATAGTAAATGGAGGACCAGTGTTGTTTAATTCAAAATTTTTTGCACAACTATTTTAAGTCCTTATTCTTGAACTACCCTCCATTATCTGTAACAATAGAGGATGGGATACCATATCGGCAAATGATGTGATTTAGTATAAATAGGGCAAAATGTTTTCCTATAGCAGCAGATAATGGTACAACTTCAACCCATTTAGTGAAATACTTCATTGTTGTGATGATGAATTTATGACCGCTGGATGATCTTGGATGAATCTTTCCTACCAAGTCAAAGGCCCATTGCTGAAATGGCCAATATGTCACAGAAGGGATTAACTCTCGCTCAAGAGCATGTATCAAGTTGCAATGGAACTGACTTTTTTGATAGGACTTTGCATAGCGCACAGCATCACCTTGCATGGTGGGCCAGTAATAACCCATCCTAAGCAGTTTTCAGGCAAGTGCAAGGCCATTAGAATGTGCCCCACAAATGCCATCGTGGAATTCGGCAAGTGCCTTCTCGAACTCTTCTAGCTCTAAACACCTAAGCAACGTTCCATCTAGACCCTTCCTATACAAGTCACCAGAGACCAGAGTGTAGTGTGAGGCATTACGAAGGAGTTGGCATTTTTGGTTGTGCGTGAGGGTTTCAGGAATAACCTAATCACATAGGTAGGAGAAAATAGCCGCATAGCAGGAGGAATCGTGACCCACAATAGTGTAGATCACCTGGTTATCTGAGGAATTATAGGCTAGATGATGCAATTCTTCCACCAAGAACTCAAATCGTGATTCATGTTCTTGTAATTGGAGGATAGATGCTAAGGTGGCCATAGCATCAACAGCCTTGTTTTTTGCTCTAGGAATTTGTTGGAATGTTACAAAGGTAAAATAATTCCTTAGAGCGTCTATTAACTTTTTATAAGGGATCAACTTGTCATCCTTTGTTTGATATTCATTATTCACTTGGTTCACAACCAGTTGAGAATCCCCATAGATGTGTAGCTCAGTTATTCGCCATTCAAGGGCCATTTTGATATCATTTGTTAATGCTTCATACTCTACAATATTGTTTGTACATGGGAACAATAATTTGTAGGACTTTGGGATCATATAACCATGAGGGGAAACAAACAACAACCCTGCTCCTACTCCATTTTGTGTATGGGATCCATCAAAAAACATCTTCCATGTCTTCTCAGTAATGTTCATGACCGAGGCATCTAGAAACTCAATTTGCATAGGTGCTACATCTTCAACTAGGAAGTCAGCCAATTGGTCAGCTATGGCCTATCCTTTGATTGCCTTACGTTCAACATACTGAATGTCAAATTTGGAAAGAATCATCATCCATTTAGCAAGGTGATGAATAAGTGCAGCTTTACTTAATAAATATTTCAAAGGGTCTATCTTGGCAATCAAGTGAACTGTATGGGCCAACATATAATGCCAAAGTTTTTGGGAGGCAAAAACTACAACAAGGCATGCCTTCTCTATACTTGTATAATTTAGTTCATAAGCCACCAAAGTTTGACTGATATAGTATATGGCTCTTTCTTTACTCATCTCATCACTTTGGGTTAAGAGTGCTCCTAGAGAAGAATTCGTAGCTGAAATGTACAGAATCAAAGGTTTTCCCAGAATGGGTGGCATCAAAACTGGCAGTTTTGCCAAGTAGCCTTTGATTTGATCTAACCTTTGTTGACAGTCACTGTTCCAAATATGGGTAGATCCTTTATGTATATTTTTATTGAAAGGTTGAGCCTTATCAGCTAATTGAGAGATAAATCTTCTTATGGATTGTAGCCATCCTTGTAGACCTCTAAGCTAATAGATAGTCTTTGGTGGAGGCATATCCATGATAGCCTGGACCTTTTCAGGGTCAACCTCAATGCCTTTTGCTGAAATGATATAACCTAGCAATTTTCCAAAAGTGACACCAAAGGCACATTTTTTTGGATTCAGCCTAAGTTGGAATTGTTCCATACGGTCCAATATCAAACTAAGGTCTTTGAGATATGTGTCTTGTTTCTTTGATTTTGCCAATGTGTCATCAACATAGTCTTCCATGTTTTTATGCATCATATCATGAAAGATGGTTGTCATTTCTCTTTGATATGTAGCGCCAGCATTTTTGAGCCCAAAAGGCATGACATTCCAGCAAAAGGTACCCCATGCACATGTAAAAGATGTCTTTTCTTGGTCTGTTGGAGCTATCTTTATTTGGTTGTACCCAGAAAATCCATCCATGAGCGAGTACATCTCATATCCCACAGTCATGTCCACTATCATATCGATGTTTGGTAGTTGAAAATCATCCTTGGGGCACGCTTTATTGAGATCTCTAAAATTAGTACAAACTCATATGGATTTGTCATGCTTGGAGATAGGTACAATGTTGCAAATCCACTCGGCATAATCAATGGCCCTAATGAAGTTTGCATTCAATATTTTTTCTAACTCTGTCTTGACCAGTAGGGCCACATGTGGATGCATTTTTCTCAACTTTTGTTTGACAGGCTTGACATCTGGTGAGATTGATAAGTGATGCATGAGGAGATTTGTATCAAGCCCTGGCATGTCAGCGTATGTCCATGCGAAGTTGACCTTCTTGTCTTGAAAGAATTGAGCAAATCGTGACTTTTCTTCGTTTGACAAAGATTGAGCTACATGGATAATCTGAGGACATTCTTCTATTCCCAAGTTTATAGGCTATGTAGGTTCAACTAGAACCAAAGATCTATCCTGGAAATAGCTTGGCAGACTACCAAGTACCTCATCCACAGGTGCCTCAAAGAGGTTTTCACCATTAGATACGTCTTTATTTTTACTTTTTTGAGGATCAGACACCACCACAATGTGGTTTTCGCCATCTGATCGCTTATTTTTCCTTTTAATTTTTTGACTGAGGTACTTGACATCTGATTATATCATGTTAACTGCAGGTTCACTAGTGGAAGAAATGATAGGTTCAATTGTGTTTAGATAACAAGCGATCTCATAGTCATTTTGGAAAGACTGTATTTTATGTCTTTGATTTAAGATAGACCAATCTATGAGATCTGGGTAACTTAGTGAGAGTGAGGGAGAAGTTTCAATGTGATTGATATGAAAGGAGTCATCTCTGGTGACTTGTGAAGTTGAGCCTATAGAAAATGTCGCAAAAGAGTCCAGCTCAGGAATAGTCCTGGAGGAACTAGCATGATCCATTGAGACATGTTGTGAGTCAAACTCATTCGACCCCATACTAGACCATTTGACTACATCGGGTTGGGTTGCATAGGCATGAATGACATCCACCCCTAGCTTGCAAGATGCGTCGGAGAGGCTTTCCCACTCATACTCATGAGAATCTATACTTGGACCCCTATCTATGAGATGAGCAATATTTTTCCTAATTCGTCCTCTATTTATGTCCTCAGAAGTAAACCCTTCTTGTTCCTATTGTTGGGAGGTAGAAGCTTCTCCATTATTAGCGGTCACTATTTCTTCTCCCCAAAGGAGGGAAGTGAGAGGAACAAAGTCTTCATCTTGTGCAGTAGTAGCAATTCGGGAGAGTCATCATCCTCCAATTCACTAGACATGAGCAATCTTCGATCACAGTTTGGTGTATTATTGTCTAGCCCAAAGCCTATACCAGTGGTGTCTTGAGCATCACAACCTTGAGTGTGACTTAAAGGTTCAACTAGAGTGTTCTTACAAATAGTTAAGGACCCGTGGCCCTGGTAGCCCATTTTTGTCAAAAATTTATAGCCTTTTCCATATTTTTTGGGAGAAATAGGGGTAGTCATTGTAACCTCCTCATCTTCCTCTTCTCTGTAGATCCAGTCCCTAATGGCTTGTTCTTCCTTCTCTTCTTCCAGTGGTATGGAAGATTGCACAAAAGTGCCAAAAAGTGTCATAGCAGAAGCAGAAGAGTTCTTTGCAATAGTTGGTTTCCCATAGGACCGAGGGGAAATTGGTAAGGTAGCAATAGAGTCCAAAGTGTACTCGCCCTTACCAAGGCTCATCATTTTCAATTTTTGTTCACATTCTGTGAAAGATGGTGCAAGCTCATGAGAAGAGTGATTGTGAGGGACTAGCATTTTAGTAGCAAATAATGTGTTGATAGACATGGAGTTGTCATCGAGAACAACCACTTTAGTACCATTAAAAGGGAATTTAATGCACTGATGGTATGTAGAGGGTAATGCTTGCATATCGTGAGTCCATGGTTGTCCCAACAACAAGTTGTATGTAAGTGGTATGTCTAAGACTTGGAAAATGGCATTCTTCTCAACTGGACCAACTTTGATTGGAAGTACAATTAGACCTTTAGAAGGCCTTTCAACCTCATCATAGGCCTTTATAGTGATCTTGCGCTTAGGATCGATGGAAAATTTAGACATGCCCAATTGTTGGATTACATTGAACGAAATGATGTTTAACCCTGCACCATTGTCTATCAAGACTCGATGGACACAGGTACAAAAAGATTTGAACTTCGATATGAAGAGCAAGGTTATGGGGATGACTAAGAGCTCGATCATCTTCTTCAGAAAAGGTGAGATAGTGAGGCAAGGAGATGTGGTTCATCATAGCTTGGAATTGTTCCGCATCAATATCTATGGGAACATTGGCAGAATGTAAAGCTTTCTCAAGGATATCCCTGTGCAAAGGAGATAACTCTAGCAATTTGAAAATGGAGATTTGTGCTTTTGTGCATTGCAGTTGGCTAACAAGATCATAGTTGGAGATCTTGGAAGTAATTGGTTGCCTAGATGATGAAGCATTTTTAGGATCATTAGCAACTTTTAGGACAACCTTAGATTGCCCCCTAGTGACAACGTTAAGTGGTTCACCTTGAGAAGATGAAGACTCAGCCAATCAGAGTACCACTCTTGGTCGTTCATCTTCAGCATCATAATTTGGCCAGTTGTCATTGTTGGAGCTTGCCATACATATGTATTCAATGGGCTCAAGCATGCTTATAACATTATCAGTGTTAGCATAAGCATAACTGATTTTAGCGTCATGATTCTTTTTGGAAGCTACCCTTGAGGTCTCACCCTTTTTGTATTCAGGTAATGGTTTTTGGAAAGCCTTATGATCAATATTTTTAACAAGTCCATCTGTAACAACTTTTCTAGCTTCGATGAGGTCTTGAATTACATCTTTGAGTTTGAAGTAATTCTCTATGTTATGTCCCTTACTTCGGTGATAGTTGCAAGTATGATCTTCTCTCCACCATGGAGGTCTAACGGGTGGATTGTAAGGATGTGAGTTTTCTGGCAAGGTAACCAATTTTTTTGCAATTAAGGTTTTTAAAACCACTTCATAAGGTTCAACCATAGGTGTGTAAACATGTCGCTTCTTTGCAAATTTAGCGCCTTTGTCAAAGGTTTGTGGTTTTGAACCTTCTTGTTGCTTTGCTGCATAGATGGAATTGGAAAGGTTAAATGCAGGTTCCGTAGTCTTAGGAGTGTCCACTACTCCATCATTGACAACATACTTGTTTTTGTTACAAGGTTTTCCTTTGTCTTTACCGTTTCCATTGTTAACTCTATCCTTGTTTATGGCAATGTCACCTCTTTTGATAGCAACATCCTCAATGCGATATGCACTTTCTACCATGGCATTGAAGGATGTGAATACCTATTTTCTTAGATCAAAGTATAATTTGGGTACAAGCATATTGACAAAAATGTCAATTTTTTCAGCCTCAGGAACTTTCCGAGGATACTGAGAGTATAAAGATCTCCATCATTGAAGGTATATTGCAAAATATTCTCCTAGTTTTTGTTTGATGTTGCACAAGTCTAGCATAGTCACAGGATGTTGAATGTTGTATGAATATTGTTGGATGAAGCATTACGCAAGTTCGTCAAATGTTTTAAGAGGAGGACTTAATCTTGTGAACCATTCCATAGCTTGTCCTCTTAGACTTCTAGGAAACAAATGCATAAGAAAGGTGTCTTCATGCATAAAGTCCATGCTAATAGCATAGAAATGTCTCACATGGTCGTGAGGGTCACCATTTCCATCATATTTTTCATACTTAAGAACCTCTATATCCTTAGGAAATGGCAGCATGTATAGACTCCTATCAAATGGAAGAGTGCAAATTGATTCAACAAATGATGTCTTAGGTGGCTCTTTTGAAGTTTGCAGTTGTGCAAATTGTTACCTTAGTTCCTGTATTTCTTCCCTTAAGATTTCAGCCTCAGTGGGCTCTCATTTTGGAATAATATGTTCAACATTAAAACCTTGAGGGAGTTTCCATCCCCTATCTATCATGTATCGGAAATATTGGTCTCCATTTTCCTCTAAAGCTCTGAGCATTAGTTTTTGGGCAAAGCCATCTTGTTGAAATTTGATCACGTCTTCGCTAGTTACTTCTTCATCACTATCATGATGAGATGGTTTAGGTGAAGGACATGCGCCAGCAGCAACTCTAGGAGTCCTTGGAGGCATGTGATTACCATCATTGTTCTCAAAAGGATTTCAAGGAAAATTTCCTTTATATCCTTCATAGCGTGCCTAATTGTTAGTTTCAACTTGTTAATTTTCTCTCTCCATAGCATATATAGCCTCCAAAGTCTTTTGGGTTTCACATGCTTGTTCTTCTAAGAGACTTTTAATTTCATCAGGGTGCACCATAGTGACTACACCACTCGTATCCTTGGGTGTCTCAAAGGGTGTACCAAATGGATTTTCAAAACTATAAAGTGGGTTGTGTCGAACGTTAGCTGTTTGTGTTTGAGAAAATTCGAGATTCTTATCACAAGGTTGTTTGTGAGGATGTTTGGGTGGTGTTTCCAATTGCTTGAAAATGAAATGCGTGTGGCTACCGTTACCAACTTGATATCTAGTTGTGACTGGCATGCAAAGAGTTATCTTTGTTTAGTAGGACAAGAAAAGCAAGCCAAATTTGAAGCTTTTACGGTCAGAACTAGTCACTTGTCAAAATGTGATAGATGGCTTGTCAAATAGTGCTCAAGATCTTACAGTACGGGTGACTCAAGTCGAGTGGATGAGTGAGAAGCTCAATAGCGGATAGCTAGAATAAAATAATAGCTGAATTTTGACAAGTGATTCATCAAGACGTTTCAAGACTTACATTCAACAGACTAAACCCATCTTTTCAACCTAGGACAAATTCTTCACACACTGATACATAGCCAGGATCAAGGGTGACCAACGTGAAGCTCCTTAGACCAAACAAATCCCATGGCAAACTCTATTTTTGACCCAAAATGCCTCTAGGCGATACTTTATCAAAAGGAGGGTGACATAAGTTTAGAAAACAGTGTCGTGCGACAGAATTTCAGGAATAGTGTGACACATTTTTCTCAGGCGACAAATATTTGGCCCGAGTGCGATAGAATCTTGCAAGCAGCATGATATAATTTACCAAGACATGTGACAGAATTTTTTGAAAAAAATGTCGCACGATATTTCTTCTAAAAGCATGTGACAGAGTGTCAGTTTTGTGCAAAAAAAGTCAATTTTTTGGTTTGAAGTTCATTTCAATTTGTCAACCAAACAGTCATTTTAATCAGACAGTATTTCGTTTCAGTTCATATCAGTAAACAACAAGGTTTGCAAATAGTAAGTGTTGTAACATGTCTCAAAACAATTGATCGAGGGTAAAAAAAACCTTGTCAATACGCATTTGGGATATCAAAATGGACTTCCTAACAACTTTTTATTGGAATGTTTATGTTGCAAGAATGTTAACACTAGTCAAAACATCGAAAAAAATAGCCAAGCAATCTACCTTAGAGTCACAGTTCATTACTCAACAACTTGGCCCACGCTTGATGCTCCTTCACCTCACACCAAGTGGTTTCCCACAAGAGATATTGGCTTTTTCATGAAAGTGCCATAAGCACAACCAAGGGAACACATATGGCGAGTGTAAATCTTGAGGTGATCTGGGTAGTCCACTAGGATTGATCCTTGCACCAAGAAGTTGAGCGGCTAAAAAGGGTAGTTACTAACTTAGGGTTTTTAGATTGGGCTTCCATTCATAGTGTTCCTCTTGCTCCCAATTATAGGACACCTCACCTTGCGATGAGTAACCAATCTCGCAATCACAAGAGTACCTTAAGCATTCTTGCCTAGTGATCTCCCTATGGTCAAAATCCCATAAGCGATCACACTAGGCAAAGACAAACACTACATCTACCAAAATTTTGTGTCCTTGGTAGCCTTGAGTTTATAGTGGGTTGGGAGAGCCAGGTAATCGGCTTGTCCCCACTTGGGTCGTTCCTCTCAAGTTGTTCGAGAGCAGGCCCTCTAAAGGATTCTAACTACACAAAGTGGATCAACTTTCAGAAGTCAAGATTTTTGGTTCACCACAAGGGTGAAGAGCATACTCTCCTATTCCAATTGTTTTCTCCCAAACACACCAGGAAGATTCAATTACCCCTTGTTTTTGAAACCAAATGGCAAGTCAAGATTTCTAATTCACCACGAGGGTGAAGAGCATACTCTCCTATTACCAAAAGACTCTAATCACAAGTTTTATGTGTCTATAAAAAATGAACAATTATTCAATGCCACACATGGAAACAAAAATCAAGAAAGTTTGAGTTTTTATGCTTTGGGCAGCCCTGCAAACAATGTTAGTAGCCCTTGCACATTTGAAGCTTTGACATGCATTCTTATTATGCAATGTTTCAATTTTTTTTTCATAAGGATGACAACCTGTAATCACAACTTGTTAGCACCAAAAGTTAGTGTGAAATAACATAAAAATCTTCAATAAAAAGTGGTGAGTTGCCTCAAAAATCTAATTTATCTTCCAACCAAGTACATGCAAAGAAAGTGCAAGTTAATCACAAATGCTCTTATTTTTACTCTTTGGTTTTGACCTAGTCAACAATATTGGACTTGTTTGCTATGATTTCGTATCCAAAAATAAAAATGAAAAGAAGAGACCCCTGTTAAAAATCAAAGAGCTTTACAAAAATGCAAGAAATTTAAAAAAATCTCTTCATTTGTGCTCTAGAGATTGATTTTGTCAAAATAAGCCAAATTTCTCAAATTGAATTTTTGATCCTTAATATGACCTCAAAATTCAAAAAAAAAAAAAAAGAACCCCCATTAGAATTGAAAACACTTTCTAGAAATATAAGTTTTTCTGAAAAATACATTGATGTGCTACCAAAAATGACTTTTTATGAAAACAAAAGAAAATATCATAACTTTCACAAATCATGTCAAAATACTTTGAAAATTGGACTGAGATATTTTGAGCACATAAGAAACTTTAAAAAATAAATTCAAAACCAAAAACCAAGCAGTTTAAAAGATATGATCAAATCTTTAAACCAACTAGATTTTTGGCCTTAAAATCAAAGTGATAATTCTACAAAAGCACTTAATTAGATCCAATATGTTGCTATAAAAAACCAAAGATAAGAAATGAAAGAAAATGGAGCTAGAACTTGATTCAAGCGCCACAATGGGTGCCAAAAATGTACACTTGATTTGTGTCACACTCTAAACCATTCTATCCAAATAATTCCATGAGTTGGAATGCTTAGATGTTGGCTTAAAGCTTCCTATCCAAGGAGTGCAAGAAGCTAGTATTCAAGCATGAAGGCTCTCAGCCAAGCCTTAAAAATGTGCTTCTTACTAGTAAACCATGCAACGAGAGGTTCTTTGAGACAAGAGCAAGAGTGCAAATATCTTCAAGGAATCCCTCAAGAATGCAATGCAAGTATGAGAACTAAGCTAAGATGATAATGCAAAATGCAGCTATGCTAAGCATGTATGAGAGTATTACAAAACCAAATATTAAGCTATGTGAGATTATTTGCAAGAATGAAAGCTAAACTAACATGCAACTATGCTAAGAATGCCATATGATCTTATGCTAATATGATGGAATGAGAGAATGAGACAAGAAATGAGAAGTTCTCCACAAAGCTCCCAAGAAACCTGTTAGAAAACTTGCAGCATGACAATTTTCAAATGAGGATGGATTCTTTGAGGGGGAAAGTTTTTTCCCTTTTAAAGATGTACGGACGGTAGAGATCAAGATGAAGATGGTGGGTGATCAACGGTGGAATTCGAAAATAGGCATGATCCATGTGCACACACAAGTCAACCAATAGAATATAAGTTGACTTGTCATATAAGACAAAAGTCTCACAAGCCTTTTCTTTTAATTGTAAAATAGAAAAAGGACTTTATATGTGCACTTTAAGTGGGTCAGAAGAATGGGGTGTTTTATTTAATTAAAAGGGGACATGTTCTTTTAATCAAATAATGAACTTAGGATAGCATAGTCAAACTATAGGTTATAATCAAATAAATTGATTATTAGCAATTTGGTCTAGGTAAATGATTAAATTAATTTAGCCAAAATATTGAAAAGAGGGCTAATAGTCTAGATGACCATTTTTAGGTGATTACAACTTGAACTCGATAAACACTACTCACGCATCACTCAGTTGACACTGGCCTCATATTACAAAAATTGATGACTTGGTAGACACTGCGAAGCTCTATAACCATTAGCTTCTTGATGATAACTACTAGATTGTACATTATCTATTTTCACTTGGTAGCTTCTAGAATGCTCGGTATGAACTACTAAACTATTGAACTTACTTGTTAACCACTGAATGCTCAGTGTGAATTGGAGACTGAATGATGAACTTGGTAACCATACAAAATAATGAATAAGTATTGTCACTAATGAAAAACATATCTTTAATGCCAAAAATATCCCCCTTTGGAATTAGTGACAAAAAAACTTATTAGCCTAGACATATGTACACAATCATGCTGATGTGTTTTTTGAATTTTCAAAATTTGTCTTTGTAATCCTATTGTATATAAAATTTCATATATCTCCCCTATATAGTGTACATACCATATAATACTGAGTGTTTATACAAATATCTATCTTCCTTATAGACATGTCTCTCTCTATTCTGTACATATGTCTCTACAAATATCACTTTCTCTCCCTATTTTTGACAATAATGCCAAACATTTATTCACACCATACTTATACAAAGACACTAAAATGTGAGATAAAATCATAGTGTACCTTGGTAATAAGAGCTAATGTCTTATCCTAGTTCTCTTGCAAAATTTTGCAGGTGTGATGTTCCACTTGAACCTCTGCTGAAAGTTAATTTAGATGGACTGCAATTGAAAAATTGTTATCATGGATCAATGTTTTAGAATGTGCAATATTTTTTTTCATTGTGTCTATGATTGGTAGGATCATGTTTTGGATGCCTATCAATGTGGATTTTATCCTTGCTTCCTCTCTTAACAATTCAGCTTGCATGTCTGAGAAAAGTCTGACCTTTATGTGATGTGTAGAGCTTGAACTATTGGAATGTTTAAATGGGAAGAGTAATTTTGAGAGGGGAGGGGAGGGGTGGGGGGGTGAATCAATTGTTATCCTTTCAAACCCTTAATAACCTATAACTAAAATTGACATGTATGCAAGTAAACATGTAAACAAACATAAAATGAGAGAATGCATCAACACATAACACAAGAGATTTTGGTGACCCAGAAATAAGAAGGTAACAAATGGGGTGTGGATGACACCCACAAAAATTATTGCAACAATGAGTTCAACCACTTCTAATAGTTTTCCCTGTTAAAGGCTTTACACTGTGTCAATAGTGGCTTGTTGAAAGGATTTACAAACACTCTATATGAAGTGTCACCCTATAAAGGATTTACATAAAGGTTGTTAAACCCACCTAATACATAGGATTTTCTTAACCTTCTCCAAAGGCTCTCCTACCTAGCTATTAAGTTAACCTATCACCATAGGATTTCAACCTCTAATACAATTGTGAGAGAGTATTAGAATATTTGACCTGATTGAATGTAATCTTGAATTGCTATGGTCAGCACTTGATCTTCTCTTTCTCTTCTAATCCTTGCTTGATCTGATCTCTAAATATGTCCCCTATTCTATTCTAATTAACTAGATATATAAATGTTGTTCTTTCCACTAAGTCTTTTCCTCTTCACATTGAAATTTTTCTATAATCTCCCCTTATGCTAATTTTCTTCCATACATACAATGGTGCATTTATTCTCCTTATAAAGAATGCAAAGACTTAGGGTTAGCTATGGATCTATGATCCATATTGAATCTCAAATTCTTGCTCATACTTTGCATTTTTCTTATTGGTTGCATGCCTTCACCATTTTTCTAATTGGTTGCATGGAGATTGCATAGGGAATGTAAATGATTCATTCTTATCATTTTTCTGCTTCAAAATTTTTCTATGTTGGCTCCAAAAATAGTTTACATATTAGTTTGTGCAAATACAATCTCTTATGTTGATCCTGCATTGCTTAGCACATGAAGTATTACTGATGCTTGGCACATACTATTCTGGATTGCTTGGCATGAACAATTCCTAGATCACTCGACACATACTACACTATAATCTTCTTGGCACTAACTATGACTCATCACCTATTGAAATTTTGGCTTGGCATCTATTGTGTACTCGACATACATAGTGAAAATGGTTAAGTGTGTTGACACTCATTTGTAGATACTATTTATTTGACCAACAATCTCACCCTTTGACATGAGTGTCGAAAACACTTAACTAAGCATTGATGATCCTAATCTTATTGAGTACACCCTTTACTTACTCAACTTACATGCAAAATTTCAAAAATTTTGAGTAGCAATATACCTTATGACTCCCCCTGAGTTAATTATGCCTTTGAAATTGAAATTTTGTGCCAATATGCCTAATCCTTTCTATCCTTTGACCTGTTTCTACATTCTGAGCCTATATGTTGTATCTGATCTATGTGATGTCCCTATATTCCATGTGATTACCAAAAATTTTACATCTCTCCTTCACTTCTTTATTCCTTGTCTCCCCCTTTTTGGCTATATATAATCATTCCACTTTATTTTCAAAATGAATGAATGATCAAAATTTGTCAAAATTTGGTAATTACCCATTATTTCTCCCCCTATAATATATATCTCCCCCTTTTTTGACATTGATGTCAAAGGGTTCTATGGAGTAATTCCATGTTTAGAAAAAAATGAGATGTTAAGCTCTAGAAGTATCTTCAAAGCTGCATCCTAATTATTTAATGCAATATCCAATGATTTGTGTTGGATTGTAAGCTCTACAGCTAAGTCCACAAGTCCTTCATGTGTAGAAAGATTGGGATCTTTCTTCAAGACTGTCTCTGAATATAGTTTCTCCTTGTGGAGTACTTCCAAGTGAGGGGTGATGGAGGATTGAATTTGCATTAACTTAGTTTTTATATTAGCATCTTCTATTGTTAATACAACTAGTTCCCTTTGAGTGTGAAGTGTCTAAGAAAAATGCTTTTGACTTTGAGCTAGATTGATAGGAAGTTGCATGCTAGAAATCTTTAGATTTCTCTCCAAGCTCAATATCTTCTAGCTGATCTCTAGTGTGAAATTTGAAAAATCACACAATTTATTGTAAAGGGAGAATATATTAACAAGTACAATTTTGACTCTATCTAATTTCTTAGCTAGGTCAACTTGTCCCAAAATGATAGTATTTGATATCTTCTCATTGACCTTACTTTGGAATTTCTTCTTTGACCATTCCATTAGTTTGTCATTTGTATCTTGGTCCTCATTTGTTACCTGATCAACTATATGTAATAGTTTCTCTATAATTGATCTTGATTCATTTGGAGACTATAGGTTGAAAGAATCCATGAATATGTCCTTGATTTCATTCAATGCTTGCATGTATTTGTAGTCCTTTCTAAGTGCCTCTTGTCTCCTTCTTCTATCCAATGCACTCTGAATTTCATTCATCTTCTCCTTAGTGAAAGTACTGGATTCATAATAAGGTATCTTTATTTCTTCATCAAGCTCAAGAATTCCATAATGAATTGTCCTAGCTACCCTAGTGGAGTTCAAGCCTGGTGTTCTAATTTACAATTCTAGTGTTCTAGTGCTCGGTTGCTAAAGAGTTTTTGTACGAGTACCTATTTTGGGTAGTTCAACCAAAGTTTGTATTGCATATTCCTCCTTATCTTTTGTCTCTTCTTTCTCTTTAGTTTGTTTCTCTTCTACTATCATTCTGATTGGGGGTGTACATATTGCTTGTACTAATTTGACTTTATCATCTCCTGCTACTGCACTTAGCTCCTGAAGTGCAATTGTGACTTCTTTTGGTGGAGATGGTGGTGGAAGAAGTAGAATTCTATTAGATTGTGTGATCATAGGTGGTTCTTGTGTTTTCACTTTGACTTCCTTTAATTTCACTATTGACTTCTAGATTTCATCAACATTGACCAATATTGGGCTTGAACATAGCCTAGCTTCTTGTATTGATTGGTCAAGGATCTTTGCTAGATTGTCTGTAGTTAATGGATTGATGTTTTCACCAGAAGTGTCAATGACATTCTTTATCTTGATAGTCTTTGTAGGTGTGATGGTAGAATGAGGAGGGCTAGGGGGTGGCAGTTGTGTGTCCTACACACTTTGTTCTTGTTGCTCACCTATCCCCTTTTCCTCTTCTTTACTCATTTCCTCCTCCTTTTCTTCTTTATCCTTCTTTTCTTCCTCCACTTTCTTCTCTTCTACTTTCTTCTCCTCTACCTTCTTTCTTCTTTCTTCTTTTATTTACTATTTTTTCACACTTGCTTTTGCCTTGTATTCTTCATCAAATACATCATCAATTTTCTTGTAACTAATTTTCCACACTTTTTTGGTTTTACTCACAACCTCTTCAATTTTATTTTGTAGAATACTGAATGCCTTGTATTTGGGAGTAAATATACTATTATGCCTTTTAACTGCATTTTTTATTTGACTTTCAGTCAATTCAAGCAACATCCTTGATAAGGTAGATTCCCTTATTCTCTTTTCAATTTATAGACAAAAATGTCATTTTTCCTCTGCAATCTTATATAATTCCTTTGGCAATTAACTATCCAGTTCAAGAGGTGTATGCTTATATTCTGCCATCATACTATAGATAGATTTCTCTATTTTATTTTTCTCATCCTTTGTGAGCTTATTAAAATCTACATTCTTCAAATCATTCAAGTCACCATTCCTAATCTTAGGACATAATTTGTCAATAGAAGACTTAGGTGGATGACTTACCACTTTAAATTGACTATGGTCTTCTAATTTCATCCTCTCTTCATTTGAATCAGGTTGGGCCACAAATTTTCTTCTTTTTTGGTTCTTCTTTAGTCTTCTTAGTGGATACCTTCCTCTTTGTTGCCTCTTCCTTTGCATTTTATGTAGTAGCCCTTGTAGTATCTCTAGTAGTAGGCTTCTTAGGTGTAGGCTTTGCCACTTTCTTTGGCTTGGGTTGAGGAGCATGTGGTGCTTTTGCCTTTCTTTTTCTGACCTTGGTTTGGGTGGATGATTCCTTATCTTGTTCTTCCTTGTCATTCTCCTCCTCATCTTCACCTAAGCCTTGTGTTAATTGAAGTAGCCCTTTCTCTGACTCATCCTAATTGTCATCTTCTTCTTCATCTACTTCCTCTTCCTCTACTATGCCTGCCTCTTCAACACCTAATTTCTTTTTGATCTTCTTTACAAGATTGAACTTCTTCTTGACTACTCTTGCTATCTTGAGGTCTATAACCACTCTTGATTTGACAATGTCATATGTTCCAAAGTTCTTTTTAGTTTTATAAATTTCCTCTGCAAGTAATGCTATAATAGCTACTAAAGCCTCACTCTAGGGATGATTTCTTGTATGTAGGTATAGTCAATATCCACTAGAAAACATATGTCTTTTTCATGTTGCTCCACTAATGAGACTAGAATTCTCATTCTCTATTTCATGGATTGTTTGAAATCTTTAAAATAACTAGTCATTTGGGCATCAAAATTCTCACCCATCTGCTCAATGAATCCATTTATTTGATCAACAATAGTCTTATTTGGATCCCATCTCACCTTGCCTATTGAGGGGAATTCTTTTATAATATTAAAAAATATGCAAATCAATACTGCACCAAATTTGCATTGAGCCACTTTTGATTTCCTTATGGCTCCCAAGTTTTCATTGATTTGTTGCATCATCAATTCTACAAGATCATAAGTATGATCCTTTTTCACTTGCTTGTAGGAAACAACTACAACTATGTAGGGTACACTATTAAACCTGCTAGATTGGTGAAATTTGTGAGATATAATCTTGATAGCAAAATCTAGTAGGGGGTCTTTGATGGTGTCAATTATTATACCCTTGTTGTTCCACTTGGTACCAGTGTTTTTCTCAATTTCCTCCCTCTTATTACTCCTTAGGGTTTTGGGAAAATCTAGGGTTAGGATACCAGTGACCCTATGTACAGTTTTCTTTGTGAACTTTATTGGCCTAGTTTCTAGCCAAAAAGCTCCATCATAGATTCTACTTAGCACAATGCATATCCATTTTGTTTTAAAGACAATAGGAAAAACTAGGGTTTTGGTTAGACCCTTCTTTTCAACTATGGAGAATTCATTCTTAAGTTTCCCATTTTCACAGAGCTAAATCTTCAAATCTCCTATGGCTCCTATCTTATAGTTGTAGCATTTGCATACATTATAAACAATAACTACTTTATTAGGAATCATGGATAGGGCACCAACAGGATCATTCTTGTAAGCAACTTCAGGGATGGGTTTGAACTCTGGTTGTCTAACTTCATTGCTAACTAGTTGAATTTCCAACCCTTCCTTTTCTTTTACAGATTTAGAACTAGATGTCATCTTTAACTGAACTAAGCTTTACTATTTACAAATATTTTTTAAACTGCATAACTCGACACTTGAATGAAATACCTGGTAAATCAATGAAATGGAGTTGGGTTTCTATTGAATTGTTGTAAATTGCCTTTTGATCACTGGGAAATTGCTTAACTACTCTACTCGTCTTTTATCTTTGTTTGAATGACCAAAAAGTAAGCAATCTTCACTTTTATAAGGCTCAAAACCTAGCATTTATTATTTTCATGCTTATAGTTGTACACTCAGCTTCCAAAGGATTTTCCAACTTCGTATCAATTCTATTTCATTCACTCAGTAGTTGTTTCACTCAGCATCTACTAAACTTGTTAATTACTCGGCAAATACTATCATCACTTTACTCAACATCCACTAGATTGTTCAACTCAGCATGTACTGGAGTTTTACTCGACAATCAAAGGCAGCTCGACATCATCTTCTAACTTTTATCTTGAGATCTTAACTTATCTAGATTTCTTCTTTGCAATGCACCTATGTTCTTTTGGGCTAATGTATGATACATCTTTACATGTATCAGCTCCATGTGCCTTTCTAGTGCTTAATTTGATGAGGTGTGATCACTTGACCTCTTGGGTGAAGTGATCTCTCCATTTTGATGTGTTGCATTCACCTTTCTTTTTCCATACCTTCCTCATATCTTCCCTGGTGTGTTCCACATTAACTTTTTCTTTTCCCTTATTAACTTTAGTCTTGAGTGCTTTGACCTTTTTTTGATAGTTCTTGCTAATATGACCAATCTTCAAGCAACTAAAACAAGTAGTTTGATTCAACCATCTACTATAACTTCCCTTAAAGTGTGTCCTTATGCAATTTTTAGGAATGTTTTCATACTCTTGGCAATAGTGATAGCTATACCTAGTGTTGTAATCCCAATTATAGTGATATGCATGATTGATTCCTCTTGAAGGTTGATTAGGTGTCTACATAGGCTTTAATCTACATTCAAATGCCCTATGTCCATATTTTTTTTAGTTGTAGAAGTGGCCCTCAAATCTTTGTGTCGTCATGGTCTTGGTTCTGCAGTCTTGTGTTAAATTTCCTTGCTTTTTGTAATTGTGACAAAAATTTGCATATGTAGGCTTATCATGCTAATGACTATTCTTTCTTCTACACACATTAGAGGTATGTCCCTTTTTACTATAGAAATGACAAGTATTTTTAGTGTTCTTACCATTGTTGTTTCTTTGTTCTATAGTCTTGGATGATTCTCCTTATTCAGTGCTAATATATCCAAGTCTTGTAGTGTCATTACTTGCCCTTGGTGATTTCAACAATTGCTCAAAATACTTGATGGCCTCATTTGGCTTGTTGTAACTTTTTGCTATTTCTTTTTCTCTCTTCAATTCATTCTAAAATTGTTCATTCTATATCTTCAAGGTGGAGATCTCAATATCCTTCATGTTTAGCTCATGATGAGCATTCATCATCTGGATCAAAGTATCTAACTACATATTTAAAATCTTTTCAAATTCAATTGTCTTCTCTTCTAGTCTACTGATGAGATTTATCTTGTCATCTTCTATCATGGCCTTGTCTTCAATAGCTCTTTTCTTTTGTTCAGTTACTTCACAAAGTAACATGGCTTGTGATTCTTGTTCAAGCTTGAGTAATCTAATTTCTTCAGCTTGTGCTCTATTTTCTCCATTAATTCTGTTATTACTGCATTAAATTCCTTGGAGTCTTCATTAGAAAATACATTTGTGGTGTCAATCTCCTTGTAGTGTATTTCATTTTCAGCTATGGCTATCTCCTTTCTTCTTTTCAAATATTTTCCCAGTTCCTCCCTGGCTTCCTCTACTTTGTGTAGAGCTAGTTGCACATCAATCATCTGATTGTCAATGATCTTTCCAAATTTGAAGACTTCCATCTTCCCACCTTTTTCTCCAAGCTGTTAGGCTTCTCCTTGTGAGAACCAAGGCTCTAATACCAATTGTTGAAATTTTTAAATGGGAAGAGTACTTCTAGGGGGGTGGTGAATCAAAAGTAACCAATTGTTTTTTTTTAAACCCTTAATAACATATAACTAAAATTAACATGTATGCAAGTAAACATGTAAAAAACATAAAATGAGAGCATGCATCAACACATAACACAAGAGATTTTGGTGACCCAAAAAACCTCCAAAAATAAGAAGGTAAAAATTGGGGTGGGGATGACACCCACAAAAATTACTACAGCAATGAGTTCAACCACTTATGATGGTTTTCCCTATTAAAGGCTTTACATTGTGTCAATAGTACCTGTTGAAAGTATTTACAAACACTTTACATGAAGTGTCACCCTATTAAAGGATTTACATAAATGTTGTTAAACTCACCTAATACATAGGATTTTCTTAACCTTCTCCAAAGGCTCTCCTACCTAGTTGTTAAGCTAACCTATCACATAGGATTTCAACCTCTAATACAATTGTGAGAGAGTATTAGAACATTTGACCTGATTGAATGCAATCTCAAATTTTTGGCTTCAAGCACTTGATCTTCTCTTTCTCTTTTTATCCTTGCTTGATCTGATCTTTGAATATGTCTCCTATTCTGTTCTGATCAACTGGATATATAAATGTTGTTCTTTCCACTAAGTCTTTTCCTCTTCACACTGAAATTTCACTATAATTTCCCCTTGTGCTATTTTTCTTCCATACATACAATGGTGCATTCATTCTCCTTATAAAGAATTTGAAGACTTAGGGTTAGGTATGGATCTACCATCCATATTTAATCTCAAATTCTTGCTCATACTTTGCATTTTTCTTATTGGTTGCATGCCTTATCCATTTTTTGATTGGTTGCATGCATAGGTAATGTAAATGATTCATTCTTATCCTTTTTCTCCTTCAAAATTTGTCTAAGTCAGCTCCAAAAATAGTTTACATCTTAGTTTGTGCAAATACAAACTCTTATGTTGATCTTGAATTGCTCAGCACATGAAGTATTACTAATGCTTGGCACATACTATTTCTAGATTGCTTAGCATCAACTATGTTTCTTGGTTTACTCAGCGCCAGTTATATCTTGTATTGCTCGGAATATGTTTTTCTAAGTTTCTTGGCATCTAAATGATTCTATTACTCAATACATGAACAATTATTGGATCACTTGGCACATACTACATTGTAATCTGCTTGGCACCCACTATGACTCGGTACCTATTGAAATTTTGGCTCAACATCTATTGTGTACTCGGTATACAGAGTGAAAATGGTTGTGTGTTGACACTCATTTGTCAATAATATTTATTTGACCAACATGAACTGGGGTCAAGCTGCAACCTTTGGGTACTGGCCTTCAAATACTCATCAATTTTATTCAGTTTTACCTTTATTTCCTTGGTGTACTTGGTAACATCACAGAGTTTGGCAAAAAGAGATGTTACATTTGTAAAAGAATTTTCAAGATTACTCAAAATTGAGGAAATCTCTACTTGATGAATAGCAATGTGTTCAAGCACCTTATTGTCAAACTTTTTCTCATCTTTTTCTAACAACTTTTCTTGACTAGATGTGTCCTCATTTAATTTATTAATTGCTTCCTCCAACTGTAGCAAAATATGTTCATTGGAATTAACATCTATGCCTATAGCCTCTAGCAAAATAATTCTCTATCCCTTTCCTCTTTGAGTTGCTTCTACCTGGCTTTCTATTCTAGAAGTTGGCTAACCAATCTCATTTGTTCCATAGTAGCATTATCAAGATCCAACTCAGGAATTATAATCTCTTTGTCCAAGTCTATATATTCATCAATTTATTCTCTAGTAAGTAGAAGTTTAAGAGGTGTCCTTGGTCCTACTTCTGATATTACTGCCTTGGACTTACAAACATAAAAAATGGTAGAGACAATAGGGCTTGCTATGAAAAATTGAATAGGGCCTAGTGAAGGAATACTGAAAGGAGTGCTAATAGAATCTAGAATTGAAGTGCTACTCAAAATTGAAGTAATAATAGGTGGAACACTAATTGAAGTACATACAATACAAGCATTGATAGAAGTATTTATAGATGAAGTACTTATAGGAGCATGCAAAATTAAAGTAGACAAAATTATAGAACTTGTACTCAATGCTAATGTTCTTGACTCGAGAGCTAATGAAGAGGAGGTTTGCAACTTGATGGAGGGAAGTGGTAGACACTTCCATTAGTGATGCCTAGAGCTAAGAGAGAGAAAATAGTGATTGAATAGATGATGTATCTATTGTAGTTGCAATTATACTTGCTAAATTTGTCTCCATGATAGATGATGTAGCAATCTTTGGTGGAGAGTGAGGAAGGGAGGCTATGACTTGTGTAGCTATCCTTACTATATCATTCTTTTCATCTCATTTCTTATCTTCCTCATCAACTTCTTCCTCTTTCTCTTCTTCATCATCCTTCAATTCCTAATACTCCTTAGCATCAAAAGTGACACATGGAGTATTATCTTCTTCATTATCACTATCATCATCATCATCTTTGATCTCCACTAGATCCTCACTTGGTTTGTGTAGATGATAAACATTTTTCCACATATTTGTAGCATATCTTACTATATTCTCAATATCTTTGATCAAAATCAAACATGTATGAAATTTGATCATCATTTTACCTTCATTATCCTTCATTGTCACCTTAACCTCTGCATTAGTAATACTCAGTAGAAATTGTCTCAGAGATTGCTCATATATATATCCTTTGTTGTCTGCATAGCTAATTCCCATCTAGGTTTCAACCTTGCTAATAATTCATTGGAAATTGGAGGGGCAATTTGATCTATGGAATATTTCCATTTTCCCATCTTAGTTAGCACTAGCTCCTTCATCTACATTCTCTCAGCATCAGTTCTTGTTTCATACTTTAAAGCATCAAAATTTGTGATGCCTGTACCTTCCTCTAATTGTGTCAATCTCTCTTGGAAGGTGAAAGGGGGCTTAATAAGCACAACTTCACTATATCCTTTCTTCTTGGATCTTCTTATTAATATAGCTGTGGAGGCCTTGGGTGGCTTGGTGATAATCACCTTACCTTTCTTTCTTATAGGTTCTTCCTCCTTTTCAGATTCCTCATCTTCATGCTTAGATTCTTTCTCATCTTCTCCTTTTCCCTCGGTAAGCATAAGAGGAGAACTTGCAATTTTCAACTTTTCTATCTTCCTCTTACCTTTACTTACCACCTGGGATAGCTTGATTTCAAGCTCAATTCTGGCCTTTGCATCATCATATGTTCCAAAGATGGGTAAATTTGGATCAACTGGCTCATTTACTAGGGCTTTGTACCTGTTAAATGTGGACCTATAAACCTCACAGACACTTTGACATGGTCATTACCTATGGAATCATCCTAGAATAAACATTGAGTTGTTTATCCAAGAGGTCTGTTAGAGCGACCTGTCGCCTTCTATCTAGAAGGATTTTTCCTATTTAATATCCTCAAAAATGAGCCTTAGGCAACCAAAACCTATAAGAATGAAGGATTTAAAGATGTAACTAAATCTATATGGAGATGTAAAGTAATATCAAATGGTCTATGCAATTTAGTCTAAATACATATAAAAGAAACTATATTAGAGCATATGCATATTATACTAAAAATGATTCTTAATCTAAGAAATGAGAGCATATGCTAATAATGAGTAAATGAGTGCACAGTTCAGTAGAGTTTCAATAGCAATTCAATTCAACCTCTGTATTGAGGAATTATGAGTTCCTTAAATAGAATTCCTAGAATCCATCAACGGTTGAGATCAATATCAATCAACAGTCAGCATTGAAGCAAGATTCAGTTAAAATAGAAACTTCCTTAAGAAAGGAGAGTTATCTAAGCTTTTCATGAGTGGAATAAGGAGTTAACTGATTTAATTCCTTTTTGAGAGATAGTTCACTCAAAGTTTCCATTTTGGAACTGAAGAGAAGATTTTGAGGATATTATTTAATTTAATAAAGTGAGATATGACCTCATAAATGCCTTTTTCATTTAATTGAATAATTACATTCAATTAATTAAAGTGAGCATAATTATTAAATTAAATATTTTTAATTCCTTAGTACATTAGCCTTAGGTGATGATTTAATTTAATTAAATTATAAATACTTAATAATTAAATTAAATCTTAATTAATAGGTTTAATGTGACTAATATGAATCAATACTATAGGAATTAAATAAAGAGTCTGATTAATGTAGATTAGGGTTTTCTACATTTGACAATTAAGTTAAGTAGCAAGTAGCAGAATGAGAATTTCCTATTAGAATAGGTATTAGAATTGATCAAAATAGACCAGAATTGGTGATCATGGCAATGAGCCAATTTTGGGGTATTACATTTTCCCCCTCTTTGAATGAATGTATGAGCAGAATGTTCAATTCAAAGAAAATTAGAAAGCATGATGCGAGGATCAAGAAATGAGATTGGTTCTGAAATTGATGATACAAAGACCAATTGATAAGCTTTTAAGGACTATCTCTAGAACAGAGCTTAATCCCAAATAATCCAAGTAGAATACCTAGATACCTAAAATTGATAAGTATTTAAAAGGTTTCTTCAGAATGAAGTTTGACCTTTAAGAATCTAGATATAACACCTAGATACCTGAGATTGAAAGTATTTAAAAGATCATCTCTAGAATGGAGCTTAACCTTTAAAGATCCAAATAGAACACCTAGATACTTGAGATTGAAAGCATTTAAAAGATCATCTCTAGAATGGAGCTTAACCTTTAAGAATCTAGATAGAACACCTAGATAGTTGAGATTGAAAGCATTTAAAATATTATCTCCAGAACAGAGCTTAATCTTTAAGGATCCAGATAGAACACCTAGATACCTGAGATTGAAAGCATTTAAAAGATCATCTCCAAAATGGAGCTTAACCTTTAAGGATCCAGATAGAACACCTAGATACCTGAGATTGAAAGCATTTAGAAGATTATCTCCAAAATGAAGCTTAACCTTCAAGGATCCAGATAGATCACCTAGATACCTAAGATTGAAAGCATTTAAAAGATCATCTCGAGAATGGAGCTTAACCTTTAAGGATCTAGATAGAACACCTAGATACCTGAGATTGAAAGCATTTAAAAGATCATCTCCAAAATAGAGCTTAACCTTTATGGATCTAGATAGAACGTCTAGATACCTAAAATTGATAAAAGGTAGCAAGATCAAATTATGAGTCATAGAATTATCCCCAGAACAAGGCTTGATCCTTAGGAGTCGAGGTTTAGATTGTCCTGATACCTGTAATCAAATGATGACAAGATAAAAAAAGATATCAAAAAGAGGGAACAAGATGCCCCTAGTGGTGAGATGCCCCAATTGATGAGGACATAAGATGGTAATGAGATTCCCCGAGCAATAAGTAGTCAATGATGTAATCATCTTGCCCCCTCGGGAGTGAAATTAAAAGATGACACACTAGAAATGTGACATAAAGTAGTAGAATAAATCCAAGATTCAAGAGAATGTAGAAGAAATTAGAAGAAGATTCAGAGTTAATTCGCAATGATTTTGAGGTCCTGAAGACCAAGTTTGACCAAAAGTTGACCAATTTTGACATAGTTGACTTGAGTTGACTATTTCCAAAATGAGTTTTGAAAACATGAAGAATTTTGAGTTCAAAAGATTCCAAGAATCACAAAGTATCAAAAAAATTAGGACTACACATGGGTTCGATCGCGTTTGCCCCAAAATTTTAAAACGCATTTTTTAGGCTCTTAAGTGTGTCAAATTTTGAATTCAATCCTGAAAATGGATTCAAAATGGTCAAAGTGGCCAAGAGGGTGATTAATCAATCATTTGTACAGTTTGTGAAAGAACATGATTCCTTGAAGAGATCAGCAATCCCTCATCAGAGAAGGTGAAAGTAGAGTTGCAATTGAATCACATTCTTATGCAAGTGAAGTATGCAATGCAAGACTATGTTAAATGCAACCCTAGGTCTGGTTACCAAGTTTCAACAATTTATCATCATTGGACATAGAATAAAGCTTTTATGTTATATAATTCCCACTGACATTGCAATCATGGGAATATGAATAGAACATACGTTATAGGTTTGTCAGGATTAAATGTAAGCATTCAATGCATAAGAAGCCAGAATGACCAGAACATTTGTCCCTTTTAATATAGCAAGTTAACATAAGCATCAAAGCATAAGTGCTAGGATGACCAAAAATTTTCTTGCATGATAGGCACACCAAACACACGAGAGATCCATCTTATGCTTAAGCATTTAGTATTTATTCTATCTGCAATGACCCTTGCATTCATAACCTAAGATAGAAGTGTGCTAGATATACTCACAGTGACTCGCACATTCACTTAGTAGGATGAGTATTAGTATTTACTATAGCATGAAGAGTTCACTCCAACAAACAAGGAGAAGAACCAATGTTATTGTCATATTTATATAAAAGGAGTTGAGTTACACATGACCATCCAATACAAGATGGAGGCTCTTATAGTGGACACCCCTTTCATAGAAATATAGCAACTTATTGGAACTAAACCATAGATAGAAAGAAAAGAAAAGATCATGCCCCCAGTCATTGCTCCTCTAGTCAAAGATGACATCATTGAGTTTCTCGAGGGGATATGATGAAACAAGACAAAGAAAACAATGCAAATGCTCAGCATATCCAAACAAGTATATCATTTTTGAGTTCAATGTTTTTAGGATTGATGTCAAGTGTCAGTGTCCATAACATTTTTGAAAGAAATCTCTTCAGTAGGGTGATGATAGTAGGTAGACACAATCATAATGACTAGTGATTGAGATCAAAGAGGAAACTTCACAATGAAGAACCTAAAGAGGACTAAGCGATAGTAGATAGACACAGCAAGGACAACTGGTGACTGACACAAGAGAGATCTTCCATAAAGGAATCTGGAGATGTGACTCAAGCAACAGTAGGCAGAAATAGCTGAAACAACTAGTGACTATTGGGAAAGAGATTCTATGAGGAGAATCTTGAAAAGAGTGACACTGGTGATAGTAGGCAGACGTAGTGAGGACCATTGGTGACTATCATGAATGAGATTCTATGAGGAGAAAATAGGTATAGTGGTGATAGTAGGCAGACACAGTGAGGACCACTGGTGACTATTGTGAATGAGATTCTATGAGGAGAATCTCAAAAATGGTGACACTAGTGATAGTAGGCAAATGCAGTGAGGACCACTGGTGACTATCGCAAAGGAGATTCTATGAGGAGAATCTCAAAAATAGTGACATTGAAGGGGAATACCCTCAAGCTATAACAAAACTCAATCCATGGATACATGAGTAGAAAGTAGAAAAAGTAGTAAAGCAACTGTATAGAGAGCCAAAAGATGTGCTACTAGATGGAGCATTGGGAACAAGAGGTGCTTGTTTACCATGTTCTCACTAATGGCAAATTTTTTTTTTTTTTCTTCTTTTTGATTTTTTTGTATTTTTGAGATTTTTCACTTTTTTTGGTGTTACCAAGGTACCTATTGCTAGGTTTTCACTAGGGTAACAATTTTTTTAGGACTTTTTCAATTTTTAGATTTTTTCAAATTTTTAGAACTTTATTAGAGATAACTAGCTCTCAAGAAGGATTACCTTGATTTTGTTCCAATGTCTAGCAAGGTGCAAGACAATATGTAGTAGAAACCTAGTGGATAAGTGGAGATGGATAAGTAAGGAGTATGAAGTAGTGAATGTTACCCTGAAGGAAAGCCTTCACAAGATTACCCAAGCTAGGGAAAAGGATATAACAATATAAGCTCATGGTGTAATGAAGGGTATCATGTAAGTAATCCAAGAAAATGACCATGTCAAGAGATTTCTAAGAACTAAGTTTTCTTCTTTCTTTTGTTGATCAAGACCAAAGGGTTAACTGAATAGGATAGAAAAGTTTGTTATGGAGGTTATGAGTGAATGACTTCAGGAATGAGGACACCTAAAGGATAAGCAAGATCATAATAGGATGTCATGGATAGAATAATTATGCATGATGCTTGTTTACTAGGTTTTCATCATGGGGCTTATCCAAGGTGCCACAAGAAGTGGTTTTCACCATAGGATGGATTTATTTTTCTTTACTTTTGCTACCAAGGCACCTGTTTCCAAGTTTTCACTGAGGCACCTTTTTATTTATTTATTTTTATTCTTTTTTTTAATTCTTTTTTTTGTTTTGGATTTTTATAGTTTTTAGAAAGAATTCAAGTCTTTCTCAAGTTAGATAGCATGCCTATAAAAAAGATAAGTTATGATAAGCCAAGGTCATAGCAAGGTACACTCAAAGATGTTGATAAGGGAATGGAAGGGAGATAGTAGAAAAGATATATAGAGGATATGGTTTTAGGCTATGGATGAGATAAATGGGATAGAAGGATAAAAGGTGGAGGATAGAAGGTGGAGTGGATAGGGTATTGAAAGGGATGTGCAAGGGCAGAAGAAAAAGTGGGCAAGATCAACATTGACACACACCTTGAAGGGGTAGTGGAATGATGGAGGAAATATGGATGAAATAGTTTGAGGTTTAGATGTATGACGTGGTAGAATAATTTTGGAGGGAGATGGAATGGAAGGCTTTGAAACCTCTTTAGGAAGATGTTGGGAAGAAGATGGAGTGAAAGCCTTTGGAAGCTTGAATGTCAACTTTGATTTTTTTTCAATATTCAAGTCCTTCAAAAGAGACTTGGGAATCCATATAACTTTTGATTTTTCATTAGATGCTTTGGAACACATTTCTTCAATAATAAATTTAAGAACCGATACTTTCTTTGGTAGAGCTCTTTGAATAGTGGACCTTTGCAGTCTCTTTTTTGGTTTTTCCTTCTTGACATTCACATGTCGATTAGAGGAGACATGGTGAACTTTTGAGGATGGATTCATGCACTTGTGTTTGAGTTGATCATCCAAATTACTTCCAAAGGACTTGGGATTTATGGATGAATGAGGCCAATATGATTTGTTTAGATGGAAAGGTGGATGTGAAAAGTTCAAGTATGTGTATCTTTGTTGATCTTGGGTTAGGGTAGGAGGAACATATAATGGGCTAAGAGTGGAAGTAGGAGATAGAGAAACATAAGGTCCCAAAATAGACAAACGGTTTGAAGGCTTTAGCTTAGATGGATAAGGACCAAGAATAGATTTAGAAGATGTGAATAGAACATGAGTATGGATATCAGCATCTTTAGAGTGAGCTATATGACCTAGGCCATTAATAGACTCATTAATAACTTTAATAGGAGCAACACCTTTAATAGGAGAACTTAAAGCTTGAGTGTAATTTTGAAGTGGATGTGAAGAAGTAGAATAAGATGGGATACTTTGATCTTGATAAGGATTTTCAGATAGTATAGGAAAATTATTTTTCCCATGATCTTCGGTAATCTTATTAGGGATGGTGGAAGGAATATCATGATCTTTCCTAGTAGAGGGGTATTATATGGGAGATGGAGGACTACATGGTTCTTGAGATGAAGGCACAAGATCTTGGAAGACTTGAAAAGGGATGAAGGAGTTTTGGTCTTGATCAACACTTGTTTCTTCATCATTTAAGTGGTCCTCTTGAAATGAAACCAATTTTTAGGATAAGGGAGTATCTAAATCTATATTTTAATATATTTCTAGAGTCTCCATAACAGGCTCTTGAAGGGACAATGGAGGAATAGTTGGAGTGGGGATAATAGGAGGAGAAACACATGGAGCTTTTAGATCTTTGGTTTGAGTAGTATGGGAGAGGTTTGTAGCTAAGTCAAGATTAGCTTGAGTTTCCTTTAGAGGCAGCCTTTGAGGGTACACATAGTCAACTGGGGGAGTAGTGAGTTCTTTTGGTGAATATGTGTTGGAAAGATTGAACACTTTAGATGGTGAATGTATGTTGGAAGAAGTAGAAGTTTCATTTGAACAATTACTAGACATGGTTTCATGAGGTTGATCCTTCTTGAGAGTAGAATCTTTAGTAGCTGAGAGCTTAGATTTTTGAATTATGCCATTGTCAAAGAGATCTTGGATCTTGTTTTCTAGCTCCTTACAATGTGAAGTTTTATGTAAATTATGTCTATGATAAGCACAATAGTTACTCATAAAGGAAACTCCCACCAAAGTGAGCTTAGGTAAAGTAATGAGTTTTTCTTTAAGAAGTTCTTCCAAATTTGATTCATAAGATCTTCCCAAAGGGGTGAAATCACACTTTGGTTTACGTTCCCAAGGTTTTTCTTCAAAGATATTTCTAGATTTCTTGGGTGTATGTGAATTGTTCTCAGATATCTTGGATTCAAGATCACAAGAATGTGATTTTTGGTTTTCATAGAAGGAAGGGAAATTTTCTCTCAAGGAGAATTTGTTTGATGATGTTTCATCTTCCTCCTTTAGTTTTTGCAGTTGAGCACTCATTGATTGGATTTGTTGCTTCATGTTTGCAATAAGTAACTTTTCTTCCTTACTAGGAATAATGGATTTAGCACATTTGTTCTCAACCATTTTGATGTACTATGTTTCAAGTAGTGATAGCCAAGTTTTAGAGCATAAGTCAAGTTTCCATAGTCATAGACAATGACAAAAAGAAAAAGCTTAGATGAGGACCACACTAGAATGTAGTCTTAGAAAAGAAAGATAAGAGTGCAGTATACTAAGGTATGAATAGTCTAATTTGAAGGCTATAACAGCCAAAGATTATGACTATCATGAAATGGAGTATAATGAGCACTAAAGGATAAGACCAATATAACTAAGAGAAAAGACTAGTCAAAGTATGGATCGCAAGTCATTAGCTAAGTAGGATGCCACTATTTGGGACTATTTTTAGATAGAGAAACAATAAACCAATGCAAGAAATAGACCTATTACAGAGCACAAATAGCTCTAACAAACTAACTTGATAGTTTAGACTCAAGATCTCATGTGAAGATCCTCTAATAGGCCCATGAGAAAGCACACAGGGTGTGCAAAGACTTAGGAAAACATAAGAATTTTGTACAAGGATGTGCTCCAGGCTACACAAAGAAGTACAAGGTTTGACAACAAAATAAGGACACTAAGGCTAGATCCCACATGAAGATGTGCAAGTATTTGTGTGAGAACCTAGATAGAGCCACACGTCGAAGTGGTAGGACAACAAGTATTCATGCAAAAGTTTGCAAACTATGTGCGAAAATGGAAACTAGACTGACAACTGAACTGGATTTTGAAAAGACTTTGAAGATTTCAAATAGTTTTGGATAGATTGTTGATTCATTTGTTAGATTTCAGATAGATAGCAAGGTTGATTTTCAAGTGTTTAAATAGCATTTGGTTTTGAACAAGGCAAGTGTTTTCAACAAGACATAGTAAGCAAGTAGTAATTGAATACAATCCAACTAAGGGCAAAGCAACTCAAAGGGACAAGGGAGTCTCGACTTTTAGTTTGTTTGAGAAAGTTTGGACATGTTTAGGACTCGATAAAAAACACACTTTATCCCTAGAAATAAAAAATGGTAGAGAAGGCACAACCTTTTTCCCACATCTTATGCGCATGTGTGTACCTCACACAGTTGTGTCACCCCCTAGAGGACGCCCATGTTTTTGGTATATTCAAAGGACTCAATAGTATATGTTGAATGAGCACCCTTGTGGTAGGGGACGAGCATGTATACCACTGTCAAACATCCAATAGCATGCCTATGGTGAGTTCTATAGGAGAGATTCTTCCCCCTCCTTGCACAAAAATTATGCCTCCTTTCAGATGTGGACCCGGTGGCTTCTAACTACAAGGTTTTTCCTTGGCTTCTATTTGTATTAATTCCCTGTGGCTCTATAAGTAGAGTTGAGACTAGCAGCCCACACCAGCATCTAAAAGTGCACACTACTTGCTTAGCAAGTGAGGAGCTAGTGCCGACTAGTGCACAGATAGAGCTTCCCCTCGATATGTGATATCAAGAATCAAAGGGAAGAAATTAATCTAGCTTTGGAGTCTTTTTCTCTACAAAGCATCTTGATTATACTGAGGTGGAATCTCTGGCAAAAGGAGTGTGCTCACTTGGGTCATTCTTGGAGGTTGGATCACTCTGATAGGCCCTCTAAAGGATAGACACAGACTAGTGGTTTAGATCTAAGGGTCCAAGTTTTTGATTTCCCTCAAGGGGAAAGAGCATAATCCTCTACTTTATTTCCTCACCCAAACATGCAAAACATGTTAATTACTGACTTGGCTTAATCAATCCAAACTCATTCTTCCTTAAAGATTATGATTCCCTTAAAGGAAATCATTGTCTTATCATAAAAGAGAACAAGCTTTGGAGAACCACCAAGCTACTTGCCTCCCTCAGAATGTCATCTTTTTGGAAGTGTCTAGGTTTCTAATTCACTCTCGATCATGACCTCTGAGAAGTGAAGAGCATATTCCCCTATTCTTTCACCTTGCATCCTAAGAAGTTCACAAGCCCTAGTTATCTAGTTTTGAAAGCAGGAAAAGAAGACACACATTGTTTTATGGGTTTAAAATATGGTCTTTGACAAGTGTCTTGTAAGAAAATAGTCAGTCTATTTTTGAGTGGGTTTTAAAAGGAGTCTTCAACAAATATCCTACAAAAAATGGTTAAGCTACAAGAAATCTAGAGAAATAGATCAAGACAAGCATGTTAGTGAAATCAAATAATCTGAAGATCGAAAAATAATGCTTAAAACTGAAACTGTTGTCACAAGATTTCGTACAAAATCTCTATCAAAGCTACATGAAATTGTTTGGAGCCCACACAAAATTGTTTTGCTTCCCGTGCAAAGAAAATAGGTGCCACGTGAAGTTTTACATGCTTAGGCACTTTCTCATGCGATATGAAAAGAATCTTCATACAAAGATTTTGGATCCTCGCCCAAATATGAACAGTCTTGCGCGAAGATTCTCAAATCTATATAGAACAGTACAGACAAAGAACACAAAAATGATTAAAAAAAGGAAAAAAGAGGCTAGAAAAGTTGATTTTCTTAGCCCCACGGTGGGCACCAAAAATGTACCTATGAAATGTGGGCCTTTGAACCTCACAGAAACTTCGACATGGTCATTACCTACAAAATCATCCTGGAATAAATATTGAGTTGTTTATCCAAGAGGTCCGATAGAGCAACCTATCGCCTTCTATCTAGAAGTATTTTGCCTATTTAATATCCTTAGAGATGAGCCTTAGGCAACCAGACCCTCTAAGAACAAAGGATTTAAAGATGTAAGTAAATCTAGAATGGTATATGTAATTTAGTCTAAATACATATAAAAGAAACTATATTAGAGCATATGCATATTCTTAATCTAAGAAATGAGAGTGTATGCTAATAATGAGTAAATGAGTGCATAGTTCAACAAAGTTTCGATATAAATTCAATTCAACCTCTGTAATAAGGAATTATGAGTTCCTTAAATAGAATTCTTGGAATCCATCAATGGTTGAGATCGATTTCAATCAACGGTCAAGATTGAAGTAGGATTTAGTTAAAATGGAAACTTCCTTAAGAAAGGAGAGTTATATGAGCTTTTCATGAGTGGAATAAGGAGTTAACTAATTTAATTCCTTTTCAAGAGATAGTTCACTCAGAGTTTCCATTTTGGAACTGAAGAGAAGATTTTGAAGATATTATTTAATTTAATAAAGTGAGATATGACCTCATTAATGCTTTTTTCATTTAATTGAATAATTACATTCAATTAATTAAAGTGAGCATAATTATTAAATTAAATATTTTTAATTCATTAGTACATTAGCCTTAGGTGATATTTTAATTTAATTAAAGTATAAATACTTAATAATTAAATTAAATCTTAATCAATAGCTTTAATGTGACTAATATGAGTCAATACTATAGGAATTAAATAAAGAGTCTAATTAATGCAGATTAGGGTTTCTTGCATCTAATAATTAAGTCAAGTAATGAGTAGCAGAATGAGAATTGCCTATTAGAATAGGTCTTAGAATTGATCAAAATAGACTAGAATTGGTGATCATGGAAATGAGCCAATTTTGGGGTATTACAGGCTTCAATTATATCCTTGGTTTCCTCAATATTAACCTCATATGAAAGAGGTTTCACTAATACTATTCTAGGCCTAACTGCCTAAATATATACCTTGTCACAATCAACCATGAAACAAACATCATCATTATAGTCTTCAACTAGTTTAGGTGGAATTTGGAATCTATTATTCATCTTTTCTTTGAAAACTTCAAAATAGTTCTCCATTGTACTATCAAATTTCTCACCCATTTTTACAATAAACTCATTGATTTGATACAAAACTAGGGTATCCTTTCTCCATATCATTAATCCTTTAGATGGGAAAAACTTTTGTACATAAAAGAACAAACAAGTTAACAAAGAGCCAAATATATATTGGTTATTCTTTGATGTCCTGATACTTTCCATATTCTTGTTAAGCTACTTCAACATCAAATCTACCAAGTCATACTCCAAATTCTTCTTTACAAATTTGTATGCTATGTCCACAACCTCACACAACACACTATTCAATCTACTAGAACTATATATCTTATGGGCAATGATATGAATACCAAGCCTAAGTTCCATGTTTGATACATTACTGATCTTCAGTCCTCTATCATCCCATTCAACTAGGGTTTTCTTTTGTAGCTCATCCTAACCTAGGGTTTTAGTAACCTTGACCTAGTTGAGCATGGGGAGACAAGTGATTCTATGAATCATCTTCTTTGTTATCAAGACAAGCTGCTCTAACCATAACTGACCATTGTGCACATGACTCAAAATATACCTAATCCACTTAATTTGGAAGTTCCTTGGCAAATGTAAGATATGGGTCAGAGCTTTCTCCTCTAAGTGTTTATGCTCAAGTTTGAGGGTTCCATCCACACATAATTCAGCTAGGGCACTATCCATTTCTAGGGTTCCAATTTCTTGCACAACACACTTAAAATGAGTACGAATGTCATTTATGAGAAGTACCTTAGGTAGAATTTGAGACTAAGCTCCATTAAGCTCTAGTGATCCCATAATTGATGGCACTAGCTTGAAGTTTGGAGCCTTCCATTCAACACCACACACCAATAGTTCTAAAACTTTCTTTGCCTTGCTACTATTACTAGTGGATGCCATGATTTCTTGGTAGACTAATAGAATCTCCTTCAAAAAAAATTCTGCAAACTATGCTCAAGATCACCTAGATGCTCTGTAAATTGCTTAGCTCTAGATACACTGAATTTGTAGTGAAAATGAAATCAAAATTCTACCTTTTTGCTGAATACCTCCTATTAATGCTCAATATGAAGAGATCCATAATGACATAGTGCTTGATAGGCTATCATCCACTATCTATGCAGATAACTCAGTAGAACCTTGTAACTCAATGACCAAACAAAATTTGTTACTCTTGACCTCGCTCAGTATGATCTAGTCTCATTCAATGAAAACTAATGTTAAACTTTTGTGATCCCTTTGTATCTACAATATAGATTTGGATCTTTTTCTTTTATTCATTAGAACTTCTTAAGATATGGCTTGAAGATATAGTTCTAGATCTTCCTTTAAGAATCTAATTGGAAATGGTGGAGTCACCCACTTCTTGAGTGACATGACCATCATTTGAACTAGCTTGCTCAATAGATTTGGGAATCTACTGCTATCTCATCTGCTTCTTGATGTTATCAAATTTAGCTTTCTTTTCATCTTCAACCTTTCCTATATTCATGCAATTCTTAGCTATATGACCAAGTTCAGTGCATGTATAACATCTTATTGTTGTGTCCTTCTTTCTCAAGTGATGCCTTGCAAAGTTTATGCCAATGTGTCCATATTATCCATAGTAATGACATCTACACCAAGTATTGTAGTCCCAACCAAATATTTCCTTTACAAGTTATTCAGCTAGATTGAATGGTTTAGATATGCATTTAGATTCCTTGTGACCTTGTTTCTTGCATTTGTGACATTTACCTTCAAACTTTGATTTCTCCTTACATTCATTAGCTTTATGACCATGTTGACTACAATTGTAGCATTTTCCATTGAAATTTTCCTTTCCATTGCTCCAACATTTATTTTATCTATGATCTATCTTATGATAGTGACAACAAGTAGGTCTTTGATTCCTTTGAGTGCCTTGTTTGGAATATTCACCTTCTTCTTTGTATCCAACTCCTACTTTTCCCTTTTTCCTATTCAAATTTTGTTCACTTTGCTAATTCAATTGATCCATCTCTGCTTGGGATTTCATTATCCTTTCATTGAGTTGCTTCTTAGAATTTAGATCAACCTTACATCTTTCATTGATTTTTCTTTCAGTGCTTAAATCATTCCTTAGCCTTTCATTTTCAAATCTCAGATTCATGATTTCCTCATTTGCATTGGAGAGTTGATTGATAAGACTTTCTTGCTGAAGGAATTGATTTTGAGTTTCATTTCTCCTTGCCTCCAAGTCTTCACTTGCCTTATTCCTTTGTTCCAAGATTTCACACATTCTTATTCACTTAATTTCTTGTTCTCTTTTAAATTTTCTTACCTCTTCTTGTAGAGAGCCATTCTTATCTAGGAGTTCTTTGATTGCCTCATTAGCTTCATCTGAATTGCTTGAAAGGAAAAAGTCTTCAATCTTTTCTTCAACATATTGGTGGTCAGTCATCTATTTTGCAAGTTCCTTCCTTCTTTTTAGGTAATGGGAAAGATGCTCTTTTTCTTCCTTGAGTTGAGCTATGGACATTTCCAGATCTAGCTTCTCATTGTCAATAGCTTTTCCAAGTCTAAATATCTCCATTTTCCTTGATCTTTGCTCAAGCTATCAAACTTTATCCTGAGAACCACAAAGCTTTGATACTAATTGTTTGAAATAATCAAGACTAGCAAGGTTATTGAGAGGGGAGGGGTGAATTAGTAACCTCAAAAACTTTAAACTAATTTAGCACTTAATCAGCATAATCCATTCACCATTAATTCATCTAATCTATTGTATGCATGAGTAACTAAAAGATAAATATTCATGACACATGAACAAAATATTTTGGTGACCTAGAAACCTTCCAAATAGAAAGTAAAATTAGGGTGGGGATGATACCCAAAAAACTTCAATACTGCAGTATAAAGTTGGCCTATTAAGGCTTACAATGATCACTTCTAATGATTTTCCTTGTTAAGAGCAATTTCAACTACTAGGTCCACCTTGTTAGAGGTTTTACAAACATACAATGAAGTATGCACTCTATTAAGAGATTTAAAGAAAGACTATTAAGTCTACCCTATTAAAGGATTTAGAAACTAATTCACCTATTAGGATGAAATAGAAGATCTAACTTACAACTTGATTTTTGATTAGATCCTTGAAGTACAGATCACCTCTTGTGATAGATATAACTTTACTGCTCCTTATAGACCTTGCTAAATACTTTTCTCTACTGCTAATTCACATTCACTCTTCTCAAAACATTACTTCATCATACATACATACATTGGGTATGATATAATGCATTACATATATACCATTCCAATTCTCATATTTACAAGGTTGGCCAAAACATAAGTTAACACAAATATTACTGAGTTGGTTCAAATGTAGAAACTCGAGTTCTAAATAGCTGACTTGGTGACCTTCTAATACTCAGTGTCCACTGCATTACTTAGCATCATCATGCATTTGATAGAAGTAGAAGCTCATTCCATACTAGTCACTCAATGTAACTTCAAACTTCATGAACATTGGAGACTTGGTAGATATAGTGTAACTCAATGGAAACCAATTTCTATGTTTAACTTGCTTGAACTTGGTAAACACTACTCATCCATCACTCAGTTGACACTTGCTTCATATCATAGAAACTAATGACTTGGTAGACACTATGAAGCTTGGCAACCAGTAACTACTTGGTGATGACTGCTAGACTTTACGTTGTCTATTTTCACTTGGTAGCTTCTAGAATGCTCGGTATGAACTACTAAACTGTTGAACTTACTTGGCAACCACTGAAAGCTGGGTATGAACTGGAGACTAAATGATGAACTTGGTAACCATATAGAATTATAAATAAGTGTTGTCAGTAATGGGAAACATATCTTTAATGCCAAAAAGGTTCATTAGTTTGATATTTTTTGATGATAGTATCTTTATTATGTGAATCATTAGGATTTTCAATTTAAATTTACTTATCATCAATAATATCTTTGATCTTTGTTTCAATTCAATGACATTTGAATTTTCATGCTCATTATTTTGATGATATGCAGAATAGTTGTTCAAGTATCTCATTCCACATGAGGTGGTTTGAGGTACTATGATAAAAAAAAAATTCAAGAATTTTTTCCAACTGAGTAAAGACTCTCTATAATGGTTGATTAAGTTCTTTTGATGTTCTTGTAGATATGGAATATTTTCAAGTGAATATGACGCATCTAATGAAGGTTCATCATAACTTGGTGTCATAGACTCTTCATCAAATTTTGAGTTGTCATACATTAGTATTTCCATTCTTAAAGGAGGTGAAATTTTTTTGAATCATCTCCAAATAGGAAAGGACATATGTATCTTAAGGAGTAATTGTGAAAAGAGGTTTCCTTTTTTTTTCTTCATTTCTTCAATTTTCGTTTGAAAAGATTTATATTATTCAATCAGGTTGAAGATGGATTGATCATCCATGTTTTTAGTTTATTTATGGTTATCCAAGTTATACTTTTTGTGATACATGTTGTAAGTGGTTATAGGTCTCATTATTTGAATGTTTTGGGTTGTACATTGTATCCTTTGTGTGATAGGAGTTTTTTATTCAAGTTAGAGTTGTCTTTGTGAAGTTTCACTCTGTTCAAAGGAAAGGAGTCCTCTTAAATCTTCTTTATTTTCAAAATTATTATTAGTATTTAAATGGTATCCTTTATATCTTG
Source organism: Cupressus sempervirens (assembly GCA_028749045.1). Taxonomy (NCBI): domain Eukaryota; kingdom Viridiplantae; phylum Streptophyta; class Pinopsida; order Cupressales; family Cupressaceae; genus Cupressus; species Cupressus sempervirens. The sequence goes on along the minus strand of CM053791.1, from coordinate 274,701,879 downwards.
GAAGAATCTTGAAGTTTTCTTATATTTAGTCAAGTTATAATGTCCCCAACTTTGACTAGGATTTCAAATGTTTCACAAATGTGTTTATCTTAAGGATTGATAGATGTGACACAAGGTATATTTAGGTTCCAAAGAGAGATTAGTTTCAACATTAAAATGTCTTGTTACCTTGTTCATGATATGATAAATAAGAGGTTTGATTGATAAGACGTGGCATACAAAACTAGCAAGATAATTTTGAACTTTGAGCTTATAGTTTTGGGTAAATTTCTACATATAGACCTAAAAAGGGTTTCCAATTTCACTCCTATGGAAATATAGATTGAAAAATCTTCCAAAAGGGTGTATGATTATGGAATTATATCTTCTAAAACACCTTTAAAAGTACCCTCTTCCAAAAACTGACCTTCCTCCCAACCATAACTGGGATCTCCCAAAAATAACTTGGCATCCCCAAAAATGACCTTCATCTCCCCAAAGGAAACTCCCCTCTCCCAAAAGTGACTTGGCACACTTAGAGGAGTTTGAAAACACCCAAAAGTGACTCTGTAAGGCATTTTGGACTAGTTTTCCACTTTTTGACACCTAGGGATTCAATTTTGCATGTTTTTGAGTTTGAGAATGTTCAAGGGTGTCATGTCAAGGTTTTTCCAATGCGACACAAATATTTGAAAATTTTCAAATTCAATTAACAAATGGTAACCTCTTTTATGAGTTTAAAACCAAGTCAGACATGGCTTACACAACTTGATTACATAAAATGGGTATACTTGATATTTGATTTGATAGGACTTTTAAACTTTTGATAAGTGTCTAAGTTGAAGAGGACACACTTTATTTTCAAATTCTTATAAATTGATAAGGTTTAACCAAATTTTAATGAGAACACACTAGACATCCCACTCCACACAACTTTGATAGGTTTAGACACTAATGAAATAAGGACATTATAGATGTCTCTCTTCACACAAATTTGATAGGTTTGGAAACTTATGAAATAAGGAAACACCAAATGTCTCACTTCACATAACTTTGATAGGTTTTGACACTTTTTTTCTTGGATAGCCTTGATTTTATTTCCAACCTTGGATAAACATTTAGGAGAGAATAAAGACTCCACACAAATTGACAAGGTTAGACCACTATGAAATAGGGTATAAAATTGATAAGAATTAAAACTTTGGATATGTGTTTAGGTAAGAGTTAAGACTCTTTAAAACTTGACAAGGTTGGACCTCTTTTGAAATGATTGGTAGGATTTTTATCTTTGTATAAATGTTTAGGTGAGAGACAAGACTCTTCACAACTTTAGAATAAGACTTTGAACTTTGGATACATGTTTAAGCAAGGGCCAAGGTTCCAAACAACTTAACAAGATTACATCACTTTGGAGTAATAGATTCTTGATGTCTTGATAAAAAATGATGAGATTGGACAACTTTGTACTAGGATTCCCTTGGTTTGATTGTTCAACTTTGGATCCTACAATCAAATGGATAAACCAATTCTCAAAAGAGTATTTAGATATGATACTTATATCTTGGGTATCATTTGAGTCAATACCATGAGAAACTTTGGAAAACCTATAAGTGACTCTATCTGACTATTTTTTTGGACTAGTTTTCTACTTTAAGACACTTCATCTTTCAATATTTGCAATTTTTGACTATTTGAACAAGGTCTTGTTTGTATATCTTGAAAAAGGTAAGGTATGCAAAAAAAATAAAATTAAACCAACGACAAATAAACTTGGAGGAATAGGGGTATTATTTGACACTTAGGAGACCAAAAATACAATTATTATCTCTATAAAGAAAATTGGTAGAGAAAACACAACCTTTTTCTCACATCTTATGTGTATTCATTCACCTAAAATAGTCGTGTCACCCCCTAAAGGGTGCCCATGTTTTTGGTGTATTAAAAGTACTAAATAACATATATATTTAAAGGTTACCCTTGTATGTTACCCTTGTATCATAGGATAGTGTCATATACCACATTCCAGGTGTATACCTATGGTGAGGATATATAGGAGAGATTCTTCCTCCTCCTTGCACAAATATTATTCCCCCTTTCATAGGTGAACTGGGTAGAAACTATCTAAAATGTATTTAATATTCTTCCATTCACATTAACCCTTAGTGGCCTTGCAAGTGAGATTAAGGCATGTCAACAACACCAACACTTAAAAGTGTACAACCCTAGGAAGTAGGGAAAGGAGTGGTTCCACTTAGTATAATAGTAAGGAAATCCTGAAGATATGTGATATCAAGAATAAAGAGGAAGGACTTAACATGACTTTGGAGTCTTTCTCTCTAAAAATATTCTTTATTATAGTATTTCAGAATCACCATCAAAAGGTATATGCTCACTTGGGTCATTCCTAGAGATTTAACTTTTGAAAGGCCCTCTAAATGTGACTCGAGGACTTGGCTTGGATTCAAGGGTCTAAGAATTTTATTTTCCCAAAAGGAGAAAAGAGAATACTCATCTACCTCTTCACCTTACCCAAATACATCAATAATTTTCATCACTGAGCTAGTTCATCTTCCAACTAATTCAAAAGCTTCTAGATTTCTTATTTTCTCTCTAGGAGAAAAGAGAATACTATCCTCAGTAATGAATGAGATATAAGAATAACTACCTTTCCTTTCCTCCCAAACAATCAATCTCTTAGAAACATCTAGGATTATGATTTTTCCATGGGCATCACTTCCATGTAACAAAGAGCTTACTCACTTGCTTTTTCATCAAGATCCTTTTAGAAGTTTTAGCAAAGCCCTAATTATACTAGTTCCTATAAAATTAATTAACCAAGACACAATATTTAAAGTCTCCAAGGAAACCTAGATCAAATAATTAGTAGTCTCAAAGTTTTGTTCTAAATTCTTTGACAAAAGGTGTCTTCTAGATAAAAGTCAAGTACAAGAACTACTTAAGCTATGATCATCACACATGCAAGGCATTTTTTAGGGGTGAATGTAATAAAAGTCAATATCATATCATTAAAAAAGTAATTTTTAGGATTAGCTCAAGATAAATTTAAATCAATTCAAAACCTTAAGCACTCAACATGAAATCACATAAGATCAAATGTAATCAAGAAAAGGATCAAGAAAACATACTTTATAAACATTTTGAGGAATGTTTTTGAAAGGATATTTTTAGAAAGAATGTGGTTACAAGTAATTTTAATGGAGGTTTTACTTGTAACTCAAAGGGAATCTAGGAGGAAAGGAGGGTAAAAAGGATGACTAGTTGGTAAAGAGTATCTAGGAGGACAAGGAAGGATTAAAGGTTGACCAACTGAATCCACCCAATATTACTTTTGACCATGTAAACATTGGGGTCCCACTTGTAAAATATAGAGGGAATGGTCCATCACATGTGGTGAATTAGGATTCTGAGGTCCCAAATTGTTTTGGTCAGAAGGGTCAAGTTCAAGATGTTGAAGGCAAAAATTGGTCTTTGCTTTTTGGCAAGAAGCCAACAAGTAAGTCATTGTTTCCCCTTGTCATTTCAAAATCATGTTGGGTAAAAAGTGAGTTCCATATTTTTGTTCTAGACCATTTCATTGACCATTTGATATCTTCAATGGACCTTACCCTTCTTGGAATGTTTCTAGGGGCCCAACCAGATATTGATACTTTGAGGAATATGGTAAAGAGGAAATGGGCTCTCTAGGGTCAAGTCAACATTGCAACAATGTCAAAAGGATTATTTTATTTTATCTTCATGTGTAGGGAGGATTTGAATATGGTATTATGTTGGGGGTCATGGTAATTTGGAAGAATCTCTCTTATAGTTAAGAAATGGGAACCAAATTTGTGTTTTCCTTATCATACATTTGTGGGTCTGACTGCGAGGGTTTCCATTGGAATTTTGGTATGAAGATGAATCTAAAGAGATTAGTTTTTTTGGATATCTTATAGCTATAGACAATATGAAATCTACCCAATTGAGGTTAGTGTTTTCTAGAATTTGTGTTGAAGTGTCCCAACTTAAAGACTTGTCCCAGAAGGTGGACATTTTTTCTTTACTTGAAAAATGGACACATGAAGTTAAATTTGAAGATCTTTTAAATTCTTGTTTCTTTATAAGAAATTGGGCCACTAGGATAGAAAATTCCCTAAGAAACCTAAGGTTAATAAAAAAGTGGAACCTAAAAAGAGGAAAACTCAAAAAATGGTGTGGATACCAAATGTTAAGGAGGGTGGTCCAAATACCTTTGAGAAGGAAAATCCTATTAATATGAGAAAAGATGGAATGGTTAAAATGAGGGATTGGATAAAAAATATGGTAATATAGCTATGATTACAAAGGATGTTTCTCCTTCTCCCCCCTTGAATAATGGTTTGGAAGAAGAGAGTGTACAAGATCATCCAGACTATCTATCCCAGAATAAGATAGATATGTAGGAAGATAATGGGATGGAGGTTGTCATTAAGGAAGGGGTTAGTTGAATGATGACGAGGATCTAGATTAAATATTGGAAAATTGGGCTGAGGATTACCTTGAGGGGGAACCCTCCAATTTTAGAGCCTCTCTTTGATGAACAACTTATGGTTGAGACTATTCCTAAGACTATCCCAAACATTTTTTCCAAGAAAGAAGAAGCAACAATTTTAAAAGAAAACAAGAAATAGAAGATTGGGATAAGGAAGAAAACTAAGAAGGAAGGGTCTTCTTCAGTATCCTCAATAGGGGTGTCAACTAGAAGAAAGAAACTAGAGGTTTTTACTCACATGATGAAAGTAGATGTTTGTTCTCTAAGAAAGGTGGAAAGAAAGAGTCTCAAAAGTAAGAGAGAAATAGAGAGTCTACAAAATATAGCAAATGGAAAGTAGTCTACTATTATGGAAATCACCCCTAGAAAGAAATGAAGATAATATCATGGAATATAATGGGGCTTAATAGTCTCCATAAAATGGAGTTTTTAGGAATATTTCTTGTGATCATAAACTGTATATTATGGTGATTTAGGAAACTAAGATGGATAAAAAAAAAGCAAAGAAAATAAAACCTAATTAAATTTGTGGTGTGTTGGACAGTAGCTCTGATGGTGCCTCAAGAGGTACTATGGTTATGAAGGATCAATATGTGATGTCTAGTTAGCTTATTAATTCTAATAATAATTTTTTGGCTTTCAAATTCTAGCATTTAAAATGAGGATCTAGTAGGAGTCTGGTTAATGTATAAACCACAAACATAAGAATGTGAGGAAATTTTTTTGGCAGAAGTTATCAAACATTAAAAATAAATATTATGATGTAAGTTGGATAATGATGGGGTATTTTAATGTCCCTCTTTATGATCATGAAAAAATGGGAGGTAACCCTAGTTAGTTGGAAGGAAAAATGGATTGAATGGATTTTATTAACTTTGAAGGTTTGATGGATATGGATCTTCAAAGTATCATCTTTACTTGTAGAAACAAAAGAGCAGGGGAGAATTGTATTTAGGATCAGCTAGAAAAATTTCTTATTTCTATAAATTGGGCCCAAGATTTCACCTATTATTGGTCCTTTATTCCAAAACTTGCTTCTAATCATTTCCCTTTGGTATTTGTGGTTGATTTGATCAAGCTTGAGATGAATTTCCCTTTCAGGTTTGAGACAATGGATTCATAATCCAAACTTCCTACAAAATTTTAAGGGATGGTGGAACATTAAGTTAGATGGGATTTCCCTCTTCTGAGTTGCTAAAAAATTAAGCCATGCTAAATATGTGGTCAAGGATTGGAATAAGAAATTGTTTAGGGATATATTTAATAAAAAAAATCTATGCTGAAAGGGGAGTTAAAAGACATTCAAGATAGAATATAGATAGAAGGCTACTCGAATGAGTTATTAGGGGAAGTGAATGATAAGTTGATAAAAAATTATGATATCATAACTAGGGAAGAAACTTTCTAGAGGAAAAGATCTAGGGCCAATTGGTTGAAGGAAGGAGATAGAAACTCTAAATGCTTCCGCTTAACCATAATGAAGCATAGGGTGGCCAACCATATTTCTAGGCTAAAGGTGGATCCTAAATAAATCACTCATCAGAAGGAAATTACCAGTGAGATGGTTTCTTTCTTCTCCTCCCTTCTATCCTCTAATCAGGAAATTTCTCTAGAAAGGCAAGGAGATCTATTAGATTTTATTCCTCTAATTATATCTATTGATCAAACTAAAATGTTGGTTTCTATTCCAATAGATGAAGAAATTAGAAAGGTTGTTTTTTATTTCTATTGAAGGGGATAAATCCTGTAGACTTGATGGTTTTCCATTATTTTTCTTCTAGATCCTTTGGGATATTATGGGTAGAGATATATGTAATGTGGTAAAGGAGTATTTTGGGGCTAGAAGATTGGTAAAGGAGATTAATGCTACCTTTTTATGCTTGATCCCTAAGAAGGTTGGTGTTGATGCTTTCAAGCTCTTCAGACTAATCATTCTACATGATTCAATCTACAAAATTTGATCCAAAGTATTGACCTTCAGAATCCTAATGATTCTCCTTAATCTGATCTTTGAGGAACAAAATTGATTTGTTTCACAAAGGAAATTTTTGAACTCCATCATTATGGTGCATGAAAATATTCATTCCCTAGGTTCCTCTAATTCCTAGTGATTTGTGATGAAGGTGGATTTGTGAAAGCCTATGATAGAGTGTAGTGGAGCTTCCTCTTGAAAGTTTTGAGGTCTTTTGCCTTTGATGAAAGGTGTTTACAACTTGTCTCACAACCTATTTCAACGACCTCTTTGGTAGTCCCAGTTAATGGGGCCTCTTCTAATTTTTTTAATCCTATGAGAGAGTTGAGGCAAGGGGATCTCATCTCCCTCATCCTATTTACTATTATGGTTGAATATCTAGGAGGGTATATTGGGGGTCTTATGGAAAAATGGGATATTCATGGAATTATGCCCTCTTCTCAACATGTATCTTGTCCCCATGAACAATTTTTTGATGACATCTTTTTTGGGGGCTAGAATCTATTCGAGAGCCTATGAGATTTAAAAATTATCTAAACTTGTACTCTGGTGCCTTAGGAAAATTGATAGACTAGGAGAAAAGTTCCATTTTTTAAATCAATACTCATATTCACAAGAAAAGGAATATTTCTAATACTTTGAGATGCTCTATTACTTCTTTGTTAGTGACCTATCTTGGTCATCCTTTGGGTTAAAAACTACTAGATTCTTTTTGGGAGGAACTATTGGAGAATTTTAATAGAAAATTAGCTGGTTGGAAAAGTAACATGTTTAGTTAGGCTAGGAAAGTGGTCTTACTTAAATGTTTTCTTCAAAATTTACTAACCTATGTTCTGAGCCTTTTTAAAATCCTAGCTAAATATGTGAAGACTATGGAAAGAATAAAAAATAATTTTTTGATGGACAAGGATAGAGGAAAGGAAAATGATAGTGCTTATTTCTTGGGAAATCATTTTTAAACCAAAGTGTGAAGGGGGGCATGGTATTCAGCCTATTAGAAGTATGAACAAATCTCTTCTTGCTAAGAAGGGGTGAAGTTCAAGATAAAAAGTGTAGAGCTCCATTTAGAAATACAAATATCTTCACCATGCTATTGGAAATATGAGGTAGGAAATATTACTAAAAGGAGAGGGGTGAATCAAGAACCAATAAAACTTAATCTTATTTCAGCAATTAATCCTTCATATAATATTATGATCTAATTGCATACATGAAAAAATGAAATCAAATAAATATTCATAGCAATTTGATACAAGATATGGTGACCCAGAAACCTTCCAATTAGAAAGTAAAACTAGGGTAGGGATGATACCCACAAGCTTTAATACTATGGTATAAGGTTGGCCTGTTAAGGCTTACAATTGATCACTTCTAATGATCTACCCTATTAGGAAAATAAGGACTATGAGATCCACATTATGAAAGGATTTATAAACATACAATGAAGTATGCACTCAGTTAAGAGATTTATCAAAGACTATTAATTCTACCTTGTTAAAGGATTTAATTGATACACATGTTAGGATTAACCAATGATTGATCTCTAATCTATAACTCTAATTTGCTAGTTGAGATTCCTTGAATTATAATGATCACCTTGTTGTGATAGATAAATATTTTTTATCCCTTATTCTACTTGTAGCCTTCTTAATTCATACTTTTCTTTTTCCATTCTCATGCCATACTCATTTGGCTATGATACAATGCTTTACATATATACCAATCCAAATCACAACTTACTGAAGTTGGCTATAATACAAGTTTCATCAAATTCTACAAAGTTGGCCCAACTATTGCAACTTAGGTTCTAAAGAAAAACTTGGTGATGGTCAGATACTCGATAATCACTATCAAAACTCAACATTGTCTGGCACTTAGTTGATGAAGAGGCTCAGTTCATACTTATCACTTCCAAGTAGCTTGAACTTGGTTAGCATTGTGTGACTCAGTGAACACTGCAAAACTTGGCATATGTTGAATCACTCAGTTGACACTCCATGGCTCGGTCAACACTAGATTCACATTGCTAACACTATTACATTAGTAGACATTAGTGAACATGGTTAACACTGTGTAACTCTGTTAACAATGTGGAGCTCAGTTAACACTAGAGTTTTCATCACTTGTACTGAACAACTTGGTAGACACTGCTATACATGGCATGAACTATACATAGGTTCTAAAGCTTGCTAGAAACAAAGAAACTTGGTAGCAACTATATATAGATCAGTAGCAACATAACCAATTAACTAAGTATGAGTCACTAAAAGATAGATTAACCTAAATGTCAACACAAGCTCCTATTCTATTAGATTTTCTAAACTCCCCTATGCTATCTAATTCTTATACTATTTAGAATGTGGTACAAGAGGCTAAAAACACCTTTTAAAAAGGTTGTAGGTTGAAATTGGGTAATGGTAGAAAAGTGAGATTTTGGGAGGATAGATAGATTTTGGATTATCTTCTACTAAATAACTATAAGAGAGATAATGGTTGGGTGAATATTAAAGAGGTCAATTTGAATCTCAGATGTATCCAAAAAAATTCAAATTATTACTTCCTCAACCAGGACCAAGAAGACTCTATAGTGTGGGGCATTGATCCAAGTGGTAACTATAACATGGCTTCAGTTTTCAGAGCTGACTTGAATTAGAGTCATGCCCCTTGGGATTAAGTTTGGATGAAGGAGCTTGTCCCTAAGATTGAAATTTTATTCTAGATTGCCCTTCAAAATAAAGTGTTTACTATTGATAACCTTCATAAAAGGGGTTTCTATCTTATGAATAGATATAATCAGTGTAAGAAATCTAGTGAAGATATTAACCATCTCTTCATTCATTGCAACTTTGGTCAAGAAGTGTGGAATATTCTCCTTGGGTACTGGAACACTAATTGGGTACAACCTAAGAGTTTGATGGATTTTCTTCAAAGTTGGAAGTTTCCTATTAGAAACCTTGAAGATAGAACCATTTTGAACTTTTCTCTTCCCCATCTCTATTGGGGTCTTTGGAAAGAAATAAATAATAGGATTTTTAGGGACAAGGGATCTCCTTCATGGGTGTTTGGCCATAAAATCTTGAGGGCTATAAAAGATAATTTTTTTTCTTAGAATGAAGATAAAGGGACTTTAACATTTTTGAATCAATGAGGAATAACCTAGTGAAAGATAAATTTAGTAGAGAGGGAGCAGTATGGAAGTCCCATCTTATGGGTTGGCTCAAAGCTAATTTTGATGGGTCTACTAAGGGGAACCTAGGTAGAGCAAGGTGTGGTGGGGTTCTAAGGGATCATGATGGTAGAGTTTTGGATGCAATTTTTGTTCCTATTGGTTCATCTATGAGTCATAAAGAGGAGGTGTCTATCAATTTTTTTGTGGTCAAAAAGGTTGTGGAAAATAGTTATCAAAATTTATGGCTAGAAGGTGATTCTCTTAATATTATTGACATGTTGAATAATAATTATTTGATGACATGGACTATAGAAGTGATAGTGAGGAAAATTGAAAAAATCTTAAATTGTTTTTATAATGTTCATATTACCCATAATTATCAAGAAGCTTAAGGTTGCCAACTAGATTTTTAACAAAGCAATTGGTATGGGGAGAATGTTAACATGGTCAAATGACCTAAGCAATAATGTCAATCTTAAGACTCTTATTAATCAAGATATGACAAATGTACTATTAAGAAATATTGAGTAATTATTTTGAATTAAGATATGGGAACTTTCGCAATAACTATGGGTATTATCAAAGTTTCAAGGAGTACCTCTTAATTATTACCCTCTTTATTTGACACATATACTAGGTGGCTTTGTGAAAAGAGTTTAAGAAGTTTTAGTCCCTACTTTCTCATCAACATTTTTCATTGTAGATTTCAGCTTGTTTATTTTCTCTAAAACATGGGTAAAGAGTCAAGGAAGAAGGATCCTGGGAGTTGAAAGAATTGGAAGGAGAATATTGTTGTTTTTTATATAATCCATAAGGGTAAGGTTACCATTTATCTTGAAATTTTTCATTTCATTAAACCTCATTTCACTGAGGATTTTTTTAGAAATTGGGTTGGGGAGAAAGTTACTATGCATGGGGTGACTATTTCATTAACTAAGGAGTTTATTGTTGAGACTATTGGGCTCCCCATGGTGGGGATTAAGTTTTAAAAAGAAATAAAAATTTCTAATGTACCTCTAAAAATTCCCAAAAAAATAGAAGAAGAAAAGAAATTACTAAAGGAAGGGGATTTCTATTATCTCGATCAGATTAAAGAGATATGGCATGATTTTTTATCTTGCATTAGGGAGTATTTAATTCTATATGGGTGGTCTAAATATGCTCACAACTTCCATTTTTTTTCTAAATCACTTTAGGTATAAGGATAGGGTTTCCTTCCCTTTCTATCTGAAATTTTCCCTACTTAAAGTTCTGAGTGCTCATAGGAAAAAGGGGAGTAGGCTATTCATGAAGGAATTTTTTTTTCTTATTGTAGAATACTATAAAGATAACACTATGGGGACTTCTCTTTCTCCCAGGAAAAAGAAGAGATAGACTAGGAAGGATTCTCTAGAAAATTCTTGTACAAAGAAAAACATAAAAAAAATTATGAAGAGTAAGGAGCTCACCAGGAAGGGTATGGAAAAAGAGTTGAATAATGCCTCAAATGGTGAAGATAGTGTATCTAAGAATAAGAAGAACAAGAACAATAAGGACCATAGAAAAATTAAGTGTAAGATTAAGGATTTAAGTCCTAAATAAGTTTCTAAGGATGATAAGGAAACTATGGAGATAGAGAATGATGATGAGGGAGACACAGATACAAAAAGTGGGGATGATAAAATGAGAATATGAGGGTACCCCTATTGGAGGTAATCTAAATCCCTACAAATATCCATACAATAGAAAATTAATAGCAAGATACATATTTTGATACCAAATGCAACTCTTTATTCATAAAACAACTATTACATGTAATGTGCCCAGTAGTAAGGCATTTTGGGTTAGGGCCAAATAAAAATAGCAATTACAAAATAGTTCTACAAGTTCCCTCAAGATCTAACTCCATACTAATCCTAGCTAGTCAATATCCAAACCCTAGTAGAAAACCCCAAGGAAATCTCGACTTGTGCTCACAAGCCCACCAAGAAATCTCCTGGTTTACCAACCCTTAGCTACTAGCAATTCAAAGTTCACTCCTACACTTCATACTCTTCTCCAAGTTGGATGAATATATAGTCTCATGACTTAAGACTCCATAAATCATCCCTACTTATACCCAACTAAGCCATAGGTTGGCCTAGCCCATTACAAATTAAAATAAACCCTTACATTAAATACCCATGCGAGCCACAAGTCAGTTGCAACACAAATTAAATACATATATATAAATTAATTTCCAAAAGTTGGCTCATGGAAAACTTGAGCACCATAGAGACCAAGATCAAACCAATTGTTAGAAAACCACCACCAAATATTAGCATCTCTCCCAAGCATAATCGGGCTACCGCATAGACCAAGCACCAATGTGTGTCAAGTCCTTCTTAAGAAATTGAGCCCCTTAATTGATTGAGCTACATGGTCAATATAGAAACAAAGCATAACCAATCCTTTTAGTATGAACCAAACTCCTAGTGTACATTGAGTACCATCTCTTCACTAATAGATTCCTCCAACTCCAAAACTAGAATATCCCAACATGTAGGATTTTTTGGCAAAACAAGGATGCTCCTACATTGAGGGATTTTATAGTTCAAATAATGAAGGCTACTATTCTAGTCAAGATGATTCTACTATGAAATTTGATAGCACTAGGAATAATGTGGATACTCCAAAATCTAAAACTAAGGGATTCACAGAGTCTCTGATTCCTCCTATGGGCATGACAAAGAAACTCTTGTTAAGGAGAATTTTTTTATCCCCAAAGACTATAAGGAGTGTTGGATGTATAAGAGGAGTAACTGAGAGGGGAGGGGTGAAATAGTTACTACAAAAATAAATCCCAGATCCCTTAGATGTGAGTAAAAAATAATTCTATCAAAACTTAATTTTGTTGATACTTAGAAAACAAAGAAATGTTGTAATTCGGTAAATATTGAGAATGCTTGGTAACTTCTTAACATGCAAATCTTAAGATTTTATCAGTGATTTTCTTTAACTTAGTTGCAAGAATAGAAAATAAATAGCATGAACACATTTGACACCAAGATTTAATATGGAAACCCAATTCAAGAAAAACCAACAATTTCAACTAGTTACTATTTTCACTCTTCTGAAGTGAGCTCTATTAAGAGCCAACCCTATTAAAGGTTAAAAAACACACTATTAGGTGTAGCCCTATTAGAGGATTTAATAATCCTATTAGGAGTGGCCTTGTTAGATATCTTTAAAAAATTCAATAGAACTATCACCTTGTTAGAGGATTTACAAATGGTTGCTAAGCCAAAAGAGATTTAGATCACTGCTACAATGGTTAGAGAGTAGCAATGAGATGACCTAAACTAGATGCAACTAAATTTCTAATTACATATCTTAATTCTAGCTAGTACTTGATCCTTCTTGATTGAATGTATCCTTTCAAATTCACAAGGATATTCTACTTATCCTTCTAATTTTCTTCCTCACTACACTAACACACTTCTAAATCTCAACTTGACCTTATAGTTATATCTTTCAAATTATTAAGTTGGCTCACATACAACTTAGAATAATTAATATTCATCTTCTTAGTCAAATAGAACCAATAGATAAAACAATTGAACTCAATATGCCAAAAATAGGAAAGTCCTTCGTTAGCCAACCCTGCTCGCTAGACACTAACCTAGAAATGATTTTCCTATGTTAACCAAGTGAACTTGATTAACATTGCATACTTGCACAAATCCTTTGGTAACCAAGTGAGCTCAGTAGACATCGGTTCCATCTAACTTTTGTTCATTAAATGAGTGAGCTTGGTTAAGAATTCATCTTCTACAGACTTTCCTTGGACACTTGAGTGAACTTAGTAGATACTACCTTCTGAACTAGGAAAACTCTAGATTTCTCAGTACGCATAGAAAACTATCTTCAATGCTCAAGTGAGCTCAACACCCACTAACTGATGATGATATTGTTGGAATTATGATATATTTGTCATTAGTTACAACACTTATTTGATTCTGAATGCTTACCGAGCTCATACCGAGCATTCCTTTAGAAAATGAGCATATGGGCAGTTCAGCAGTGTTTGCCAAGTTCATAGTGGTTACCGAGCAAAACAGTGTTCTCCAAGAAGTTAGTGGTTACCAAGCTTCATATTTTTTACTGAGTGATGAAGGTAAATGAAGAACTTAGTGTTTACCAAGTGATCAAGGTAAATGAAAAAAACTTAGTGTTTACTGAGTGATCAAGGTAAATGAAGAACTTAGTGTTTACTAAGTGATCAAGGTAAATGAAGAACTTAGTGTTTACTGAGTAAACAAGGTAAATGAAAGAATTAGTGTTTACCAAGTGAAGAAGGTTATCAATGGATTCAGGTTTTACCAAGTGACACAATATTCACCAAGTCACCAATGGTTATCGAGTTTCAAGCTACTTATAATGGTCAGTATGAACCGTGCCTCTACTCTTACTGAGTGCATGATGATGCAATGTATTTTAGTGGATGCCGAGTATCAGAAGGTCATCAAGTCAATTTGAGGAACCCGAGTTTTCTACCATTTGGCCGACTCAGTAATGTTTTTTTCACTTGTGTTTGGCCGACCTTGTTAAGTAAATATTGGAATGGTGTATATGTGATGTATTATATCACTTGTACATATATAGGAAATTGGATGGGATTTTATTTTGCAATATTTTTGAGAAGAGAGAAAGTGAATCAACAACAGAACAGAGGAATACAGCAAGATCAACATTGGTGTAGAAAAGTTATATCTATCACATCAGGTGATCAAAGCATAAAGGATCTTATCAACAATTAGTTGTAACTAGATCCACTGCTTCATTCTAATAGGTGAATCAGTTTGTAAATCCTTTAATAGGGTAGACTTAGCAGTCTTTTGTATATCTCCTAACAGAGTGCATACTTCATTGTATGTTTGTAAATCCTCTAACAAGGTGGATCTAGCAATCCTACTTACTCCTAATAGGGCAGATCATTAGAAGTGATCATTGTAAGCCTTAACAGGCCAACTTTATACTGCAGTATTGAAGTTTTGTGGGCATCATCCCCACCCCAATTTTACTTTCTAATTGGAAGGTTTCTAGGTCACCAAATTAGTGTGTTCATATATGTTTATCTTTTCATGCATATAGTAGATTAGATGGATGGTGAATATGTTATTATGCAGAATTAATTTAAAGTTTTAGAGTTACTAATTCACCCCTCCCCTCTCAGTAACCTTGTTAGTCTTTATTATTTCCAACAATTAGTATTAGAGAATTGTGATTCTCAGGATAAAGTTTAATAGCTTGAGCAAAGATCAAGGACAATGGAGATATTCAAACTTGACAAATATATTGAGAATGAAAAGCTAGATCTGGAAATGGCCATGGCTCAAGTCAAAGAAGCAAAGGAGCATCTTTTTCAATCTCTAAAAAGAAGGAAGGAACTTGCAAGAGAAATGAATGATCATCATTATATTGAAGAAAAGATTGAAGACCTTTTATCATCAAGCAATTCAAATGAAGCCAATGAAGCAATCAAGGAACTCCTAGCAAAGAATGGTTCTCTGCAGGAAGAAGTAAGAAAGCTCAAAAGAGAACAAGAAATCCAATCCATTAGGCTATGTGAAGTTTTGGAACAGAGAAACAAGGCAAATGAAGACTTAGAGCTAAGAAATAATCAATCCCTTCAGCATGAAGATCTTGTAGGTCAACTATCTAATGCAAATGAAGAAATTATGAATCTAAGATCTGAGAATAAAAGTTTGAGAAATGATTTAATCACTGAAAGAAAAATCAATGCAAGTTTACAAAGTGATTTGAGATCTGAAAGACAAATCAATGAGAGTTTGAAAAATGACTTAAATGTTGAAAAGAAAGTCAATGAAAGGATGATAAAATCTCAAGAAAATATGGATCAATTGAATCAGAAAAATGAGCAAAATCTTCATAGACAAAAGGGTAAAGCTGGTCTTGGATATAAGGAAGAAGGTGAAACCTCTAAGCAAGGTGCTCAAAGGAATCAAAAACCCACTTGCAATCACTGTGGCAAGATAGGACATACATAAAACAAATGTTGGAGCAATGGTAAAGGAAAATTCAATGGTAAATGCTACAACTACAATCAACATGGTCACAAAGCGAATGAATGCAAAGAGAAACCAAAAGTTTTTCCCTTCTAAAGGTACAGTTGTATGGAGAAAAGATATTCCAGTTTTGTATCAGATAAATGAGTTTATTGCTGAAATGGGTATAAATTTTGATAAGGTAATGGATAACTATTTTGAAGACTTCAAAGAGAGGATGAATAACAGATTCATAATTCCTCCCAAGCTTGTTGAAGATTATAAGGGTGATGTATGCTTCATGGTTGACAGTGACAAGGTATACATTCAGGCAGTCAGACCCCGAGTTGCATGGGTGAAACCTCTTCCCTGTGAGGAAAATATTGATGAAGCCAGAGATATTATAGAAGCACTAGTAAATGAGCCAATAGACCCAAGGCAACAAATTTTTGGAACCTATGATGAAGCTAAGGCCAGAATTGAGCTTGAAATCAAGCTACCACGGGCCATAAGCAAGGGCAAGAGGAAAATAGCCAAATTGAAAACTTCGACTGGTCCTCTTATGCTCACCAAGGGAAAAGGTGAAGATGAAATAGGTGAAGAAGAAGAAGGAGGAGAAGAAGAAGGAGGAGAAGAAGAAGAAGAAGAATAATCTACAAAAGAACAACCAAAGAAGAAAGGTAAAGTAATCATTACCAAACCTAAGAAAAAGCCTACTGCAGTATTCACCAGAAGAATCAGAAAAGGTAAGCAAGAACCTATACTAGTCAGGCCTACACCCAAATTTGAGCAAAGGCTCAAACAATTGGAAGAAGGAGCTAGCATCACAAATTTCATTGAAATTTGAAACTAGAATAGATGCTGAGAAAATGCAGATTGAGGAACTGGTACTCAATAAGATGGGTAAATGGAAATACTCCCCAGACCAGATTGCCCCTCAAATCTCAAAAGAACTACTGAGAGATTGCAACCAAGATGGGAGTTAGCCACCCAAGTCTCACTAGAGCAGAAGTAAAAACTAAAATGAAAAGCCATGAAGGTAAAATGATGATCAGATTCCACACCTATTTGATTTTGATTAAAGACATTTAACATGTTGTAAATGATGCTACAAACATGTGGAAAAACATCTATCATCTACATAAGCCTAGTGAAGACCCAGTAGAAATCAAAGATGATGATAGCAACAATGATGATGAGTTTGAGAGCACTCCATCCATCATAGTCTCACTAGGAGAGCTACATGCACTGATGGAAGATAAAGAGGAAGAAGACAAGGAGGAAGAAGCTAAAGAGGAAGATAAGGAGGAAGATGATTTGGTGAAAATTGCAGCAACAGTGATTGCATCCCTTCCTGACTCTCCACCTAAAATTGTGACATCATCAAGGTTGGAGTTAGCTTCAGCAGGTTTGATAACATCTACAACAAATTTATCATCTGCACCTACCACATCTCAGCTCCAAGTATCATCAATGGAAGTGTCTACCACTTCACCTACTAAGCTACATCCCTCTTCTTCAGCTACCGAGCTAGCCTCCTCAGCTCCATCATAAACACTCGATATAGCAGTAAGTTCCACAATTTTGTCAATTCCAATTTGTTCTACAATTTTGTCAACATTTTCTACTTTAGATCACCATTTTTGGCAAGTACTCCAATTTTTAATCCAATATATACTCCTATTGGCACTCAACCCTCAAGCATCTCAGTTTTCACTGCTAGTCCTTCCATCTCTACTATTGTGTCTATTCCTAAGGTCAAACCAGTCATCATAGAAGTCAAAAAAAAGCAACCATTAAGGCTTATGATCACTGGAAAGGAAATTCCTAAAGATATTTATTTAGACATAGAGATAGTAATCCCAAAGATTGACTATGAAAATGATACCATTGAAGAAATGAGGTATGCTAGTCAACTAATTGAGATGAAGGCTACACAGAAGTAGCTAAGGTTTGAAAGGGATAAGGAATATAGAATAATTGAGAATGCTTGAAATATAATTACTGAGGCTATAGGTGTTGATGTTGATACTTCTCAACACATTTTGATACAATTAGAAGAGGCAGTCAATAAATTCAATGAGGATACCTCTGGTCAAGAAAAGTTGATGGAGAAGGCAAAAAAGAAGTTTGATAATAAGGTGCTCCAGCACATTGCTCAGCATATAACAATAAAATAGGTTGAATTAACCATAGTTTTGGACAACATTGAAAATTCTTTTAATAATGTAACATCTCTTTTTGCTAAGCTTTGTGATGTTACTGAGTATACTAAGGAGATAAGAGAGAAATTGAATAAGATAGATGAGGATCTGAAGGCAAGCACACAAAACCTGAAGCTTGACCCCAGTTCAAGTTCATCTCATCACCTCAGGATCAAATTTTTGTCAGAGAAGCAGGAAAAATTGTTGAGAGAAGAGGCAAGGATCTGATCTACATTGTTAGATATTCAGAATATGATCCTTCCCATCATGGACACAATGCAGAAGCACATTGCACATTCCAAAATATTGATCCATGACAACAATTTCTTTGTTGCAGAACATGTGATTAAACTCTTTGCAAAAGTTCAAGTAGCTATATCCACATGCAAAATCCTGCAAAAGAATTGGGATAAAACTTTCCAACTCATTCTCTAGGTACATTCTGAGTTTATCTAACATTTTGGTGTCTCTATGTAAATACATTATTTTATTCTTTCGCATTATTGTCAAAAAGGGGGAGAAAGAGATACCCAAGAAGAAATATTGGTGAGATAAATGTACAAAAGGGACAAAGAAATACTGTAAATAAAAGTCATATAACTCATGTAAATACCTTGTGCATATTGTATGGGGGAGTTATATGTAAGGAAGCCATGTATATTCAGCAGAATCAGTCATCAATATGTCAGATGTTGTATATAATTTTGGCTCATAAGTGTTTTTGGTCACTAATGCCAAAGGGGTAGATTGTTGGAATTATGATATATTTGTCATTAGTTACAACACTTATTTGATTCTGAATGCTTACTGAGCTCATGCTGAGCATTCCTGTGGAAACTGAGCATATGGGTAGTTTAGCAGTGTTTGCCAAGTTCATAGTGGTTACTGAGCAGAATAGTGTTCTCCAAGCAGTTAGTGGTCACTGAGCTTCGCAGTGTTTACCGAGTGATCAAGGTAAACAAAGAACTTAGTGTTTACCAAGTGATCAAGGTAAACAAATAAACTTAGTGTTTATCGGGTGATCAAGGTAAATGAAGAACTTAGTGTTTACCAAGTGATCAAGGTAAACGAAGAACTTAGTGTTTACAGAGTAAACAAGGTAAATGAAGGAATCAGTGTTTACCAAGTGAAGAAGGTTATCAATGGATTTAGTTTTTACTGAGTGACACAATATTCATCGAGTCACCAATGGTTACCAAGTTTCAAGCTACTTACAATGGTCAGTATAAACCGTGCCTCTACTCTTACTAAGTGCATGACAATGTGATGTATTGTAGTGGATGTTGAGTATCAAAAGGTCATCGAGTCAGTTTGAGGAACCTGAGTTTTCTACCATCTGGTTGACTCAGTAATGTTTTGTTCACTTGTGTTTGGCCAACCTTGCTAAGTAAATATTGGAATGGTATATATATGATGTATTATATCATTTGCACATATATAGGAAATTGGATGGGATTTATTTTGCAATATTTTTGAGAAGAGAGAAAGTGAATCAATAGAAAAACAAAGGAATATAGCAAGGTCAACATTGGTGCAGAAAAGTTATATCTATCACATCAGGTGATCAGAGCATAAAGGATCTTATCAGCAATTAGTTGTAACTAGATCCACTGCTTCATTCTAATAGGTGAATTAGTTTGTAAATCCTTTAATAGGGTAGACTTAGCAGTCTTTTGTAAATCTCCTAACAGAGTGCATACTTCATTGTATATTTGTAAATCCTTTAACAAGGTGGATCTAGCAATCCTACTTGCTCCTAACAGGGCAGATCATCAGAAGTGATCATTGTAAGCCTTAATAGGCCAACTTTATACTGCAGTATTAAATTTTTGTGGGCATCATCCCCACCCCAGTTTTACTTTCTAATTGGAAGGTTTCTGGGTCACCAAATCAGTGTGTTCATATATGTTTATCTTTTCATGCATACAGTAGATTAGATGGATGGTGAATATGTTATTATGTAGAATTAATTTAAAGTTTTAGAGTTACTAATTCACCCCTCCCCTCTCAGTAACCTTGTTAGTCTTGATTATTTCCAACAGATTTGACATTTTGTGTAACATCAAAGACAATATACAATTAATCAATTGTATTCAACAATCTCCCTCTTTGGCATTGATGGAAACACAATATGTCATAATACAATGAAATTTTTGGAGCAATAATAAGATAAGGAACATATCCTTAGTTTCATTCTGATTCTCATCCATGAGAGCTCCCTCTTTCAGAAAACTTCTATTTGTAACAACTTCTTCTGATAGCAGACTTCTCCCTCTTATAGAAAACTTCTCCCATTTTCAAAAAAAATAAGAATCTATGAGATATGATAGTAAACTTCTCCCTCTTTGACAATACATGCCAAAGACAATGTTTAGTGAATGTAAATGTACATTAAGTACTAATTTATTTACAATATGTCCTTATCAATACTATAGCAATTGATTGATCTTTAAGATGCTTTGGTTGATGGATCACTAAACTTCATTTAGTGAGCTTCAAATAAGGGAATGACCCCTAGCTTACCTCTTAGATATAGAAATGTATTAGGTAATGGCTTGGTGAATATGTCTACAATTTTTTCTTTTGTGTTCACATATTTCAATCTAACTTATTTTTCTTGCATAATTAAAAAGTGATAATTTATGGTAATGTGCTTAGTTTTGTTATTCATCACTGGATTCTTTGATATATTAATTGCACTAGTGTTATCATAGTATATATCACTACTACATCCTTGATCTCTATCTTCATTCCTTCCAATAATTGTTTAAACCAAACAATGTTAGAAAAATTAACTACTTTTGCCACATATTTTGCCTCTACTATGGACTGAGAGATACAAATTTTTTTCTTGCTTATCCAACACACTAGTCTTTTACCAAAAAAGAATGCTCCACCACTAGTGGTTTTTCCATCATCAAGACTCCCATCAGTGAATACCTTCAAGTCCAAATTGCCTCCAAGTTTGTACCATAAGTTGTAGTTTCAATACTTTTAGATATCTTATGACTCTCTTGATTGCCATCATGTGATTTTCTTTTGGATTTGTTGAGAATATTTCCACCATACTGATTACTAATGCAATATTAGGCCTTGTATGCACTACATACTACAATTTTCCAATCATTGATCAATGTATGATCTGATCTAACTCATTGTAATCATCATTTTTAGAAAGTGTATGTCCAATAGACATAGGGGTTCCAACTAGTTTTGAATCTTCCATTTAAAATTTCTTTAGTATCTCCTTGATATACTTAGATTCAGTCATGTAGATACCATCTTTCTTTTGCTGAATCTATAATCCAACAAAGAATTTTATCTCTCCAAACATTGACATCTCAAATTCTTTACTCATTTCTTCTGAAAATGCTTCACACAAGTCATCATTTCCTATGAATAAGATATCACCAACAAATATTTATGCTAACACAATCTTCTTGTCTGGTCCTTCTTTGATATATAGAGTACTATTATCATTTGTTCTCTAAAAACCAATCTATATCAAGCAATTATGAAGTCTTTCATACCAAGCTTTAGGAGCTTTCTTGAGACCATATAATGCCTTGTATAATTTGTAGACAATGTCCCTTTTTTTCGGATCTACAAAACCTTCTAGCTATTCAATGTAGACTTCCTCATTGAGAATTCTTGTCAAGAATGTAGATTTAACATCCATTTTATACACTATAATCCTTTGTGAGCTGCATATGCAAGTAGAGTTCTAACACCTTCTAATCTTGCAACAAGAGAAAAAATTTCACCATAATCAATACCTTCTTCTTGAGACTAACCTTTACATACCAACCTTTCTTTGTTTCTAGATTCTTTTCCATCTTCATTTAGCTTGTTTCTGAACACCCACTTTGTGCCAGTTACATTTTTATCCTTGGGTCTAGGAATAAGAGTCCAGGTTTTGTTCATCTCTATTTTTTCTATTTCTTCATTCATTTCTTCAGTCCAACTTTCATTATCTAATGCATGTTTAACATTTCTAGGTTCAAATTCAGCAAGTAAACATGTACCTTTTAATTTTCTTCTTGTCATTGTTCCATCCAATTTGTCTCCAATAATTTGATCAAGTGCATGATGCCTTATGACATATCTTGCTAACATAGGTTCTTTGGATTCAAAATGAGTTTCACTAATCTCATTATGAACTTTAGTATCAAGCTTGGGTCCCACTATTTTTAACTTGAGTCCATTAGACTTGGTTTGCTCTTGAAGTAGCTCAGTAGCCTCTAACTATGACTTGGGTCCTTTAGACTTTGACTTAGGTTGCACTGTCTACAACTTGATAACTACTGGAGATTTAGGGGACTTGGGAGGTGAAGCCTTCTTTCTTTCAGATAGATTTGGTAGGGTATCAAGTTCATAGTAAAAAAATCTTTTATAATCCTCTAGTTCTTTATTTCTTTCTTCTTCATTCTTTTTTGCAAACTCATCGATTCTCACATGGGCACTTTCTATGATTATATTAGTAGACAAATTAAAACATTTGTATGCTTTACTTCTACAAGAGTATCCTTGAAATATGCCTTCATCACCTTTCACATCAAATTTTCATTTTCTAGATTCTTTCAAGCTATAACACTTACTACCAAATACTTTCAAGTAAGTTACATTAGGTTTGTAGCCATACAATAGTTGATAAGGAGTTTGATTTGAATATTTCCTTAGTTGTACTCTATTCAAGTATGAACTGCAATGTTGATTTCTTTTTTCTAGTAGTTGATTGCAACATTATTTTCTATCATCAATGTTTTTGCACAATCCGTGATGGATATGTTCCTTCTTTTAGCCATACCATTTTGCTGAGGTGTACCAAGGGTTGATAGTTCTCTTTTAATCCCTCTTTCAATGCAAAAATCATTAAATTAATTTGAGATGAATTCACCACCTCTATCTAATCTCAAGAATTTCAATCTTTTTCTAGTTTCTTTTTTCTACTCTTGTCAAATACCACTTGAATTTTTGAAAAGCTTCAAATTTTCCTTTTAGAAACATTATAGTCATCATTCTAGAATAATCATCAACAAAGAGAATAAAATTTTTTTCTCCACTATAAATCTCTATTCCAATGGGTCTACATTATGTACAAGTTCTAAGACTTCTTCTGAATGATAGTTCTTTCTTTAACTATCTTTCCCATCTTACCAATTTGGCAATTCTTGCATAGGCCCATATTTTCTTCAAACTAGGAATACCTCTTACTCTTTTATGTTTTCTTAACCACATTATCAAAGTTTACATGACATAATGTTTTTAGCCATATCCATTATTCTTCTACTTGAGCAATAAGACATGAACTTGAGCTGAGATCAAGATAAAATAGATTACCTTTTGTTTTTTTGCCAAATCCAACTAGATTTCCTTTTTCATCCAGAAATTTGGCATTTCCGTCCATGAATTATACCTTGAATCCAATGTCATTCAACTATGCCATACTCAGTAGATTATTCTTTAGTCCTTCAACCCAATAAGCATTATCACATATAAGTTCATTGGTTAATGAGATATGACCTTTTCCTTTTATCTAACAAGGTTCACTGTTTCCAAATCTTACACTAGCTCCATCATAATATTCCATGTCTTCTAGTCATATGATGTGAACAACCACTATTAATAATCCATGTATTATTTTTTCTAACATGAGAGATAAGTGCCATTTTATCTCCATTATCAGATTCATCTTTTACAACAATATATACCATTTCATCTTCACTATTATCAAAAATTTTAGCCATAAAATAAGA
Organism: Cupressus sempervirens; assembly: GCA_028749045.1. NCBI lineage: Eukaryota > Viridiplantae > Streptophyta > Pinopsida > Cupressales > Cupressaceae > Cupressus > Cupressus sempervirens. Next base: position 274,678,245 of record CM053791.1, on the reverse strand, counting down.
TTTATTACCTTTTTCCTTGTAGTTCTTGTAATTTTTGAATTCCTTCTTGCCTTTGTACTTATTACTTTCTTTATCATCCTTGTTTTTCGTTAGAGTAAATAATTAATTTACTAATTATTTATTCTATTTACTTAAGCTTACTTAGGTAAATGCATTTTATTTATTAGTTGCAGTCTAGGAGTTTTTTATAAGTTGTTGACAATACGGGAGTTTGTTCTCTCCTAAGTCATACTTATCCTCTCACATTTTTCAAGGACTTTCCACCTCATGTGGATGTATGCTTAGTTGTCAACCTTATCTCCTAGCATCTTCTAGCTTGTTCTAGGAGATTCTTGAAACTCTTTATATTTGAGCTCCCTCATTGTATTTTCACAAAAAAACTCATTCTTGCATATTGTAAATACATATTTTCTTGTGTTTACATATTTTCTTCTCTCTCATGTTCATTTAGGGTTTTTCCCTAGCTCCTCGATCTTCCTTCCTTGGCTTCTCTTTGATATGTTTTCGCATGCAGGTGATCTTGGGTGTCTTCGAAGTTGGATTTCATAAACTCCAACAATTTCCTCTATTGGGACACCTAGTAGTAATATGACCAACTTCTTCACAAGAAAAGAAGATTAGAGGAATCTTGCCTTTGTACCTTTTTTTGCTTTTGGAGTATTTCTTTGTAAGTAGGGCTTCAGCAATTTCAAGATCACTGTCAAAAATTTCTTCTATTTCTTCTTCACTTCCTAATTGATTGGCATTTGATTTCATTATCTTTTCCTTGAGTGAGATCTTGGCTTCAAATGCAAACTCAATAGTTCTAGAGCTAGAAACATAGCCATCATAGTTATCCAAATTAAAAGTTGTTAATCTTCTAACTAGATCATCCAAGGCTATTTTATTATTTGGATCACATCTCATCTCTTAAATAACTGATACTCTAATTGCATAAATAGGAAAAAGAGCTCCAAGTACCTTGCTTACAATAGTTTGTCATCAATGTCTCCTCTAGATGCTTGGATTGTGCTCACACTTATTTTGATTCTTTACACATGTTTTGTAATACTTTCATCTTCTCTCATTTTCATCTGACCAAAATGACCTCTGAGGCTTTTGGATTTGGTCTTACATTTTCATGTCCTCCATAAATTTATTTTAGTTTGGTCCACATTTCATGAGCAATTTTATAGTCTTTTACCTCATCAAATTCTACATAACTAAGAGCAGATGCAATATCAATCATCATGATATTATGACTTTTCTTTCTCAGGAATGTCTTCAACTAATAATATTCTAGTGGGAGTCTTGTATTCAGAATCAAGATATTTACAATGTTAATCACTGATGATAGCCAAATGTAACCTCATAAGTACTTTCCATGTTGCAAAGTTATCTCTGTTCAACTTGGGAATCTCTCTTTTGTAAGACATACAGATCTTTAGCTTAGGTCCTTAAAATATTCTTTACAAGCACCAAGAGATCTGATACCAATTGTTAGAAATATAAGGGGAGTAACTAAGAGGGGATGGGTGACTCAGTTACTACAAAAATAAATCTCAAATCCAATATATGTTAGTACAAAATAATTTTGTCAAAACTTAATTTTTTTGATACTTGGCAAATAAAGAAATGTTGTAAGTAGGTAAATACTAAGAATGCTCAATAACTTATTAACATAAAAATCTTAACATTTTATCAGTGATTATCTTTAACTTAGTTTCAAGCACAAAAAAAAATAGCATGAATACATTTGACACCGAGATTTAATGTGGAAACCAAATTTGGGAAAAACTACCAATTGCAACTAGTTACTATTTTCACTCTTCTAAAGTGAGCCCTATTTAGAGCCAACCCTATTAAAGGTTACAAAACACACTATTAGGTGTGACCCTATTAGAAGATTTAATCGCCCTCTTAGGAGTGGCCTTGTCAGAGGTCTTTAAACAATTCAATAGAATTGTCACCTTGTTAGAGGATTTACAAATGGCTATTAAGAAAACTCTATTAAGAGATTTAGATCACTACTACAATGGTTAGAGAATAAAAATGAGATGACCTAAATTGGATACAACTAAATTTCTGATTATAGATCTCAATTCTGACTAGTACTTGATCCTTCTTGATTGAATGTACCCTTTCATATTCACAAGGATATTTTTCTTATCCTTTTATTCACTTCCTTACTACATCATTAGATCTTAAAAAATCTTCCATGCACTCCCACACTTCTAAATCTCAACTTGACCTTATACTTATATCTTTCATATTGTCAAGTCAGCTAATATACAACTTAGAATAATTAATATTCATCTTCTCAGTTGGCTAGAACTAATCGATAAAACAATTGAACTCAATATGCCAAAAATAAGAAAGTCCTTTGTTAGCTGACCCTCCTTGGTAGACACTAACTCAGAAATAATTTTCCTATATTAACCAGGTGAACTTGGCTAACAATAAATAATTTCACAAATCCTTGGGTAACTAAGTGAGCTTGGTAGACACTAGTTCCATCCAACTTTCTTTCATTAACTAAGTGATCTTGGTTAACACTCATCTTCTACAAACTTTCCTTTGATGCCCGAGTGAACTAGGTAGATACTGCCTTCTAAACTAGGTAAACTCTAGATTGTTCAGTAGCCATAGAAAACTATCTTCAATGCCTAAGTGAGCTTGGCACCCACTAACTGATAATGATATGACATTTTGTGTAATATCAAAAATAATACACAATTAATCAATTGTATTCAATGAGGAGATGGGTCATTTCATGGAGATAAAAGATTATCAAAATGATGGCTTGCATCCCCCTCCTATAAGTAGCGAGCCTAACAATATTGTATTGGATCAAGAGATAAAAAATGGTAAAGGGGATCTTGTTGGGAAGGTATACTTTATGCCTAAATATGTTCAAATTAATTATAAACTCCATGAGCATAATAAATCTATCAAGGATAAAGAGAATGAGAAGGTCAGTAGGATTGTGATGTTTCTCCATAAAGGTAAATTGAAAGAAGATATTTCCCTTTAGATTGACTATTGGTTGTATAATGAGATTTTTTTTCCAAAGAATAATGTTGGAGAGTTGCATGGAAACCTTGAAAATGAAAAAATAAAAAAAATGAAGTTGGAAGGCAGAGTTGGAATATCCTTGATAAGCACATGGCTTACAAAGTAGAATTAAGGAAATTGATCAAAGATAGTGGTCAAAAAATGGACATGGTGACTTCTATTCTATATTTGGTTGTCATGAGAATTGGTAGAAGAGCTAATAAGGAGAATATCTCTCCTTTTGTTTCCTAGCTGATTGGTGGTCCCAATAAGTATACAAGGCAGATCACAAAAAGGGCCATTGAAGTTGCTTGTGGTTTGACTATAAAAGACCTAATTTGAGATGCAGCTAACATTAGAAAATAAATTATGAAGGCAACAAAGGATTTGGTGTAGGACATCTCTATTTTTGCTGGTCTTGGTCGCTGGTCCTAGATTTTGGTTTTGGTATTTGTAGTTAGTCTTGTATTAGTTTTATTATCCTATACTATAGTTCTTTTTATTTGTACTTAGGTTTCATGAAGTGCCTCTCCTATTTGATTTTTGTAATTCATCATGATGGATGCAACCTTATTGACCTTTCTTTATAATTGATCATTATTGGGACCATGAGTGGTCTACACCCTTGAGGTGATTAGATTTATGTTATTGTATTAGTTGCTTTTATTATGCTTATGGTTGGTTTATGAGATTATGATGTGTTATATGGTTTTGCTAAGGTTTGTACCAGTGGTTACCAAGATTGATGTGGTATCATGATGTTGTTTTGTGATTACCCTAAGATGTGTGCAAAGATTGCACTATGTATTATTATCCTACTATACTTGACTAGATTCTTATAGCAGTGGTTAGTCATGTATTTGACCATGTTCACTTATATGTTTTAAGTATCTTTTTATGTTATTTAATAATTGTTATTAATTCTATTATTAAATTCTTAAAATAATTAGAAATGAATTGTCCATGTTGGATTCATTAGTTATGTGCTATCGATATTTACCTTGTTCATTTCAGTAATTTATACAAAATGGGCTATTTAAATGATTATTTAAATTAAATTAATTAGATTCTTTAATTATGTGATTTCACATAATTATCACTTCAGCTATTATTATAGTCCATCTACACTTGATGGTGTTCGCTATTGTGTGGGACCTTTTATCCCTGGTAGTGGCACATAGAATTATTGATTAGACCTTTCATGTTGAGCCAATATCGTCCATATATGGGCAATGTTTCTTATTTTTATTTTAATCCTCTAGAAATTTTTAAATCTAGATTCATTATGCATTATGTGATTAGATCCATGAGCATGTCTATGCATTTAGGATAACACATACATCACAGAAAAGATTAAATAAAATAATGTTTAATGGGAGGGATTTTAATTATTTGATTTAATCTTTATTTTATTGTCAACTAATTTTCCCTAGTTGGATTCAAATTCAATTGGAATCACCTAATTTAATTTGGGTTAAGGGAGCCAATTAGATTATTTAATTTAAATAATTTGACTAATATGTCAATTTGCAAAAGTGCATATATTAGCCAAAAGTGAGTTTAATTCTCACTTCTTACTTTGTTATTTGAGGATTTTGAAGGAAATTCCTCCAAACCCTCTTGTGATAAATTATAGTTTTTGTTTGTTGTGGAATTTTGGCTTTGTGGATTGTTGTGAGGCCAGTCTCATTGGATTTGTATTGGGATTGCTCCACTATGTCAATGGTTTCATTTAATTAGGCATCCTCATTGTTTTATAGTGGTATTTCTCATTTTTCCCTCTTGGCTACAAGGTAGGGCTTTGGAGTTTTATTGGTTTTACTTTGTTTCATATTCTTTTTTGTGTTGCTAAATGTTAGGGAGTGGAGAACTAGTGTTCCCCTCAATTTTATGCATTCATAGCACCCGGTCAGACATGGGTGAGCATTTCTATTTTGTGGGAAATTAGAAATGCAAGTTTAAGTGTTGTTATACTGCAGGATTTCTGTGAAGTGTCTGAGTCCATGATTTTATTTGAAAAGTGTGATGTTGGGTAGATTTAATTAGTGCATTTTCAATTTTTTTGATTTCCAAGATGTTTTAGTTTTGGGTGTTTTGGCATTGTCTCATTTTGTGTTCCATCAAGGATTTCACCCATTTATTTGTTTAGCTTATTTAGAATTTTGATCTTCTAGCCCTTTCCTTAATGATTAGGATTGTGGAATTAGAATGGTTATAGAACATTCCAGAGTATTTTATTTGTCGAGTCAAACTTGTGTTTCCATAGTGCATTTTGTGGACTTGAGTCTTTTGGTGGATTTTCTAGATTGGGAATCTAAGCCTATTTGGTGAATTTTATTAGACCCTTGGTGTTGTGACCCTATTCTTGAATTGAGATTTTATTTTTGTTATTATCCAAGAACTTTGAGTTTTGGTCTTTCTATTCTTACCTTTATATGCATGCCACCCATATTTTGGTGGGATTTTTGCATTTTTTCCTTGGATGGTGGAAATGGATTATATTCCATGTTTCCTTGCATGTTATTTTTCCCCTTCATGGACATTGGGATTCCTATAGAAACTATACTCCTAGATTTAGGCTGGTTGAGTGAGTTCATAATGCTTGTGATTTATTGTGCATTGGGATTCATGTAGAATTTGTACTCCTAGATATAGATTGGTTGAGTGATCTTGTTTTACTTGGTATTTTGATTGTGTCTCATCCATTCTTTGTTGATATGATCATTGTGTAGTCTTTATTCCCACACACAAGTACGTGAGCATGCACTTGTTGGGTTCTTGCAAGACCCAATCTCTTAGTTACTTATAGTAGAGTTATGTTCATTAGGGTTAGGTTGGGAAACTGCATTACCTTTAGGAACTCATCGTGTGATGAGCATGGGTATGTAGGGTAGACTGGTGAGGGTCTTCTCTCATAACTTGGGTTGTGTTCCCAAAAAGGTATACATGAAGAAGTTTCTAATAATTGATAACTAAATGAAATCTTGGTTAATTAACTTAGATAAGAAAATACTATGTACATGTATGGCTCATCCAAAGGTATGTGCTTGTCAGTTTACCTAAGGGCCTAATGTCTATGCAGTTCATTCCATGACATAACACTATGGCCTCTTGAGGGAGTGTTTCCATTGGGTGTTTAGCTTGGGCTCCGTGATGTAAAGCAATCTACTCTCCACTATAATCCCTACATAGAAAACCCATAGAGTGTCTAATCAGGACCTATTGTATTACATTGTCACATGCTCTTCATTTTAGTCCTCCATACTATTTTATGTGACTGTTAGCCATGGATGACTATAATGTTTGATTATGGTTATGTCTTTATCTCCATCAACATGATGGGAGTGGTGTTGTAGGCTACCACATGGTTGGAAGGTGTAGCTACCCATACTACTGGGGACTAGTATACATAGATGGTCTATGTCTAGTTTGAGGACAATATTGGATATTTTCTTGGTACTTTAGTGTATTTGGAGTATGTTTCCTTGTGATTTATGTTTTTCATTGGATGTATTTAATATCATGTTTAGATGATAGTATTTTTAACTTGATGCATTCATAATTATGATGGTGTATCATATGGTTGAGATGATATTCCTTACCATCACTTTGGAAAGTTCTTCTATTGATAGATTAGCATGGTTAGGGGTATTTTCCCTTATTTTATTAATGATAGTATTGGTAATAATGGTTTCATGATACAATGCCAACTATGTTGTTGGCAATTTGAGATTCATGCTCAAGGGATGACTAGGGCCTTTGAGCTCTCATGATGGTACTATAGATGGGAGGAAATAAGAACAATTATTTTTAGTTTGAAAAAAATGTATTGGCTTTTATTTATCCTTGTTCCAAGGATCTCTAGGTAGGGCATTACATTCCAGGTCCTTAAAAAACCTAGTTTTCTTTTTGGTTTTTTGTTGTAACTATAGGTTCTTGGTCCTTGTAAAACCTACTAGATTTTGTTGTTCATAATTTGATTTTGGTTTTTTGTATGGGGCTTTGGTTCCCCTCAAAACCTATTTTTACCTTAATCCAAAAAAAAAAACACATAAAAAACAAGTCACTTGTTAGGGTTAATGTTGATCAAATCAAAGCCATATCACAAACAAGAAACTAGTTATGGTTAGATCAAAAGCAATGTAAATTAACTCAAAACCCTAAAAGATCAAGTTATTTCTAGTAAATTAGGTCTTCAAATGATCAAACAATCAAATTATATCCACTATGCTTCAACTTAAGCTTCACCTTGTCTCAATTCACCAAAGGTGATCTACCTCTACCCAAAAGCACTCTACAACCTTCCAAAAGCACTTTTTCTCCTAAGAAGCACTATGCCTCCTCCCAAAAGCACTTTTCCTCCTCCCAAAAGCACTTTGCCTCCCTAGAAGAAATCTTCCTCCACCCAAAAATGACTTACAAGCCCTAAAGGTGACCTCCAAGTTCTATTGGTAACTCTATAGGTGATTTTGGGGTAGAATAGTTATAGACAAGAAGGGGAAAGGTAGAATAAGGGGTCTAGCCTCATGGTGGGTACTAAATTTATGTGTAGAATATTTGTACCTACAAATAAATATACTTAAATATGATATTACATCATTATGATTTATTACATGAAATATATCAAGATTAACACATAAAAAAACCTAGAGATCATTGTATTGCTCTCTAACTAAGGAATGATTTTGTAAATGAACTTAATTGCCCTCAAAATTAAGTCCAAATTGGCGACATTTACACCCCTAGAATATGCGATTCAATATAAATGAGAAAATGCAAGAGGTAATGAACTATGAATGAAAATCATATGTTCATTTACCAAATTTAAAACATAAGGTGATCTAAATGAGCTAATAGTTCTCTATAATGACAATGCAATAAAGAAATCATGGCCATAATGGCAGCATGAGTATACTTTCTAAAATGAACAGGGCATATCAATGTGATATCATAGCCATGCAATTATAAATGAGAGGCTCATATTTGTAGCATGAGAATGCAAATGAGGGGGTGGCTATTTGAGCTCCAAAACCATCTCTTTGATAGGAATTGAGGTCAAATGAGTGCCTAAGATTTAATGTTGGTGGAGGGTTAGGATGCAACATGTGATTCACCCTCATTGGTGCATGTAACTACCTTTTGTCTACTTGTCCCCTTTAATATGGAATGTAATTAGATGGGATTTATAATTCCTTTATATTAATTACTCAAGAAAAGTGCATTTGATTGTTTGATTTAATTAAATGTGCTACATAATTAATTCTTGATTTAAGAATTAATTGATATATTTGTTCATTTGATTGAATATTTGATGAATTATGTCAGTTATTGAGTCTGTATTATTAGATATTATTTCTTGATTAGGAGAAAATAGGGTCTCTAGTCTATAGGACCATTTTAGGGTTATTACACATGTTGTTTGGTTTCTAGTGTGTGGCATTTGGATTATTACTTTTAGAAGCCACCTAGATGGCCCAACATCTATTGATGATTAGCAAGGTATGATATCATGGCATGTTTTTTTGTGTTTATAATCAATATATACTTTTAATAGCTATCATGTGTACCTTAGTATTGGTTGATACCTAATTACTTTGTTGTAAAGTATGGGTTATGTAAAATAAGTGTGATAATATGTGAATGTCATATATCAAAGTAGAGTTGAAGGTTTGGTTAGATTCTTTGATAAAGGTATGAGTCAAATCTATGGTTATTCCTTATGTACTTCATTCTAATTATAAGGGAAATTTGGTTGTCATGAATTAGTTCATGTAAGGTAAATTTAAGGTTTCCCTTTTTAGATAACTAGTCCTCTTGAAGGTAGCTTTAACCTTCACCCTTTGAGAAATTTTCTTAGATAGAGAGCCTTTTGTTCTCATCACTCCTAATAGGGTTGTGAACCTTTTAACATGAGTTATTTCCTTTAATATGGACTTATACTTTATCATTTATTGATGTACTAAGGGCATTGTATTGACTCCTAATAGGTTAGATCTCGTAACAAGGACATTTATCCATTAGTACAATGATCTTGTGGTTATTATCCCCACTAGGATTTTTTTCCTTAACAAGGTTTCCCTTAAAAACATAAATCGTATGTCTTATGGTTTTGGATTATATCTTGTTCACCTATCTTTGAATTTTTATATCTTTCATTGATGAGTTGAGTAAGAATTATAAATTTTATAAATATAGCACACAAGTGATCCCCCCCCCCCACACCAACCCCAATTTTTAGTTGTTTTGTGTAGATTATTATTCCTAACAATTTGTATCAAAGCTTGTAGTCCTCTTGTAGAAGAAAGATTAACTACTCAAGGAGATCTATAATAGGAAGTTATAGGAAAGATCATCCTAAGTTTGATTGTGTTGACTATGAAAATTAGAAGAATAAGATGAGGAATCATTTGATCTACATAAGGATTGAATACTAGTTAATTACAAAGAAGAATGAAAATATCAAGACAAATGATGAATTGGAATCTAGTTAAAAAGGCTAAAAGGAAGAAATTTTCTTGTAATATGGTTTCTAGAGAAACTTTAATTAGTGCACTATCAGAATTAGAGCTTACAAATGTTAAGGGGCTTGATTCTACACATGAGATCATAGAAAAGTTGGAAGGACTATATGAAGGAGACAAATATACTAAGAAAATTAAGTTATAGAATTTGAAAGTGAAGTTTGAAAGTTTTCGTATTTGTAACATCTGACAAACTAAAAAATTAATTAACAAAAGAAGTAAATAATTTATATATACTTTGATGGCCTTAGATTTGTGAGAAAAAATTTTAGAATACCGTTCTAAGTTCTAATGCATTGCCCATGTTGATGTTGTAATACTTCTTGTAAGCTAACTCTTGCAAGAGATTACAAAATGCTTTCAATATTTTTCATGTCATGTGGAATTTTTACATTGCTTCTTCTATAGTGGTATTTTCAATGTGTTCCACATCATTTGAATTTTTACTTATTTGAATGACATGGTCACAAATCTCCACACAACTTGGTAGAAGGTGGTTTGACAAAAGCATAATATTACTTTTTCCATTTCCCCTCCAATTCATAGATGTTGACATTTCACTTAATGTTGGGGCATCTTTGTTAGATTCATCGCTTGAAATATCTATAATTAGTTGAGGTATTTGATTATTTTTGTAACCAGGAAGTAAAAGATAGTGGATAAAGTAAGAAATGTACATTACACCCTAGAAATAGAGACCAACCAATCTAAGTGTAACAAATTTAGGAATACACAATACCCTTTTCACACCAACAAAAACATTCAAAGGATTTAATTAGGAATAGTAGAATACCTATAAAAAATACACAAAATGAGAGTTGAACAAAGAGAAATTGGAGAGAATCACATAAAAGACATGTAAATATTCCCTAACATGTAGAGGGCTTCATGGAAATAGAATAATAACAAAATAAATATTCTCTAAAGATTGAATGACAAATACATACTTCTTTGTACTTGAACAATTTGTACCTCTACTACTTTGAAATGCTAATTGCAAACTATTTCTATACAATGGGAAACAATAGAAATAGTGACACTGGGAGATTAAATTTGAACTTAATTCAAATTAATATGAAACATAATTTTTAGTGTGTGAGTGTTCTTATATTTGTGGTTCTTTGAAATACTATGTCTATATATTATAGGCGAGAGTTCAACACAAGAGAAGATTTATTCCAAGTCTTTTAGAAAATATTTAAAACCTCAAAATGATAGACAATTTTTTTATCATTTTTTTTACAGTTTTTACAATTAATATGAATGTATTTTATTTACCAAAAAAAGAAACAAACTTTTTAATATTATCAGTTTGTTTATATTTTTAATAATTTTTTTCAATTAATAAAAATATTTTTTAAAAATTATTATAGAAGTTTAGGAATATTATTATTTTTAATTTTAATGTTGGTGTTTTTAATTAATAAAATACATAATTTTTATTCGTTAACTTATAGAAAATTTCTATTTGTTTTATTATCAAAATAAAAAAGATTGAGAAAATATTTATTTAACTTTTAATATAAAAAGGAAATTTTAAAAGTGTTATATAAATATTTTGAAGATATTGTTCTTAGTTACTCTTCTAAAATGTGAAGATGTTATGTTTTTTTTATTTTTTCAGTTAATACAATTTTTTAATTTATTATTATAGAAACTTTGGAATATATTTTTTTTTTGTGGAGGGGGGGTGAGGGGGTTGGGGGGGATGGGAGGGAAAAAGTGGCAAGTGGTTGGTATTAAAATATAATAAAAACTAGTTCAAAAGCTTATAGAGGAAAGAACCAAAAAAGAAAACTTCCAATCCTCATGAAATACAAATAAATTTTGATGTTTGAAATGAAACTAGACTAAGGAAGGAGCTTTTAATGGCCTTACAATTTAAAACAAGAGCTCAGAACAAGTAATGTCACCTCAAGTCCACATACAAGTGCTTAATAAATCACCCAAAGAAGCCACTCATAGTTCTTATAACCCTAGATCTCAACAACACAACCAATTTGTACCAACGAATGATGTTCTCACTTTCAAAAGCACCAACTAAAGTTTGCATAAGGTAATTATGCCAATAATTCTCAAAGAGGAATGTTTGAGAGTGAATTACAATCTCAATATCATCATCATCAACTCCATAGAGGTAGTATGCTTCTATAATATTAATACCCTTATTAAACTTGGTAACAGAGTCAACTATAATATTTTCTCACCATCCAATCTCTAAATTCTCCTCCAGAAGTTGTTAGAGTGATATAGCTCAGGGTACCTATTGGAAAGCCTTGAATATGTTGAAATATGGTAGGGTATTTATAATTTGTAGGTAGAATTTTTACTTTATGTTTGTGCTCAAGTGGCAACACAAAGGGACCTCCAACAATAACAGTCTCCATATTAGCAAGTGTTATGTCTTTCCCTACTTCTATCGCAGCAATAGCTATCTACAAAAAGATAATTAATGGAGAAAAAAGGATTCCATACTATGAAATAAGGCTTCTTTCTATGCAATGTTGAAGCCACATATTTGTTAGAAATAGGAAATACTGAGGAGGAGACAAGGGTGGGACGTGAATCAATATTTCACAAACTTTTTGCCAATTATGAATAGCATTAACAAGCTTATAATTAATGCAACACATAACACCATATTTTATTAACTAGGGAAATCATGGCCAAGGGAAAACCCTATTGGTGATGGTACCCACAAATTGATCCACTAATCAAAAGTATCTTGTAAAATAAATTGACCCTGTTAAAAATCTATTACATCAATATAGTGTCTTAGTCCTTGTTAGAGGACTAGGCCTTGTTAGAATCCTTAACCTCATTAAAATTTGTTTCAACTCTATTAGGAGTACACTTATAGAATTTATGCAAGGTGAGCCCATTACCCAAACATGGGTAAAAGCATAGATCTATGTCACCGTTTATGATACCAAAACCTATTTTGATCAAATCTCGTTTCTCTATCAAAACTCTTTTTTTTTTTCAAAAACTAAAAATACCCTTTTGTAGATCTCAGATTCAATATCATTATTATATAAATTTTTGAGTGTTTTGATTAGTTATAATATGTTTTAATCTCAAAATATTATAAGTTGATACTTTAACATTTCAGAAGATGCTCCCTCAAAAAAGGAAAAAAAATAGTAAATCACATTAAAAAATTGAAAAATCATATTTATCTCTAGAGGAGAGAATCCTCTTCATGAATATGTAATTTTTTTCAAGAAGGTATAGATTTGATAGGGAAGTTTTGATGGGAGGAATAAACTATTGGATTCTGATAAGGTCAAACTTGAGTACTTATAACAAAGAAGATATACATCAAAAATAATTATTTCTTTTTTTGTTCCCTAGCTATACATGTTATCTACAAGATATTTTCAAATCAGAACAAAAATTGATGATTTGCATATACTTGTTTGATGAGAACTGCATGCTATATTTTTTACAGTTTAAAAAGGGACTTCAAAATAAAATAACATGAATTAATTCTTACTCAAAAATATTCTAAAAATTATAGGCATAAAATTCATCCAATTCTACACATTTTGTTAGTTTACATCATCTTCATATTCTAAACACAAATACCATTTTTTTTTTGTCATTAATGTTGAACTGTTGCATGCAATATACAATGATATTTAATATACAAAAAGATAAATACAAAAACCTCTTTACAATTGTTGATATCTTCAATATTTGATTTTGTCTTTATAGATCACTATATCAACTTTGCATACAATTTTTTTTTCTTTATACCTTACTTTCTTGTCTTGACATCTTTAATACTTCCACATGTGTCTCAAAACACAAAATCATCTCTTTCTAACTTAGAGTTAACATATAGGATTCTATCCCTAATTAGTTAAGTAATTATTTTGGTAAAAAAAAATCCTTAACCTAAAATACTCATTTCCTTATCTTTACTATGTTCTATCTATTCAAAACTACAACTAGAAAACTTGTCATAACTACGTATGTAATTTCCATTATAAAAAAATTGTGAATTGTGTTGTGGTATCCACATACTCTATACTATCCATACCTAAGTATGCACATACCATAAATGTCTATTTGGATTGTGTTGAATAAAATAGTTCATGTGCTGAGAAATAGACTCTATTGTATTTGGACAATTTTCTAATTCATTGTCACAAAGATTCATCTCCAAGATCTTCTCCCTTAATCTTGACTATATGTTTTCATAAAGGACAACATCATATTGTGTTACCTAGTCAATTTTCTAAAATCTCTCCCTCTGGCATTGATGGAAACATATGGAAAAATTGGCTAAGTCCCAAAATGCAAAATTCAAAATCTTCAAAAACTTGAAACTTCTATTATATGGCCAACAAAAATTTCAAAAACTATGGATCATCACATATACCATATTTACATATATAGAGATACTCCCCATTTGACTATAATTTATCTTCTATCTTCTACATTATATATGTACATACAATTTTCCTCACGCTACTCCCCCTTTGACATCAATGACAAAGGTGGTGACAAAACTTATATACATGTAAAGAATTGTGTTACCTTTTCCTTTATGCTAAGTTTGATATTCTAGAAATACAATTAGTAGAATGTTCCTTCAAATTTTTGAAATCCTTTTCCCATGTGTAGTTGACTACTTCAAACACACTGATAAGGGTACAAAGTGCATATGATGCACCTTCTATTAAAATCTAAATACTTAAATTTATCATACAATGTCTTAGCCTCAAGACATTCATCTAGTTGTTTATGCACATTGCTTATTTAAAACATCAAATTTTCCCTTAACAAACAATATCTTTATGATTATCTCTCTTTTCAACTCATTCAAGCTTCTATCATCATTGTAATTTTGGTCTCCAAGTCTTCAATCTTCATTTTGAGTAGTTATAGTTCATTTCCAATGCTTTACATCTCTTCTTTGTTTCCTTTTAGCTCCTCATTCATGTCCTTGATGAAATTGTATGGCAAGATGCACTATAAATACAAGGTTCTTCCTTCCATCAAACATCTCCTTAATCTCTTTAATATAAGAGTAAATTTATATTAAGTTATTTGTGATATTTATGCACATTGTATCAAAAAAATGTGCATCATGATTGATCTATGCTTTAGTTGTTGCCACTTTTGAAAATTGACTAAACACATTATCAAAAGCCTTAATCAATTATTTTTCTTTCAACTCAAGATTTGTTTCAGTGACTCTGACTATTATAACACTATGTATCTTCTCAGTCACTTCCTCTAAATCTCCTTCTAGGGTCTTTACTCATTTTTCTTCTCAAAAATATTACTTAATGAAGATATTAGTCCAATCTACTCATCACCATTAGACTTTTCTCCTAACAATATTGCCAAATAAAATTCAAGTGGTGAGCTTGAAGAAATAGGTTCATTTGGAGTTTTTTGTACTGATGGGTTGATTTTTTTTCTTACCTCTTTAGTAGGTTGATCTTTAGTTTGTATTGGAATTATCTTCTCCTCTTTCTTTTTCTTTTCGTCTTCTTCCTTTCTCTTTCTTTCTTCTTTTTTTTTTTTCTTCCTTCTACTTTATTTCTTCCTCTTCTTTCTTATTTTTCTCTTCTTCCTTCCTTTCCTCTTCTTCATTCTTCTTTTCTTCCTTTTTTTCCTTCTTCTCTTTCTCTTTCTTTTCTCCTTTTTCTTTCTCATGTCAACAATGGTGGGGCCAAAATCCTTAAAAGGGTCTTCTATAGTATCAGAAGTGTTGCTTGTGTTGTATATCTACATAATACCTACAATAATAGTTACCTCTAGTATCTCTAATGGTTTTGCTACCTCTTTCATCTTTAAAACTTTTGTAGTCTCTATTATTGATGTTGGTGGTGCTTCTTCAACCTCTACCACTACTTGTGTTTCAATTGTATGGATTTCTCCCCCTATCATAATACTTTCCTTTTCTTCTATTGTTTCTCTAGTGTAGGTTTCTATAAGCTAGGTGGGTTGAGTTCTTCCATCATCCTTTTTATTTATTCTTTTGTTTCCTTGTTGACCTCTTCATAATTGTTTCCTATGATTAAAATAGGCCTTTCAATTTTCTCCAATGACTCCTTTAACTCTTGTACAATAAATTATCCATTCCACCCTTTAAATCATATCTAATTTACTTCTGCATTAATTACATAAGTACACAACTCACAAAAGTTATTTATGACTGCCATAGAACTTATTTCTTTCTACACCCTCACATTTCAACTCAAAATCACATGTACACTTAACCATAGATTCTATTAACCTTGTTATACCACATACTGACTTTGTAAGTCTCAATTCCTATCTTAAGGTGTTCTAAACTAATATGATACTAATTTCCTATTTTTTGTTGTGAAATAAGTTGCTCAAATAGATGTGGATTGATTACCAATTATTATTTGCCTCAATCTATTTTCTAGTGCTTCAATTACTTCCTACTTAGTAACAATCTAAGAAGTAGTTGGATATTTGGCTTTGATAAATAATTAATTGTACTATTCCATGTGTTCTATTATACTTTATTTCTTATTGTCACTACTATGATGACTCCTTCTAACATTATTATTTATATTCTTTCTTGGGTTTGATTTCTCATATTATTCCTTGGTATATTCACTCTAAAAAATTTAGTTGTTTGTCCCATGTTACTAAAAATCTAAGCAATTTAAGCTTTTTTTCCAAATCTAGGTCCAGACCAATTGATTGGTGCTCTTCAATTCCTAGCAATATATCCATAATTGTTACACTTGTGACACACAATTTCATCTCTTATTCCATTATTCCATTGGATAACCTATAAAAATAAATGTAATTTCCTACATAAGAATTCATATTTTTAATGAGGAAGAAATAAAAAAATAAATATAATTTTCCACATAAGAAGTCATAATTTGTGATAGTTATTATAAATGAGGGAATAAGAAAACACAAATAATGAGTGATATTATATTTTATATTACAAATAATAAATAACTAAATTCTAATGAACAAATAAAAATGAAAACTAATATCATTGGCAAACATAACTAATGAGATATTATTTCAAATACACTAAAATCGCTCCCCAAGAGGCATGACTAGCTAACAAAATAGTTGTATATATCATGGATCAAAGATAGAGAGGAAGGGGAAAGGAAAAAATGCATGGAAATTAGGAAGAATAATCATGCAAACCTTGGCGAAAGGATTTGATTTGAGGTTAACAAGAAATATCAGCATTTATGGGTGTTCTCCTCACTATAAGATGTTACACATTAGCAAAGGTGGAAGACATATCAACATGGGATGTTGCCATCCAGAGGAAGCCATCATACACTAGTTAAAAGCTTCTTAGACAAATAAGAAATCTTACATACCACTAGCAAAGGAAGGAGCCAAAGTTGAATCCACATACAATGGAAGCTGTCACGTTGACTGCCAATAACACTCATTAGAAATTACAATTTCTAATCACACCTCAATAGTAGACATCACACAGGGAGTGACCAGGAAAATAAGTTGGATACATCATAGAAACACTTAACATCTACATCCAAACTAGGAAAACATAAACAAAGGTACATAAGTTATCATTATAAAACTGGGAGCACCTAGGTAAGGAACATCTAAATGTCTAGTATCTTTAGAGAGAAACTCAAAAAAAGACATTCAATTAAGATGTTAAGATCTTGAATAAGAATTTAGAATGTCTAGTTTCTTTAGAGAGAAACTTAGAATAAATAAATTCAATTAAGATGTTACAATTTTCAATAAGAGTTCAAAATGTCTAGTTTCTTTAGAGAGAAACTAAGGGACTCAGTGAAGGATCCATTTTTTAATCCTTAGAGACTATATATATATATATATATATTGTAATGATGAAACCATATGCATATGTTAGAGGGCCTTGGTAGAGCTATGATCTTTACCAAGTGATTAATCAGAGATCTCAAAAGAGGCCTTAGTTAGATACTCCTTTATGACAATTACTTAATCGGTAAGCAATTCCCATTAGAGGGTTGGGTGATTCTAAAGGAGTCTCTTTCAAAGGATTAGAAAGATTTATATGGGATTGTTTTTATATAATTAGTTTCATGTTTCAATGTGAATATTATACATTTTTTAATGTATATGAATGATCTAATGTAGGGTTCTACATTCAAATATAGATCCAAACAAGGGTTCATTACAATGGTATTAGAGCATAATCCTGCCACCTTGTGGATAAAGGCTTATGCAAACTTATGAGAGAAGGATGAAGAAAAAATGAACAATTTAGCAAATGAAGTAAGGTAGTGTATGGAGAAAACAACCAAACCAATCAAACTCTATTAAACCAAATGGAGAAATCAAACTAGGCTCTCCTACAAGCTTTATAGAACATGGGAAATTCAATCAATAATTTAAGAAATCAACTAAACCTGGGGAGAGAAACTAGTTCAATCCATTCAAAAAATAATAATACAACTTCAAGTTTGAGTCTACCCCAACCATTCCTACTTAGAAGAAAAAACCTAACAGAAGAGAAAGGGGTACAACAACCCTTAACTAGCATAGAAGATATCACAAGAACAATTGTAGCCCCTCTTATAGACTTAACCAAGAAAGGAGCCTTCACTTGGGGTGACAAAGCACAACAAGCTTTTGAGCAACTCAAAGTTATTATGAGTTCATGTCCAATATTGGCCATACCAATTTTCTCCATACCATTTGAACTATAATGTGATGCCTCAGGAGATGGAATAGGGACATTACTAGCAAAGGAAACACCCTATAGCTTTTGAAATCCATAAACTCACTAGAGTTGAAAGACATTATTTGATTTATGATAAAGAGATGTTGGAAACAATGCATGCCCTAGAAAAGTTCCAATAGTATTTAGTTTGTGGGAAATTCATAGTCAAAACATATCATAATAGCCTATGCTTCTTCTTATATTAGAGGGATATCTAAGAAATTATGTCAAGGGACAACAAATAGCTTGGATCAAATGGCTAAAATTGGGTGAGTATTGCTATAATACAACATATCATATGTCCATAGGGATGAGTCCCTTCAAATGGTTGTATGGATATAAAGCTATGACATTTGGAAGTACCTAGCGCACAGGAGTCCATTTGAAGAAATATTGACATCATAAAAGAACTGAAGGATAATTTACATATTGCACAAAACCAACAAAAACTATATGCATATAAGAATAAAGTGATCATTCTAGGAAGGGGATCTAATGTACCTATGATTACAACCCTATAAACAATCATCTATTGAGAAGAATGGAATTGAGAAACTCAAACCTCGATTCTATGGACCATATAAAGTGATCAAAAGAGTTGGAGAAGTAGCCTATGAATTGGATTTAGCTAGAAATAGTCAAATCCACAACGTGTTCCATGTATCCAAACTTAAGAAGGTTTTGGGCCAACAAGTAGCACCCTATGTAGAACTTCCTCCACTAGATGATGAAGGACAACTCTAGTTGGAGCTAGAAATAATTCTAGATATCTGAGAAAAGGTGCTAAGAAATAGAATCTTGAAAGAATTCTTAATCAAATGGAAATGATTGCCCATTGAAGATGCTACTTGGGAGAAAGAAGGAAACCTCAAGTTGCTTGAGGACAAGCAAAATTGAGACAGAGGGAATGTGATAGCTCGTAATAATAAATGTAATTTCCTACATAAGAATTCATATTTTTAATGAGGAACTAATAGAAGAATCAATGTAATTTTCCACACAAGAAGTCATAATTTATGATAATTATTATAAATGAGGGAATAAGAAAAAATAAATATCTAATTCTAATGAACAAATAAAAATAAATAAAATACAAACTAAAACTAATATCATTGAGGAACATAAATAATGAGATATTATTTCAAATACACTAAAATCACTCCTTAGGAGGCATGACTAGCCGACAAAACAATCATATATATCATGGATCAAAGGTAGAAAGGAAGGGGAAAGGAAAAAGGGCATGGAAATCAGGAAGAAGAATCATGTAGACCTTGGCAGAAGGATTTAATATAAGGTTAACAAGAAATATCAGTATTTACTAGTGTTGTCCTCACTGTAAGACTCTACACATTAGTAGAGGTAGAAGACATATCAGCATGGGATGTTGCCATTAGCAGGAAGCCATCATATGCTAGTTAAAAGCTTCTTAGACAAACAAGAAATCCTACATACTACCAGAAAAGGAAGGAGCCAAAGTCAAATCCACTTACAAAGGAAGTTGTCATGTTGCTTGCTAATAACACTTAGCAAAAATTGCAATTTCTAATAACCTCAATAGTAGACATCACGTAGGGAGAGAGACCAGAAAGATAAGTTTAATATATTATAGAAACACTTAATGTCTATATCCAAACTAGGACAACATAAATAGAGGTAAATAAGTTATCATTAGAAACTTGGGAGCACCTAGGTAAGGAACATTTGAATTTCTTGTTTCTTTAGAGAGAAACTTAGAATAAAGACATTCAATTAAGATGTTAAGATTCTAAATAAGAATTTAGAATGTCTAGCTAATCTAGAAAGAAACTCAAAATAAAGACATTCAATTAAGATGTTAAGATTCTGAATAAGAGTTCAAAATGTCTAGTTTCTTTATAGAGAAATTTAGGGACTCAAAGAAGGATCCATCTTTAAATCCTTATATATATATACATATAGTAATTATCAAACCATATGCATATGTTAGAGGGCCTTGGTAAAAGTGGGATCTTTACCAAGTGAATAATTAGAGATCCCAAAAGAGGCCTTAGTTAGATACTCCTTTATCAAAATTAATTAATCAAGAAGTAATTCCCATTAGAGGGTTGGGTGATTTGAAAGGAGTCTCTTTTGAAGGATTAGAAAGGTTATACAAGGTAGTTTTTATATTATTAATTTCATGTTTAAATGTGAATTGCATACATTTTTTAATGTATACTAATAATCTGATGCAACGTTCTACTTTCAAATACAAATCTAGACAAGGGTTCATTAGAATCCCATCATTAAATCTTCTTGTTGCAAGGTTAGTACCTCTAAACATTCTACTATTTACTTAATTAGTATCAAATTTAGGCTTTTTACAATTAATTACTTTATGAAGAAAACTATGATAATTATAAAAATAACTAGAAAGAGGTTAAAAGTACTTACCTATATAGTCCTTTTTTTGTGACCAAATTCATTGCATGCATAACACTCCTTCCTCACTTCTTTAGGTGATTCAATTTTCTCAAGCTCCTTAGGTGCTTCTTCAAATTTATTTAACTCAACATTGTTTAGATATTCTTATGGTTTAGGTTGTTAGATGACAACCTTGTTTGAAATATGATTAGATAGATGTCCCAAGAGTGTACATTTATGGCAATGTATATTCAGCATTTCATTTTTGCATTAGGGATAGAAAATTGTCCAAGTGTTAGATAGTTTGCAACAACATAAAGAGAAACTATGATGTGTATGGATGACTCACTAAGATTTATCTTATGCATAGTTGAGAAAAGTTGTATGACAATATCATGATAATGTATACCAGTGCATAGATATGTATGGATAGTATGGCGTGAGTTATGATACAAATACCAATACACCTATTAAACAATATAGAATAGAGTAAAGTAGAGAATTGGAATGTACAAATTGAGTAATTATTTTGGTAACAAGATAATTACTAAGTCATAATGAGCCAACTATGTGGATGTTATTCCATAAGTTATTTTATATTATGTCAAGTGTGTGAAGACATGAAAGCTGACTAAGTAGTGAATTATGAATATACAAGGTATAAGTAAACATCTTATCTTGCAAAGATAAAGTGTGCAACATATGTGTGATCATGTGATATTTGTGATTGATGTGAAGTCAATGAGATTATATGTGAACTACATCTAATGTATGATCAAAGCAAGTGTGAATTATAGTAGACAAAGTATTTTATGTATATCTATTCTTGTGAAGAACTAAATTGGATAATTACATGTTAGGGCAATGGGCTCTTCTTGCATACATTTCCTAACATGGTTGAAGAAACTCCTAATATATGTGAGGCTTCAAACAAGGCCTAGTCCTCTAACAAGGACTCAAGATACTATATGTACTTAATAGACTCCTAATAGGGTCAATATCCTTAACAACATCCTTTTATTTAGTGAATCATCTTGTGGGTATCATCCCAACCAGAGCTTTCCCTTGGTGAGGGTTTCCCTAGTTAACAAATAATGGTGGTATGAGATCTCTATGCTTATGGTTATATTTACTATTTAGTATTGTTGGTTTACTTTCATATACATGTTATAAAGTAATTAACAATATTTAGTTGTGGGAAAAAGTTTGTAGAATACTTATTCCCCCCTTGCTCAATATTATCTATTTCTAACAAGTCATATTAGAACCCAGTTACTCTAAAGAAGTTTAACATCTTGAGTAATATTCATATAGATATGGAACAATTAAAGAAAAATCTTGAAGAAGTGCTTGAACAAATTGGCCTGGTTATAGAAGAGAGAGAGATGACTTGAAAGACAAGATTGATGATTTGAAATATGGAAAGGAATCAACTATAGAAATTTTTGACAATGATGAAGTAGGAAATCCCTAGAAAGAAAATAAGATTTTGAAACAAGACCTAGAAATTTTTGAACTTAAGTTGAGTCTTAAGAAAAATGGTGGTGAGAATGAATATGAACTAAAAATTTAGAATGTAGACCTTAGATCCCAATTAAGTCAAGTTACATCTAAAATAGATACTATAAGGATTGAGCATGTAGAATTAGAAAATTACAATATCATTGTGAAAGGAGAATTGACACAAGCTAAGAAATAGTTAGAGAAACTCTATTCTAGTAGCGAGAAGATAGATGACCAGATATTTCACAGGAGACTTTCTTATGATAAGACAAGACTTGGATATCTTATTGGAGAGAAATCAACCAAGAATATTAAAATAAGAAAACAACTAGATCTAGTTATTGAATCCCCTAAGGAATTTGATCTTAGTAAGGTAGAATCAAGAACATCTATTGAAGTATCAAAGGAAGTTGAATTAATTTATTTGTTAGTGAAACATGATGAACCTAAGAAAATAGAGCAAGTTGATAAACCTAAGAAAGATGAACCACCCAAGGAAGTAAGACATGAGTTTAGAGATAGATGCTTCATATGCAATGAAGTTGGACATATGAAAATAGATTGCACATGTAATTATTTTAAGCCTATCACTAGTTTCTATTTTTATAATTGTCACAATTATGAATATAAAGCAGTAGAGTGAAAGAAACCTAAGTTTGATGGTAATAATGCAAATAGAATTTTTTTTTTGGAATACTAACCCTACAGGTAATGAAAAAGGGATATCATAGAGAAAATCCAATGATTGAGAGAAATATAATGGAGAAAAGAACCAATTTGTGTGTTACAAGTGTAATAATCTTGAACATATTGTAAGGAATTGTAGAGCACCTAAAATTTAGAATGGAATAAATCAAAGAAGTGATGCACCTATATGTAAGTTATGTAATAACATTAAACACATAATGAGATATTCTAGAATGGATAGAGGAAACTTCAATAGGAATCCTAACTATAAAAGGAACAATAACAAAAATGACTGAAGGAATGATAATGGCAGTGATAACAATCAAAAGGAAGTAGTCAAGGAACATGTTGATGAATTAAAAGAAGCATTTGTGACATCTAAGAATCCAAAAAGTTCTTATATAGTCTTGGAGGAACAATTTTTTGATGCACCTAATGAGAAATTAAAGTCATATATTGTTTATGACTCATCCTACCTAAATTAAGCAATTTTAGAAGAGGCATAGCATCAGTTGATTAGAGCTCATGTTAGAGAGTGAGTTAGAAGTTAAAAAAGTTAACAAGAGGTAGTTTAAATAGAGAGGAAGCTATGGTCAAGTATGGAAGCCTAGATATGATTGCAATAATTAGGAATTTTGAAAACAAGTTTACTAGTGAATAGGGATAGTATTTGAATTTATGGTAGATACACATTTAATACACAATGTGATTTGAAATGATTTAAGGATCATAAACAAGATTTTTTGAACCATTTGTTCATGAGAAGTTTCTTGAGTGAATTGAAGAGAGATTTGATAGCGAAGTAAAGTGTGAAAATATCTTCTTAAAGCATGAAGTTAGAGAAGCATTTTCACACATTTTGGAGAATGTGCTTCATGTCAAATATGTCAGAAGCTATATAAATTTTAAGATTGAGAGAATTCATGATTAAGTTATACATAAGGACTTGGGGACTATGTATAATAATGACCTATCCTTAAAGTCTGGGTATGCACACATAGATGGCTTGAATCTAGTAAAGTATATATTTTATATAGAGTTTGACAACCATGAATGAACCTAAACCATTTACAGTAGGGTACATGATGATATGTTTTGGTTGGGTGATGCATAAATAGAAATTAATAATGACCTAATTCACAAGGTCATAGGTTTGAGCAATGAGGGATACAATTTCATAAATGAGAAAAATTTAAGAAAGATGGTTGAGACAAACCTGACTACAAGATTTGATGGAAGGAACATGAAGGTAGACTCCATCCAACACAAAGGAGTAAAATTATTAAGTAAGATATTAGGGTACAAGTTTAACTGTGGCTAAAGGGTTAACTTAGTACTAGCTAGATTTTTACATGCAGAATATGTGATGGAAATTTGGGGAAGAAAAGCTAATATGTGTGAGATTATCAAACTACAATTGATGGGTAACATTGTAAAGTTGAAGAAGACCAAGAGCACAGTCTTTAGATTTGAGTCTCTACTAACTCATTATTTTCTATGCTAAAAGGAAGTTCCCAGGAGTGACAAATTGGGATAGCGATGAATGCATAATAAAATTGGTGACTTAATGTGATAGATCTAAGTTGGAGAATGTTAGAGATGATGACATTAATGGAATGATTAAGAGTTTCCAATCTAAAATGAAACTTAGGTACAAAATTCCATCCATGGTAGAAAAATATAAGGATGAAATATGTTTAATGGTGGAGATAGAGAACACTTGGATGGAAGTTTTGTTACTAAGGGTTAAGTTCATTGAACCCATGAGACATGAGATGAGTACACAGCTCATAGAAGGGTGTGTGTAGATCATACTCCAATCAGAGAAGGACACAGAGTGCCCTAGATGGGTAATGTATGATGAGAAAATGAGAATATTTCATTTTGAAATACATAGCAAGGAAAGCAAGAAGAAAGTGGAAAAGGCTATTGATTCCATCCTTAAGAAATTAGGAATGAATTGAGAAGAATTCAATGAGGTGAAAGGGATAGAACTTGAGATGAAAACTAGTGGGTTATCTAAAGTGATAGCATAAACTCCTATTATTTTTATAGGACCTTCAGAAGGTGTGACAATAGCACAACCATGTGCACAAGCCCCTATTGCACTATATGTAGTAGTTGTGCAAGTACAACCTATGAGGACAAGAAGTAAATAGCCAAGGAGACAATAAGAGATGGAAGCACCTACCATGAAGAGGAAATCAAAAAGATTTGAAAAGGTGAAGTAGGAACTTGCACCATCCATCAAGAAAAGCGTCAAGCAGACCACAAGTGGACTAGGAAAGTGAAGGAAAATAATTCAAGTGATTTTGAATAATCAAAAGAAGTTGAAGATAGAAAAGTTGAAAAAGATGCATAGGAAGGAAAAACATCAGTTGGAAAGAGAGCATGGAAGCCTAAGGTAGAGAACCTTAACACACAAATAATAAATGATATTTTTTTTTCAATTAAATAAGTGTTATTTCTTATATAGTGATATAGATAGAAGGCAATTGGAAAATGCCATTATAAGGAACATTATTATGAGATATAAGAAGTTTGATAATATTGAGAATAAGATATCTAAAGACCTATATAATAGGCTAATAAACAAAAATAAGAAAGTGTTGGAAGAAGATCTAAATTTGATGGTAACAACAATAAATAGACTATGTGATGTTGACTCCAAGGAAGACTCAAATAGAATTTTGAAGGGAATTGAGCCCTTCCTAAGGAATAAATGAAGAAAAATTCTTCTGATGGGAGGTAGTTATGGGGATTTTAGGAAGGAGACAGAGGAGGCAATTGTAAAATTCATGACCTTAGTGCCAAAGCTAAGTGCACAGTCCAAACTTGAGAGCCTAGTCTATGTGGAAGAAAATACACCTTCCAATGATGAGGGAGAAGTAGAAGGGACATAGTAGGAACCCTCACCACTGCATATGGTTATGGGTACTAAATCCATGCAAGTAGACAATATACACATAATTGTAGATGCAAAAGAGAATCCTTTTATGGGTTATAGAGAAAATATTGATGGAAATATCAGCAATATTACATCTTACACTAGCTCAGATGATGAAGAAGAAGAGGAAAAGGAGAAACAGGCTGAGGAAAAGATGAAAGAAGAAGAGAAGAAGAAAGAAACAAAAAGGATAGTAGAGGTAAAGGGAATAGAGGAAGAAAAGAAAAATAAAGAGGGGGAGAAGAAAAAGAAAGAACAAGAGGAGAAGAGAAAGGAAGAAGAGGAAGAAAAGAAGAAGAAAGTTGAGGAAGAGAAGAAGATTGTAGAACTCAAAGTAGTTACACTTATTCCTATAGTAACTCTAATAGTAGTAGTAGTAGCACTACCATTACCATCAGATGAAAATGATGATCTAAAGGGATTAATGAGCTCACTGAGAAATTTTTTTGAGAACAAGAAAATCTGTAAAGTCTTTGGAGAAGACTCTTATTGAATTCTTGGATAGAATGCAGAAGAAAGTTAGCACAACTATAAAAACTCAAAACTTATAGGTAAAGGCCAAAGAGTTGGTAAAGATCTTTGATGAAGATTTTACAACTTTAGCAAAAGTAGCTTCAACACAAGCACAAGTGAAAAATGATGCATCAATTTTTGATACAGTATGCACTAATGTGAGAAAAGATTTGAAAGCACTTGATGAAAGCACCAAGGAATTGAGGAAATAAATTGATGAAGGGAAGAAGTTTTATGGATAGTGTGTGTTTTCATACAAGTACCTGGCTAATTTTGAGAGTCAAATAAAGGGTACGTTGAGTGATCTTGAAACACTCACTATGAAATCACAGCTCCTAGAGACCAACATTGAAGATTGTGGAACAGAAGTAGAGAAGATCCATAGTGTAATCAAAGGCTTAGAATTTGACAAAGAGAAGGAAAAAATACCTAATCTTAGAGAAATTTTTACACTAAATATAAATATTTTGTAGAGGCAACTGGAGCAATGTCTTGTAGTGAAGACTTCCTATGACAAGTTTGCATATACTGACTTGAGTGTAGTTGAAGTGACATCTTATACACTAGGAGCACTAATCAATATTTTTGATATAGTGAAGGAGAACTAGAAGAATGAAGTGGATAGGCTCAAACTTGTTTATAAAAATTATTTTTCTGGGATAACAAGTTGATCAGAAATAGGCCACCTATTTTTTGGATGCATTTTTTGACACCTTTTCCATTGGTGTCAAAGGGGGAGTAATATGTAAAGGAAAATTATGTGTATGTTCTAAGGAAATTGTGTATCTTAAATGTAAGGGGGAGTATACTTGTGTATTTATGTATTAATGTAAAGGAGAGAAGGAATTTAATAATCCATCAAAATAGGAATAAAATTGTTATTTTTTGAAGGATTTTTTGTTTAGTTACTTTGATTTGTTTTTTATTGTGTATAACATCATTTTGGTACTTAGCCAATTTTCTCAAATGTTTCCATCAATTCCAGAGGGTGAGATTTTTGACAATATGATCAGATAGATGTCCTAATAGTTTTCATTTATTGTAACATATATTCAACATTTCATTTATGCATTTAGAGATAGAAAAGTGTCTAAGTGTTAGACAGTTTACAACAACACAAAGAGTTGATGTGATTTGTACGGTCAACTTATTAAGATTTATCTTACATTTGGTTGAGAAAATTTTTATGATTTTATCATGATGTTTATACTAGTACAAAGATGTCTATGGATAATATGGCATGAGTTATGATTGAAATACTAGTACAAGTATTAAATAGTGCAGAATAAAGTATAGTAGAGAATTGGATTGTACAACTTTAAGAATTATTTTGGTAACAAAATAATTACTAAGTCATGATAAGATGACTATGTGGATGTTATTTCATAATTTATTTTATATTATGTCAAGCGTGTGAAGACATGAAAGTTGACTAAGCAATGAATTATGAATGTACAAGGTATAAGTAAAGATCTTATCTTGCAAAGATAAGTGTGTGACATATGTGTGATTTATGTGATATTTGTGATTGATGTGAAATTGATGAGATGATATGAGAACTACATATAATGTAAGATTAGAGGAAGTGTGAATTATAGTAGATAGAAAGTGTTGTATGTATATCTATTCTTAAGAAGAATTGTATTGTATAATTGCATGTTAGGGTAGTGGGCTCTTCTTGCATACATTTTATTTGTTCTACCAACTCCTAACAAGGTTGAAGAAACTCCTAATAGGGTTGAGGATTCTAACAAGGACTCGAGACATAAATGTACTTCATAGACTCCTAACAAGGTTAATATTCTTAACAAAATCCTTTTTTTAAGTGAATAAACTTGTGGGTATCATCCCCACCAGGGTTTTCCCTTGGCTAGGGTTTCCCTAGTTAACAAATAATGGTTTTATGATATCTCTATGTATATGGTTATATTTACATTTTAGCATTTTGGTTTAATTTCATATGAAAGTTATAAAGTAATTAACAATATTCAGTTGTGAGAAAAATTTTGTAGAATACTAATTCACCCCTCCAACTCCATTCCCCCCCCCCGCTCCAAATATTATCTACTTCTAACAAACCTCAAATTTCTTAGTAACCTTAGATCTCTTTGATGATTCTCCTTCAAAATATCCAACACCATTCTTATCATAAGAAGGTTGATGTACAATTTTTTTTTATCAAGTTTTTTCCTACTTCAATACAACATGTCAAGATATTTCTTAGACTGTGTAAGTTCTCCTTTTAAAATGATATTATACTTTTCAAGTTATGTAAATTCCAATTTTGTAGCATTAAGTTTAGATGTTACTTTAGTCAGTTTTATTTTCAAATTTGCATTATTATAGATCTAATTCAATTATTTTATCATCATCCTTTAAGCTCAATTTCAAGTTTATAATCTCTAGTTCATGCTTTAGAATTTCATTCTCTTTCTTAAGCCTTGAAACCTCATCACTGTCTTAAATCTAACTTTTAGTTTCTTTCTTGGATCTATAGTATTCTACCTTTTCTTTCAATTTATCAATGTAATCTTTTGCATCTTCATAATTATTTTTCAAAATATATATTTCTTTATTTAATTACAGTAATCTATTCAAGATCTTCTTCTAGGTGTAGACACACAAAAATGGTTCGCATCTATGGTTTCATCAAAATGAAGCTCCATTTGACATATAGAAAACATTTTGAAAGTAAAAGTCTTCACCTCATTCTATCTAGTCCTCATATCATCTCTTCAGTCTTCTTTCATTCATATCTTCATTCACCACCATGATCATGTGTTTTTATACACCAAATCATCTTCATCTTGCATTCTTGTATGCATACAACATCTCACACTCTTTGTCAACCTTCTAGGGCTTTCCACCTAGTCCAACCTTAGTTTGAACATTGTTTGACCAATTTTGATCACATATTACCATGTTTGACTAATTTCACTCATGTTATGACATATTTCCATCAATTTGGGCATGCACACAAAGTTTTAGGTCATTCTAAGTCCAGTCAGGCTGATTTTGGCTCCTAGAGCCTTCTGGGGTGTAGTCTGCACTTTTAGAGGGGTGCAGTCTACATTTTTAGGGTGCACTTGGGCTTCCAAAGTGCACCATGGGTGCACTTGGTACTATCATACCACACTTTCACTTACCAGGTGTGCACTGGGTACACTTGGTTGCATTTTGGGTGCACTTAGGGTAGTAAGATGCCCAGAACTACTCTCGGAGCCCCTATGTTGCACTCCAAAGGCCATAACTTTTGTGTTTCAACTCCAATTTTTGAACCAACAATTGTGTTAGATTTTTATCTTTATTATGAACAAATTGAGCTATCATTTTCATTATTTAGACACTATATTGAGTGGTAACCCTTGAAAATACTCTTGGGCCCCTGAATCGACATCACTTTTCATACTAATTCATCCCATTTTCTCATTCCACTAACCCCAATCTTTTGGCCAACTTAATCATTTATCAACAATGTTTATCATCATTTGTCTCCTCTTTTACATCAATTTCATATCATTTCAAAATCATATCAAATCAACTCAAAATCATTTCAAATCAACTTAAAATCACCCCAAATCAACTCAGAATCACCTAGAATAAGTCCTAATCAACCCAGAATGTGTCAAACATCCCAAATCAATCATTTGTTATCCAATCACAGGCATTTCTATGGCTTTCAGTACCTTGGAAACCTATCAATCTATCAAATCTTATCAATCTAACCTTAGTACTATCATGGCTTTCAATACTAGGTCAAACTATCATTCACATCATCCGATCTTTGACATTGTTCAGTCTCTCAGTGTTAGATCATAGCATTTTCAACCATTTAATAACATTGGTAGTGTCTTTTGATGTTATTTTGATCAACCCTATCAACCAATCTTGACCTTATAGCATTTTACAATGTTAGTTAAATATTATGTATCTTTAATTTATGTCATGTGTCCTTGGCATGTCATCATTTTTGCTCAATCGATCAATTTGACCATGGATATGGTCTATCCACCATCATCCTAGTCAATCTCCATTATCATCACATTTTGATGGAGACACAACCCAAGCACAGAATGGACACAACAGGAAAGGGGAAAATTTTATTAACTATGAAAATATGCTAGTACACTTAGTACAGAGAAACAGACTCCAAAACATGCCCTATGGGCTTACACTAGCATAAATCTGGAGATAAATTCTTCTCCCAATACCTTCTCTCAAACTCCACTCCGAACTACCTTTTACAATGCCAGAAATGTTCTTAAATAGACCCCGAAGGGTTAAGAATTAGGAATACATTCTAGAAAGTGCTAGTTGGCATCCACCGACCAAATAGAAAGCTCTAGAAGTAACATTGGAAGTTGGCACAAAATTAGAAGAATCCAAAAATGGTAACTGAACTTTTGAGAGGCATAACTTTTGAACCATAGCTCTGATTGATGAACCATTTAGATTTTCGAAAAGCTTTCAAAGCGCTCTATAGTTCTATTGACAAGCTTTGCTCATCTCCCATTTTTCAGACCTGTTCAAGGTCATTTAATGCCCCTAACTTGACTTTGAAGCATTCTTAGGAAGTCTCCAAAAATTGAAAAATTGCAATAACTTTCAAACCGTGGGGCCTTTTGTCCTAATTCTTTTTTTGGAATGCTCTAAATTACAATTACAATCATTCGACCAATTTACACCTTCTAATTCACCAAAATTATGGCTCAATTACATACTCCTATTTTTTTGGCATTTACACATATCCCAAGGTGCTCAAATACTCTATCCTAGAACACTGATAGTGGAACTATGAGAGTTGGAACCTTTATTTGACCCAAATGGGTATCCAAAAATGAAAACTCATGAAACAAAAACTAAGTACATTTTTTTGGGTGACATAGGATTGCCCTTATACCTCTGGATGCTCGTGCATCACATTTCATCAAAGGATACTATTGCACTTATTTAATCAAACTGGCCAATCATCTACTAATTTTCTCTATATGATTAAACAACCCATAATTTAATCCTATGTCATTTCACTAATTATTCTTCCTAACTAACTTCCTCAATTAATTAATTTTATTAATTAATTGGTTCATCATTCACAAACCATGGAAATTCTCAATTTCCTAAGTCATATTTTCCACCATTAATTCCATTTTCACTAATTTCTATTTGTGTGGATTAATGGAATTTTAATTCAAATATTCCACATAATATTGACATCACCGTGACACATGGGTTTGACACCTCATGGATTCTCTATTGACACTTGGCTAAGATATGTCATATTCCATATATTCTTATCCTCTTACACACATCCATATTTAGCTTCCATTCTAATAGATTCTTGGCTTTAAGTGGGTTCGAGGTGTCATATGACATGTCATAGATCCTCTTCTATCTTTAGCCAAGTTTGACTTCCAAGCATCATACAATCCTACACTTGGCATCTTGTGTCATATGCATCATGGATTCTTAAAGGAATCTCTTTCCAAGTTGCATATCCAATGTGACAATTCCAATGCTCTCACCCTTTGTGTTGATTATAAAATGAGCATTCTTCCTCTCATTTTAGGTCCTAATTCTTAAGTCTTTTCAAGTCATTAGTTTCTTAGATTTTCACTCTTGCTCTCACACTAAAATCACATCTTCTAGTATTCCCATAGCATCATCATTACCATAGGCTTTTGCTTCAACATTGTCTGCACTATATGCAATTTAGAGCTACATCATATGGCGAAGAAAGAAGGACATGAGAGCTACAACTAAAAGAGGGTGTTTGTAACCTTGTTTTACTTCATTTTTGTTTATTTGGATTTCATGGTAGACTATAGGGTCTTAATGTGTGTTTATTGAATTTGTTATTTTCTCATAGTATGTTAGACATTTTCCCATTTTTCTAGTCCTACAATTGGTGAACCCAACGTGAATCATGCTTAACTAACTTGGGTTTCTTATGTTTGTACTTCTAGGTGCAAGGAAGGAGCTCACTTGGAGGATTATAACACTTATTCTTCTCCTTTATCACAAATAGTCTAATTAGGGGGCATAGTAATATGGTTGTATGGTCTTGTTTCATGCATTCTGATAGCTTGTTGTCCTAGGGTGCACTCTACTCTATCAAGGTGCACTTGGGACCCCTAGGAGGCAGTTTTAGGAGTCTAGGAGCCACCATAACCCATATTTTTTGTTCCCAAGTCACAAGCTACACTTACAAACCACCAACTACACAATGCACTATGTGTGTAGTTTGCATATTCTAAACACACTTGGGAGGGTAGAGTTGAAAAATATGGTTTTTGGGTATTATTTAGGGCACAATTCCCCACAATTGCACCTAGGCTCCCAACTACACCCAGAAACTACCAATTTCACCCTTCTAAGTCCAAAGTGCACCATGGCTATAGTTAGCACTATCTAAGTGCACTTGGGGGCATTCTAAGCCATTCTGGCCTTTTGGGGCATTGTCTAATCTATCAAAGCACAATTGGTTCATAGAAAACACTTGTTTTAATTATAATCTACACTTAGGGTTTTTGTTTTCTTCTAGCACCTAGATTAGATGTTTTTGTGTTACTAATGGTCTATTCTTAGCGCATGGTGATTTTTGGATGAAGACTAATCATTAAAAAACCACTAATTCTTATTTGCAGGATGTTGTCAAAGACCTTGTGTGTTTGTCAAAACCATGTTTGTGGATTTCCTAGATTAGATAACACTTTGTTCGGTGCATAAAATGAACTTTTTCTTTTCTACTTTCCATGTCTATAATGTTTAAAACCCTAGGTGGTACATGGATGTATCCTCTCCCCTTACCATTCATGGATCTTAAGTGTAAGAGAAATTTGTGTGACTTCTATAGGAAGCCTACCTTGGACCAAATTACTCAATATTGGGTATGCCAGGGGACAACTTCAGAGTAGTAATGAGCCAGAAGCCAAGTCAACATTTCAGTTGCTATATAAAACTTGATTACAGTGAAAGCTGTGTCAACAATGTTGCTATGTGATAGCTCTCCTCCAATACCCTTGTGGTGCATCAAACCTTGGTTCTCAAGGCTGGAAGACCTTTTGAGGAAGTTTATCATTTAGTTTCCAAATGAAATACCCTTACTAAAAACCATGTTTTAATGGCCAAAATCCTTTCTATCCACTAGCTCAAGGGGACACCCATGCCTGTGAAGACATGCTACATTCTCATGATCCTTAGTAGAGACAACAATCCCTTGGGAAGTCATGCCCCTTGGGAAGTGGATCTTGGTAGCCTTGAGAAGTGAGTGCATTGTAAGGGGGAGCTTGTGGTGCCAAGATCCTAGGTTGTTCACCTAGATAAGCACAGCTAAAATTTAGTTCAAGTAGGAATTGACTGATACAGTCCTAAAGCCTAGGTTTTGGTGTGTTTGTTAACTTTAAACAACAAAAATTTGTGTCTTAATGTGTCTTGCATGTGTGTAAAACATTAATCAAGATAAAATCCAAAATTCAAATTTACACCTTGTCAAAATATCAAACACTATCAAAATGTTGCAACTCTTGTCAAAACTTTGTAAATTTTTGTCCAATACATTCAAAGATTAGAAAACATGGCAACTTGTGATCCTAAACATGCTTGGCATAATGTAGGTTTCATCCTTGCATACATTCCACTTACATTCACCCAAGTTTAAGAATCATACTTGCATCATATAGGCTTCATCTTACATTTTTTAGTCCGTACTTAGTATCCTTCATCCTTCATATTGCATTCATTAGGGTTTAGTTTGCATCTCTTAGTCTTTGTATTTCTACCTCAAAATCTGCATTTTGCATCTTCCGTCTTGCATCTTTGCATACTCAACCCTCATCTTAAACACTTTAACCATCATTATAGGTATCTTACACATCATTTTGAACCTTCATTTTTCTCTTTGCATTGTCCTCTACTATCTAGCTCACTATGACATCAATTTGGAAACCATAGCACCTAAAATTACCTTAGTTTCAGACCAACTTCCCAACTATGCTCTAAAACTACCAATTGTACCCAAACTAGCCCCAATTACACCATAGGCATAGTTGGTACTATCTGAGTGCACTTGTAGTTTAAGGACCTAGTTTGGGCTTCCAAACAACATTTTTTAGGCTTTAGAGGTGTCCATAAGGACCTCGATAAGCCCCACTATAGAAGCATGCCCTGATTTGCATTTTGCACCCCATAACCTTCTTTGTCTTGATTTAGGACATCATTTCCTATGTTTTAACCTTCATTTTGCATCGCCTAATCCATCAAAGCACCATCCCACTCAGAATCAACAAACATTCAACCCAATTTCCCAATTGTGTCGTGAAACTACCAACTACGTCCAAACTAGCTCCTACTACACCATAGGTGTAGTTGGTACTTTAGAGTGCACTTGGTACTATCAGACCACACTTGGACACCTGTATGACCATTTTGGGCCTCCAAACTACATTTTGGGATCCTAAAACTACATTTAGAAGCCTCTCTACATCCTCATTTTTCATTTAACCCAAAACAACATCTTCCACCCAAAATATCATTTTACATCTTAGGAGCTTTCCATATTACATATCTACTCAACATCCGCTAAACGTCATTTTGAACTCCAAAACCTTTGAATTTAGTCAAAAATCTGAACAAAGTATGAGTCCTAAAGTATCTCCTAGTGTTGATGGATGATGGATCTTGACTAGTCCTTTTGTCTTTTCTTATCATTTTCTTTGGTCAAATTATATCTACGTCTTGATAGATTTGACCTTGTCATCTTTACCAATTTGATCTTTTTGTCTTTTATCACTTTTTGGTCAAGATCCAAAGCCTATTTTCACAAGGTTAAACTCCTAGAAAAAATACTTTCTAAAGATTTCAACTAAGTTCAAAACCTTTCATATACCCTTATCATTAGCATAATCATATCCCTCGTGTCTCTAAACATCATGTTGACTTTACCCTAGTGGTATATCCCCTTCATCTTGCATTGTTTCAAAATCCTAGCATCATTTCCACTACCAAACTCTACCAACTCACATATCAACCAAATTATATCCTTGGTCACTTATCCTTAGTTGGCACATCAAAAAATTCATTATCAATCCTAGAACTTCATCACTTTCTTAGTTCCCCTTGCATACACCAACCTCTAGCATCATTCTCAAGCCCATAGTCTAACCATAGCCTTCATTTTGCATACCCTTTAGTCAAAATCCCAAAATGTCACTTTGCATTTGCATTTGCATAGTTTCCCTAGGACATTTTCACCTTTCATATCAAAACCCTAGTCCATTTGGCACTTTCCTAGGTTGCATAACATCCCTAAACACCTAAAAATCCAAAAAAAACTAGTATCTTGCATACCCATATCCTACTTATCAAGTTTTAACTTGTTTTACCAACTGCACCATTATTTTACCAACTGCACACTTCATGTGTGCAGTTAGTAGTTTTAGCGGACACTTGGTAGTTTTAGAGTGCACTTGGTAATCAAGGACTTCATTTTAGACTCTAGAACCCTAATTTTTACTTCCATAGCCTTCATAGCATCCCAAAACCCTACAAAACACCAAAATCACTCATATCATTCATTTTCTACATTTAAGGCACCCTGACACCTTTGTTTACCAACTGCATACCTTCTTCTTACCAAATGCTTACCTTCAAGGCCCCAGGTGCACCAAGGGTGAACTTGGTACTATCTGAGTGTAGTTGGTAGTTTAGGTGTGCACTTGGGAGGTAGGGAATCTATTTAGGTTTTCCTTTGTTGCATCTGCATCCTTAGGTATCATGCCAATACTCATTAGGACACGATCAGCATAGAGACCCAAAGAACTTTACCAACCTTTTTTTTGAGGTCCCAAAACAACCAAAACCTCATCGAAGACAAAATAAGAGCAAGAAAACCCAACAAACATTTGATGAAGGCTAAATAGAGGAATCACAACCTTTACTTGCAGACCCCTTAAACATGTATCCCCAAGATCACCATAATCAAGGGATGACACAAAAAACCCCAAGCAACACACCTACTATGTGGTTTTCTTCAAACACTCCCCCCACACATGGGATGGTACAATGGAGTCCTAACTTTGAACCTATATTCATGTCATTAACACTTGGAGGTGGAAGTGTACCAACCACACCCAAGGATGAACAAATGCATTCCTTTGAATTCAGCAAACCCAACACAAGTACCTTCAACCTTAACACATAAAACACACAACAAGGTATGTTACACCTAAGTGATGACTTTGACACTGATTATGGCATCACTGATGAAGAAATGGCTAGGTCATGTCAAGAAAAGAATTTTTGCAATAACTTCAAAATTTTGGCATCCCAAGAAATTGTCAAGTTTAATCCACACTTGGAGGGACCTAAGCCCAAACATCAAACCAACACAACAATTGAAAACATACAACCCATGATCAATTTGCACTTAGATAAGGGCAAACAACCTTTGGAATTTCCAAACATAATAATGGCACCTATAAGGTCCCATCAAGAATCAACCATCAAAATCCTCCAAAGTATGTTTAAACACATCAACATTAATCCCTTGTTCAATGAACTACAACCAATGAAGGGAAATAAGACTCTTCCCATGTATCCCAAGAGGATGTTAAGACTTGACCTCAATCACATGATGCAACAACAAGATGTGCCTAAAGGGACTTGTACTCTAGGTATGCCAAACATACCTCCTTTGGAGAAAAATCAACAAAGTTCACCTTTACTCCTAACCCTACCAAATATTGTGACGTCAAATCTTATGGAGCCTCCCACGAGTACAATATGTGAAACATCAATTGCAACCATCCCTATTGATACACAAAGGAAAAGTCTTATTGATATTACACCTAGTACCAAAATGAATACACCTCATTTTCAAGTTAATATGATGTCCCAAAGAGAAACCTCTAACACACAAAGGTTCCAAAACAACAATACCAACATGGTGATCAATTCTCAAGGACATGACCAACTACCATGACAACATCAACCTAAAATAGTCCAAGGACTTAGTGTTTCCAACACACGTTCAACATATCAAAAATAACATCAACCACAACAACAACAACCTCAAGTGGTGCAAGCATCCAACATCCCTAACACACAATCCAACATAAACCAACTTGACTTACATGCAACGTATCAACAACAATTCCAACAAAAACAAGCCATGTTTTCTAAACAACAAGAGCAACTCAAACAATAGTTGTAATATAAAAGATGCCTTGAGCAACAAATTGCATACCAACAACATTTTTTACAACCATAGCACATGCTACAAAAATCTCAATAGATACATCTACAACAATAGTCATGTACATGGTCTCACATACAACCAATAGAGATGTCCCAACAAAAATTGCAACAAGTGGCACAACAAAAACACATGGTACGTCAATTGCAGATGATACCACAACAAGTGCCACATCAAATAACACAAAAAGTACCCCAACATGCATTACAATAGGGGCCCTTTTGTCTTCAAGGTGCCAAAATACCTCCACCACCTAGTGACACATCACTAGACTCATCAGACATAGAGATATTAGAACTGATTAGACATAGTTCTCACCACAGTAAATGGTCTACTCATAGAAATAAAAGACTTGAAGGGAAGGCTATCATGCAAAACCCTAATGAAGAGCTATTACAATAATTCAAAAAAGTTGAGGCATTGGGAGTCCAAAAGAAATAGGCTCTATATACAGAAAGGGACCTATGTCCTAATCCATTTGACAAAAGTTTGTATATGTCTCCACTCCCAAAAAACTTTGAGACTCCAAGGTTTAAAAAATATAGAGGAAAATGCAACCCCATTGATCACATCCAAGAATTCTATGCCTCTTGTATCAAACTTAGTGATGATCCCACCTATCTCATGAGATTTTTCTCTCATTCTCTAGGTGGGCTTGCACTTGAATGGTACTCCAAACTTCTTGGTACTATCAAATCTTGGTTAGAGCTAGCAGACAAGTTCATGTACCACTTTGCCTTTAACATTACAAAAGAGGTGAGACTTTCTGATTTGTGTTCAACCAAAAAAAAGATGGGAGAACCATTTATCATATTCCTACTTTACTAAAGAAGCTTAGTTAGTCAATGCTCACTAGACATTCCTAAAGAACAACAAGTTAACATGTGCATTGAAAACCTAGTCCCTGACTTAATGTGACTTGAAAACCTAGTCCCTACAAATTCACAAATTCCCAATCAAACATCACCTCCACAATAGAAAACTGAGACCTCCATGTAGGATGGACCTTGAAGACATCCTAGAACCAAAGATAGAAAATTCACACCATTGGGGATACCTCTTGAAACTGCACTTCAATAATTTCTCAGTAACGACTTCCTATAGTTATCCCCAATCAAAGATGAGTCACTAACTAAAGCTTCTTGATGGGATGAATTTTTATTTTGTGATTACCATTACACCAAAGGACATAAAACCTCATCATGTTTCCAATCAAAGCATGAAATACAAGACCTTATTAATGATGGTGTAATCATAGGTGACCCATCACTACTAGCATCCAACTCTAATCACACTATCTTCAAAGATCCTTTGGGTAATCATGACAATGAGAAACCCTCCAGTTCAAACTCAAACTCACAAGGTAATGTGACCTACATGTGCACTAGATATGACTACACCATTAAATATTTCAATGAGTTAGGTTCTCACATATCCACATTCACCTTGAAATCTGAAGACCCTCATTGCATTTTTACTACACACCATACCAAAATCACCCTACCTGGAGCTTTGTCTAGACCTACTATTTCTACTAGACTTGCACCCCCTAGTAGACCTACCACTCCTACTTCATCTAACTATAGCCTTGTTGAATAGCTCGGAAAGACCCCTATGCAAATATCCATCTTGGACCTACTATGTGTGTCTCTCCAATATCAAAAGATCTTGGATGAAGCCCTTAAAGAGTTAGTAGTCCCAGATAACATTGATGTTTCCCAGCTCAAGGCCATGGTGGGGAACCTATTTGGATCAAAACATGTCACCTTTTCCCCTCAAGATATTCCTAAAGATAGACCCAACCACAATGATCCTCTTCACCTTGAAGTATTTATCCATAATGTTAAGGTCATACATTTCTTGATAGATGGAGGATTAGGGCTGAGTATTTGTACACTTAAAGTTGTCAAGGGTTTGGGTTATTCTAAAGATGATGTGGATCCCTCTCAAAGAATCAAAATAAAAGCCTATGATGATGGTGAATGCTTCTCTATGGGGGTCATCATCTTAGCTATCAGAGTTGTTCTAGCTACTAAGAACACTTTATTCTAGGACCTAGATATAGAAATGAACTGCAACATGATACTAGGATGCCCTTGGATCCATGCTATGAAAGCAGTGCCCTCTACATATCATCAATGTTTAAATTTTTCCTACAAAAATGTGGAGGTTAATATCCCCAGTGATCCAGATCCCTTCAAATTTTGTGCTAATTTGAGAGATGCCAAGGCACACCAAGTTCCAACAAACAATAAAGCACAACCCAAAAATTCCTCTAAGTATATGGATGCTGATATACTCCTTAGTAAGGCTAATGAAAAGCTAAAGATTTAAGACAATGAGTGTGGAGAATACTTTATGTATCAAGTATCCCACATTAGGGAGTCATCACTTTCTCCCTAATCTTATGATAAATCACAACTATTGCGAGACCAACATTCCAAGATTAGTATGAAAAGTGCCACTTCTATCAATGAGAATATATCTATATGTATTGAGAAAGAAAAAATAGAGAAAAAATCAACTTTGATATCTCCTAGCAAGTATGGACTTTGGTTTACTATCATTCAGAAACAAGGCTATAATGGCTATAGTGGACTTCGATGTTAGAAATAGGGAGTAATTGAACCTATCACTATAAAAGGATGACCTCCTAGTTTGGGGCTTGGATTCAAACCATTATGAAAAGGTCCTCCTAGTACTACAATACCTACATGTAAGACTATTGATTTTTTGAATTATGAAAAGGCATCTAAGGATACCCCACCTAAAACCAATAGTCCTCCAGCTTTTGAGCATGACCACAATGATACAACTAAATCTAATGCCCATATCCATACCTTCAACCAAAGCCCATTCAATACAGATGGTGAAATCCTCTCAAGTTATCCTAAATTGTTTGATTGGGACCAACGTAGACCATCAATTTTTGATGAATTCAAAAATGATGACACTCTCACAAAAAACTTTGAAATCTATGAAGGCATTAAAATTGGTGATCATAAAGAAGAAATTTCTCCTGAAGAGAACACATTGGCATATTTTGTTGAGTCAAATCCATCTTCCAAATGAAAAGTTGAACACAAAGAAAAAAAATGACAAGAATAGTGTTAACCTCATAATGGTTTTTGACACTTGAGTGCCAACACACTCAAACATATTTAACATTGAATGCCAAGTACATCATGCATGCCAAGTGATCTTCATGTGCCGATTAGTTTTTAGATGCCGAGTGAAGATCAGATGCCAAGTGTTATCAAGTTCCAAGTGTTAACAAGTGTCGAGTAACATAAGGAGCCGAGCTACTTAAGGTGCTGAGCTATCCAAGAAATAGCATGTGCCGAGTATTCGCAATGCTTCAGGAGCTGAGTAACTTAGTATATCAGCATAAGAGTTTGTAATTGAACAAACTATGATGCAAACAAATTTTACAGCTGACATAAGGTAAATCTCGAAGGATTTAATAATGAGATCGAATCTTTTAATTTTCCTATGCAATATGCATTCAGCCAATAAGAAAAATGCTAAAGGCATGCAACCAATCAGAAAAAGATAAGTATTGATAGGAAAATGAAGATTGGATGTGGATCGTACATCCATACCTCACCCTAAATTTTCAAATTTCTTTATAAGGAAGATAAAACTTCATTGTAAAATTAAGAGGTAATAAAATAAAAGGTGTGAGAAGACATGCAAGGGTTCACAAGGAGTTATATTTTCAAAAGTGAGGATTATCAGATCACAAAAGGATCCAGATCAGAGAAAGCATAACAAGTGCCTACAATCAGCAATCAAGGATTGTAATCAGTCAGGTTTATTGTACCTAATACTCTCTAGCAATTGTATTAGAATGAAAATCCTATGGTGATAGGTTAGCTTAATAGCTATTTTGATAAAAACCTTTAACTAGGTGATTAAATCCTTTAACAGGGTGACACTTCATGTTAAGTGTTTGAAATCCTCTAACCAGGTCACTATTGACACAGTGTAAAGCCTTTAATAGGGCAGGCCTTTAACAGGGAAAACCATCAGAAGTGGTTGAACAATATTGTTGAAGTAATTTTTGTGGGTATCATCCCCACCCCAGTTTTACCTTCTTATTCCTGGAGGGTTTCTGGGTTACCAAATTCCTGTGTTATGAGTTATTGATGCATGTTTTTTGTTTCATGTATTTACATGCATTCATTTTACTTTCAGTTAAAATTTTTATTGGCTAAAGTATGATACTTATGATTCACCCCCCCTCTCATAAGTACTCTTTCCATATTTGAATATTCCAACAATTAGTA
This sequence comes from Cupressus sempervirens, assembly GCA_028749045.1. Lineage (NCBI taxonomy): Eukaryota > Viridiplantae > Streptophyta > Pinopsida > Cupressales > Cupressaceae > Cupressus > Cupressus sempervirens. The sequence continues at coordinate 274,636,409 of CM053791.1, read as the reverse complement.
TCAGAGCTTAATCCAGGTTCTCTTAAGGAAAGCCTAACAACTTGGAGGAAAAGATCTAAAGATGGAAGCTTTCAAACTTGGAAAGATCATTGAAAATCAGGTGATAGATGTGCAACTTGCTTTGCATAGCTTGGAGGAATTCTGAAACAAGTTGAGAAACTCATTAAAAAAGAGGAAGGATCTAGCCATAGCTGAAAATGATATACACTACAAGGAGATTGATACCACCAACATATTTTCCAGTGGAAACACTAAAGAGTTTGATGCAACAATAGCAGAACTGATGGAGAAAAATAAAATTCAAGCAAATGAGATAAGATCTCTCAAGATGGAACATGAATTATAGGCCATAATGATATGTGAAATTATTGAACACAAGAAAAGAGCAGTTGAAGACAAAGTGATGTTGGAAAATGACAAAAGAAATCTTGCAAATAGACTTGAAGAAAAATGTAATGAACTGACAAGGATCTCAAACATGCAGATGGATACACTTGCCCAAATGATGAACCTTCATCATGAACTCAATGTAAAAGATATTGAGATCTCTACCTTGAAGATGAAGAATGAACAAATGTAGAATGAATTAAATAGAGAAAAGGAGGTAGTAGAGAATCTCAACAAATCAAGTGAAGCAATCAAATATTTTGAACAGTTGCTGAAATCACCAAAATCTTCTCCTGATACATCAGGACTAGGATACAATAGCACTGAGGTTGGGGAATCATCAAAGAATGTTGAACAAAAAAGTGACAAAGGTAAGAATTCAAAACCCACCTGTCATTTCTTTAATAAGAAGGGACATACAACTAATGTGTGTAGGAGTAGAAGATTTAATCAATCAAACATACCCAAAAGTTTCTGTCACAAGTGCAACATGCAAGGACATATGACACAAAATTGCAGATCTAATGTCACAAGGACTCAAAGATTTGATGGACATTGTTATAATTGCAAAAAATATGGACATAGGGCATTTGAATGCATATCAAAACCTATGTGGACATCAAATCAACCAGCAAAAATAGAAGGGAATGGAAGTCATTATCATTGGGATTACAACACCAGGTACAATTGTCATTATTGTCAAGAATATGGACATATACCATAGAACTGCATAAGAACACATTTCAAAGGAAATTACAAAAGATGGTTGAATCAAACTACATGTTTTAGTTGTTTGAAGACCGGTCATATCAGCGGAAACTGTCCTACAAGATCAAAGGAAAACAAAAGATTGACATTGAAAGGATAAGAGGGCAAATGAACAAGACTTGGATAAAGAAAGATGAGTGCAACACATCAAGTGGAGGGATCACTTCACCCAATGGGTCAAGTGATCACACTTCATCAAACTAAGCATAAGAAGTACACAAGATTGATATACAAAGCTATATCATACATCAGTCCCAAGACAAAGAAGCTAAGCAAAGTATAAATCTACATAAAACAAGATGTCAAGACAAAAGTAAATGTTGATGCCGAGCTGCCTTTGGATGCCGAGTTAAAATAGATACTGAGCTCCCAATAGTGACCGAGCTAAAAACTGATGCCGAGTTGGAAAACTCCAATGGAAGATGAGTAAAGTGAAGAATAGTGGAAGCTGAGTTGGTAGTTGAGCATTTAATGCAATGAAATTAGGGTATATTATCATGATTTTAATAAGTTTTTTGCATCACGATCAAGAAGCAAAGGAGAAGAAAGAGAGTTGAGTGACTTCATAGCAAGAATCCAATATTTCAAGCAGATTGCAACCTCATTCAACATGTTTTTCATCGATCTAAATGTATTTTTGTCTATGCTGAGCTACGTAGTTTTCATACCCATTTGTTGTATAAACCCTAGTTTACAAAATGGCATCAAGTTCAAAGAAAGTCAAAGAAAAAGAGTCATTTGAAGTCCAATTAGTTTCAAATGAAGTTAAGCAACTAGATTTCCACCCTATTCCTAAACTTTCCTATAAAAATGACCTAGTCGGAGCTCTTTCCCACATTCCCCCAAAAGTTGTAATGGTTCAAGATGTGAGGAAATGTTACAATTACAAGATAGGAGCCCTAGGAGACATGGAAATTAGACAAGCTTATGATAAACTATGTATAGATGGAGTACTGAAAGAAAAAATTAAAATCATTGAAAGAAAGGGTTTGACCCGAGTTTTAAATTTTCCTACCGTATTCAAAACTAAATGGGTTAGACTTGTATTAAGCAAAATCCATGGAGGAAACTTAAAGTTATAAGATATGCCCATCAAAGTGACAAAGTGAATTATACATAGAGTAACAGGGTACCCAATCCTAGACCGGTACAAGACACTAAGAAGTGAATCAAAGGAGGTCATTAAAAGGAATACTGGTGTATAGTGGAACAAAAGAGGAATGACAATTCACACTATAAAGGATCCTCTAGTTGAGTTTTCTATTAGAGTCATTGCTCACAAAGTTTATCAATCCAGTAGACTCAAAAGTGTGCAATGCATTGCAGTAGATGTAGGTTACAAATTGGTGAAGAAGGATCATACTTATGATCTTGCAGAACTGCAATTGCAACAGATAAATGAAAATCTAGCTGCCATAAGAAGAACAAAGGGCACACAATGCAAATTTGGAGCAATCTTAGTTTTCATATTCTTTTATGTAAAGAATGAATTTAATTATTTTGGTAAAATAGCATGGAGGAATGACAGAACCATCATTACACAAATTAATGAATATATTGAGCAAATGAGAGAAAATTTTGATACTTTGATGACAAGCTATCTTGAGGATTTCAAGAAATCCATGAAGCAAATGTCAAGGATACCAACATCCTTAGTAGAAAAGCATACTAATGATATATGTTTCTTAGTTGACATAGATTTTACTTACATTCAAGCAGTAATACCAAGAGTAAGATGGCTAAGGCCATTTGGTTACGAAATCAATATTGATGAAGCATCAATAGCAATAACTGCATTATTGGTAGAGGAAGCAGATAAAAATGCACCACATTTTGGCACTTATGATGTGGTAAGATCAAAAATAAATATGGAATTAAAAATTGCTTCCACATTAAAGAAGAAAGATAAATTGATCAAGAAGATCAAGAAGAAGTTTGGCAAGGAAATTGAGGCTGAGGTAGAAGAAGAAGAAGATGACATTGAGGATAAAGATGAGCAGGAACAAGGGCCAATGGAGCTAACTCAAGGTCTTGGAGAAGACAAGGAGGAAGGTGTAGAGGAAGAAGAAGCCAAGGAAGCACCAACTAAAGCCAAGCCAAAGAAGAGAAAGGCAATAGAACAACCTTCAGCCAAGCCCAGAATGAAGAAAGTTGTCGCTCCATCACCTCAAAAGCCAACAACATGAGCATCAACAAGAGCCTCTACTCAAAATACTAAAGAAGAAGTTACCAAAAAGAAACAAGTCAAGGAATCATAGGAAGAGCTGAGGAAAAGAAGAAGGTATGTGGCTCAACTTGACACTGATGGAGAAGAGCAAACAGCAGTAGAGAAAACAAAAAAGGTAAGTAATTCATCAGTTGATACCTTATGCAAAAAGATTGCAAATGGTGACTTGAATAACTTAAATAAAGTTGATTTTAATAAATTTACAAAAGAGGAACAAGATAAGATAGAAGAAACAGTGTATGGAATGATGGCACAGTTCAAGTACACTCCACTTGAACTAGATGGCCAATTGCCAAAGGAGCTGTCAAAAATCGTAGAAGATATATGGCATTTTTGTCTAAAAATGGAGAAGGAGATAAGAGAATCAACCCTAGCTAGTGTATTGCCAGATTTGACTAGAGAACAAGTTAGCAAAGTAGTCAAAATGCATAATAACAGGTTCACACCCAAATACAGGGCATTCTTTATACTTCAAAATAGAATGGAAGAGATTGTTCAAAGAACAATGAAATCGTGGAAGAATTTGTATAAAAGGATTGAAGATTTTCTTGAGGAAGAATACAAGGAAGAAGCAACCATACCAATAGAAGAGAGGAAAATGAGGAAAGAAAAAGAAGAAAAGAAAAGAGAAGAAGAGAAGAGAGAAGAAGAAAAGAAAGATGGAAAGGAGGAAAAGACACAAAAATAGGATACAATGGCAACAACTGAACAAGAGGAGCAACCGGATTAGAGTGTGCAAGACACACAATTGCCACCCCCTAGCCCTCCAAAAGCATCCATCTCACCTATAGATACAATAAAAATTATTGATGTTCTTGATACTTCTGGTCAGAATATCAATCCACTAACTACAGAAGATCTAAAAAGAATTCTTGACCAATCAACTCAACAAGCAATATTATGTGCAGATCCAGTATTGGTCAGTATAGATGAGTTACAAAAACTAGTAGAAAATACAATTAAAGATAAGGTGAATACACAAGAACCACCTTCTATCACAACTACTAGTAGTCAATTTGAAATACCAACAAGTATAATTGATGCTGCAAGACAAAATCAAAGTGCAGCTGTAGAACGAGGAAAAGAACAAACAGGACAGACTATTACATCTGATCCTATAGCACAAACACAAGGTGCACTTCCACAAATAACAATAATTGACCATAGTAGATAGGAGGAGGAGGAAATGGTAAAAACCCCTAAAGAACAGGAGGCAACACAAACACTAATAAATTCTCCTACCTCTGGGACTCCTTCACACAAGCCATTACAAATTTTAGTACCATCATCTAGTACTACCAGAATTGCAAGGGTACTTCATTATGGAGATCCTAAATTAGATGAAGAGATAGTCATACCAAGTTATGACTCAAAATCGATAACCATTGATCAAATCAATGAAGTGCAGGATGCACTAAATAGAAGGAAAAGACAGGAAATACTCAGGAAAGAGTATAAACATAAGCATACACTTTATGAGATCAAGGACATCTTTATGGATGCCTTCAGTTTGCAATCACCGAATGAGTCAAAGCATATCACAGAGCAACTAACAGATATTGTTGACCAGGTGACAAATGAAGACCTAGAAACCAATGCAAAACATATGGAATGGTCAGAAAAGAAATTTCAAGGGAAAGTGAATGAGGAAATATCAAGTCAAATAGCACTTTCACAAGTAGAATTGGAAAAGCTCATTGATAAGGTGAAGAAGGTACTTGAGAATATATTCTCACTATACAAAGAGTTGTGTGATTTTTCATACTTCACAAAAGAAACAAGCAAAAAGATACTGAGCTTGGAAAGAAACTTAAACATTTCAAGCATGCAACTACCAAGTGATCCAGCTCAAAGTGTGAAGCATTTTGCTCAATCGCTTCACACAAACAAAGAAATAGTTGTATTAATAGCAGATGAGGCTAATATCAAGGCCAAAGTAATACAACTCTAGTCCTCCATTAACCCACATTTAGAAATACTCCATAAAAAGCAAGTATATGCTAAAAATGTACTCAAGAAAGATCCAAATCTTTCTACATTAGATGGACTTATTCATCTTCCTATTGAGACTACCATCCAGGATAAGTCACTAGAAATTGCTTTGAATAATTGGGATGCAGCTCTCAGAATGATTATGGAGGTAAATAGCACATTCTTGGCCAAATATGGTCTTAACCCTTAAACATTCTTTGACATAAGTGTCAAAAAGGGGGAGATTAAAAAGGAGTTATATAGAAAAAAGGAGGAGATACAGATTAATAAGGGGGAGATACAGCACAGATACTAAGGAGGAGCATTGATATACAGATAAGACACAATCAACTCAAGGGGAGTTACAAAATTTTTGAGGTATATATTGTAAGATTGTAAGTCACAAATTTTGATCAAAGTTTTCAATATGTACATACCAATCAGATTAGTAAATGTACTTATAAGGTTAGTTAAGTGTTTTTGTCACTCATGTCAAAGGGGGAGATTGTTAATCTCATAATGGTTTTTGACACTTGAGTGCCAACACACTTAAACATATTTCAGATTGAATGCCGAGTACATCATGCATGCCGAGTGATCTTCATGTGCCGAGTAGTTTTCAGATGCCGAGTGAAGATCAGATGCTGAGTGATCTTCATGTGCCAAGTAGTTTTTAGATGCCGAGTGTTATAAAGTGCCGAGTGTTAACAAGTGCCGAGTAACATAAGGAGCCAAGCTACTTAAGGTGCCGAGCTATCCAGGAAATAGCATGTGCCAATTATTTGTAATGCTTCAGGAGCCCAGTAACTCAGTATATCAGCATAAGAGTTTGTAATTGCACAAACTATGATGCAAATAATTTTTACAGCTAACATAAGGTAAATCTTGAAGGATTTAATAATGAGATCGAATCTTTTAATTTTCCTATGTAATATGCATGCAGCCAATAAGAAAAATGCTAAAGGCATGCAACCAATCAGCAAAAGATAAGTATTGAGCAGAAAATGAAGATTGGATGTGGATCGTAGATCCATACCTAACCCTAAATTTTCAAATGTCTTTATAAGGAAGACAAAACTTGCAAGGGTTCGCAAGGAGTTATATTTTCAAAAGTGAGGATTATCAGATCACAAAAGAATCCAAATCAGAGAAAGCATACCAAGTGCTTCCAATCAGCAATCAAGGATTGTAATCAGTCAGGTTTATTGTACCTAATACTCTCTAGCAATTGTATTAGAATGAAAATCCTATGGTGATAGGTTAGCTTAACAGCTATTTTGATAAAAACCTTTAAATAGGTGATTAAATCCTTTAACAAGGTGAGACTTCATGTTCCTCTAACTAGGTCACTATTGACATAGTGTAAAGCCTTTAATAGGGCAAACCATCAGAAGTGGTTGAACAATATTGCTGCAGTAATTTTTGTGGGTATCATCCCCACCCAAATTTTACCTTCTTATTCCTGGAGGGTTTCTAGGTTACCAAATTCCTGTGTTATGAGTTATTGATGCATGTGTTTTGTTTCATGTATTTACATGCATGCAATTTATTTTCAATTAAAAGTTTTATTGGCTAAAGTATGATACTTATGATTCACCCCCCCTCTCATAAGTACTCTTTCCATATTTGAATATTCCAACAAATAGGTCTCTTGGTGAAAATAGAAGGCATCATTAGACCATGAAAAAGAAGAAGCTAAGTAGCTCCCAAGGATACAAAATCAAAAAGACAATGCCATGGATATCAGTGTTCCAATGTTCAACATGCCAAAAAGTATTTTTGATCTCTCTCGGTCAGCCTTTATGTGGGAAATTGTTGGTCTCAATCCTCCCAATCCTTCCTTATATCTAGCTATTTATCTCCTAATCTAGCTATGTAACTTTCCCAACACCCAATATCAAATCTTTATCCAACAACCCTTTGCATATGTCATCATTAGTGAAATCTCACACAACATATTCATTGACCCATTTATCCTTAGATTCCTTGATTCATAAGAGGTAGACACTATCTTACATATGGTACATGATGGTATATCTTGAGGCCTTTCCAGTGGTTTGATTTTAGCTACAAACTCAGAATGAAACTTGTGTAGTTATGGTCAATTGTGGGTTTAGATATTATTAGCTAGTAGCACAAATAACAAATTTCTTCTTAGTAGTTGTCAGCAACATTCATGATTTCATCTAAAAGTCTTGAAGAAATATCAAAAAAAAAAAAAAAAAACTCAAGAAAAAAGAAAAAGAAAAAGAAATGAAAAATGTCATGAAAAAATGGATGCCTTGATGAAAACTTGGCAAACAAGCATCTTGACATGAAAATTTGAGTCAAGAGAAAAATTCCATCCAAACTAAAAACCTGGTAAACATGTGCTTTGGGCAAGTACCATGGTGAAAATCTGGCAAATAGGTACCATGTGTAATTAGTTGTTGCTCCTCCTTCTATCAATATTCCATTTGGTTTTTTGCAATTTTTTCATTTCCTAATCATATCCTTCATATTGCAAGACATCCCTAGTCTCTTGTCATGGCTCACAAACTAGTTAATATCCATTGTTATCGTACCTACAACAACACTAGTCTATACATACTTTGTCATTAGCCTTTGTACATGGTTTGCATCTTATCTGGGGGGATATTACCTACATAGTACATGAGTTTGAACTTGAACTAGGTGCATATCCCTAGGCACTTTTTATCCATTGGACTTATCAAATAATAGATTGGAGCTAACATTTGTATATGCTTTTACGATCCTGAAAAATCTTAAAAATTCAAATATGATCCTAGAAAAATCCTAAAAATTTAAATATGATCTTGAAAAATTTGTAAAAATTCAAATATGATCTTGAAAATTTTTTAAAAACCATAAAAGGTCCTGAACAAATTCACTATAAATCATAAAATGTCCTAGAAAAATCCATAAAAATCATAAAATGTCTTGAGGTAAACACTAAATATCATAAAATGTCCTAAAGAAATTAGTAACACAAAAACATCCAATATCCCCAAAAACCCTAAAAATCACAAAACCCATCAAAAATTTATAATAAAACTTGTACATAATCACTCCTTTTGCATAAATGCTTGCACTTTCACAGACTAAAATGCAGAGCACTACACTGCAATGATAGTCACACCTATTTGAGCAATGTGAATTGACAATCAATCCAACATGTCACTATGAACCTATTAACTGAATCAATAATTAGACCTATCACATGGTCAACCTATCAAACACTATCTAAAGACTTACAATAGTAAAAAGCAAGTAATAATGGACAAGAATAGCTATTGGCTCACATTGTTTAGTAAGTTATTTCTTTTTTCTTTGATCATGTTCCTATGCCACTCAATGATATAAACTGATCTATGAGAGAGGCCAGGATGGTTCATGGTCATCTTTTATTTTTTGTTTGTTAAAATGTACCTTTGAGAGTCTGGGACATGTATATATGCCTTAGGAAGGACAAGGTCATTTTCTGTCAACATCATGCTTGTTTATTCAAAAGGTTTGCATTTTGTGATTTGGCCCTTTATGCCATGATATGTTGCATTCATTTTCCGTACCAAAATAAAGCTCCATTTGACATGTAGTGCACTTTACAAAAGAAAAAGTCTTCCCATCATACTAACTATTCCTCGCGTTGTCTCCTGTATCTTCTCTATCTTCTTCATCTGCTACCTTGGTCACATATCTATGAGCATATCTACATCGGCTTGTACTATCCCTAGCCTTGCAGCCTTTGTCCAACCTTGAGGATGATCCCTCTACTATCAATGGTGGCCTCATCAGTCCCATCAACCCCCATTCTACACATTAGAACTCATAATTTTCACATTTTAGCTCTAATTTTTGATTGGTTAGTTGTTATGACTTTGTCATCTCATTGTTGACCAATTGACCTATCATATGCATATCTCAATCAATTTCTCAAGAGGGAACCCATATATCATTTCTATTGGGACATGTTGTGATGGCTGTCTCATCAGTGTTATTTGACACAATGTTCTAATTCACATTATATCATAGAGGGGCAAATTGTAGATGCTAAAAAATGGTCCATGTCTATAGTTTCATCAAAATGAAGCTCCATTTGACATATAGCACCCTTTTCTAAAGTAAAAGTCTTCACCTCATTATAACTAGTCCTCATCTCATCTCTTTAGTCTTCTTTCATTCATATCTTCATTCACCACCATGGTCATGTGTTCTGATACACCAAATCATCTTCATCTTGAATTCTTGTATTCATACATCATCCCACAATATCTATTAACCCTCTAGGGCTTTCCACCTAGTCTAGCCTCAGTCTAGCCATTGTTTGACCAATTCTGATCACATATGACCATCTTTAACTAATTTCACTCATGTTATGACATCTTTCCATCAATGTGGGCATGCACACAAATTTTTAGGTCATTCTAAGTCTAGTCAGGCTAATTTTGGCTTCCAAAGCCTTATGGGGCATAGTCTATAATTTCATAGTGCACTTGGGCTTCCCAAGTGCACCATGGGCACACTTGGTACTACCATATTGTACTTTGGCTTACCAAGTGTATATTGGGCACACTAGGGTGTTTTTTGAGTGCACTTGGGATAGTAAGATGCCTAGAACTACTCCCAAAGCCCCTATGTTGCACTTCAAAGGCCATAACTTTTGCATTTCAACTTTGATTTTTGAACCCTCAATTGCATTGGATTTGTATCTTCATTATCAACAAATTGAGCTATCATTTTCATTATTTGGTCACTATCTTGAGTGGTAACCCCTAAAAATACTCCTGGACCCCTGAATCGACATCACTTTTCATAATATTTCATCCCATTTTCTCATTCCACTAACCCTGATCTTTTGGCCAACTTAATCATATCTCAACGGTGTTTATCATCATTTGTATCCTCTTTTACATCAATTTCATAACATTTCAAAACCATATCAAATCAACTCAAAATCATTTCAATCATTTCAAAATCGCCTGAAATTAGTCCTAATCAACCCAAAATGTGCCAAACATCCCAAATCAATAATTATTTATCCAATCCTAGGCATTGTTGTGGCTTTTAGCACCTTGAAAACCTATCAAGCTATCAAATCTTATCAATCTAACCTTAGTATTGTCATGGCTCTTAGTGCTACGTCAAACTATCATTCACATCATCTAATCTTTGACATTGTTGAGTCTCTTAGTGTCAGATCATTACATTTTCAATTATTTAATAACATTGGCACTAGTCGTCAATGTTATTATGATCAACCCTATCAACCAATATCGATCCTGTAGCATTTTACAATGTCAGTTAAATGTTATGTATCTTTAATTCATGTCATTTGTCCTTGGCATGTTATCAATTTCACTAAATTGATCAATTTAACTATGGCTTTTGTCTATCCACCATCATCCTAGTCAATCTCCATTATCATCACATTTCATCAAAGGATACTGTCACACTTATTTAATCAAACTGGCCAATCATCTACTAATTTTCTCTATATGATTAAACAACTCATTATTTAATCCTATGTAAATTCACTAATTATTCTTCCTAACTAACTTCCTCAATTAATTAATTGGTTCATCATTCACAAACCATGGAAATTCTCAATTTCCTAAGTCATATTTTCCACCATTAATTCCATTTTCACTAATTTCTATTTGTGTGGAATAATGGATTTTTAATTCAAATATTCCACATAATATTGACATCATCATGACACATGGGTGTGACACATTATGGATTCTCCATTGGCACTTGGCTAAGATATGTCATATTCCATATATTCTTATTCTATTATGCACGTCCATATTTGGCATCCATTCTCATACATTCTTCGCATTAAGGAGGTTTGAGGTTTCATATGATGTCTCATAGGTCCTCTTCTATCTTTAGCCAAGTTTAACTTCCAAGCATCATACAATCCTACACTTGGCATCTTGTGTCATATGCATCATAGATTCTCAAAGGAATCTCTTGCCAAGTTGCATGTCCAAGGTGACAATTCCAATGTTCTCATCCTCTATGTTGATTTTAAATGAGCATTCTTCCTCTCATTTTGGGTCCTAATTCTTAAATCTTTTCAATTCCTTAGTTTCTTAGATTTTCACTCTTGCTCTCACACTAAAATCACATTTTTTAGTATTCTCATAGCATCATCATTACCATAGGATTTTGCTTCAAAATTGTGTGCACTATATGCAATTTGGAGCTACATCATATGGAGAAGAAAGAAGGACATGGAAGCTACAAATGAAAGAGGGGGTTTCTAACCTTGTGTTGCTTCCTTTTTGTTTATTTGGCTTTCATGGTAGACTAGAGGGTGTCAATGTACATTTATTGGGTTTGTGATTTGCTCATAGTATGTTAGAAATTTTCCCATTTTCCAACATACTATGAGCAAATCATAAACTCACTAAACATATATTGACACCCTCTAGTCCACCATGAAAGCCAAATAAACAAAAAGGAAGCAGCACAAGGTTAGAAACCCCCTCTTTCATTTGTAGCTCCCATGTCCTTCTTTCTTCTCCATATGATGTAGCTCCAAATTGCCTATAGTGCACACAATGTTGAAGCAAAAGTATATGATAGGGATAATGCTATGAGAATACTAGAATATGTGATTTTAGTAAATTTTTCAAGATTGTATTTGAATTTTTATGATTTTTTGAGGATCACAAAAGCATATACAAGTGTTACCTCCAATAAATTATGCGATAGATCCAATGGATAAAAAATTCTTAGGGATATGCCCCTAGTTCAAGTTCAAACTCATGCACTATGTAGGTAATATGCCCCCAGACAAGATGCAAACTATGTACAAAGGCTAATGATAGAGTATGTATAGACTGGTGATGTTGTAGGTAAGATAACAATGGATATTAACCATTTCATAGGCCATGACAAGAGACCAGGGATGTCTTGCAATATGAAGGATATGATCAAGAAATTATGAAAGGGGAGAAAACCAAATGGAATCCTGATAGATGGATGAGCAACAATTGATTGCACATGGTGCCTGTTTGCCAGGTTTTCACCATGGTAAATGCTCAAAGCACCTTTTTGCCTAGTTTTCACTTTTGGACAAAAATTTTCTCTTCACTAAAATTTTTGTGGCAAAATGCCTATTTTCCAGGTTTTCATCAAGCCATACATTTTTTTATAACTTTTTTCACATTTTCCTCTTTTCTTCATGAATTTTTGCTATTTATTGATTTTTTTCTAGAGTCACAAGCTAATATACTCCAGACTCAAATGATGTAGTAACTACATTAGGTCCTTCCCAATTTGGTTCAAATTTGCCTTGTTTTTCTCTATGTTATTGAGTCTAATAGTTCATCTTCAGGACCAGATCATTGATCTCAAAATGAAGACCTCAGACTTTCTTGTTATAGCTTCATTTGAGTTGGTTTTGGTAAGCTTGTAGATGTGTCAAAGTAGCTCATCTCCATTCATTAAGAATTTCTAGTTGATGGAGTCTATATATGTGGTAGTTTTCATCATCAACAACATCTTGTAGGAATACTCTTAATGATGGAATTTCAACTTCAATGGGAAGTATGGCCTCAGTGCCATAGACAAGAAAAATGGAAAAATGGGCTAATGTCTAACATACTATGAAAAATGGGCTAATGTTTAACATACTATGAGAAAATCACAAACTCAATAAATGTACATCAACACCCTCTAGTCTACCATGAAAGCCAAATAAACAAAAAGGAAGCAACACAAGGTTACAAACCCCCTCTTTCATTTGTAGCTTCCATGTCCTTCTTTCTTCTCCATATGATGTAGCTCCAAATTGCATATAGTGCACACAATTTTGAAGCAAAATCCTATGGTAATGATGATGCTATGAGAATACTAAAAAATGTGATTTTAGTGTGAGAGCAAGAGTGAAAATCTAAGAAACTAAGGAATTGAAAAGATTTAAGAATTAGGACCCAAAATGAGAGGAAGAATGCTCATTTAAAATCAACATAGAGGATGAGAACATTGGAATTGTCACCTTGGACATGCAACTTGGCAAGAGATTCTTTTGAGAATCCATGATGCATATGACACAAGATGCCAAGTGCAGGATTGTATGATGCTTGGAAGTCAAACTTGGCTAAAGATAGAAGGGGATCTATGACACATCATATGACACCTCAAACCCACTTAAAGCCAAGAATCTATGATAATGGAAGCCAAATATGAACGTGTTGCAAGAGATAAGAATATATGGAATATGACATATCTTAGCCAAGTGTCAAAGAAGAATATATGAGTTATCACACCCATGTGTCACGATGATGTCAATATTATGTGGAATATTTGAATTTAAAAACCATTATTCCACAAAAGTAGAAATTAGTGAAAATGGAATTAATGGTGGAAAATATGACTTAGGAAATTGAGAATTTCAATGGTTTTTGAATGATGAACCAATTAATTGAGGAAGTTAGTTTGGAAGAATAATTAGTGAAATGGCATAGGATTAAATTATAGGTTGTTTAATCATATAGAGAAAATTAGTAGATGATTGGCTAGTTTGATTAAATAAGTGTGATAGTATCCTTTGATGAAATGTGATGATAATGGAGATTGACTAGGATGATGGTGGATAGACCAAAGCCATGGTCAAATTGATCGATTGAGTGAAATTGATAACATGCCAAGGACACATGACATGAATTAAAGATACATAACATTTAACTAACATTATTAAATGCTACAAGATCGAGATTGGTTGATAGGGTTGATCATAATAACATCAATGGACATTGCCAATGTTATTAAATGGTTGAAAATGCCATGATCCGACAATAAGAGACTCAAAAATGTCAAAGATCAGATGATGTGAATGATAGTTTGACCTAGCACCAAGAGCCATGATAGTACTAAGGTTAGATTAATAAGATTTGATAGATTGATAGGTTTTCAAGGTGGTAAAAGCCACAACAATGCATAAGATTGGATAAATAATGATTGATTTGGGATTTTTGACATGTTTTGGGTTGATTAGGACTGATTCTGGGTGATTCCAAGTTGATTTGAAATGATTTTGAATTTATTTGACATGATTTTGAAATGATATGAAATTGATGTAAAAGAGGATATGAATGATGATAGAAACTATTGAGATATGATTAAGTTGGCCAAAAGATCAGGGTTAGTGGAATGAGAAAATGGGATGAATTAGTATGAAAAGTGATGTATATTCAGGGGCTTGAGAGTATTTTCAAGGGTTACCACTCAAGAAATTGACCAAATAATGAAAATTATATCTCAATTTGTTCATAAAAATGATACAAATCCAACACAACTGACAGTTTGAAAATTGGAGTTGAAATGCAAAAGTTATGGCCTTTGGAGTACAATATAGTGGCTCTAAGAGTATTTCTAGGCATCTTACTACCCCAAGTGTACCCAAAATGCACCAAAGTGTTCCCAATTTACACTTGGTAAGCCCAAGTTTTGTATGACAGTACCAAGTACACCCATGGTGCACTTGGGAAGCTCAAGTGCACTCTAAAAGTGCATACTATGCCCCAAAAGGCTCAAGGAGTCAAAATCAGCCCAACTAGACTCAGAATGACCTAAAAATTTGTGTGCATGCACACATTGATGGAAGGATGTCATAACATGAATGAAATTAGTCAAACATGGTCATATGTGATCAAAATTGGTCAAACAATGGTTAGACTAAGGTTGGACTAGGTGGAAAGCCCTAGAAGGTTGAAAGATAGTGTGGGATGATGTATGAATACAATAATGCAAGATGAAGATGATTTGGTGTATCAGAACACATGATCATGGTGGTGAATGAAGATATGAATGAAAGAAGACTGAAGAGATGAGATGAGGACTAGTTAGAATGAGGTGAATTCTCTTACCTTAAAAAAGTGTGCTATATGTCAAACAGAGCTTCATTTTGATGAAACCATAGTGATGAACCATTTTTGAGTGTCTACAATAGGTTCTTCTATAACTAATCCATATATATAGAGATATTACAAAAAATATTAGATCTTCTCTAAGAAACTATGCTCTGATACTAGTTGTTATAAATAGGAAATACTGAGAGGGGGATGAATGAGTATTTCAAAAACTTTTGCCTAATTATGGATATCATTAGCAAACTTATAACTTGCATATGAAAGTAAATTAATTATGGTAAATAGTAAACACAACCATAAAGTAATGCAACACATAACTGTTACCATTTTTCATCACTATCAAAAAAATGGATAAAGATGTTGACCAATCTCTTTTCCTCTAGGTTGGTGGCCATAATATATTTCATGTCATTATGTTTGAATCATTGAATGCATACATGCATGAGAGGAATACATAAAATAAGTAATCATATATTATTTTGTATACCCCTAAGTTTCTTTAACTTTTTGAAATTAAATGTCTTATGTGTGTACTAAATATTAAAATGAGTTGTGACCATGTGATTCATGCTTGTCTACATGATCATGGGCAATTACGGGCTTTTTCTCAAAATAGTGGTTATGGTGGGATTCATTCATTAGGTGGTTAAATTTTTCATGCTTGTAGTAGTTTAATGAAAACCCAAGGTTAGTGTAGCAATGATGGAAAAGCCTTTTTTCACATAATTGCAATTAGTTAAGGATAATCATGGGTTAACAATACAATGTGGTAATTGCATTGTCACAAGGTCATCAAAGTTAGTGGTTGAGTTAATATTTAAGTTGCAAACCTATAATCTTAATCAATAGTCAATAGTTTAAGTTGGATGTAGTGTCACAACTTAAATCCAACAATTATAAGAAATATTGTGAGGTTGTGACATGGTCAATATTTCTACTTGTCACATAATCACAATCAAAAATAATGTTAAAGGTTTAAAGGTGGAGATGGAGCGACTGAGATTTTTTCAAGGTGTTAGGGCTTCGCATGATCACATCAAAGTGTTAGGGCTTTGCATGATCACACAGATGGTTAGTTTCATATTTTGAATGAATTTTGATCAATAAAGCTAATGTTTAATTCATTAATTGATCATCTATTAGAGCAGTTTAGTGGTAAGTTGTGATGATACAAATTTTTGGTTTTCATAGCATCAAGTTTTCACCAGGTCGAAAGGTGGGCCAATTTCAAGTTATCAAAGGAATATTGATTGAAGGAAGAAGAATACATTCATTCAATAATAGTCAGCTGAAAAGAAAAGGTTATGATCTTATGATGTCTTCTATGTCATAAGGTTGTAAGATAAAAGGATTAGGTTGAAGATTCTATGACAGGATCTAGACCTCCTATGCTATGAAGATACAATGCCACAAAAAATTCTTTGATCATGTGATTAGGAAGCTGGGGATAAAAAATTTATGGTGTCACAAGGATGTTGTGTGGTCATTAGGATAAAAGTTGAAGGCTATGATCTTATGTTGAGTCATAAGATCATTAGTTTGTGACATCAAAAGTATGGTTTAATGAAGGCAAGATGGATACTATGAGATCATAGGAGAATGTATTTCATGTTGTGATGCTATACCTTTTTGTATGGTCATTTGTTCATGTGATTGCCCAATCATAGAATTGTAAGTATATGATGACCATAAAAAGTTGAAGTGTCAATTTTATGACATATAGTTTGTTGTCATATCAAAGAGGAAGTTTTGAGAGGTTGTGACCAAATAATGAAGGTGGTGTCATAAGATCATAGGTTTGATATTCAAAGGCAATGTTCTAATCTTATGAAAAGAAGGGTTTTGTGACATCATGAGGTATCTCTAGTAAGGGCACAAAGCTTTAAAAATTGGTCTCTAAGTCACAATCATAAGATTATAGGTGGGTGAAATGTGTCTAAAGAGTTTGACCAAGTGGTGTGCTCTAATTGGTCAAAGGTTCTAAATATTCAAAGAGGTCTCTAGTTGTTTGGTGGTTGTCCAATCTTCCCAATATCAATGGATGAAATTATGCCACATTGCAAAGCTATGGAAATATTATCCATAGTGACACAATGATGATACAACACATGTATAGGTGGGCCTAATCTTATGAGTTCCATTGTCATAGCATCACAAGCTTTAACTTTCAGAGGAGTATTGATTGATAGAAGCAAGTATGATTCATTCACTATCATTTAGCCAAAGGGAAAGGATATATGATCTTACACTCAATCGTAAGGTTACCAAGAAAAAGAGAATGGCATGAAATGATATGATAGCACCTTTGTCAAGAGATCATAAAGTAGAGTGATAAAGGATGTGATGATATGCTTCATTGTGGGGTCATATGGTCACACGATTGTGCATGTTGTAAGATTGGATGGAGAAAGAAGTGAAACAAAGATTTCATGAAAGGCTCCTTAAGTCTTGATCTTATGACAAAGGGTGTTCATGACATTATTGAGAGTCTCAGCAAGCCTTCCAAAGCTATGCCAAACTAAGTGTTTGTAAGATCTCAAGATAAAGTAGAAGGGGCCCGATGGCATGATAAAGACAAGATTAAGAGATCATAAATAATAAAAAGGGAAGGTGTGATGTTAAGATGAAGCCATAGACTGAAGATGTTGAGATGTTACAATGATACGACAAGAGCTCAGTTGTAAGATTGTAGGAAGGTAAAGGATATGTTTTGTTGCCATGAAAAATGGGATATCGTATGGTCATAGGAGCCATTTTTAGGGATTTACAATGCTATGATAAAAGATCTAATTTATGAAAATCATAGGATCGTAAAGATAGTGCTCTCCTTCTTGTGATGATATGAAAGGTTCTTCTTTGGGGCAAGTCATAAGGTTGTAGCATCATATCATTGCAAGTCAACTTGGTCATAATGAAAATACAACTAAGAAAATTTGAAGGGAGGCAAGTCCAACCTATCAAAAAATGATACATAGACCCAACTTGGTAGTCAATTGAGAGTTAATATTAAGGTGGTAGAAATGTTGATATAGAGAAGAACAGAGTAAAATATAGGTCAGCACCAAATAGAAAAATGTGTTGGTGGCTCGAGCAACATAGTTTAAATGGAGCAACCACCAAGAAAGTGGTAGAATTTTGAAATGTAGTTGCAGATTTTTTTTAAAGGTGAAATTAGTTAAAAAGTTGATGATTAAAGACAACATGAGCAACAAAATTAGTTAAGGCATTCATGTAGTGAGCACCCCATAGCATTTCATGACTATCTTCCTCGTGTTACCCAAATATAGAGAATGTAGAATGTAAATGTGAATATAAATTTTTGAAATATCTCTAATTCTTCCAATAATGTTTTGACATGTGCCTTCACATCTTAAGCTTGTTGCAATCCTTCTCTTTATAAGAATTTCCAAGATGTGGCAAATAGGCTGGCTGGTTGAATTCTTTGAGTTTCTATACAAAATTGATGTTTTCATAATCTCTTTTGTGTCCTTTAGAAGCTTTTTCTATATTTTTTCTCTACAGTTAGTTTGGAGGAATGTTGTGGAACTACCTTTGGAATCTAAATAAATGAATAGTTCATAAGTCCTTATGGTGACTATGTTGCTTAAATTATTGATATGATATAACTGTTGTGATTTATTTTGAATCCTTGATTCTGTGTCATAGTTTTATTTGCAAGTAGAGTTTTGGATGTGTTCATCTAGGTCATAAGTCATGAATCTATGCTTTATCTCAAATAGTTAACTATGAGTGTTAACATTCCCCTTAACATCTTGTCTAAAGTACTTTTGTTCTTATGAAATAGTTATGTATGAGTTTCTAGTGATCAATATTGTGCTTATTTCAACTATTCAGAAGTGTTTTATCATGTTAGTCCAACAATATCCTCATATTAATGTTTTGTGTATCACCTCAATTTACCTTTTGGCATTTATTTTCAAGCAATCCTTCTATCCCTTTCCCCATCAAGTTTAATTTCACTTTGAAGAAGTAAATAGGTGAACATCATAAGGAACTTTCTTATAACCTAAGGATTCACTCCTAACCTTGGTACAACCACTACACATAAGTGTCTCCATGTTACTCAAATTTGACTAAGTTAGAATCTAGTCTAGGTGCAACTTGTAGAGATAACAATCCTAGCACGCCTGATGGGATAGAGAAAAGAGTTTCCAATCTTTCTTCATATTTTCTTGTTGTTGTTGATGTGTAGAAAAATGAATCAACCTATTCAAAGGTAAAGGAGCATACATATCTCATGACTCTAACTATGGAAAGAAAGAAAAGTGCATATGATTTATGAGAAGAGTCCAGACAAGAGGTAGCTTTGCAAGTTTTGAATATAGAGAGTTGTCCCCACCTAGAAGAACAGGTAGAATAGTTAAAAGAATCCAGGATACCCTCATTCATACAAGAAGAGCCAGATCTACCTCTCCACTAGTAATTCCTATCATTGTTGCAATTACAAGGAGAAGAAATTTCCAAGAACCAATGGCAAGGAAATTTTCTTTTGTCCCTTTTAACCAAAGGAGTTTACTACTTTTTGCTCAACATCATGGTATAGTCAATCAATTTGTGAGATGCTGAAATGTCCCTTTTCTGATTTTGTATGATATTTCCAATCTTTAATCAGATCTTTAAGATCAAACAACTAATATCACAACGATCCTCCAAATTTCTCAAGAAACCCCAAATCGGGTATGCCAGAAATGGTGCCAAAAGCTTCACAGCTTCACCTATTATTAATAAATCTGAAAATGGCCATTTTTACAGATTTTTCAGCAGAATAACAGCCTACAAAATGAAATTTCCAGATCTATATAGCCTTTACACAACAGCTCACAAATGTAGGACAAAAACTATGCTCATCGGGCTCCCAAAATTAACACAAAAATGCCCGGAAACACCACAAAAACACTAATAAACTATATCAGAAGTTTAATCACGTCCCAATACATATATTCAGCTCTATTTTAACAGCTTAAAGTCTGAAATACAGCAGCAACCAAAACTGATATGAAATGCTCAACTGAAAACACCAAACTCATGCAAAAAACACACCCAAAAACCCACAAATCTACACTGTTCAGCACAAAGGCAAACTCTGTATGAGCATGCACATGGAATGGCTTCAAACTCCCATCCTTAGCCTTCCTAGAAACTTACAAACTCCCATTCTTGGGTCTCCCTGGAAACCTGCAAACTCCCATTCTTGGGTCTCCTTCTCCACAGGTTTGGCAGCCTCTGAAGAATAACAAAGAATGAGCAAAAATCAAGTTCTCCTCCCTGCCCAAAATGCCTCCAAACCCCTTAAAAGAGGCCATAACCATAACTCACGTCCAAGAGAGGTTAATGAAACATATTTTAATAATAATTTCATTTATTAGTCCAACGGTTTCCAAAGATTAACCCCCCCCTTTTTTCGAAACTTCACTTTCTTGGGCCTGCCTGTCTTAGCAAAGATTATTATTTTTTTATTATTTGAAAAGGGGACATGACAAGTCCTCCCCTCCCCAAACATTTCTTGTCCTCAAGCAATGGCTAAACAATAAACCAATCAATCCACCTGGATCCCAAATGTAGTCATGAACTATACTACTACCAATTAACACAGGCTCCTGCAATATCCTCTGCAATATGACCAAGAGGAATCCATAATCAAACTGACAATTATAGCTCAACCAAACTCCAAAATCACCACCACCATAGTCAAAAACCCATGAGACACAAACTCTTAGAACATCAGAACCCAAGTAAAGTGGACAAATCAAATTGCCAACACAATAAATACCATCAACGCATCCCACTGGCCTATACGAAATGTACAATCCAACTCTGCAACAATGGTGAATGCTCTCATATGAAACTATACCAAGTATGGAGAATCCACACACTGTACAACTCCTGCAATCAACACAACTCTATAGATCATCGGCCACTGTCTCATAACCATAACTCCCATGCACCCCTGATGGTGAAAAGCCATCACAAGATGAACAACAAGAAATGGAACCCAAACCAAATTTTCCTACCATCAACTCCTCAACACAAGGATCAATTGCTAACTGATGTACATACCCTGCTGAAGCATCACTCCAAAACTCCTGCTCTAAGTCATGTATTATCAAGCTATCAACTGCAGGACCTATCACCATGTCGTGCCCATCACAACTCTCATCTTGAGGCATCAAACTATTCCATAACTGATGATAAGCACTAGGAACCAAAGTACATCTCTGTATCATAATCTCATTAACATGGTCATCAAAGGTAAATTGACGAGCATACCTCACAGTGTAATGCCGATAGAATGTGCCAATCTCAGTCAGTGGCTCAGACTGTAATCCAGATGAAACTAACTGCAATTGATCATTAACCATGTTGGAATTGACTACTATCTCTGAAGATATCACCAAGGGAGTAGTATTACTAGTAGGAACCATGCCAACTATCGACTCGCCAACATCACACATGCTCTTTGATACATCTCTAGTCTCTGTGCCATCAGTACTAGAGGCCACCACCATGTCAGGCATACAACAATCTGCTACAAAACCCAACTCAACTGAACCTAACTCTAGTGGGAATGAACTTGATATGTCAATGTTAGTATCAAGGATGGATGCATCCCCATCTCCCCTATCTCTGAAAATCTCGGCCATGGACATCCTCGGATCACCAAACACCATAGCTTGTGACTGTATAGAATCAGGTAAAGACTGTAGCCACTCTAACTCCATGGTCGCCTTAGCCAAATGAAACTGTGACTCCTTGAAAGCCAACTGTGTACTCTCAAGAATCTTAGAAGTCACCTCAAGTTGCTCAGTAAGCTCACTCACCTCATCTTCCTTGGCCAACAATGCATCATATGCTGTACTGCCCCACTCCATAAGATAATCTCTGTCAGCTACCAACTGCATATAATTTTGTCTCAAAATTTGAATAGCCTCCCATAAAGAGTGGATCTCTGTCAAGGAAAGATAACTGCCTTCTTGCTCATCACTAGTAGGAGAACCCCATCCATAAACTGCTAACAACTGACGAGCAGCATCAAAATGTTGGCAAGCGATAGCAATGTCTTGGTCACTAACTCTTAACTGATTAGGCACATGATGGCACTGGCTTGACTGTCTCCTACAAACCTCCTCTGATGCACTGTCTAAAGGAGTATCCTCAAAGTCACTAGTCTCTAGAGTATTACAATCCATACCTTGTGAATTAAATCTAAAGCTCATATCAACATACAGAGTATCAAAAACATTAGCACTGCTGTCCAACTCCTCTGTACCCAAGGAAACTAAGTCTTCAAAACTGCCCACTACATCCTCCTGGATGTCATCAATGCCAATATGATCTTGGGACTCATCTATACACACTACCAAATATGAAATATCATCAACACATTCCAGCAAGTATGGTCGACTACATATATGAACAAAGCCCAACACCGTTGTATAAAAACTAATACAAACATCGGATAAGCTCCTGGCACAAGAAAAGACAACACCGTGCAATCTGCTAATCAAATCCATGGTAGCACCCAAACAATCACTGCTACCAAAAAGTGTTAATGATTTACAGTCAACTGAACCCCAAATGCCAATATAAGAATCTCGAGTCCATATCTGTAAACTAGAACCAGCTGGTAACTCAAGCAAAATCCTCACTTGAGTAATATGACCAATACCAACTAACTCCACATACCTATCATGATGAGATAATGAAGTCAAAATACTATCTTCACTCACCTTCAGCTGGCGGGATAAATCATGTGAAGTACTACCTGCCTCAACCTCATGTGATGAAGCATCTAACTATGCCTGGTACTCTTTCTCAGCAAAGTCATGAATGCTCAATGTTTTCTCATCTCTACCAGGTATCTCACCATCCTGCACAACAACATCCTCATAATCATCATCTGAACCCACTACACTATAGTCACTGCCTGTTGTAACTATACCATCTTGAATACCTGTGGCATCACCCTTTGACAACCTGTAAACAATTGTCTCAATTTGAGTATCAAGTTGACCGTTACTATCAATCTATGTAATATCCTTTCCCACCACCTCCTATGGCAGAGTATAATTTGAGACCTCTACCTGGCTATCAGCTAGTTTCTCAAACTCCTCATGCAAGTTCTTGGGAATTGTGTCATCTGTCTTGTGAGAAAATCTGCCAAATAGAAATCCAGTCAACTTATCCACCTTAGCTGGGTCAGATAACATGTCATTCATTATATGGTGCTGCTCAACCAACTGTTTAGACATGTCATGGCTTATTTTCATAAGTTTATCTCGAATGTCTAAATAACCATCCTTTCTACTATTTTGACTCTGGCTATCAATTGTCCAAGATCGTTCCCTCTGAGACTCTGTACTATACCTGTCCATTTTGGATAAAGTAGAGTGTAACCCCAATAGGATATAACTTCTTCAAACACCAAGAACTAACATGCAAATGATTAGAAGTAGCATGCAACCATAGATTTGGACATGCCACTGATTAGAAGCAACATGAAACCACCAAATTATGACATGCAAGATCTGGGTAGTTGTCAAAACTAACATGCAAGATCTGGGTAGTTGTCAAAACTGACATGCAAACTTCTACAACCACCAAATTCACCAAGAACTAACATGAAAATGATTAGAAGTAGCATGCAACCATAGATGCAACTGATTAGAAGCAACATGCAACCACCAATTTATGACATGCAAGATCTGGGTAGTTGTCAAAACTGACATGCAAGATCTGGGTACTTGTCAAAACTGAAATGCAAACTTCTACAAACCCTCAAGCTGGCAAGATCATGGCTCTGATACCACTGAAATGTCCCTTTTCTGATTTTGTATGATATTTCCAATCTTTAATCAGATCTTTAAGATCAAACAACTAATATCACAACGATCCTCCAATTTTCTCAAGAAACCCCAAATCGGGTATGCCAGAAATGGTGCCAAAAGCTTCACAACTTCACCTATTATTAATAAATCTGAAAATGGCCATTTTTACAGATTTTTCAGCAGCATAACAGCCTACAAAATGAAATTTCCAGATCTATATAGCCTTTACACAACAGCTCACAAATGTAGGACAAAAACTATGCTCATCGGGCTCCCGAAATTAACACAAAAATGCCCAAAAACACCACAAAAACACTAATAAACTATCTCAAAAGTTTAATCACATCCCAATACATATATTCAGCTCTATTTTAATAGCTTAAAGTTTTAAATACAGCAGCAACCAAAACTGATATGAAATGCTCAACTGAAAACACCAAACTCATGCAAAAAACACACCCAAAAACCCACAAATCTACACTGTTCAGCACAAAGGCAAACTCAGTATGAGCATGCACATGGAATGGTTTTAAAATCCCATCCTTAGCCTTCCTGGAAACCTACAAACTCCTGTTCTTGGGTCTCCCTGGAAACCTGCAAACTCCCGTTCTTGGGTCTCCTTCTCCACAGGTTTGGCAGCTTCTGAAGAATAACAAAGAATGAGCAAAAATCAAGTTCTCCTCCCTGCCCAAAATGCCTCCAAACCCCTTAAAAGAGGCCATAACCATAACTCACGTCTAAGAGAGGTTAATGAAACATATTTTAATAATAATTTCATTTATTAGTCCAACGGTTTCCAAAGATTAACCCCCCCTTTTTCCGAAACTTCACTTTCTTGGGCCTGCCTGTCTTAGCAAAGATTATTATTTTTTTATTATTTGAAAAGGGGACATGACAGATGCATTGGGAGATGTCTTGAAAAAACATTTTGAAGACAAGTTAAATTTTCTATCTCTTTTTGAACAACTCGCAACCATCAAGTGTGCTCCTCATGAGAAAATGATGGATTTGAACTATAGATTTCAAAGAACATGGAGAAGAATACCAATTTAGGTAAGACCTTCAGAAGAACATTCTTTTGTATATTATTTGAGGAGCCTAAATAGTGATATATCTATCATGATCCACTCTATTGGGGGTTATTCACCACCAAAAGATTAGGACATTTCTATAAGAGCCAAGAATAGTCTTATTCAAGTAGGTAAATTTTCTCCAAGGCCTTTAATGCATATATATCTAGATATCCATCATAATTCACCCCTAGCCATACCACCTTTTAACCCATTACCAATTATTCCAAGATAAGAAATCATAGTTTTAGGCCCTTCACAAGAGATACAAGAGCTAAGAGATGGACAAAAAGGATGGAAAGCCTCATAAAAAACCTAACCAATGAGCTAGTAAATATTAAGAAGGGAGGGCATCAGGTTAAGTAGCCATCCCAACCTCAGAATTAGTTTTTAAATAAACCTTCCTAGAAAAAATTTCAAATCCAATACCTACCTAATAGGAATAATTATAATCAAAGACCTTTTAGGCCTTACAATCCTAATCCTTTGAATACTGCTCCTCCTCCAAATATTGTTAGAGATATGGTCACTATTCAAAATAACCTAGGAGTAGACTATGATTGGTGTTAACCTTGTAATCAATAAAATGATCAGGATACATGCTCCAATGGGATGATGAATCAAGCCTTAATGGTTGAAGGTTCTTCAAGTGCACAAACTACATCTAATGTTGATGCTAATAGGAAACTAGTGGTTCCTTCCATAGATGTTACACTCATGAAGTGGCAAGAAGAACATTGTGGTCTGAATAGAGATAGTACCACAAGTGGTGTCTACACTAGATCAAAGAAAAGAGTCCTAGATGGTGATGTAGGGACAAGTAAAGATGTGTCAACTAAGAATCCATCCTCACTTCAAAGACAAAAGGAAAAATAAAGAAATATTCATGTTGTCACTCAGGAATGGCCACAACAACAAATACATCCTATTGTTCCTAAGGTTCAAGAAAAGGTGCACGCTACTATGCCATTTAATATTGTTAAGAACATGACAAGTATGAATATCAAGATGTCTATTTGGGATTCTCTAGCTATTCTAGGACAAACTAACTTGTTGAAGGAAGCCTTAGAAGTAGATATTTCAAATCAAGTTGTTGATGAGCCTAGTAGGGCTATATTCACAAATTTGGGGGTTGTTTCTCAAGGCTAGCAGCAAGAAGGAAAATTAGATCCAAGGTAAAGATGTAAAACCTTTACCATTTCATGTTTCATTGATTTTTATTGGAAACAATTTGGTTCATACTTGCATGGTAGATAGTGCAACTATGAGCTTTGTTATGCCCAAGAAGATAGTAGACCAGCTAGGTTTAAAATATGAACCCTTAGAGAAAGGTGTAGTCTAGCTAGATGGTTCATGTGTCAACACATTAGGTCTCATAAAGAATGAAAGTCTAATACTCCATGCATTTCCTACTTTCTATATTCCCCAAGATATCTTTGTGATAGATTTACCCCCATATTTTACCCTTTTCTTATCAAGAGAGTTCACAACAATGATAGGAAGCTATTTATCAACATATTGGTCTCACATGCTATTTAGGACTAGATATAGAACTAAAGTAACAATCAGGTCTGAGTTTCTTTCCAAAGACCATAATAAGCCTTAAACACCTAGTGTGATCAATGCTAATTGTGCTACATTTAATCAAGAAGAAGACCTTATTGCCCAATATACAAATACTCAAGTTGAAAGCATCTTGATGTCTTGTTATATGAGTGTGCAATAGAAAACACACCAAAGGATGAGACCAATGATATTAGCATTGAAGATATTACAGATATCGGTCTAGGGAATTATGTCTTGCAAGAGGCTAGGTTAATGACACCTAACCTTTTCAAACACACAACTA
Source organism: Cupressus sempervirens (assembly GCA_028749045.1). NCBI lineage: Eukaryota > Viridiplantae > Streptophyta > Pinopsida > Cupressales > Cupressaceae > Cupressus > Cupressus sempervirens. Next base: position 274,609,410 of record CM053791.1, on the reverse strand, counting down.
ATCATCTTGAGAAACACGGTTAGGTTTGGGAGTTATACTTTGATGGGTCTAGGAGCAAGAATGGTTTAGGTGGGGGAGCAATGTTGATCTCTCCTTGGGGGTAAATATTATAAAACTTTTTGTTTTAGTTTTTCATGTAAAAACTATACAACTAAATATGAAGAGTTGATTCAAGGATTTGAATGGGCTAGAATGAGAGGTATCAACTGCTTAAAAGTATTTGGAGATTATGAGTTAGTTGTCAACTAGGTGAGAGGGTTTCACATGACTAAGAATGACAAATTAAAAGGCTATAAGAAAAGAGTGTGGGATATAATTGAAGATTTTGATGCTTTTAATATAGTTTATATTCCTAGAAGATTGAATTATCATGATGATAGATTGGTTGTTCTAGTAGCACACTTTAATATAGTTGAAAACATTAGCAAAGAGGAGGTACAAAGACATATAAAATTTGTGGTTAGACCTTCCATACCTGACAAATGCTGTTAATTGGGTATTTTTTGATAGCACTTGATGAAAAAATTTTGAATTTTATACTTGGAGAAGACATGCATTCAACTTTCAACCAACATAAAGTAAAGGAACAATATGGTGATTAGGTTATACAATTGAATTCCAATAAACTACCGAAGGGGTTGCTCACTCTAGAGTCTATCTTTAATGTTGATGACCAAGTCAAAAGGAATAAAATCAGCTTGGTGGTTCAACAACATCACTATGAAGACCTTGAGATTACAAAAGGAAAGAATTTAAAGTTTGTTAAGGCAATTCCTACTAAAGAAAAGCAATCCCACATTTAGCTTTTTCAAGAGTTCAATGATGTTTTCACTTGGGGATATGTAGACCTTAAAGGTTTTGATCCATGCCTCACCCAACATACTATTGAGTTAGAGTCCAATTCCAAATCCATAAGGTAGAAGAAAAGATAGGTCAGTCCAAAGTTAGAACACTTAATACAAAAAGAGGTTTTCAAACTCATTGAGAGTGGAATAATATTTCTTATCAAACACACCAACTGGGTGTCAAATCTAGTTCCTGATAGAAAAAATAATGGTTATCTAAGATTGTGTAGATTTTAGAGACCTCAATAGAGTGTCATTGAATGACCATCACCCTTTTCCATCCATTGAACCAATGCTTCAATATGTTTTAGGTTCTGAGAGATTTTCACTTCTTGATGGATATTGTAACTATAATCAATTTCTAGTCAAGGAGGAAGACCAATTCAAAACTACACTCACCACAAAATGGGGAACCATGGCATATAGAAGGATTCCTTTTGGCTTGTCCAATGCAAGGAAACTTTTTAAAAGGCCATGGAAATGAATCTCAGTAATCTAATATACAAATTTGTGCTAATCTATCTAGATAATATTATAGTTTTCTCCAAGCATGTTGTAGATGACCTTGGACATCTAAGGAAAATCTTAGAAATATGTAGAGAGTTTGGCATATCTCTCAATCCAAAGAAGTGTGTATTTTTTTTCCATGAGGGAAAACTATTGAGATATGTTGTATCCAAACAAGGCATCACCATTGATCCTAGAAGGGTTGTAGTCATTCTAGATTTGCCTTTGCCACATCACAAGAAAGGTTTGCAAAGTTTCATTGGGAGGATAAACTTTTTCAGACACTTTATTCTAGATATTGCTAACTTACTTAAGCCATTAACCTCAATGCTTAAGAAAATCATTATTTTCAGCTAGTTAAAGGAAGCCAAAATTACTTTTGAAGTAATAAAAGAAGCATTATTAGCTGCCCCTACTTTGGTAAACCCCATCTTTTCAAAATATTTCACATTGCATGCATATGGTAGTATGGATACAATGTCTATAGTGTTGGTTCAGAAAAATGATCGAGGTTTGGAACAAATTATTGCCTACTTTAGTAAGGGTTTAGAAGAATATGAATAAAGATACAATATCATTGAAAAACATGTGCATGCTATGGTAGACAGCCTAAAAAAATGAGACATCTAGCTTCTAGAAATAAGATTTATTTTATGGTAGCTCACCCTAGTGTGAAAGAATTCTTGTGGATCAAGGATCTAAATGAAAAGAAAGTTGGTCAAATATCTCAAGTCATGGAATATGATGTAGATATTCAAGTGAATAAGCTTGTCAGAAGAAAAGGTTTATGTGAGCAACTAGCAAATGATAAGACTTAGACCACTAATAATGTAGCATAATCTATCATTTCTAATCAATCTATTCCACAACAAAATCAATCAGAGAGATGGTTCATTTCCTACAAACTAGAGAATGTCCTTCATTATTGGATATAGTTAAATGAAGGTATTTCAGGTTGCAATATGTATCTTACATTTTGGTTAATGTCCTTTTGTTCAAGAAAGATATGAATGGATTACTCCTCAAGTATATCGGCAATGACCATACTAGTAAGTTTTTTGAGTAATTCCATGATGAAGGAGGTTACTTCTCTCTAAAGACAACAACCTATAAGATCATGAAGGTTGGATATTATTGTCCCAACCTATTTAAGGATTCCCACGCTTGGGCAAGGAAGGGCAAGTAGTGTGCATTATTTTTCTAAAAAAGAAAGGTTGGTTGTCTTACCTTTATATCCTATTCTAATTGACTAGCCAATCAGAAGTGGGGTATTGATTTTGTGGGCCCTATAAATCCAAATTCTAGTGCTGGCCACAAATGGATCTTGACTTCTATAGATTATTTCACACACTAGATAGAAGCAATAGCTCTAAAGGAGGCCAATGAAACTATTGTTTTGAGTTTCTATGATGAATTGATTTGCAAGTTTAAAGTTCTTGAATCCATTATATCTAATAATGCCTTGGCATTTGTGTGGACAAGAATAACTTAATGGGCATTAAAGAATGGAATATATCTCAATACTTCATCAAACTATTATCCTTAAGGTAATGGCCAAGGTAAAACTAAAAATAAGAACTTGTTGAGAATTTTGAAAAGGAATTCACCAGACAACAAATGTGATTGGCATTCCAAGTTGAGATCAGCTTTATGGCTTGATAGAATCACTCCCAAATGGATTCTTGGAAATTTTCCTTATGTTCTAGTATATGGGAAACAAGCCAAGCTACCTATTTTTGTAGAATCTCCCTCATTAGAGTTGGCTGGTAATTTAATGCTTTTTGAAGAAGCTAAGGTATGCTAAGTTACTAGAGATCAAAGAGGAGAGGAATAAATCATTCTAGATAAGACCAAACCAAGAGGGTGTTCGATAAGAAATCCAAGCTCATGGTTTTCAAAGAAGGAGGTATGGTTCTATGTTGGGATGTTTTAAAAAGTAGACCAGGCCACCATAACAAGTTTTATCACATGTGGACTAGGCCATTCATGATTTCTAAGTACAAAGAGTATAATATCTACTAGATATCAACCATAGAGGAAGATGTTTTTCAAATCCTTATGAATGGGATTCACCTCAAGCTTTATTTCAAGGTATGATCTTCAAGTTCCTCCTTGTATCTAATTTCTTTCTTTAGTTTTCTCTAAATGTTCTTCCAGCATAGGTGTAATTAGTCCCAAATTTTCTTGCTTTTAATAAAGTTCTTGAGTTCCAAAGTGTTGTACAAGAAAAAGTACTACATTCATGCTAGTATAAAAGTGTCCTTATTCATAGCCATTTTTGTAGCTATTCATGACCCAACTACATATTTCTTAGCATAGATAACTAGTTTTGAACCCCATTATCATATCTATTTTGACTTTATACCCAATAGATCACCCAAGGCCATTGGTATTATGTCAAGCAGGCAACCATTTAGTAGAAGTCACCAAAAGTGTTACCATTTTTCAACACTATGCAAAAAATGGATAAAGTTGTTGATAAATCTCATTTCCTATAGGTTGGTGGCTGTAATATATTTCATGTCTATATGTTTGAATCATTGAATGCATGCATGCATGAGAAGGATATGCAAAATAATTAATCATGTATTATTTCCTATACCCCTAAGTTTCTTTAACCTTTTGAAATCAAATGTCTTATGCTTGCACTAAAAATTAAAATGAGTTACAACCATGCAATTCATGCTTGTTTGCATGATTGTAGGAAATCAAGGGTTTTTTTCTCAAAATAGTGGTGATGGTGTGATGTAGTCATCAGGCAGTTAAATCTATCATGTTCACATGCTCATAGAAGGTTAATGAAAACCCAGGGTCAATTCAGCAATGATGAAAAAGCCTTGTTCACACAGTCGCAATGAGTTAAGGATAACCATAGCTTAGTGTAGTGATGATGCAAAGGCCTTGTTTGCATGGTCACACTGGGTTTAGGTTAATCATGGGTTAACAATGTGAAGTGGTGATTGCATTCTCACAAGGTCATCAAAGTTAGTGGTTGATTTAATATTTAATTTGTGAACCTAAAATCTCAATCAACAGTCAAAAGTTTAAGCTAGCTACAGTGTTGCAACTTAAATCTAGCAGTCACAAAAATATTTCAAGGTTATGATTTCGTCAATATTTTTTCTTGTTTTATAATCATAGTCAAAATGATGTTAAAGGTTTAGAGGTGGAGATGGAGTGATCGATCTTTGTTCATAGCATTAGGGCTTTACATGATCACATGGATGGTTAGTTTCAAATTTTGAATGAATTTTGATTGACAAAGATAATGTTTGATTCATTTGATTTCTTCATCTGATGAAGAAATATAGTGATAAGTTGTGATGGTGTGACTTTGTGGTTGTCATAGCATTGTTTTGTCATCAGGTCACAAGGTGGGCTAGTTTCAAATTATTGAAGGAATATTGATCAAAGGAAGAAAAATGCATTCATTCAATAATAGTCAGCTGAAAAGAAAAGGTTACAATTTATGATGTCTTCTATTTCATAAGGTCATAAGATAAAAGGATTAGGCTAAAGATGCTATGACAAGATATGGACCTTAGATGCTACAATGATATAATGCCATGAAATGTTTTTTGATCATGTGATCAGGAAGTTAGGATAAAAGAGTTATGGTGTTACGAGGATGTCATGTGATCACCGGGATAAAAGATGAAGGCTACAATCTTACACTAAGTCATAAGATTGTCAATTTGTGATATTGGAAGTATGGTTTAATGAAGTTGAGATAGATACTATGAGATCATGAGAGAATGGATTTCATACTACAATGCTATGACTTGTTGTATGGTTATTTATTCACCTAATCACCCAATCATAGGATCATAAGTGTATGATGGTCATGAAAAGTTGTAGTGACGATGCTATGACATAAAATTTTCATCAGATTGAAGATGAATTTTTTAGAGGTTGTGACCAGATGATGAAGGTGGTGTCATAAGACCATGGATTTGATATTCAAAGATAATATTCTTATCTTATGACAAGAAGGTTTTTGCAACATCGTGAGGTATCTCCAGAAAGGGCACAAAGCTATGAAAATGAGTCACTAAGTCATGATCATAATATTGTAGGTGGGTGAATTTTTTTGGAAGAGTTTGACCAGGTGGCATGCTTTGATTGGTCAAAGGTTCTAAATATTCAAAGAGCTTTCCACTTGTTCGGTGGTTCTTTAATCTTTCCAAGATCAATGGATGACATTATGTCACTTTGAAAAGTTATAGGAATACTATCCATAGTGACACAATGATGATACAATAGGTTTCCATGTGGTCTTAGTCTTATGAGTTTCATTTTTGTAGCATCACAAGTTTCACCTTTCGAAGGAGTATTAATCGATAGAAGCAAGTGTGATTCATTTTATATCATTTAGCTAAAAGGAAAGGAGCTATAATCTTATGCTTAGTGTTAAGGTCATCAAGAAAAATAAAAGGGTACATGATGATATGGCAATGTCTTTGTTGAAAGATCATAAAGTAGAGTGATAAAGGATGAGATGCTCCACTTCATCGCAGGGTTGTATGGTCACAAGATAATGTGGGTCGTAAGATTAGATGGAGAAAGAAGTGAAGCTAAGATGTCATGATACAATCTTTAAGTCTTGATCTTACAATAAAGGGTGGTCACAAAATCATTGAGTCTCTTAGCAAGCCTTCGAAAGCTACAAAACACTAAGTGGTCATAAGATCTCAAGGTAAAATAGAAGGGGCTCAATGGTATGACAAAGACAAGATTGAGAGATTGTAAAGAATAAAAAGGAAAGTTGTGATGGTAAGATGAAGCCATAGACTCAAGATTTTGATATGTTATGATGATATGACAAAGGCTCAGTCATAAGATCATAAGAAGGTAAAGGATATGTTTTGATGCCAAAGTAAATGGGATATCATATTCTCATTGGAGCCATTTTTTGGGATTTATGATGTTGTAGATATAAAGTTTAAAGAAAAAAATAGTTGAAGAGTTGATGATTAAAGGAAATAGGAGCAACAAAATTAGTTAATAATTTCTTGTAAAAAGAACCACCTAGAATTTCATGATTATCTTCTTGGTTTTACCTAAATGCAGAGAATGTAGAGTGTAAATGTGAATGTAACTTTTTGAAATATCTCTGATTCTTCCAATAATGTTTTGACATGTTTCCTCACATCTAAAGCTGGTTGCAATCCTTCTCTTTATGAGGATTTTCAAGATGTGGAAAAGGGGTCAACTAGTCAAATTCTTCAATTTTTTATGCAAAATTGATGTTGTTGTGATCTCTTTTGAGTCCTTCATAAGATTTTTCTAAATTTTTTCTCTACAGTTAGTCTAGACGAATGTTGTGGAACTACCTTTGAAATCTAAATAAAGGAATAGTTTTGAAGTCCTTATGGTGTCTCTACTACTTAAATTATTGGTATGATATAAATTTTGTGATTTATTCTAAATCCCTGAGTCTGTGTCTTAGTTTTATTTGCAAGTAGAGTTTTGGATGTGTTCATTCAGGTCATAAGTCATGAATCTATGCTTTATGTCAAATAGTAAACTATGGGTATTAAAATTACCCTTAATATCTTGTCTAAAGTGCTCTCCTTCTTATGAAATGCCTATGTATGAGTTTCTAGTGATCAATATTATGCCTATTTTAACTCTTCAAAAGTGTGTCATCATGTCAATCTAGCAATATCCTAATATTAATGTTTGGTGTATCACCTTATTTTACCTTTCAACATTTATTTTCAAGAAATCCTTTTACCCCTTTCCCCCTCAAGTTTAATTTTAGTTTGAAGAAGTAAATAGGTTAAAATCATAAGGAACTGGCCTATAATCTAGAGATTCACTCCTAACCTTGGCACATCCACTACCCAAGACTGTTTCCATGTTACTCAAAGTTGACTAAGTTAGAATCCAGTCTAGGCACAACATCTAGAGATAAAAACAACATCATATTTTGTTAATTGGGGAAACCATGGCCAATGGAAAACCCTAGTGGGAATGGCACCCACAAAATGATCCACTAATCAAAAGTATCTTGTAAAAGATATTGATCCTATTAGGAGTCTATTACATCTGTATAGTGTTTGAGTCCTTATTAGAGGACTATGATTTGTTAGAAACCTCAACTTTGTTAGAAGTTTCTTTAACCCTGTTAGGAGTTGATATTAAAATTATAGAATGTATGCAAGCTAATACCACTACCCAAACATGCAATATAAAATGATATTCAATATACAAAATGATAGATACAAAAACATCTTTACAATTGATGATATCTTCAATATCTAATTTTTTCTTTGTAGATCACTTTATCAACCTCATATATTCTTCATTTATACTTTTTTTTCATCAATCTCACAACAAAAAATATTTTTCATATTATCACAATAGTATTCACATGCCTTCTGAAAACTTCACATACAAAAGTTGTCCTTTTTAGCTTACTTTTTTGCCCTAACAGCTTTCATGCTTCCACACACGTCCCAAAACACAAAAATATCTCTTACTCACTTAGGGTTAAAAGCTAAGATATCATCCATATTTTTTTAGGTAATCATTTTGATTTAAAAAAATCCTTAACCCAAAATACTCATTTCCTTATCTTTTCTTTGTTTTGTCTCTTCAATACTATAACTAGAAAACTTGTCATAACTCTATTTGTACTATCCATACAAATTTTTGAACTAATTAGTGATATCCTCATACTTTGTACTATCCATACCTAAGTTTGAACATGCCAAAAATTCCTCTATGAACTATGCTGACCAATATAGTTCTTGTGTTGACAAATAAACTTTGGTGTACTTAGACAAATTTCTAGGTCTTTGTCCCAAAACCTCATCTCCAAGATCTACTCTCTTAATCTTGAATATATGTTGTCATAAATGAAAACATCATATTGTGTAACCTAGCTAAATTGAGACTAAAATAGAACTACATGCAATCTTTTAACCATGATACACATTTTCCCAAGTGTAGTAATTTCAAAGATTTGCATCAATAAGGGAATCCCCATATTTTATTAAAGTAACATATTCTTTAGCATCTTTCGCCTTCCTAGATCGCAATCTTTCTCCCCTTGAAACTGATTCCTAAGGACATTTGTGAGTCAAAAAAATAATCACGACTATGGATAATATGGTCCAACATAATTTTTGTTGAGAAAAAATACTAATTTTTTTGGAATATGGTGTTGCAACCAATCTATTCTAATCTTATCTTTTTTCCATTATAGGTAATACCTCTATGTACTATGCAATGTTCTATATAATGGAAAGTAATCACATACCTCTCCACTACAATCAACTTGAGACAAACAACCTTGCTTCAAATGTGGTAAACTTGAATCTTAATAATGTCCAATGTATATTATGAGTTCTTATGATAGAAGTGCTGCAAATAGTGTACACAAACTTTATTTTTTGGTTGAGTGCACAATTATTTCCCAATTAGAAGCTATAATTATTGATGCATTTGTAAAAGGTGAGTATGATTAAATGAATCCAAATCTACTCCATCACAATAGAGATTAGCCAGATTGTTTGCAACATTTTTTCCTTCCCAAAGTGTGTGAGATATGTAGTGATCCTCAAATGAGTCAATTAGTGACCATATTTTCTTTAAAAGATGTTGTATCCTCCTCTTTAATGATGACCACATGATATAGGCCTTAATGATCACCATGGAATCCCCTTCTATATAAAAACTAGGGAGATCCCTTCTCTTTGCTAGGAATAAGCCTTCTAGAGGTACATATGCTTCTACCATATTGTTGATTCCTAGAGGGGTGGGACAAGATTTTACATCAAAAATCAATGTAGCATGGTGGTTATGAATGCAAGTATCAATGCATGACTTCATAGGGTTACCTCATGATGAACCACTGAAGTTTATCTTAACAATATACCAATAATAGGAGGACATCATTTGATCCTTGATCAATCAACTAAAGAGGGGCCTTGGAGTTTTTGAACTTTTTAAATTAGAATATGGATGCCTTTTTGAACCTCAAAAATTGAATTATCCCAAGAAGAAAAGGTTTAATTATAGTGTACATTAGAAAGGGTTGCATTTGAAATTTTTGACATTGACTTCCTAGTACCTTCTATGACCAAAGTGATCAAAGAGGATGTTGTTTGAAAATGCATTTATTTATATCCCATGATATAGCCCTATTAGGATTAACACTAGATAGAAATAACAATAACATGCAAATATAACCAATATCATAAATAAATAATGCATACAAAAGATAACACAAGACACAGAGATTTAACATGGTTCACCCAATCCCTAGTCTATGTCAACCAAAAGCAAGTCCAATATTATTATTATCAAATGATTTCAACCTAATTACAATCTACAATCCCTCATAGCTCAATATCATTGCAAGAAGCTACTAAATAATCATACATTATGAAATCCCAAATCCTAAACCATTTTATACAATTTTTTTTGTGCTTACATAATTAGGGCTATAATAAGTTGATCAATAGAAAAAATATAACTCTGAATGTCTTTTACAATAGTAAAAAAAATTTGGCTCTACCTAGGGTGCTACCGTAGGACCCCAAAAGGGGCATTGGCCCTTGACCCCTAGAGCATTGGGGTGCTTCCCCCAAACCCCCATATAAAAATTTAGGGGTAAACTACACCGAATGAAGTGGGGAAAAATTAACCTCTAAGTCAAATTAGGCTCCACATAGCAGTAATCTCCCACTTCGAGACTAATCAAAAAACTTGTAGCTCCCATAGGAATTTAAAACAAACCTAAACTCAGTTATTCTTTTTTTTTTTTAGTCAAGAAGACCAACTTAAGGTGAAGAGGAGTTCAACTCCTCCTTTGTCATTTCCTTTGTATACATATCTATTAGATTATCATTTAAAAATCTTTTCTATATTTAATTCTCCATCATCCAAAATTGACCAAATGAAATGGTACCACAAATATATGTTCTTTGTCTTTGAATGTAGGGTAGAATTCTTTGTAAGGTGAATGGTACTCTATTTATTTATAAATAAATAATTATCCCTCTATGGGTGCCTTAATTCTTCCATGAAGAGATAACTCCATATCATCTCCTTGGTTACCTCTATAGTAGCAACATACTTTGCTTGTCTCTATACAGGGTAAAGCATTCACCTTCTATAACCAAGAAATCCAACTCACTACTACCCTGCCAATAGTAAATACATAATATGTAGTACTACACCTAATATCTAGATTTTTTGTCAAATATAAGTCAACATAGCCTTCTAAATTGGTAATAGAGCCCCAAAAATGTAATAATTTACTAAATGTTCCTCTCAAATATTTGAGAATCCACTTGTCTACATTCCAATGCTCAATCTCAATATGACTCATATACCTATTAACAACTCCCACTACATGTGCAATATATAGCCTAGTGCATACCATAGTATAGTGCATACCATAGTACACATTAAACTTTCTACAATAGAAGAATAAGGTACCTTAGACATTTTAACCTCCTCTTCATGTGTCTTTGGACATATCTCCTAGGTCAATTTCAAATGACCAATCAAAGGTGTGTTGATAGATTTGGCATTTCCCATACAAAAATGCTTCAACACCTTCTCAATATAATCATTTCAAGATAGAGTCAATTTCATGCTCTTCCTATCTCTACGAATTTTCATACAAATAATTTCTTGTGATGCCCCCAAATCCTTCATAGAAAATGAGTGTGCTAAATGCTTTTTCAATCCCTTAATGGGATCCATGTTAGACCCAGCTACAAGTGTATCATCAATATATAAACATAAAATAATGTATCTATCATCATATAACCTCTTCAAATAAACACAATGGTCTGAATGACACCTAGTATATCCATGCTCGTGCATAAAAATGTCAAATTTATGATACCATTATCAAGTTTCTTACTTCAATCCATATAAACTTTTCTTTAATTTGCACACTAAATTCTCCTTAGTTTGGATCTCAAATCCCTATAGTTGTGCTATATATAGATTTCTTAATCCAAATCAACATGAATAAAAAAAATTAACATCAAGTTGGTCCAAATGAAAATCTTCAATAGCTACAATACTGAAAATAGTATAAATAGAAGTCATTTTAACAATTAGAGAAAATATCTCATCAAAATCAATACCCTTTTTTGTAAAAATTCTTTGCTAACTAATGTAGCTTTAAATCTCTTCTTATTGCCATCCTCTTCTTTCAGCCTATAAACCCATTTATTATGTAAAGCCCTTTTACCTATAGGTAACTTACATAAATTTAAAGTTTGATTTTTCAGCAAGGAGTCCATTTCTTTTGTCATTGTAGACTCCCTCTAAAGCTTTGTATCCACATTTATAGCTTCATCATAACATTTAGATTCACCAACATTTGTTAATAAGATAGAGTATGAAGAGGGAGAAAATATTTTAGGAGGTCTACTTAGCCTCGTTGACCATCTAAAATTCACTAGTGTTTCTATTATTTTTTGTTTCTATTCTTGTGGAGCATGAGGAACTACTAGAAGATCTTCTTTTGGAGTATCTTCCAGTATAATTATTTTATTTCTTCTCATGAACTGATGCAACATAATTTTGTACAATACTTTCTCATTGAATATGACATCCCTACTTCTCAAAATTTTATGGTTTTCAAAACCCCAAAGCCTATAAAAATTTTCATCAATTTCATATCCAACAAATACACATTTCATTGGCTTATCTTCTAACTTGGTTCTATTTTCAAGAATCTATTTGTGCAAATGCTTTACAATTGAAGGTTCTAAGAAAAGAATAACTCACCTTCTTACTAGTCCATCCTTTCTTTGGAATATCATAGCCAAAAGGAGTAAAGGGACCTCATTTGATCAAATATACATCACTATTGATAGCCTATGCCCACATGGTTTAGGGTAGCCCAACATGTGACCTCATACTCCTTCCATGCTCCATTATTGTCATGTCCAAGCATTTAGCCACTCTGTTTTCTTGTGGAGTCCTTAGAACATATTTTTTCCTATGAATACCATTAAAGGAACAATAATCTTCAAATTATTTGTTGCAATACTCACCAGCATTATTAGATCTAAGACATTTTAATCTTTTACCAATCTAATTCTCAACCAAACATTTCTATTTTTTAAAAGTTTGAAATATAACATATTTCTATCTAAGAAAACATACCCATAATTTTCTAGTTACATCATTAATGAATGTAACATAATAATGAGATCCACCAAGAGAAGATACCTAAATTGGTCCCCATACATCCATGTGCAGAAGCTTTAATTTTTCATTTTTATTTTCCTTCTCAATATTCACAAAACTAACTCTCTTTTGTTTTCCATACACACAACTTTCATAAAAATCCATATTGACATATTTAAACCTAGTAAAACCTTCTTTGAATGAATTAATTTCTTACTTTTCTCACTCATGTGCCCAAGTCTATTGTGTCATAGTGTTTATTTAAAATCTTCAACATTTGTTTGATGTCCTTCTTTTTGTACTACAATAGCTATTCCTAAACATTGATTCTTGTTTGAAATTATTAAAGTAGAAGAAATGATATGACCTATAAAAAGATATAAGATGTCTATTTTCACACCTTTTTCTACTACTAAGGAACCTTTAGAAACCTTCCATTTTTTATCATTAAAAGTAACTTTGCAACCCTCATTGTCGAGTTTCCCTCCTAAAACTAAATTCCTACTCAATGTTGGAACATGTCTTACTTCTTTCCCCTGAATCTAGAACCCATGAATCATAAAATATTTTTTAAAGAAAATAACAAAGTATCCTCTTCAGATTTATTACTTACCACATTTTCCGCATTGTTTCCTTCTTTTTTATCTCCTTCATTGTTCTTTCAAGTCCATAAATATTTCTTCTTGTTCCTTGGTTTCCCACAGTACCAACAATCTCTTGGTCCTCTGAATTGGGACCTCTTTCCCTTTCATTTTTGTCTTGATTTCTAATGATTTCGAAAATTGTCTTCTCTCTCCTTAATTATACATCTCCTTGTGTGTTCAAGAAACATTCTAATGTAGATACATCTGAGCTTTTTCTATGAATTTCCTCACTCAAAATGACACCAACCATGTCATCAAATTTTAGGATATTAGAACTAGAAATAGAATTGCATGTGACCATTACCAAGCTATTCCAACTTTGAAGAAAAATACTCAGAATCAAGAGAGCCCTAATTTCTTTGTCAAATTTAACATTTAAAGAAGACAACTGATTAGTAATCATATTAAACTCATTTAAATGGTCAACAAAATATCAAATTTCTACCATCTTCATATTAAATAAATGCTTCATGAAAAATACCTTGTTCAAAGTAGAAGGCTTTTTGTACAACTTTGCTAGGGTTGGTATCAACTCTTCCATCATCTTTTCTTGTGTAATATTAAATTCCACTAATTGTGCCAAAATAAATGAATACTTCCAAGTGTCTTTCTATCCAAAATTTCCTAGTCCTCATCTACCATACTTTCCTCTTTCTTAGCCTTTCCTTGCAACAACTGCCATAAATCCTTTTGATAAAGATAGTCCTCCATTTGCATTTTCCATAATTGAAAGTTCTACCTATTAAAATTCTCAACCTTTAACTTACCATCATCTACCATTTCTCCCACTCAACCATGAGACTTTTTCACAGAGGACAACTAAAATAACCTTTCTCTGACACCACTTATTAGGATTAACAATGGATAAAAATAATAATTAGATGAAAATATAACCAATATCAAAAATAAATGATGCAAACATAAGATAACACAAAACATAGATTTAATTTATTTCACCCAATCCTTGGGCTATGTCCACCAAAAATGAGTCTCACATTATTAGTATCCAGTGATTTCAACCCAATTACAATCCACAATTCCTTATAGCTTAATACCACTATAAGAAGCTACTAAATCATCATATATTATGAAATCCTTAGCCTTAGTCCATTTTATACAAGATTTTTGTCACTTATGAAAGTAGGGTTAGAATAAGCCTACTAATAGAAAGAATATAACTCTTGGTACCTTTTACAATAGTAAATTCATTTTTGGACCTACCTAGGGTATTGCCTTAAGACCCCACAAGGGCTTTTCCCCTTGACCCCTAGAGCATGGGGGTGCAACCCCCAAAAACCCATAAAAAAATTGAGGCAAAAATCACATCGATGAAAGAGGGGAAAAATTAACCTCTAATTTTGATTATGATCTACATAAAAAAAAGCCCATATCATAGCTACATGAGTGCATTTCCACAAACATGCATACATTAAGGATGGACAAATAAAAAACCAAGATAGAAATGGGTTCCACAATTTATGAGATAATACTAATTAATTATTCAATTTATTTACAATGAAAATTCATCATTCTTGTGCATAAGAACAATTCAATAAGAGATTATCAGTAGACTCCAATTCTTTGTCACAGAGTGCACACCAAAAAGGTTGAGCAATATGGAGATTCTCTAATTTTTTACTTGTCAAGCAAGGATAACTTTAGTGACTAATATTTTCCAATTGGCTAATCTCAATCATCAGGGACCCCAGATTTGGCTTTTTTTTTTGCACTTTTGGGGTGTCCATGTCACCTACACTTTACCAAAATTGGGTCTCATGCTTAGACTAATTGCCAATAAAAATACAAAATTATTTATATTTTAGTTATGACTTCGCCAATGGAATCTAACTTTTCTAGGTAGTAAATTAAATATTTTTTCCTACAATTTTCAAGGCTTGTCACAATTGATGGTCATATTTACCTATATCTAATAAAAATTTAAGTTACATTATAGATTAAGTATCTATATTTGACAAGTGTCTCTATTCTAGAGCCTTTTCATGAAATTTTTTATCCTTTCTCACTTTGTTGCGAAATAGATTTGATTATGGACACATATCTTTACTTTGGGAACATTCTTTAAAACTTGTATCATTTTAAAAGTTTGGCTTAAAATAGGATTTAGGCCATTTGTTAGAATACTTTAGAATAACTGAGAGGTGGCGGGTGAATCAGTTATCCAAGGTCTAGATGTATAAATAAAAATTTTCATAGCTTAGTAAACTCATAAAACATTATTCATCATGCATGCATCTATT
Organism: Cupressus sempervirens; assembly: GCA_028749045.1. Classification (NCBI taxonomy): domain Eukaryota; kingdom Viridiplantae; phylum Streptophyta; class Pinopsida; order Cupressales; family Cupressaceae; genus Cupressus; species Cupressus sempervirens. The sequence continues at coordinate 274,593,987 of CM053791.1, read as the reverse complement.
AGATTATTCAATCACTTAAAACTTGTAGGTTACTGGGTAAGTCCACCAAGTTGTGGTGCCAAAAAGGTGACTCCCTTTTTGTTATAACTTTCAATAGCATGTACATACTATATTACTTATGTGCTATAGTACATACAAACTTTTAAAAAACCCAAATTATTATAAATGGGCTGCAAACCCACAACCCATTCATTTTTTCTTCATTTTCCAACTTCCTGTCCTCATAGTGCATACACAAATTGAGAAAATTGAATTTTTTCACCACCTACCTTGTCAATATTCCTCCTTGTCATTGAAGTTCAAGATCATGAGCATGTCGAATGTTGTCTAGCCTTCTTTTTGCATTGTTTTATATATTTTTTGTATTGTTTTGTAGGTTTTTTTCAATTTTCCTTTAAATTTGTTTATTTATTTATATTTGAATTGATTTCTTATTAGGAAATGTGAATAATGCATTGGAAAATCCCCAAGAATCTCAAAACCAAAACCCTCAACAAGATGAGAATCAAACCCTCCACAACAAGAACAACAAATTTCACAACTTGCACCAATTGGAAGACCTCCTCTTGGCACAAAAGAAAACATAATAAATGAAATAGAAAGAGACAAAAATGAATTAGAAGCACTCATTGGTAGGTTGAAAGCTTGTGGATAAAGAAATCCAATGAGAGCTCAATTGGCATCCTCCCTTGAGTCCATTAAGACCCACATAGCTTTTGTTAGTGGTCAGTTAGATATTTGGTGGGCTAAGATGGAAGAACAAAAAAGATATTATGCAAACAAATTATCATATGAAGATGTTAAAAAAAAAAATACCAAAAGGTAGAGTTTATGCATTGTTTATAAAGGCTAGTCAACAAAATACTATTAGAGAGTCAACTAAATGGTTCCCCATCCATTAGTGCATACATGATGGTATGAAAAATAATTTTTGGTATAGATGGTGGATGGTTTTTGATGCCCCTCCCTACAATAATCATGAGGTCTCAATGTATTTCTTAAGAAAATTGTATTGTGAGTTTGTCCTTGAGGAGATTCCCAATTATTTTGATATATTAGAATCTCAGGGTAGAGGTGAGGGGTTATCATTTGAGAGGTTGAGGGCACGTCGTGATCTTAACATAGTTAGGGCACCTATGGTCAAGCCATAGGGTGAGCATATGACTATTTCTTTAGTTGTGAAGGAACATGTAGAGGCCAGCACTCTAGGGACTATTAATGCTTTGACACAGAGCCTCATTCATTGCATGAGTCCATTAGTTGAGGATGATTCTTCTGCTCATCATGGTCACATGTGCACATCATGAAAATCCTTATGCACATTTGGCAATCATGCTAGAGATGGTGTGATGATGGGTTCATCACTGATCAGTTCCTGAATGAGACATTTGGCATTGACACATAGGTAAATTAAAATTATAATAAATTAATTTGATCACATTTCATATGTATAGTGAATGACAAATTAATTAGCATGTATTGACATTGTTCAAAATTCAGGGTCAAAGTGTTGGCAGCCCTCGTAGTGATCCCCTGACCCTATTTTTTATCCTGATAAGGAGTCTAGAGGTATGTATTGATTTAATCATTTAAATTAATACATATATTTATTAAGTAATCATATGAAAGATTAACAAAAAAAATTATGCATGTGCATTAGTTCTCTATAGGACCATCGACATTCACTACAGACTTTGAGCCTAGATGTGATATGAGCTTCATAGAGGTACATTTATTTCATGTTAATTTAATTCATTTGATTATATTTGTTTCATGTTTCATGTTACATGTAATGTGTATTGTATGACATGCAGATCTTGACATTTGAGACTCCTCCTCATCTTTGGCAGTCCATCAATCATGGAGTGAATGTAGCTATGGCTAGTTCACAGTCATTGACTGAGGTATGAAAGAATTTTATTGGTTTTAGTTGTAGTTTATAATAGTTAGTATCAAAATTTCTAATCTTATTTATAAGTGATTATATTGATTGAATTTTTGTAGGCTCTTGTTACACCCAATCATCCATGAGCCTTTGAGGTGGACTTGCAAAGCAACTATATGATGAGGGTAAGAAAATAATTAATTTTTTGTGTACATATATTTGATTTCAATGTATAATAATTATTGATTATCTACTTTCTTTTTATCATCTTGAGTTAGAGAAGAGCCTCAACAAGAGGATGAGTGAGCATGTGAGGAAGACCCCATCATCTCCCTCCACATGATGACTAAAGACCTCTACAGATTTGTTTCCTTCTCCTCATGGGAAGGAGAAGATATAGTTGATAGACATACATGTATAGGCATCAATGAACATATATGTTGGATTTTATGTCATTGGACATATTTGATATACATTTGATGTATATATGACATTTTATAAATAATGTATGACATTTATTTGATGCATGACATTATTAGACTTATGACATTATTGGTTAATATATGATATGTTTGCTCATGTATGACATTATTAGTTATCATAATATATTATGTGTTCCTTCATGTATGACATTATTGGTTAACATAATATATTATATGTTCATTCATGCATGACATTATTGGTTATCATAATATATTATATGTTCATTCATGTATGACATTATTGGTTATCAGAATATATTATGAGGTTGCATGGGTACTTGTACCCACACCCCTGGTAATCGTAGCCAAGTACTAGGTACACATATCCCAAGTATCATGTACTCAGTGGAGAGCATCATAGCTAAGGACCTTGATTGAGATTTCAAATTATTATTTTTAGTTTCTTGTTTGTGTGTCAGCTTGTTACTTATCAATCTTAATTAAATGTACCTAATTAGTTCAAAACTTTGATAGAATATTGATTAAAAATAAAATGTATCACTGTTTAAGCATAAATTTTTCATTTCCAATATGTCATCATTATATGATTTATGATCTTGTTCATGTTTAAAGTTTTCCTTCTCTGTTATTTGTTTATCAAGCTTAATTCAATACCTAATCAGTTTGAATTTTTGATATAATATTGATCAATAATAAACTTTATCAGTGGTAAAGCCAAAAATTTATCATTTTCAATATGTCATTGTCATATGATTTATGATCTTCTTGTTCATGTTTAAAACCTACCTTCTATGTTATGCATATAAACATTTATCATAAATTATTATTACAAACATATAACAAATCTGAAATTGAAAACAATACATTACATTTGCAAACTTTATCGCGGTTCTTGATTTGAAAAATCATTTTCATGTCTCATAAATTTAAGTTTTCTATAAATATAAAAGTATAATTTTAAAAAAAAATTGACATACCCAAGTACCCCTATCCCATATTATAAAATATAGCTATACCTATACCTGTACCCATACAATACCCTAAGTACCCCAAGTACCCTCGTCCCCATGCAACCTTGTATATTATATGTGGATCTTGGTGTTTTCTATACACCTATGTGGTCTATAGGATCTCTTGCTACTTATAACATCCCCTAACCTTGTCCAACCTCCTCACTAGGTTAACTAATCCAAACTTCCAGCATCACTCCCTTACTCTTCTATGAACAATATCCCTCCAAAGGTTTCATAGGTCTACTAGGGTACCATAGCACTCCCTAGTCCAACCAAGGTTTCCATGATGTCCTAAGGTTTTATTGGAACACTTGTACTATTCTTGAATGGATAAGAATAATGAGTTTGTACCTTATTTTAAGATTTCTTCATAAAAGGCCTACAAGGAGAACCCCTAATTAGGTCTCCACCTAGATTTCTAGGGCCAATAGCTCCTTTGTCTTAGAGTTTCAACACCTCTATCCTTAAGAAAAATTGATACATAGAACCCATGCTCAAGGATTTTTAGGGTTTCAGGGTGTGTATAGGCCATACAAAAAAACTACCAAAATTGAGGGTTTAGTAGGGTTTTCATGGTTTCCTATTGTCCCCACTTTTAAGACACCTTCCACACTTCATCAAGACTCCACCTCCACAAGTTAAAACCTCCTCATACCCCTCTTCAATCCCTTAGAAGTGCAAGTCATTCTTCTTTAAGCTTTTCTCTTAAGAGCTCTTTCTTTGCTAGCAGTCCCTAGCCAAGCATTGCCTAGCTTGCCTATGGCTTGGTTAAACAATTCTTTGCACTCACTTTCAAGGCCCTTTCTTGCATAATATAATAAATTAGGTTTGTAAGAAAACTTGGCAAGAAAGAATATAAACATTTCCACATAACCCATAATAGATCTAAAATAAATACAGAATTAAAATCCACATGCAAGAGAATAGACAACATACCCACAAAATTGTGACACAAGATATACCCTGGGAAACCCTCATTGAGGGAAAAAACTCAACCTCCAAAAGCATTCATCACCATGTATTATTCAAAAAAAACACCATTACAATACAACCATGGAAGCCTTCATGGCCATAGCCACAACTGAGCAAACTACGTGAACAAGCATGAATCCACAAATCCCATGGAATATTCTTGATGAGTTGAATTGTAACATTTTGATAATATTTCATGTAATTATTTAATATTGGATAAAAGAATTAAATGCCCAATATTAAATTCGAGGTGAGTGTGTTAGGTAGCACATGGTTTATGTAATACCACTTAGTGGTTTTGTGGGACTTGCTACTATATAAGTAGCCATAAGGGTAGTTTTTGTAGAGTAAGAGTGAGAAAGGCAAGAGTTGAGCACAACAAGTTTAATATTACAAAAGAAAAGATGACAGAAGATTAATGCTCTATCCACTACAGAGGCAGAGTATGTTGCTGCTACAGAGGTAGCCAAGGAGATGAGATTGCTTCAGTTCTTCTTGGAAGAATTGGGACATCCTCAATCAGAGTGCCATTCATCTTACAAAGAATTCATCTCTGCATTCTAAGACCAAACACATACAGTTGCGGTACCATTTCATTCAGTCAGTTTTGGAAGATGGATAGTTAAAGCTGGATAAGATACATACCAATGACAATCCAACAAATATGTTGACAAAGGTTGTAACAAGGGAGAAGCCGAACTCCTCTTCAGCTTCGATTGGTCTTTTAGACTGAACATGAATAAAAGAATAGCAGAATCCAGGTTTGTTTGATCTAGTGGGAGCCCCATGCGGTAGTGGTATTGCTACAGGATCAGTCTCTAAGTGGGAGATTATTTTTTAGTGTGGAGCTTGATCAGTCCTCAAGTAGGAGATTATTAGATTATGGTGACTGATTAGGAAAGTACTATACATACTTCATAATTAGTGGGGTTTGAGGTATTTTTGGTACTATTTTCCATTCATATATTTGCCATTAAAGTTATGGCTAATTTATGGCCAACATGTTATAACCCTAAAGTGGTTTAATACTTGTATAAAAGGGTTTAGGGTTGGGTATTTTCATAATGTTGTGATGCAAAATTGCTTCTTGCGGCGGTATTTAGCTATAAGGGATTACGAATTGTAATCAAGTTGTAATCACTAGATTGTAATAATATTGGACTTGCTGTTTGGTGGACATAGCCCAAGGATTGGGTGAACCATGTTAAATCTTGGTGCTTTGTGTTTATTTCTATGTGATCTATTATTTTCTTTTATTGGTTATATTTGTAAGTAGTTTTTTATTTCTATCCATGGTTTATCCTAACAAGGGTCTATAGCCTTGAAATATAGAAGACCATGGAATTTCCATAGTGTAGACAAGACTTGCAGCTATTTCATGATAAACAACTCCAAAATTGGCAACAAATAAGTATCTTTGAAGAAATTTACAAAACCTTTCAAAACTTGGTCACAAACTATAACCAATGCATGGTGAATATAGAGGCTGCAAGTATCTAATTTTTTTAAGCTATTATAGAGAACTTTAATATATCTATTACTTGACCTCATTCAATCCATGTCTCCTCACTTAAAGCTCCACTTTCATGGCATTCATATCCTTAAAAGTGTATTATGCCAATGCTTTAAGATAATGGGATGCATGTCCCATGTTCATCTATGACAAATTACTTTCCTAAACCTTTTTGTTCTTTAACTTCTTGAATTTGACACTTTGTCTACTATACAAATCATCTTTCACATCACCAACAAGAAAACCATGAAATTCATTGTTTTGACATCTTTTGGAATCCCTTTGCTCATTTATGCTATGAATTTTGGAGTGCCTACTGTCATCTTCTTTAACACTACTATTGCCATAATGCTATAACTATCACATTCTCCAAAGGGAAAACCTCACTATTTAAATGTCTTATCCTAAAGGCTATGACAATTGTACATGTTTGGACCTCTAGATTTTTTAGGTTCTTATTCATTAGATCACCATTTATCATAACAATAGAATAATATATTGATATAGTCTAGCCTCAAAATCACCATATATCACTAGTGCACTAACATGTATGCAAAAATATTTGAAAGTCTTTATTGAATTCTCAGTTCATGCTAGGTGAAACTTGTAAATTTATTCTAATAGAGTTCAATATTGAAAAAATAGGAGTAGATAATAAGTTTCCTCAAACTATCAACCTACCACCACCTAAATGGCATTTGGAGCTCCTCTTCATAGCTTTAGAACTGTGATTGTTCCTTCGTGGTTATCCCTTTATGAACTAACTCACAACTTTACAACTCATTGTAGTATTTGATTGTGAGTCATCTTGCACATATATAACTAGGTGTTTTGTTAAAAGATCCTTGAAACATTTTAATTTATCACTCCTACTATAAATAGTACTAAATTTATTCTATTCAGTTACAGATGATTACTAAATTTATTAAGATTGTTGCCTCACTATGTCTTATTTTTTGTTAAATTCACTATCATATGATCCATTAAATTAGTTCTTATATACCTCTACCATAAAGGTTCTCCATGATTTTTACCATAAACTAGCTTTTAAGAGGTTTTTCCTTATACTTTAATCAATTATTGATCTCAATTGGATACCTCTATTCCATTTGCACATAACTACTACATAGACTTCTCACATGTACTTTTTCACTTGTTTGGACTGAGCACTATTGTTGTGCTTAGTTGAAAGAAAAGTCAAAATGATTTTAAAGATTGTCATGATCATACTTTTCCACTTGACATTCTTTTACTTATTCCATTTACATAGGAAATGATTCCACTTTCTTTAACCCTACCACAAAGCCCTAGAAATGAACATGAAAATTAAGTTTAATACCATGTTATTGTTTTCATGAAAATTAAGATTTTGATAAAGATTTAAGAGTTTTTCTAGAGATGTTGATAGTTACACTACTACAAAGGTTTAAAAAGTTGTCATCACACTCACTATTGTTTCCTTGAATATTTTCCTTTGATCTCATTCCTTTGTAATGCTTTTACCTTATGCATTTATTATCATTAGCATTGTTTTGACAATTATAGTAGCCTTTTATCTGAAACCCTTCATGAATACCATCTCCCTTAGTATATGACATACATCCCAACCAATCATTAATTGGAATGTAACACTTTCCATAGTCATTCCCTATCATATTCAAAAAATGTTCTTTACTTTGATATTTATTTACCATTATCTACACTTTATTGCATATATCGTATAAGTTTCTTGGCTCTCTCTTCAAGAAGCTATCCTCAATGCAATGTGTAGAGTCTATTCACTTATTGTCATTCAAAAATATACTTTCATACTTTATATATCTATTTACTTTGACTTCTTTTTTATTGCCTCTCATGAAACTATCATACAATGGTGAGGGTCACATGTACCCACAACTATCAAAAGCACACTTCTTTAAAGGATCTAAACCATTATTCAATATAAGAAAATGAACTAAAAAATATCATAGTTTACAAATCTATCATTCAGGAGCATGTTAATTTGATTGGTATTTTTGAATAATAATGCAAGAGGTAGTGAATGTATTCTTTTCTATTCACAAATATGACTTTACATAAGATAAGATCCTTCAGAAACCCTCATAATGATGCAAAATAGTGATCTCTATCATTCCTTTGATAGTTTTGACACAATCTTATAAACCTATGGCAAATTAGAATATGTGTCATATTAAGCGTACCTCTAATAAACCCTTAATATTGTGAGTTATGAGGACGAGGAAAAGTTATGAGCCCTTTAGAATCTTCTCCTTCTACACATCACACCATGTTTTCTCCATGATATTTTCAATGTGGGGGAGATAAATAGAAACTTATGAACTCTTGTAAGCCCCTTAATGTGTCATTATCTTTCTTAGGGACATTTTGGTTTGGCATGCCTGAGAATGTTCAAGCGCTCAATGGGATGGGATGAGGTTGGGGCTAGTGTTTACCTAGCCACATAGAGCTAATGGAAAAGATAGTTTGATCCTATGATGAATGGTGAGAGAGATTTGGCAGTTGACAACTTTGTACTAGCCAAGACTACAAGTTTTAGCATCACTCAAAATGGCATCAAAAAATCAAAACACAGTAAGATCTCTAAAAAGTGAGAGAGGTTATTGTAGAGCTCTACAACATGATTCTATAGGAACTATAATCACATCCATACCTCACACAAGCTCTAAGATATGCCCCATCAAAGATCGCTACCCTATGGCATTTAGTGACCCTTAGGGATGTTTCAGTTCGGCGTGCTCGAGAATGTTCGAGCACTAAACAAATAGGAAAATCTTATGGATAGGGTTTACCTAGCCACCTAGAGCTAATGGAATAGATAGTTCAATCCCACAATGAAAGCTGAGAGAGATTTGGTAGCTGGTAACTTTGTACTGGCCAACACTTCAAGTTTCAACATTACTTGAGATGGCATTGCAAAATCAAAATGATCTCCAAAAAGTGAGAGAGGTTATAGTAGGTCTCTATAACATGGTCCTATAAGAACTATAATTGTATCTATACCTTGCATGAGCTCCAAGATATGCCCCATCAAAGATCATTACTCTATGACATTTAGTGACCCTTAGGGATGTTTTAGTTCGGTGTGCCCAAGAATGTTCGAGCACTCAATGAGATGGGATGAGCTTGGGGATAAGTTTTACCTAGCCACCTAAAGGTAATAGAATAGACAATTTGATCCCATGACAAAAGGTGAGAGAGATTTGGTAGTTGGCAACTTTGTACTGGCCAATACTACAAGTTTCAATATCACCTAAGATGGCATCACAAAATCAAAATAGAGTAACATCTCCAAAAAGTGAGAGAGTTTATTGTAGGACTCTGCAACATGGTCCTATAAAAACTAGAATCATATCCATACCTTTTACGAGCTCTGAGATATGTGTCATCAAAGATCATTGCCCTATGGCATTTAGTGACCCTTATGGATGTTTTGGTTCAGCATGCCTGAGAATGCTTGAGCACTCAATAGGATGGGATGAGTTGGGGGCTAGGGTTTACCCAGCCACTCAAAGCTAATAGAATAGATAGTTTGATCCCATGATGAAAGGTGAGAGAGATTTGGTAGTTGACAACTTTGTACTGGCCAACACTACAAGTTTTAGCATCACCCAAGATGGTATCGCAAAATCAAAATGGAGTAAGATCTCCAAAAAGTGAGAGAGGTTATTGTCGGTCTCTACAACATGGTCTTATAGGACCTAAAATCTCATCCATACCTCACACAAGCTCTAAGATATGCCTTGTCAAAGATCGCTGCCCTATGGCATTTAATGACACTTAGGGATGTTTCGGTTCGGCATGCCTAAGAATGTTTGATTTCTCAATAGGACAAGATAATCTTGGGGCTAGGGTTTACCTAGCCACCTAGATCTAACAGAATAGATAGTTCAATCCCACGACCCTTTTTCCACAAAATTGCAAATTTGAGCAACTTTTAATAATGCAACTTTGCACAAAAAGTGCATTTTTTACATTTTTCACTTGATTCCACTTCTACAACTTGGAAAAGGTTTGGAAACACTAAAATAACTAATTTCTAAATGCTCGTCTTTTCACCAATTCTCAAACTCCTGCAAAGTTACTAGTATTTTTCAAATTTTGCTTTGACAACTATTGTAGTTTTTTGCAATTTTTGACATCTTAATTTCTAGATGCTTAAAGATTAACCTAATGATTTTAAGGACCTTTTATAACCTTATAAGAAACATAAACATCCTTTTTGCCTTGAAAAGTCACCTGTATTGTTCATTTTTGACCCCTTGGTTCAATTTGGCACTCTACCTTATAATGGCACCTAGAGTCCAATTGACCTTACATCTTGGGTCTTATTACATCATTTTGCAACTTTGTTCCTGATTCACAACTAGGATGACACCTATCTATTTTTCTTAGTTCCTTGCACCAATGATCATCCAACTGGACATGTTTGGAGTGCTTGAGTGCATGAAAATGCATTAAATTTGATGCCATAGGTATAGTAGCAGGAGATCTGCCTAAAGGAGTCCATGGTTTTATGTAAAAAAATCAAATTAATCATCATAAACATGGTTTAGGATCAACTAAAAGGTATTGAAAGTGAATTCTTGGTCAAATTTGAAGAGACTCTAGTTTTTGGCCTTATTTGGTGAGGGTTCCATAAAAAACATATATATAGAGTTGATGGTTTCAATCTAATTAAAGAATCCTCACTTTAAGATCATATTAATATACTTTACCAAGTTGTATGGTTGGAAGATAATTATTTCATATAGTTCATTTGTAAATGGAGGGGTTTTTATGCCTAAAAAGTGGCCCATAGTGTAACAGTAGAGGCTTGGTCCAAAACAACCATACCTCATCTTTTGATATATTATAAAGAAGCAAAATTAGTATCCTAATCTTCAATTTATTTTCTTAATGTTATGAAAAAATGTGGAGAAAAATTCAAGAGGACAACATTTTATGCAAGAGGGTAACATTTTATGCATTTGATCTTTGTTTACATCATCATTTTGGAAAAGTGGAAATATTACTAACCTAGTTTGAAAATAAAGTCTATTCTAGTTATCCTATTAAATTATTGTATCTTCTTCCATGTTAGTTACAACTAGATATAAGATTCGCCAAGGAAAGTGACCTAAAGCTATATGGAAGAAGCAGACAATTTTCTCAAGGATTTGCCAATTAAATTTTTAGACATTGTTCACTTTCACCCCAATGGTCAAAACATACTAGACATGGTTCACAAGATAATAATCTAGATCTAAAAATCAGCAAGAAAAAGATCTTACAATATCAACAAGATAAATATTAACAAAAGCTCATGAAATTGAACTTGGATTAAAAAAAAGATAAATGCTTCATGCACTTATTCTCTCAAGTAAAATTTCCACACAACCTCAATGTTGAAAATTTGATTCAAAAGGAGGAACCTTCACCTTTAGAAGTTGTTATGAAAAAAATGGAAGAAATGAGGAAGGAGCCTAATGTGATCAACTTGACCAATGACATCAACTTGACCAATGACCAATGACATTCAAACTACAGAACAATATGCTTCTTTGCTTAAATATTGACTCAAAAAAATCTAATGACTCTAGTAGAGGTAAATCATCATGGGTTTTCAAATATAAGCACACATATACACCTCTAGGAGACTCACTTGAATTGGTGTTGAATACTTTTATATCAAATAAGATCATTACACTACCATATAACTATAAACCTTATGAACCCAAGGTTAAGCCTAAATTTTGGAATGACAATCACTATTACATCTATGATAGGAATAAGGGTTATAAGACTAAAAATTATGGTGTAGAGCACATAAATTTCATTCATCAATATGTTTGTAATAAGGTCAGGGGATAGATCTAATGATCTCCCTATGACCCATCCATTTTGTTAAGGACACAAGACCCCTTGTATGTTTATAAACCTTGGGCATCCTTTGGTACTAATGGATGATATGTTATTCATTTCATATTTTTCTAGGTGTGTCTTAGGGCTTTGGAAGCCTAACAAGGTTTCTAAGTGTTAATCAAGTTTAAATGCAATATTGCTTGCTATAGCAGCAAAAGTTGCATAAAAGTTGTTAGCAATTTTTATAATTTGCTAAGCAATTTTTTGGTTTAGGAGTCCCAATGGCTCTAACCATTTGATGGTTGAGTAAAATAGTTGGAAAAAACCTATTTAGGCTTAAAATTTTTGGAAATAGATAAAGAGTGAAGATCCAATTGTAAACTTGCTTTCAAATCAATAAAATATACCTATTTTGGTGCAATTTCTTGACATTTTGCAAGTATGATATGGAAGAATAAGGGGTGGATGATGACCTTTCTGATCTAAAAGTTGATGCTAAGTGTTTGAAGGCTTTTGGTAGTGGTTTAAAGTTTTCATCCTTTTCCTATCAAAAGTAATCAAATTTATAAGCTTGTTGGTTTGGGAAACCCTCAATTTCAAGGTTTTGGCATTCAAATGGCCCTAATTTGCTGATCCACTAGTGGAATTTCTTCTCCACTTGTATGAAGCAATTTATGGATGTGTACTATAAGATTTTTTCAGTTTTGAAATAGGAATTGAAGACATTAAATTTTGGGAGGAAGCCCTAGGTTAAATATCAAAATGTATTTGACTAGTTTTAAGGAGACCGGATTAGATAAAGAGATGGAGAGACTTTAAGGACTTGATGATCAAACAAATTTTCCTTTATTGAGTTAATAGAACACCTTGGAAGTGGATTTTTGGTTCTATGCACTCATTCCTAACCTCTTGCTTTGAAACCCAATCCTAACCTAGCTAATTAGGCTTGTGGACTTAGTCAAGGTTATGATATGTTGGAGTGGAGTCAATCTCCACAAATTTAGGGTTTAAGAGAACTTGAAAGAGGGTATCTGAAAGTGTGATTTGTTCCTAAAGTATTTTGGAAATTTCTGAAGTTAGTGGCAAAAATCAAGGATTGGAGACCTAATAGGATTCTAGGTCCTTCTTTGTAATTTGTGTTGTGGGTTGTTGTAAGTGCAACCAGTGGTGGATTTTGTTGAGTTGGGTTGTAACTAAGCAGTATCTAGCCCATTTTGAAAGTTTTCAAGCCTAGAACCATAAAATCCCTATTTTATACAAATTAAGGAAACTTGTCCCTAAAAGCTTGATTTGGGTGAAATTGCTTTGTGTCATACTTGTGTATGGTGAGTCTTAAAACCCTTATAGAAGCTCCTTGCAGAGGTATACACTTGTTGAAATGAAACAAACCAATTGTTCAATCCTTTGAACATCTTGAGTGTTGGTTTTGGGGTTGGGTCTTAAGGTTGTGCTTCCATTGTTGCACTCTGCATTAGATTATATGAAACTTAAATACCTCATTCAAGATCTCATTGATGATAAGAAAGTTGGGGTGGATGGACTCATGACTAATACTGATCATAAGGTTTTCAATGAACCCAGGTACCCAAGGATGAACATGAAGAAAGTTCTAGGAAGAAAAAAAGGCTACAAAGATCAACTACATATGATTGAGCCAACTTTTGAGAACATAAACATGATTAGGTCTAAAGGGAAAAAGGAAGGTTGTAACTCAAACATTGATGAACCACTTATAATTATCCTTAAGGGTGTGGATTCTTCCACACAATCACAACCTTGCAATCTTGAGACTAAGAGTGAACAAACATAACAACATATGGTCATCCTTAAAGGATTTGACCCCCGAACCCATACATATGCTAAAAACTTGAATCTTGTGACTAGGAGTGAACCAAAGATCATACACTTTGGTCTTAACGCTTCCAAATAGACAACATCTAAAAAATTTATAAGATGGGTTTTATAAGTTTATGATTTTGATATAAATTTATTTTGGAGTTTATCTAAAATAATTATAGATGACAAAACAAATAAAAGATAAAAGCATGTTATTCATAATATCATAATTGGTAAAATTGTTCCAAGTGCAAATAATTATTTGTTTGAGCTTCTAGCAATGATCAAGTAGCTTATTGAACGGCTTGATGAGTCTTGGAAAAATCTCCCATTGTATCCTTGCTTTTTCTAGTTTGAAGTTTTTGGTTACATGCACACAATCATGACTTTACATCACAAAGCATTCATATTCTAACAATTTTCATGTTCTTTCATTACATTTTGATCTAAACAACAAATTCTAAACTTTCACTTATTGAAATGGCTAATCTGAAAATGGGTCCTATTAAAGAATCTAATATAAATTTAAATAATGTATCTAGATTCTAAGAAAATCAAAAAATAAAATCTATGATTTAAACTTATCCCATCACTTACACACAATAAAAATACCCACCTTATCATGTGAACAGTCTTAGGGGAGAGGTTGCAACATTGTATTTGGATCTAATTTATCTCTCTCTCTCTCTCTCTCTCTCTCTCTCTCTCTCTCTCTCTCTCTCTCTATTCAATCTAATGAACCAACTAGATCTACTCTACATTTTAATGTCTTAAGTATTGCCTCATGGTCTAACTCACAAACTTTCTAGAGAATCTTATTATGTGATTTTCCAGCATATTTTATCAAGTAGAAATTTGATGCGACAACAAGGTTTGAATGATGAAGAATCTTCCTCTCTATTTTCCAATCCTTGAATAACCACAAGTTAGGGTTCTTCATAGAATATTGTCTAAGCCATGTGTCAGTTACAACCACCGCACTAGTATGGTACTCTAAACCTTCACCATATATAATCAAGTATCCAATTTTTTTTGGCTTGGACACAATGACACAAATAATAATGTGTCCCTTCTTCATTGTCTTTAGGTTCAATAACAACAAAAACATGGCCTACAGTGACAAATTTACAAAATGTGGTCGTTAATTCATAAAATACTTAGGTAAAAGTTATAAAGTTACATATTGAAATTATATATATATAACCAAGTTGCATTAGATTAGACAAGTGGTCAAAGTTAATAGATGAATCCATCTCTACCATTTTTAGTTCTTGTGAGTGATGATAGGTGTCAATTGGGTTCAAAAGTCATATATCCCATTCGTCCACCCATTTAGTTGACTCACAGTTATCCCAATTTTCCCCTACACATGATGGACAATAGCATGCCATTTTTTGTGTGTGGATACTCCATGAACCTACATCAGAGCTTCTAACAGAGTGCAGCTCACTAGATGTGTTAGTGTACAACAATCCTCATATGGTGTAATGTTAGTATTATCTATCAATCAAAAAAATTTATGAATCGTAGACTCACCTTCCTTACCTGGACCCATTGTAGCATTACACCATTGGACAATGGATTTTGCATCTATCAATATTGCTCCATCTTTGTACTTTAGTTCTTGATGAGATAAGGCTCTTTTGATGCATGCACCTACACCATCATGTTCTCCCTTTCCATGACCAGCCTCTATGAAATTCCACATATATTGAATTCTACACAACTTGTGCATCCTGCTCAACCAATAAAACATCTGTGAATTCTTTAATTGAGATGTGTAGTTGTTTGACCAAATAATGTGATGATGATATTTTATGCCCCTGTTAGCCAAATCCCCATAAAATAGTTGAAAACAACCATGTGCAAACTCTATAGAATGTGATCAATCATCACTGATTTAAAAATGGTACTCCCTCAAAATCTTCCTATCATTCTTTATACTTGTAAGTGAATGCATGAATGTTATGTGAACAAATATGGAAATCTATTAAAAAGTATAATACTTTTCTTGCACCTCATTTTGTGGTTGTAGTGTGTACTTCTCTACAAAGTCTATAACTAAAACAATGGTATCCAGTGGAAACGTATCCTTGTACAACTTGAATTGCAAATCTAGCCATCAAGCTCTATGTGTATGTCTTGCATACTTGTAAATAATCTTTTCAAAAAAAATCTTCATGAACTCATACATTGGAATCTTTTCAATGACTAAATCACATCTTTTACCCTATTTCACATCTTTTAGAGCATATTTCACTATCTTAAATTTTTCATAATCTACTATTTCATTTCCAATTGCATGTATACTATCTATATGTTGACAAGTTGATAAAAGTTACAAAGAATCACAAAATAAGCATGTACCATCCAAGCATGATGTCTTGTAAAATTTTTGGTTGTCCCCTATTTCACATAAAATGTTAGATATGAATTCCCTTGAAGATCTTGGTGGCGCATTCATGTCACAATCCTGCAAAACAAACTCAGAATGCAAAAACACACATATATGCCTTAAAACATCAAAATGGTTAGAAAATTCAATATGTATCCTACAACAACAAGTTGTGCATGTGTGATTTATCTTCACATAAAAAGGTTTACCCATCTCAAAAAATCTTTGACTTATTTGAATTTGAGCATACATACCAATAAATTTTGCAAAAAATTGTGTCTGAGTTGAGTCCAAAAAATATTTCACATGTGGGTCACAATTTTGGCTACCAATCCTTATTCTTACGACATCTCTTTGATTAGGGGAAACATGTGTGTTATTTTTCCAAAAATCTTCAATCAATTATTTCAAAGCTTCACTAATTTCTTTATCCTTTCATGGTAGTCTATCACTAAATATCCATAACTCTTTTTTTGTTGGATCTTCCAATCTCTCATGCCTTAGCATGGCTCTCCTTAGAGTACCTCTACCAATTTTCAATTTTTTTCTTGTCTTTCTCATGAGTCAAGCTTTCTTCATTTGGGTTCTTACTATTAACTTTTCTTTGACAAGTACACTTGCTAATCTTGTCAGACATTGATTTCAAAATGTTAGTATCAATATCAATCAAATATTTTGGTCTTCTAAAATGAATTATAGAAGGTTTTAAAATCTCTTCCATTCCCTAAACATTTTGAACATCAACATAAGGTTGAGTTTATTGTGTACCTTGAACCGAAGATGATGTGCCTTGGCAATAAGATGCAAAAGATGGAATATCACCTACTTGATATGTTGATGTTGTGCCTTCAACATGACATGATGGAATGTGCACATCGTTGGATCTACAAATTAGTGTCTCTTCAAGATGAGAGGATGATATGACTCCAACATTAGAAGATGGTGTAGCTTCACAATTCAATTGTCTTCTTCAATATAGCAGTCTCATTCATTCTCTTTGTTTTTCCAATTCTTCCTCTTTGTTTCTTTGTATTAGTGGTTCTTGATCCTCTTTGAAAGTCAATTCTTCATTATTGCTTTGCAATTTTCTTTGTTCATGTAGTAGTTTCATTTTATCTCTTTTAATTTCTAAATCTCTCTCCCTATCTTCATTTGTTTGAGTTTTTGATTTCTTCCTTGGTATGATGATAATTTTTAGATGTTAAATTACTCAAACATCTGAATTACTTACAATTTGTAAATTACAAATCATTCAAATACATATAAAAATTATAATTATTTCAATTAATACACAATATATATCAAACAACTTGCCAAATTTCTAACCATTTTGAAATAATATTTTATTCAAACAAAAAAAATTCAATGAATTCACTATATATTAAACAACATGTCAAATTATAATCAAATTTGTCCCTATATATCAACAAACAATATTTGAAAAGGACTGCACTAACCTTTTCTATAGAAATAATATTCAAAAAGCCTTCAAATAGTGTATCCAATTATTGAATTTAGTATTTGCTAGCTTCAAAAAATCTTCAAATAATGTTTGCTAACTTCCAACAGCTTGAAACCCATGTTTTCTGTCAAAACAATAGAATGCACAATAGACAAAAAGAAAAATATGGATCAAAAGGAACCCAAACTTTCTTTGTGACCATTTTTTGGTGTTTTTACATAGTGCATACACACTATAATGTGTATTCACTATAGAGCACATACACTATGTCAAAACACATCTCTCCCTATCCCACCATCCCCCATCCCCTACTCTCTCTCCCTACTCTCTCTCTCCTCTCATATCCCCTACTCTCTCTCACTCTCCCTCTCCTAATCCCTCTCCCATCACCTACTCTTGCTCTCCTATCCCCTACTCTCTCTCTCTAACTCTCTCTCCTCTTCCATCCCCTACTCTCTCTCTCTCCCTCTCCCACTACCTCTCTCTCACCCTCTCTCCTCTCTCATCCCCTACTCTCTTTGTCTCACACTCTCCCATCCCCCCTCTCTCTCTCTTGGGCTACTCTCTCTCCCCTGTCCCATCCCCTACTCTCTCTCTTACTCTCTGATGCAGGAGCATCACCTCCACCTATTAATTCGACATTTCCATAGTTTAGTAACTTATTGGTGAAAAGAATCTAAACGTTCCTTGAGAGGTTTAGTTGCTTCAAATTATAATATATGAGGAATCGGCTTTTAGGTTACATTAGTAATTTAATAGAAACCAAAGGGACATGGGAAAGTTAAACGATTTTGTAACCATCAAAATTGTCTTTAAATAGACTGCATTATGTAATCAAAGGACAAAGAGTGAGAAAGAAAGGTTACGAGAGAGAAAGTAGTGACATTGTGAAAAGGAATCGGGGCTCTCTGGTTTTCATCCAGAGAGCCACCAATATTATGTATTAATTGGATTGAAATGAAACGTCTTTATTTCAATTAATGGTGATTGCTATCTTTCTCTGAATTGTTTCTGTTATCTATGGAAGTGAACGTTTAAATACAGCTCTATTCCATAGTTTTCTTTATGAACTTGTTATTTCTATATGGTTAATAATGATTTCTCTGCATCAAATTGGTATCAGAGCAATAATTATTAACCATATTGAAATAACAAGTTCATAAAGAAAACTATGGAATAGAGCTGTATTTAAACGTTCACTTCCATAGATAACAGAAACAATTCAGAGAAAGATAGCAATCACCATTAATTGAAATAAAGACGTTTCATTTCAATCCAATTAATACATGATATTGGTGGCTCTCTGGATGAAAACCAGAGAGCCCCGATTCCTTTTCACAATGTCACTACTTTCTCTCTCGTAACCTTTCTTTCTCACTCTCTGTCCTTTGATTACATAATGCAGTCTATTTAAAGACAATTTTGATGGTTACAAAACTATTTAACTTTCCCATGTCCCTTTGGTTTCTATTAAATTACTAATGTAACCTAAAAGCCGATTCCTCATATATTATAATTTGAAGCAACTAAACCTCTCAAGGAATGTTTAGATTCTTTTCACCAATAAGTTACTAAACTATGGAAATGTCGAATTAATAGGTGGAGGATAATGATTGCTCTGCATCACTCTCCCTCTCCCACCACCTACTCTTTCTCTCCCATCCCCAACTCTCTCTCACCCTCTCCCCTCTCACATCCCCTACTTTCTCTCTCACACTCCCATCCCCCCTCTCTCTCCCTCTCCCACTGCCTACTCTCTCTCTCCTATCCCCTACTCTCTCTTTCTCTCCCTCTCCCACCACCTACTCTCTCTCTCACTCTCTCTTGCATCCCTTACTCTCTCTCTCACTCTATCTTAGGTCTCTTATCCCCTACTCTCTCACTCTCTCTCCTCTCCCATCCCCTACCCTCTAGATCTCTCACACACACTCCCATCCCCCCTCTCTCTCTCCCTCTCCTATTGCCTACTATTTCTCTCTCACTCTCTCTCTCCTTCTCTACTCTCTCTCCCATCCCCTACTCTCACTCTCTCTCTCTCTCATCCCCCTACTCTCTCTCACACTCTCTCCCATCCCTTACTCTCACTTTCTCTCTCCCATATCATTCTCTCTCTGCCACCCCCTACTCTCTCTCACTCTCACACTCTCTCCCATCCCATACTCTCACTCTCTCTCTCTCACATCCCATACTCTCTCTGCCACCCCCTACTCTCTCTTATACTCTCACGCTCTCTCCCATCCCCTACTCTCTCTCTATTTCATAGATACACACACTCCAATCCCTCCTCTCTCTCATCTCCCATCCCCTACTCTCTATATCTCTCACATACACTCCCATCCCCCCTCTCTCCCTCTCCGACTCCCTCTCCCACCATGTACTATCTCTCTCTCACTCTCTCTCTCCCTCTCTACTCCCTCTCTCTCCCATCCCCTACTCTCACTCTCTCTCCCATCCCCTACTCTCACTCTCTCTCTCTCTCCCATCCCATACGAGCTCTTTCTGCCACCCCATACTCTCTCTAACACTCTCACACTCTCTCTCATTCCCTACTCTCTCTCTCTCTCTCTTACACAGATTCCCATTCCCCCCCTCTCTCTCCCTCTCCTACTCCCTCTTCCACCACCTAATCTCTCTCCCCTATCCCCTACTCTCTCTCTTTCACACACCCACACACTCCTATCCTCTCCTATCTCTTCTCTCCCATCCCCCCTCTCTCTCTCCCTCCCACTCTCTCTCCCACCACCTACTATCTCTCTCTCACTCTCTCCCATCCCCTACTCTCTCTCTAACACCCCTACTCTCTATCTTTTATACACACACACCAATCCCCCCCTCTCTCTCTCCTCTCCCATCCCCTAATCTATCTCTCACTCACTCTCCCTCTCCCACTCCCTCTCCCACCACCTACTCTCTCTTTCTCACTCTCACTCTCTCCCTCTCTACTCTCTCTCTGCCACTTCCTACTCTTTCTCACATTTTCACACTCTCTCCCATCTACTACTCTCTCAAGCTACTCTCTCTCACTCCTCTCCCATTCCCTACTCTTTCTCTTTCACACACATGCACTCCCATCCTCCTCTCTCTCTTGCTCTCCCTCTCCCACTCTGTCTCCCACTACTTGCTCTCTCTTCCCCCCTATCCCCTACTCTTAATCTCTCTCTCCCATATTTTACTCTCTCTCTCCCCATCCCCTACTCTCAATCTCTCTCTCCCATCACGTATAATCTCTTTGCCATCCCTACTCCCTCTCATACTTCTTCTCTCTCCCATCCCCTACTCTCAATCTCTCTCTCCCATCCTGTACTCTCTTTGTCACCCCTACTCACTCTCTCACACTTCCTCTCTAACCCATCCCCTACTCTCAATCTCTCTCTCCCATCCCCTACTCTCTCTTTGCCACCCCTACTCTAGATCTCACACTTCCTCTCTCTCCCATCTTGTACTCTCTATCTCACTTCCTCTCTCTCCCATCCCCTACTCTCTCTCCCCTCTCCCATTTCCTACTTTCTCTCTCTCACAAACACACAGACATCCCCCCTCTCTATTGCTCTTGATTTACATCTCTTCTTCCCTCTCTATGCACTATTTAGGTCTCAATAGTGTGTGTGCACTATAGTGCACACGTGCTGTTGATACCCAAATTTAAAAAGCTTTAAATAGTGAACACGCGCTATAGCATGCTTTCTTTATTCAAACATTTGCATTCTACCAAGCCTAAGGCTTTGTTTTGCCTTGGAGATCTAACCAAAAGGTTTAGAGTCTATAAACTGGTCTGAGACATGTTTTTCTGCAAACATACAAAAAATGATTATTTTTCTTGTGTGCTCTCCTTCAAGATTTCTCATGGTTGAGCATTGATAAGATCAAGTTACATGACATTGTAGGTCTTTGTGTTAGCTATATAACCATATAATTTATTTTTAATTTGAACTATTTCAAGCCTTTAATGTATAATTTCTTTTGAATGTATCTCCATTTTTGTTCAAAACCTAACATGTACTAATTGGGTTGTAAATTTTAGCTCATTCATTGAATTTTGCAACAACTTAATTTTTTAGAAACTAGACTCCATTCTACACACTTTGAAAGAAAGAAGTTTTAATTTTAGATTAGTTTTCAATCATTTCTAGGGGGAGCACATAGATATTTCACATTTTGGGATGTGTCTAGTTTAAAAATTCATTAAAAAAAATACACATTATAAAATTACCCAAAAAATCTGGGATAAACTACATAGTGTAAAGTAACTTTTGACCAGAGTGATTAAAGAATTTCAAAAAAAAGTTAAAATTTTAGGTGGGCCACACTTTGTACTATGTTATATATTTTTAGAATAAACAGTACCACTTTCTATGCTCCTCTTTTTTGAGGACCTAAAACTAAACCATTTTGAAAAAAAAAATTAGTAGTTAAGAAACTAGATTTAAGGGACTATTACTTCTTCTTTTTTATATATCTTAAAATTTTGAGCATAACTATCTTCAAATTCTTATTAAAGTTTATAAATTATTGATTTCAAAAAAAAGGTTCCCACTTATACCCCCCTTTTGGCACCACAAATTGGTGCACTTACCCTACTATCAAATCAACTTGTAGAAATGTAAACATGAAATATAACATATTCATCAACACACTTGACACAATGATTTATGTGGAAACCCAAATTGGGAAAAACCACCAATAACATGTTACTCTTTCTCACTCTTCTAAAGTGATGCCCTATGAAAGACCAACCCTATTAAAGGTTACAATAAACACTATTATATGTGACACTATTAAAGGATTTCAATCACCTTGTTAGGAGTGAACCTTATTGGAGAACTTTAGACCATTCAGTTGGAATGTCACCCAGTTAAATGATTTACAAATGACTATTAGGTCAACCTTGATCCAAAAGATTTACCCTAGACTAATACAATTGATAGAGAGTAATAGTAAGGCTTTGATCTCATAACAACTTACAACTTCATTTGTAGATTATAGATCACTATTTCAATCCTCCATTCTATTTGGCTTTGACTTATTACAACTTTGATAGCTTGTTCACCCTTCAAGCATTTATATCCTTAATCCTTCTTGCTTAACATGCCATTGCAAGCTCTTCTCTTAGGTTACTTGATGAAGCAAAACTCTTGACTACTTCTATTCCTTAGGTTCTTCCACATGATGACCTTGCTTCATGACCAGCCATTCCTATAAATAAGAAATTAAGATCTTTTTCGTCTCATTCTCGATTGTCTAATTTAGGGTTTAGATGGATTAAGTAGGATACAATGAATCTATCTCACATTCCATATCTCTTCTAGAGACCTCTCCTTGAATCCTCTTTTAATTCACCTAAAAGTTGTTTACCTTGAATTCTATACCTCTAGGTCATCAATCTTATCTTCCACCTAGTTTACATAATCCAAGAAAACAAACTTGTTGGTTCAGATCCATTAAATTCATGATCTTTTATATAATGCAGTAGCTTGGATTTATCTTGCTTATGATGCTCAACACATACTGCATTTCTTGACATCCTCTATAAAATCACTCAACATGAACTGAAGCTTACTAGTATTTAACATCAACTAAGCTTTACTCAGCATCCACTATTTGTCTTGGCATACACAAGAATGAATTTTTACTTGGCTCCAACTAATTTTTTACTTGACTTGCCCTGAATTTTCTTGGCACCTACTATCCACTTGGTCAAGCTTAGCAAAAAAAAATTTGTAACTTGTTATTCTAAACTTTCTTAGTGTGACCAACCTTTGTAACCTTAAGTAGATTATCAATACATCATGTTATCACTATCTTAACTGATTATTGTACTCCTTTACATATTTATAACTCAACCTTTCCTCTAGGTGCTATTGTTACATCTTTTGATCAAATCCTCTTCATCAATCAAATATGTGATAGTACTTAAATATTATAAGCAGTTGTCTTACTAGAAAATAGTAGATTTGACATCAGTGACAAAACAATGATTGTTGCATATTAGTCATACTTGTATGTAAACCTTTACAATCTTCCTCTTTGGCATTGATGGCAAACCAAACTGATCAACCAAATGGAAAACATCTTGTTCAACCAAATTGACAAAAATCTCTCAAAAATTATACTGGCTTGATCAGTAATTATCTCTCTCCTTGACAACAATTCCAAAGACTTATGCCAAAAACTTGTCATCTTAACATGCAAATATAAGCTTTTTTATTTTCTTCAGTTTTCTCCCTCTATCACTTGCTTGTGATTGATTTGAAGTTTCAGCTCTTTGATTACTTTAGGTAGCTCCTAAAGTAAGATCCTTTGCATTAATGTGTAACATATGAACATCATATTGTTTCATGTAGGGTACTCCTCTTGTTACTTAGGTAGCCTTTGATAGGGGTCTCCTTCAGTAGTTCTCTCCCTCTAAGATCAATAAATCTCTTAATAATTATATTGGTCTGATCAGTAATTATCTCCCTCTTTGACAACAATGCCAAAGACTTATGCCAAAAACTTGTCATCTTAACATGCAGATATAAGCTTTTTTAGTTTCTTCAATTTTCTCCCACTATCATCTTTCTTGTGACTGATTTGAAGTTTTAGCTCTTTGATTACTTTAGGCCACTCCTAAAGTAAAAACCTCTACATTAATGTGTAAAATATTCAACATTAGCTTGTTTGATGCAGGCCACTCCTCTTGTTACTTAGATAGCCTTTGAGAGGGGTATCATCCCTAGGTTACCTCTTAGATACTCATGAGTATTCTTAGGTAATGCTTTTGTGAAGATATTAGTAATTTTCTCTTTAGTTTTAACATATTCCATCTTTACCTCTTCATCTTGAACTAATTATCTCAAGTAATGATACTTGATTACAATGTTCTTAGTCTTTGTGTGCATCATAGGATTCTTTGATATATTGATAGCACTTGTATTATTACAATAAAGTGTCATTGGTTCTATAATCTCTTCCTTCATACCTTTGAGTAGCTATTTGATTCATACAATATTTGTACAATTTATAGTAGCAACAACATATTTAGCTTCAGTAGTAGATTGTGAAGTGCAATTTGTTTCTTGCTAATCCATGTAACTAGCCTCTTCCCTAAGAAAAATGCTCCTCCACTAGTGCTCTTATTATCATCAATGTTTCCAACCCAATCAACATTAGTGTAGGATCTTGATTCAAATTTCTCATTCTTCTTATAGTATAGACCAAACTTGTCTATTCCTTTTAGATATTTCATTATTCTCTTTATAGCCATTAAGTGGTTCTCCATGGGACCAACAAAAAATCTTCCAACTATCCCTACAAATAATGCAATGTTAGGTATGTTATGTACTACATAATGCAATTTTCAAATCATATACCTGTATAATGTTTGATTCACCTCAGTCGAATCATCATTCTTTGACAACATGTGTCCTATCACCATAGGTGTACTTACTAGTTTGGAATCATCCAATCCAAAAGTTTTCAGTATTTCCTTGGCATACTTTGATTCAGTGATATATATACCATATTTCATCTGATATACTTGTAAATGATCTCTCCAAACATAGACATTTCAAATTCTTGGTTCATTTGATTTGCAAAATCTTTCCATAAAGCATCTTGACCTCCAAATATGATATCATCAACAAAAATTTCAGATAAAAAAATACCTTTTCCTTTCTATATCTTCATGTAAAAATTGTTATTATCATCAGTCCTTTCAAATCCAATCTTCACAAGATAATTATGAAGTCTCTCATTCCATATTCTTGGTGCTTGTTTCAAACTATACAAAGATTTGTGTAGTCTACATACCATGTTCTTGTTGTTAACATCAAAAAATCCTTCTAGTCATTCTATGTAAACTTTTTCCTTTAATATGCCATTGAAAAATGTAGATTTAACATCCATCTAATAAACTTTAAAACCTTTGTATGGAGAATAAGCAAGTAGAGTTCTTACTCCTTCCAATCTAGCAACATGAGCAAATGTCTCTATAATGTCAATTCCTTCCTCTTGTGCATATCCCTTGAAAACTAATTTTTCTTTGCTCCTTATGACTTCACCATTTTCATCTAGCTTATTTCTAAATACCCACTTAGTGCCAATCACATTTTTGTTTTCTAGTCTAGGAACTAGAGTCCATGCTTTATTTTTCTCAATTTGTTCGATCTCTTCTTCCATTGCTTTACTCTAGTCTACATCTTCTAAAGCATCTCTCACTAATTTGGGTTCCTTCATACTCAGTAAACATGTATCATCTCTCAATTTGTTTCTTGTCATTGGTCTAGAATCTTTTTTTTCAATGATTTGTGTAGTAGGATGATGTCTTTTGACATATTTGGACAATCTTGGTTTAGCTCTGGTTTCTTCATTTTTTCTTTCAGCTTCATAGTCACTTTGTACATCTCTGTCAAGTATTTTAGCATCTCTTTCATCTACACTACTCTCAGAATTAGAATGTGCATCAACTTCCTTCTATAACTTGGCATCTGAATGTAGCTTGATTCATAAATGCAACTTGGCATTCATAGTCTGTGACTCGGTAGTCACTAAAACTTGTTGTTGGTTTGTAGCTTAATTTGTAGCATTTTCTTCAAGGGGCATACCTTCATAAAAGTATACAAATGTTTTGTATTCTTCTTATTCTTTCTTAGGTTTAGCCTCGTGTACTATTGTATATTCATTAAAATTCATATTTGCACTTTCCACAACTTTGTTAGTGTTAATATTTAAACACTTATAAGCTTTGCTTGTTATGGAATATCCTAGGAATATACCTTCATCACTTTTTGGATCAAGTTTACCACTCCTGAAGTCTTTGATAATGTAACACTTACTTCCAAATACCTTAAAATATTTCACATTGGGTGAGTATCCATACCATAGTTTAGAAGGTGTTGAATAAGTACCTTTCTTGACTTGTACGCAATTCAAGGTATAGATAGTTGTACAAGTACAACTTTTCTCCAGTATTTCAAAGCAACATTCTTCTCCATTATGAGTGTTCTAGCAAAGTCCATTATAGATTTGTTCCTTCTTTTAGCTATTCCATTTTTTAGAGGGGTTCTAGGTGAAAATCGTTGGATATAATTGTTCAATTGTGTGATGTCTTTGATGTCACACAAATGTCATATCAGTCATCAGATAGTGTCTACCGAGCTTAGAAGGTCAATAAGGCAAAGGATAGTGTCTACCAAGCTTAGAAGGTCAACAAGGCAAGGAACAGTGTCTATCGAGCTTAGAAGGTTAGCAAGACAAAGGATAGTGTCTACCAAGCTCAGAAGGTCAGTGAGGCAAAGGATAGTGTCTACCGAGCTCAAAAGGTCAACAAGGCAAAGGATAGTGTCTACCAAGCTTAGAAGGTTAGCTAGACAAAGGACAATGTTTACCGAGCTTTTAAGGTAATCAAAGAAATGTAGTTCTTATCGAGCTCACTCAGTAATTGAAGAAAATGTGACAGAAATAGTTCTTACCGAGTTCACTCAATCATCAAAGGTAATTTGGAAGAAGCATTTCTTACTAAGCTCACATAGTCATCAAAGGTAATTTGGAAGAATTAGTTCTTACCGATGGGATTCAGTTCTTATCAAGTAAACTTGGCAGCCAAAAGATTTTAAGGATATTACAATGTTCACCAAGTCAAGAAGGTTAACTCAGGAAATTTTTGGAAGAAGTATTTACCGAGTAGGGTCAACCAGTAAAGGATTTCATTATTTTATGAAATATTGTTTATTTGTTCAGAGTAATATCTATAGCCGACTGATGTATGGTTTATTGGTAAATGTAACATGTGAATGAGCCAACTTGACAATCTGAATGGTATAAGTAAGAGGTCAAGTTGTGAATTGTAAGTGTGAAAGAATGTGGAATTAATGGGATATGAAGACTGATTATTGTGGAACCAGATTTGAAGGATGATCAGAGATCATTGAGGAGTAGGAGAGCCATATTTGATCAAGGAGGATCTAATGATGTTGAACAGAGACCTATAACCAGCAAATTTAGTTGCATCTTGTTTAGGTCAATTCATTGTTGCTTTCTAACCATTGTAGTAGTGATTTCAAATCTCTTACCAGAATTAGTTTAACAACCATTTTGTAAATCCTCTAACAAGGTGACAGTTCACTTGAATTTTTCTAAAGACCTCTAGCAAGGCCACTCCTAACAGGGTGATTAAATCCTCTAACAAGGTCACACCTAACAATGTGTATTGTAACCTTTAATAGGGTTGGCTCCTAATAGGGCTCACTTCAAAAGAGTGAAAAATTGGTGACTAGTTACTTGGTGGTTTTTCCCATATTGGGTTTCCACGTTAAATATGGTGTCTCTTGTGTTCATTTTTTTTTCAATTATATACATGAATACTTGAAAATAAGTAATAATTTAATTTACCAAGTTATAGCATTATTTACTGAGTATCAGCAGTAACTAGATCTTTAAGACATCTAAGGGATTTGTGGATTGAATTTTTTTTGTAACTGATTCACCCCCCCCCTCTCAGTTACTCTAACTTTAATCCCAACATAGATGTCTATCTTTTGATTCCTCTATCATTACAGAACATCTCAAACTCATTTGATGTGAATTCTCCTTCTCTATCATATCCCAAACACTTCAGACTTTTACCTATTTGCTTCTCAACTCTTGCTAAGTACCACTTAAACATTTGGGAAGCATTATATTTCTATTTCAAAAACATAACTATTATTATTCTAGAATAATCATCAACAAGCAACATATTGTACTTATCTCCTTTGTAGCTTTGCACATCAATTCGACCACACAAGTTAGTATGAACAATCTCCAATATTGCTTTGGAAGTATAAGCTTTACTTTTGAAACTTGACTTTATCATTTTGCCTAACTAACATTCTTTGCACATTATATTATCAAGCTTCTTCAACTTAGGAAAACCTCTAATTTTTCTCATGTTACTAATACTGACCAAGTTATCAAAATTGACATGAACAACCTTTTGTTCCATAGCCACACGTCATTAAAGTTTACAATAAGACAAGTAGCATCCTCTATGTCAAGATAGAATAGATTAATTTTAGTTTAATCACCTTTTCTAATCAATTTCTCATTAGTGTCATATATCTTAGCAATCTTGTTTTCAAAATCCACCTTACATCCTAAATTATTTGGTTCTGACACACTCAAAATATTATAGTTAAGTCCTTGAACATAGTAAGCATTGTCAGATAAAATTTTTTCTATGAGTTTCATAGAACCTATTCCTTTTATCAAACATGGTGCACCATTACCAAATCTTATATTATTTCCATCATAAAAATTTAGGGTAATGAACTTAGTTTTTCCTCTAGTCATATGATGTGAGCATCCACTATCAAAGATCCATCTATCATTCTTGTTCACACAAGTCACGAGCACAGTTGCCTCATCTTCATCAGATTTGTCTCTCATTGCAACAAACACTACTTCATCATCATGTTCACTAGAATCATCCTTTTTTTCCTCTTCAACAATGTAGCATGAATTTTTGCCTTTGTCTTTGTAGTCCTTGCTACCTTCATCTCTTCTTCCTTATATTTGTCACTTCCTTTGTAATTTTTCTTCTCTGGACATCTAGTAGCAATATGACCAACCTCATTGCAACTGAAAAAAATGATATGTAATTTACCTTTAAACTTGCCTTTACCTTTATGGAATCTTCTTGCTAGTAGTACTTCAAGTTGTTCTACATCCTCCTCATCTATATCACTGTCACTGGATACATACTTCTTCTTTTTCTTCTTTTTCTTCTCTTCAAGTTCCTTTAATGATACCTTAGCTCTAAAAGAAATTTCAATACTTTCAGGTCTATAGTTATCAAAGTTAGATAGCTTGAAAGAAATGAGTCTACCTACTAGACCTTCAAGTGATAGATCATTCCCTAGTATACATCTCAGTTCTTGAATTGCAAAAACTCTAATAACATATACAACTAGTAGTGTTCTCAAAACTTTACTTAGCACAATGTCATCATCTGATTTACCAGTAGCTCCTCTTATTGCATCAACAACTTCTTTTATCCTTACAACATATTGAGCAATATTTTCTCCTTCTTCCATCCTCATATCATTAAACTTACCTCTGAAACTTTCAACTTTGGCTCTTAGAACATTTGCATCTCCTCTATAGATAGTGGTTAGGGCATACCATATTTTCGTTACACTACTAAGACTTTTGATATCATCAAATTAAGTATAGCTTAGGGCAAAGGCAATCTCCAACATTGCCTAGTTGTGTCATTTCTTCTTTCTCACATCCTCAGTAGTTGGGTCACCTAGCAAGATTAACATGCTCAGTGGTAATGGTAGATTGTGTATGATCTCTAAGTCCTCCAAGGTGTAGCTTCGTTAAAGTTTTTCATGCAAGAAAGTTATCTCTATTGAGCTTGGGTACTTCTCTTTTTGACATCTTGATCTTTGTTTTTCTAGTACCTTCAAACTAGACCTCTTAAGAAAATGGCTTTGATACCAATTATTGGAATACTTAAGAATAACTAAGAGGGGAAGGGGGTGAATCAATTATCCAAGGTCTAGATGTACAAATAAAACTTTTCACACCTTAGTGAAACCATAAAACATTGTTCATCATGCATGCATCCATAAGATTATGAAATCACTTAAAAATTTTAAGTTACTATCAAATCAACTTGTAGAAATGTAAACATGAAACATAATAGATTCATCAACACACTTGACACAATGATTTACATAGAAACTCAATTTTGGAAAAACCACTAGTAACATGCTACTCTTTCTCACTCTTTTAAAGTGATGCCCTATGAAAGGCCAACCCTATTAAAGGTTACAATCTACACTATTAAATGTGACCCTATTAAAGGATTTCAATCACTCTATTAAGAGATAGTCTTGTTAGAGGACTTTAAATAATTCACTTGGAATTTCACTTCGTTAAAGGATTTACAAATGACTATTAGGTCAAATTTAATCAAAATGATTTACCCTAGGCTGATACAATTGTTAGAAACTAACAGTAAGGCTTTGATCTGATAACAACTTACAAATTCATTTGCAGATTATAGATCACTATTTCAGTCCTCCATTCTACTTGGCTTTGGCTCATTGTAGCTCTGATAGCTTGTTCACCCTTCAAGCATTTATATCCTTAAGCCTTCTTTCTTAACATGCCATTGTAGACTCTTCTCTTAGGTCACTTGATGAAGCAAAACCCTTGACTCCTCTTCCTCAGGTTCTTGCACATGACAACCTTTCTTTATGACTAGTCATTCTTATAAATAGGAAATTAAGATCTTTTGCCACTCATTCTCCATCATCTAATTTAGTGTTTGGATGGATTAGGTAGGATACAATGAATCCATCTCACATTCCATATCTCTTCTAGAGACTTCTCTGTGAATCCTCTTTGAATTTTCCTTAAAATGGTTTACCTTGAATTTTGTGCCTCTAGCTCATCAATCTTATCTTCCACGTGGTTTACATAATCCAAGAAAATAAACTTGTTAGCTTAGATCCATTGAATTCACAATCTTTTAAATAATGCAGTAGCTTGGCATTATCTTAATTTTGATGCTCAACACATATTGCATTGCTCGACATCCTTTGTAAAATCACTTGGTACAAACTAAAATTTACTCAGTATCCACTATTCAGCTTGGCATACACTATAATGAACTTTAGCTTAACTCCAATTGATTTTATACTCAACTTGCACTAACTTTTCTCAACACTTATTATCCACTCAATCAAGCTTGGCAGACAAACTTTGTGTAACTTGTTCTTCAAAACTTTCTTAGTATAACCAGCCTTTGTAACTTTAAGTAGATTATCAATACATCATGTTATCTCTATCTTAACTGATTCTTTTCCTCCTTTACATAATCATAAGTCAACCTTTTTTCTAGATTCTACTATTACATCTTTTTATCAAATCCTCTTCATCAATCAAATAAGTGACAGTACTTACATCTTATAAGTAGTTGTCTTACCAGCAAATAGCAGGTTGGACATCAATGACAAAACATTGATTGAAGCATATTAGTCATACTTGTATGTTCTTAATAATCTCCCCCTTAGATTAGCTTCTTCAATCTATTCTCAACACCATTTATTTAGGATCATCAAATGGTTAAAAATAATAGGGGTGCTTCTTTTGAACCACCATTCAATAATTTTGAGGGAAATTGTAATGATAAAAGTGGACTAAATTTAACCTTAAATTTTGATAATTAATTAAGCTCCATATAATAATAATAATAATAATAATAGAATCATTGTTTCTAGGAATGTGTACCTTTTTCCATGATTTTCATCAATAATGAAAGATTCACCTAGATATTATAGAATTTTCATATGATTGAAAAATAATCACCAATAAAATTAAAAATTTCCTACTTAAAATTAAAAATTCACCAATAGAAATTCATTTTTTCCCTTTTAACTAATGTTTGATTTGCCAAAATTTTATACTTTTCTCTAAAGGGGGGCTTCTCAAAGTTATCCATGTTGTCAAGGCTCTATTGCATAGAGCTAACCAATGAAAATAACCTTCTTTGGGTAGGACAATGTTATTTAGCAAAATGTAAAGGCTTGATGCTCTTTGTAGAGTCTTTAATCCATCTATCTTTTGTAACACCTTGTAACCTTCTTTGATTAAGTGTCATCTATAGATGGGGCCTATATCTATAGATGGGGCCTATATAAAGGCATCACATTGATTGGCTAAGAAAATTTGTCTTACCTTAAAAATAGTTTTCTTATCCTATCTTTGTAGCTTCATAAGGGGCAAGTCACTAGGATCCTTCCATACGACTTTTCTCATATGAATCTCTATTGCAAAGACATAGTCAACTAGGCGAGGGCCCCAAAAGTTAGATTAAATGGTCATGGTACTAATTAGGTGAATTTGATTACTAAGAGGTGGTAATCCATTCCAAGAGTCCAACTAGAAAAAAAAAATCCCTATTGTGTACATCCCATGAAATGAAATTAAGGACCACCTCTTTGGAAAGAATCATTAAATCCCATATGGATGATCCCTTCAAGGTATCCAAAGTGATGAAATTTCTCTTTAAGTCTTGTGAATCAAGTTTTTTTTTGTTGCATAATTTTACACCATATATTATCAGGTTTGGAATACATTTGTCACACTAGTTTCCTACCAAAAGCCTTGTTCCTTTTTGATAAATCATGTAAGCCAACACAACCAAATAACTTGATATTGGCCAATTTTTGAGTGAAATGAGTGGAATTTTCTTTTCATCAACTAAGTTCCCTTTCTAAAGAAATTCTCTATTTAAGTTTTCAATTCATTGCATAATTGAAGATGGCACTTTGAGTATAGATATGTAATAATTTAGAATAGTTGAAAGTATTATTTTAATGAGAAATATTTGACCCAACAAAGAGAACCATCTTGCTTTCCATGTTCAAAGTCTACTCTTAATGCTTTGAATAATAGTTGTCCAGTAGAAAATTTTATTTGTTCCCATAAAAAGTGGTAGACCCAAATATGTTGAAGGAAGACTTTCTTCTTAGAATCCTAAGATATTAATAATTTTGTTGGACACAATTTGATTAGTATTAAACAAATAAACCTTGGATTTTAGGGTATTTACCTTTTGACCTAAAGAAAATGTGTACATATCAAGTGTGGATTTATTTTTTCAAGCTTCATTGATTAAAAAGGCCCCAAAAAGAAGGATATCATCAACAAAGAGTGAATGATTAATATAGGTATGAGTGCTTATGATTTGGACTCCATTCCAAATACCTTGACAGTGTTGTTATGCTATGAATTTACTGAATGCTTCAACCATTAGGATAAAGAGAATTGTTGAAAGGGGATCCCCTAGTCTAAACCCTTGTGTAGAAGAGGAAAAAACTAGTTGGAGTAATAATGACTGAGAACCAAACCCTAGATAAACATGCTTTGATCCAAATGCACCATTATTTTAGGAGAAAAAAATTAGTAAGGACTTTGGAAAGGAAATCCCAACATACTCTATTGTATGCCTTCATCATATCTAATTTAATAGCGAAATTAGAAATCTAATTTGAATTTATGGAATGAAGGACTTCATGTGCCACCAAAGCACTATCCATGATCTCTCTAACTAGAACAAAACCACTTTGCTCTCATGATATGATATTGGGGACCAAATACTACAACCTCATATAGATAGCTTTGGTGAAAATCTTATAGATCATATTGCATCAAGAGATGGATCAAAAGTCAACAAATGTTTGTAGTTCTTTCATTTTTGGGATAATAGCAATGTTTGTGGTGTTAAAGCTTATGAGCATTGATTTACTTTTTCTTGACTCTTCAATACCTGTCAAAAGTTCTCAACATTTTTGATAGAATAGCATCATGAAGCCATCTGGACCTGGTTTCTTTATCCAAAGGAAGAGAAAAAACCACCTTGTGGAGCTTAGCTATGGTAAATGGGCCCATTAAAATTTGATTTTCTTAATTTGTTATTATTTTTGGGATAGCCTCTAATAACTCATTGCTATGGGATTGACTATTTTAGAATATTATTATTGTTTATTTAAATTTTGATATATTAAATCATAAAAAATATAGTTTATTTTTATTTTTTGAATTTAAAAAATAGAGAACAAGGTTTTATTTGGTTTTATTATCAAAATAACAAGATATTTTTAATATTTTTCTCAATAAATTTTAACCTTTTTATTATTATTATAAAAATTTAAGAATATTATTATTATTTATTTTAATTTTAGTATTTTAAATTAATATAAGTGATAATTTCTATTGATTATTTGAATTAATTAAAGAATAATAACAAGATTTTTTATTTTTATCAAAATAAAAATAAATTCAATTTTTTAAAATTAATGCAAATCTTGTTTATTTATTATTATAGAGATTGAGGAATATTATTATTGTTAATATTTTTAATTAATAAAATAGATTATTTGTGTTTATTCTTTAAATCATAACTAGTGTTTGCAGCGAAAGGAGGTGCAATGGTTATGCTGATAGAGAGATAAAGGAGAAGTGACCCAATAATCACTATGCCTACAATTATAGACCACCCTCCCCCCGCTCCTTTGATTACCACTCATAAAAATCCCCAAAAAGGGATAGTGCATGTACTAACAGTTGATCATGCATATACTAATAGTTGATCTTTCTTATCTTTCTTGGTTGTTGATTGGTTCATTTGTGCAAAAAGTACTATTATTTTAGTGAGATGCTATTGGGGGGTGAACATAATGGATTCTAGTAAAAGGTTTTAAAATTACACTTTTAAACCACCTCACACTCTATGAGTTCTAGAGAGAGCTCCATAAATGTGGAAAAGCCAAAAATTTAGCTTTAATTTACCCTAGGTAGCTACTCAGTCTTTTCGCTGATTGGCATTCTATCATACCATAAAAATAAAAATAAAACAAGTAGAATGGAAGTTTTCATTTTTTATTGTCATAATGTTATATGATGCATGAATTGTGCTTCTCTTATATTTTCACCTTTTGATCTGACTATTACCATCTACATTAATGTAACACTACTCAATATATAGTTTTGATTAGTTTAAGGATAAGATAATCTATTGAACCTTATACATAGTATTGATGATTCTTTCTATATTAGTAATTTATTTATGTGTTATTTTTTTAATGATAAATTTGAATTCTCTAAATTAATATTGAACAATATAGAAAAGTAATTGTGGCATGGTTTTTTTTCCAAAATAAAATTTACATATTTTTATTCAAAAATATTATATTTCCCTTTATTATAATTACAAGGAAAATAATGATTTCTTAACTCTATATGCATCTTATAAAAAAATAAACATAATTATTGTGGTACATCTATGTTACTTTTTTCTATTGGAATTTGCTCAAAATAAAAAGAATTTTAATCCTAAGTCTACAAATTATAGGCAACTTGTAGTATGTTTTATCAATTTAATTTTGTTAAATAATTGAATATAATTTTCTTATATAGACATCTACTTCTTATTAACTATTATGAGCAATATTTCATTTTGTCTTTTTCAAAGTTTGAATTTAATATTTAGCTGATAGGCTATTTTGTATTGGATTTTCACCAATAACTATCTCATGCCCAAAATCCATTGAAATATATGTGGTAAGTTAATTGGTGGTTTTCAATTGCCAATGTTTTGAGTTGCAAAGAAAACAATCATAAAATCAATTGAATCTGTTAGCTAATGAAATCAGATCAAATAAAGTCTTCCCTAAATTATCAGATCAAATATAATATTGGGCAGATTAAATCAGATATCTTGCAATCAATTAATATTTTGCCATCAAATTGAACAAAGTGATTAGATTGTATGTGGAAAAATAAGAATAGAGAAGTAGAGGGAGAATGTTTGCACTCTAAGCAACCAACAAAGCATGTAAGTGCACAACAATTATTGTTGTAGGATACACACTCATTTTCTCTTGCACTCGTGCGATTATAAATCTAACTATTCTCAAGAACCCATTATGTGATTACCATACAATGTCCTTAGGAATGCTTAGTGGGAACATTGTTCTTTTCCTAGAAATAGGATAATCAAAAATCATTAATAGAAATAAGATCTTTCAGCCTAAAAATCAAATCTACTGATGATCTTTGCAAAATCAAATCTTTGAGTGATGAAAATCAAATGTGTATGAGAACAATATTTTGGCAAAAACTTCTCAAAACATGCAAATAAAAATTCGTCACACACACAATTCTCTTAAATTTGCAACAATAGTAATTCTATAGTGTGTAACATTGTGTTAGCTTTGCCTTATCATTTTATTAAAAAAATAATAATGTGAGACACTTAAATTTAATTAATTTTTAAATTTAAGATAATTAAAATAATAATTAAACCATTTAAGAGAACATTCTATTTTTCATTAAACATAGAGTTATACCAATCAAGAGGATTTCAATTTTACTTGAACAACAATTGTTTCTTCATTCATGTATAGTGTAAAGAATTCCAGTACTAAGCCTTTCACCATAGGGTATATTTGCAAGCCTTGTGTTGCTTAGCTTTTCCCTAATTGTAAGATGGACTGATAGCTCATCTTCTTGATAGTAATGACAAATAAAAGATTGGTCTTCTTGTGAAATTCCAGAGAAAGACACTAGAGTCGATCATTACAACTTTTTAATAAAATTGTAAAACTATATGGTGTGTCATAAGAATTATTTCATCTCTATTCAATAAATTTTAGGATTGAAATTTTGGCATCCATATCACATCAAGGTTTCTTATACAACATATTATTTCATCTCAATTCAATAAAACCTAGGGCTCATATTTTGTCATCCATAACACATCACACATGCCTAGTTTTCCTTACCCATGAAACATTTTGTAAGAATTAGCACACTCCACAAAATGTTCAAAGTCCTTAAATTAATTTTAATTTAAAGCATAGGTAAATTAAGAGTTAAGAGTTGGAGTATGTAGATAAATGGAATCACATAAGAAAATTAAAAGATTTCTAAATAAAAATTATAATTGAATTATTAATTAAAATTGAGACAATTAACTTGTAAAATTAGTATGTGATTTATTTTTATCTTTTGTGTTCAAATCATTATTAGGATTTCTCATTTTTGACATTCTTGAATTTGAGTGGGGTGATATTTGAAGTAAAATAGTGATGGTTTTATACTAAAGTCAAAAATCTTAAAGAGAGATAATTCTGATAAGTTATAAATGATTGTAGAGTGGGATTGAGTTTGATAGGGATCACTATGATGTAATCAAAAAGTGTTAAAAGACACAAATGTGTAGATTTAGTCTATTTTTATTTAAAAAGTTAATATATGTGATACTAAAATAATCTAGAGTGATGCTATGAAATAAAAGCTCTACAAACATGATTTCAACTATTTTGCATGTTGTTGTAGAGATCGAGCTTTGCAACATGTGATTAGAAAAAGTAACATTCAACTGCTGTTGAGACGGATTCAAAGGACCTTGATCCACATGATTCTGGGAGTTTGCTTGATAATTGTCCTGCAACTTTAGATCAGATGCAAGGTGCGGAAGACCTTGATCTATCTTGCCATGAACTTTTTTCCTCCAAATCTTTTTTTGCATGAAGGGGGCTCTAACAGTATTCAAGTCTAGCTTCTCTTGATTTAGATTGTGGTGCATAGGTAAACCATGAGGAGAACCTTCACATATATCAAATACTATTTTTATTTTAGAAAATCTGACACTTTTGACTTCTCTGAACAAATTTATGTCACCTATTTGGATTCGAAATGAATCTATGGGATGAACCATTCATTGAAGGATTAGAATGAGAGATATTTTCTTGCCCAAAAAATTTTGGTGGTTGAGGCGGTTGTATATGGTGAGAAGATTCACCCTTTTCAAAATAAGGTGAGATGTCAAGGTTTACTTGTTGGGAACCCATAGATCCCTGCTGCAACCTTTGATCATGAAAACAAGGGTTAAGGAAAAAGGATTTGGCAGGCTGAACAATTTCTTTCCCTTTGAAAATAGACTTATCAGTGGTATTAGAATTTATATCTCTAAAAGGACATTTCTAAAACTGAAAGGAATTTGACATGAAGCTAATTGGTTGTACCACTAGTGTAGAAGAAAACATCTATTTGAACTTGTGGTCATGATCCCCAACTGGTTGGACAAATGGGGTAGATGAGAAAATGGAAGAAAAAACATGAAAGATATGATCAGAGGCAAAATGATTACTCTATTCTTGTTGCATGTTGCCATTATATTTTCCCTTGCACCTATGTTGAAGCTTATCCAGGCCACCCAATTTCCCCTCGTGCTGAAGGAATTGTGATTGAATATGCAATTCACTATATTTAAGCTGATCCAAACCCGGAGGCTTTTGATGATGAACCAGAATGCCATGGAAATCCCCCTCATTCTGACATAGGTAAATTTTCTATGGCTTCTTTATCTTTTATGGATATCAAGAATTGGGCTTTCAAGATCTGGTCTGGACTTAAAGATATTTTTTATCATGATTCAGACTCCAATTTCTTTATTGTTATTTTTAATTCCAAAGATGAAAGAGATGTTGTTAATAAACAGAAAGGGTGGTTTTTTCAAGGAGTGGGTTTATATACCATGTTGTGGATCCCAAATTTTAATCGATAAGATATTAATATCCAATTCTTTCCTCATTGGATTTCTTTTCCTTCTATGCCATTGGAGTATCATGATCCTAAGATTGTGGAAATTATAGCCAATAAGTTGGGTATTTTTTTGAAACATGACTTGATTCCATATGAGTGTCCCTAATTCAAAGTCAGGGTTTGTTTATTGAGTAACATGCACAAACCATTTCCTAAAACTATTGCTCTCATATCCAAATGGGGAAAATGGACACAATCAATTATGGTGCAGGATTCCTCTGTGAGTCATAAATTTCAAGATAAACTTAGTAACTTTAGTTTTATGTGTCATTCTAGTCAAAAGGATGGTTTATAAGTTTGTCTCGATCATTGTTCATATCCCAAAATTTTCTCTCAGAAAATTTCCTTCATGGAATGTAACATTTCTGAGGCCAATACAACTCTTTCCAAGTCAGGGGACCAAGATGATACAACAGATAGTTCCTACAATTTGCATGTAGTGAATAGGCATATGCCAAATTCATTCTTGGTTTTTCTTCAACAATTTCTTTGGATTATGGCTTTCTTCCAGCATGCGTATTTCACTAGTAAATTTTTTTTTTTTGGAGTTTAACCCTTCATCTCCAAGGGATTCCTTTATAGATCCGAGCTCCAAGTTACTCCCTCGGATAGACTATCAACATTGTGTATCTCCGAAGTCACTCCATTTGATCACTTTTCATAATAGAAGATTCTCAGTTTCATTGCTAGGGTGGCCTATCTAGAGCCTCTCTATCCATCCTTCTCTTGTGATATTGACAAATTACCACCTCTATTATTTTCTATATTGGAAAAGAAGAAGGTTTGCAAGCTAGAGATTATATTTCACCTATAATTGACACCCTACTTTGAGAATTTCAATTTTGGAATAAATTGATCCCTGATCAGGCATTTGACTCTCAAACAATTTTTAACCAAATTCCTCAAGACCCTAGTACAGGCAGTGTACATCTAATGGCAGAAGATTCCTTGGGATTAGAAGCTAACCTCTATCAGCTTGTGCAAAAGTCTATGATTTTGTTACTGCAAGAATCTCAATTTCCACATCTACACAATCAAGATAATTTGAAAGTTCAGCCTCTATCAATATTGCAAACTCTATCTATTAAACCTCCTATTGTTAAAACACCCAAGGCACAAGGTAGACCAAAGGGTTCCAAGATCATAACAGAAATTGCTGCCAGTATCCAAACAACATTGGATAATAGCTTCAATATTATTACAAGATCGACAAGGAGAACTAGGTGTTCTCCTTGTCTCCAATGAAGATTATCTCTTGGAATGTCAGAGGTTTAAATGCCTCTAATAAGAGGCAAAGAATCAAAAAAGTCGTTGATTCTTTGCAATCAGATATTATTTTATTGTAGGAAACTAAAATGTCCCAACATAACTTTGATAAAATAGTTGCTACATGGAAAAAATGGAAGTCTCATCATATGCAAGGATTGGGTGCTTCTGGAGGTATAGCAGTACTTTGGAATTCTCTTTCAGTTAATTCATAGCTCATCCAACAAGAGAACAATTGGAAAATGCT
The DNA here is from genome assembly GCA_028749045.1 of Cupressus sempervirens. Taxonomy (NCBI): domain Eukaryota; kingdom Viridiplantae; phylum Streptophyta; class Pinopsida; order Cupressales; family Cupressaceae; genus Cupressus; species Cupressus sempervirens. The sequence continues at coordinate 274,553,952 of CM053791.1, read as the reverse complement.
AAACATATCAGCATTTGACATATCTTTTATTCTAATTAATGTATATGGCCCTACTTCATTTTTGGATGAGGCATGTTTATGGAATTCTATCACATGCTCTCTTCAAATGCAAGATAAATAGAAAGTGGTTATTGGTGGTGATTTTAATGCATTATTATCTCAATCTGAGAGAACTAGCAGCATCATCCCTCCCCATAAAACAATACTAGATTTTAATTCCTTTATGGATAATAACAATCTAATGGATGTTCATCCAATTAATGGCTCTTTTACCTAGACTAATAAGAGATCTAGATTTGCTAATATTGATGCTCGCCTAGATAGATTTCTCTTATCTAATGACTTGAACTTGAGTTTTTTAGATATCTCTTCAGAAATTGTAACTTTACCAAGCTTTGATCATTTTCCTATATCTTTAAGCCTCATTTGCCATAAAAAATCTTTGGAACAACATTTTCATTCCTCATTCAAATTTGAAAGTATGTGGCTTAGGCATCCCACATTTCTCCTTAGCATCCAATAGTGGTGGAATGAAGTTCCAAGGGAAGATCTTAAAATGCACCATTTTTCCATGAAGCTTAAATATGTCAAATCTCAAATTAAAATCTAGAATCAACAGGTGTTCAAAAATGTGTTTCATCAAAAGGCAAAAGTCAAGGCATAGTTAGAAGAAGTATATAATCAAATCATCCAGCAAGGAATGAATGAAGAAACATTCTCTTCTCAAAATAATCTGCAATCACAATGGGAGGATCTATGTGCTAGAGAAGAGATGTACTAGAGACAAAAATCTCAAGAATTATGGCTCCAGGATGGGGATAGAAATACAAAGTTTTTCCATAATTCAGCTAAGAAAAAGAGAATTAATAGCACAATCTTTCATATCAAAGATGCTTCATCTAGTGATCTTCTAACCAATGAAGAGCTTATTAGAAATGAAGGTGTTAAATTTTTTAAAAGCCTTCTTGCACCTGATGTTTTGCCTAATCCTTTTGTGTCACAAGTTGAAGAACTTCTCGAATCTATTCCAAAATTGATTTCAAATCAAGATAATGATATTTTGATGGCTCCTTTCACCATTCAAGAAATTTGAAAGTTTGTATTTTACTTTCTGCCTAATAAAGCCCCAGGTCTAGATGGCTTTTCTGCATTATTCTACTAGAGTTGCTAGAATATTATTGGGTGGGATTTATTGGTAGTTGTTGATGAATATCGACAATCTATAAATATGCTGAAATATTTTAACACTACAAATATTTCCATTATTCCAAAGATTAAGGATCCCCAAGCCTTTGCAAATTTTTGACCAATCTCTTTGTGTAATTTATCTTATAAGATTATCACTAAAGCCATATATCTGAGGATTTAGCATCTTATTCCACGTATCATCTCTCCAAAACAAGGTGGATTTATCCTGGGAAGGGAAACCATGGAAGGGGCTCTTGTGGCTCATGAAGTCCTCCACTCTATTAATTCAAGAAATTCTTCAAATTTTATTATTAAACTGGATATGATGAAAGCTTATGATATAGTTTGCTAGAAATTTTTACTTCAAGTACTTGATAAAATGGGGTTTTCCAAAAATTGGTGTAAATGGATTAAGGCATGCATTTCAGGAGCTTGGTTTTCTTTGATCATTAATGGTAACCCCATGGGTTTTTTTCCCTCTACATGAGGGATTAGACAGGGGGATCCTTTATGCCCAATCCATTTTTTTATTATGGCTAAAGCATTTAGCAGGGCAATCTAACACCAGCGTGTGTTATAGAAATGGAAAGGAGCTCTTATTTCAAGAACAAACATATCTATCACACATTCTCTTTTTGTGGATGATACTCTATTGTTTGGATTGTCAAATTTCTAGGAAGCTCACCAAATTCTTTATACCCTTGATCTCTACTCAGTTGTGTCTAGCCAAGTTATTAATGCTCAAAAATCAAAGATTTACTTTTTCAATACTAAGAAGTTGTTTTCAGATAAAGTTAAATGGATCCTGGGTTTCTCAAAAGATTTTCTTCCCTCAGTATACTTGGGTATTCCTTTCTTCATGGGTTCAAACAGATTTTCATATTGGTCTTTGGTTATTTAACATATTCAGAGTAGAATTGCTTCTTGGAAAGTTAGAAGGTTGTCATTGGTGGAAAAAATATTGCTGATCAAATTAGTTCTAGCTACAATTCCTAATTACTTCATTGCTATTCTCAAGATCCCTTCCAAAGTGTTACTAACAATTCAAAAATTAATTAAGGGTTTTCTTTGGTCAGGTAATTTGAATGAATCTCGTAAGATCCCACACATCTCTTTACAAGATATGTCACAGATTCCTAGTGCTGGAGGGGCAGGTATTCATGATCTATCCTTTAGAAATGAAGCTTTTTGTGGGAAATTGATTTGGCACATGTATTGTAAATCTTAGTCCAAGTGGTGCAAAATTATGCAACAAAAATATCTTGATAACAATGATTCCTCTAGAATCCTTACTATCTCAAATCCTCCAAAAGGCTTGATTATTTGGGACTTTAGGATAGCTTCACGCAAAATTATAGTTGACTTCATCTCTTGGGAAGTACATGATGGTTTTAGTATTAACTTTTGGAATGGTCCAATTCCACTCTCTAAGAGTGGAATCTCTGTGAATCTTATCCAAGTTGCTGAGCTTCACTCGGGGTATCAATTTTTTCATTATGTGGATCATGTCTATGAATTTTCTAAGAAAATAGTTTGGAAGGATCCCATGAAGTTACCTCTATCACCTCAAGAAATCAGTCAATTTCAATATATTTTGTCTTCTAGACAACATTTTTTCTCTAAAGCCCAAGATCAGATTTTTTGGGCTCCAGCTAAGGATGGAAATTATTCAATGAAAGAGGGGTACAAAATTCTGCAATAGAATGGTTTGCAAAATCCTATTTCAAGAGCTTTTTCATTTTGTTGGAATCTAGTTGTTCTTCCTAAAGCAGGTTGTTTCTCATGGTTAGCTCTTAAAAAAAGGATTTTAACTAGTGACAGATTGACCAGATTAAATATTGCTCCTCCTTTTAAATGTGTTCTTTGTGAGGAGCATGAAGAATCTATGGATCACCTATTTGTTACATGTTCCTTTTTTTTTCAATGTTGGTGCTTTATTTTGAATAAACTCAATTATTATACTCCTTTGCAAAACAATCTCTGGGATCTCTTTCAAGCCTGGCCAGTTCTTTATCAAAAATCTTTGTTCGCAAATCTCTGGAAATGCATACCAGCATTGGTTATTTGGGCTATCTGGTGGGAACGTAACAAGCATATTTTCAAAAAGGAATCACTCCCTCTAGACATTTTTTTGAATGGTATTAAAAAATCAATCTCGGAAGTGACTAATTCTAGTCTAAAAGTGGTTAAAATCAACATAATTGTGACCCAATGGGATTCTCAAATTGTCCAAAAATGGAAACATGTGTTCATACCATATGGTTGGAAAATTAACTATTCCCCATCTTCTCTCTTACCTAGAAAGAATTTTTGGAGACCTCCAACATATGATTTTTGGAAGCTGAACTTTGATGGAGCTTCAGAAGGAAATCCTGGCCCATCAAGTTTTGGAGCATGTATTAGAAATCCCTCTAGCCAAGTTGTGGCTATTATAGTTTCTCCTTTGCCTATTGACAATAATAATATTGCAGAGGCTCATGCACTATTGGCTGGACTTATTCTAGCTAAACAAGGTTGTTTCCATAGGCTATATATTGAAGGGGATTCATCAGTTATTATTGATGCTTGTATCCATAGGTGCATCATTTCTTTGAAACTAAAATTTGTTCTTAATTAGATTTGGAGACTTCTCGATGAATGTTTTGATATTAGCATTTTGCATATTTATCGAGAAGGGAATAAAGTTGCAGATTTTTTATCAAATTTGGGTTGTGCAGGGATTACTACTTCTACTCTTCACCCTTTGCCTTTTATTGAGAAATATAAGGTCCTTAAAAATCTTATTCAAGAAGACTTGGATGCATCTACATCTACCCACTTGGCATCTGAAGTTCATAGTTTAGGTGCCAAGTAGATGCCATGGCTGCCGAGTTTTGTGAACTAAATTCCTTAGTGCCGAGCAGACCAAGCTTTATCAGGTGCCAAGTATGTTGTTTAGGTGCTAAGTAATCCAAATTTGCATTAAGTTCCAAGTTTTCTAGAGTTGTATCAAGTGTCTAGCTGTCCAGAATTGTATTAGGATGTTGAGTAATCCAAATTTGCATTAGGCGTTGAGCTGTCTAGAGTAGTATCAAGTGCTAAGTTATCCAGATTTGTATTAGGAGCCAAGTTGTTTAGATTTGTTTTAGGTGCCTAACTAGTTAGTTAGATGGTGTAGTTCTAATTTGAGTTGTTCATATTTGTATCAAGTGCCAAGCTAGTCAATTAGAGGTGTCGAGTGATGCAGAGTTGTATGTCAGCTAGTTGGTGAAGTGCTTGTTTGAAAATATTTGTATTAGGTGTCGAGTTGTCCAAATTGGTATCAGGTGCTGAGTTTCTCAGAATTGTATCAGGTGTCAATTAGTTTCAGATGATGAGTTCATTAAGATGGTATTTGATGCTGAATAATGTTGTCTGATATCATAGACCTATGTTTAGGTGTCAAGTGATGTAGAGCTATATGTTTTTTGCCAAGTGAAAACTTGTACGTGCTGAGTTTTGGTGCTAAGTTTAAGGTTTTTAGTTGCCAAATAAGTGTCGAGTTGTCCTGGTAATAGAGTACATGTTAATAAATGTCACATGATTTACTCAAAAACATTTATGATGACATGACTTCTATAGTATATTTTAAGTGCTTCAATTCTGATTATTTCCTGACAACATTGAATTTTTTGATACCGGGATTTGACTTTCTCATGTGGCTAAATCCAAGTCATTAAAATACACTATTGCCAGTACTTTTTCAGCTCTTGCAAGGATGTTCTCTTGTGTGAATATAGATGGTTTTTAGCATGTTGCACTATATAATTTATTACATGAGGATTGTAATCTTTATTTACCTCAGCCTTTAATTACATTCTTTGCAAGAATACAATTTTGTGATCTAGTTACAAGATGAATTATGGGTGGGATATCGCTCAGGCTTGTGATATGTGTCACAAATAGCACCGTGCCATCATGCAAAAGAATTTTTGTATTTTCTTATCATCATCTTTGGAGGAAAAGGTGTTACCGAACATTATTACGGATGAAGTGATGGATCAAATGTTTTTAATTTACTCATCCATAGTTCGAAGAGCTATTCAGCATATTATTGGTGAAGAGTTCCTTTGCTCCTTGGCACTTATGTTTCTATATCCATCTCAGTTTATTTCAATTTTCCTTTCTAATGTAATGGATTTAATATAGTCACCTAATTTGCTTCAAACATTGCCCCATAAGGTAATCCATCCTCATTATCTGGTTGATAATAAACTAATTGTGGCTATGCAAAAGTATGACTTATGGAATGGAGTGGCACTAGTGTAGGCATTAAGTTATTATTGCCATTAGTGACAACACTTATTTGTATCAGTATAGCTACCGAGCTAATCACTCAGTCTACAATGTATACCGAGCATTTAGTGGTTACCTTGTATATTCATCACTTAAGCAGTTTACATCGAGCTTCACAGTTCACACTGAGCATTCTAAGTGTTAACCGAGCTTTGAAGTTCACACTGAGCATTCAAGTATTAACTAAGCTAAGTATAGCTACCGAGTAATGTGCAATCCAGTAGAGTCTACCAAGTTTACAGTGTTCACCAAACTTCACTGCATTTACCAAGTGATGAAAGAATAGTGCCTACCAAGTAATGCAAGCATAGTGTTTTTTGAGTGAAAGCAAGGTAAACAAAGGATATAGTTTTTACTGAGTGACACTACATCTACCGAGTCTCCAATGGTTACCAAGTTTAGAACTACATCAGGTGATTAGTATGGACCGAGTCTTCACTTCTACCGAGTGCATGACGATGCCGAGCAATGTAGTGGACATCAAGTATTAGAAGGTCACCAAGTCAATTCAGTGAACCCGAGTTATTTACTGTTTGGCTAACTCAGTAATATTTTGTTCACTTGTGCTTTAGCTAACTTTGCAATTGTAATTATTGGAATGGTATATATGTAATGATCATTTGTAAGGTGTATAATATATGAAGTATATCAAGATAGGCATGTAATATTTTGATAAGAATGAAAGTGAACCAGCAGAAGAGCAGAGTATTTAGCAAGGTCTACAAGGAGCAATAAAGATTCATCAGTCGCCAAAGGTGATCAATACATCAAGGATCTAATTAGCAAATCAAGTTTGTAAGTAGATCCATTGTTTCATCCTAATAGGTGACTTAGTTTTGTAAATCCTTTAATAGAGTAGACTTAACAGTCTTTGTATAAATATCCTAATAGAGTGCATACTTAAGTGTATGTTTGTAAATCCTCTAACAAGGTGGACCTAGCAGTCCTTTTTTCTCCAAATAGGGCAGATCACCAGAAGTGGTCAATGTAAGCCTTAACTAGCCAACTTCATACTGCAGTAATGAAGTTGTGTGGGTATCATCTCCACCCTAATTTTACTTTCTATTTGGAAGGTTTCTGGATCACCAAATCACTGTGTACATGTGTTATGGATGTTTTATTTCTCATATGTGCAGTAGATTAGATGAATGAATGATGAATAGTTAAAGTGTTGAATTCATTAAAGTTTTGAAGTTACTGATTCACCCCTCCCCTCTTATTAACCTATCATATCTTGAATATTTCCAACAATTGGTATCAGAGCTTTGTGGTTCTCACGATAAGGTTTGACAGCTTAAACAAAGATCAAGGACAATGGAGATATTCAAACTTGACAAAGCTATTGAAAATGAAAAGCTAGATCTGGAATTGGCCACGACTCAACTCAAAGAAGCTAAGGACCATCTTTCTCAATCCTTGAAGAGAAGAAAGGAACTTAAAAGACAAATGAACGATCATTAGTATGTTGAAGAAAAAATTGAAGACCTTTTACCATCAAGCAATTCAAATGAAGCTAATAAGGCAATTAAGGAACTCCTAGCAAAGAATGGTTCTCTACAAGAAGAAGTAAGAAAGCTTAAAAGAGAACAAGAAATTTAATCAATCAGGCTATGTGAAGTTTTGGAACAGAGAGACAAGGCAAATGAAGACTTAGAGGTAAGAAATAGTCAATCTCTTCAGCATGACAATCTTGTAAATCAACTATCTAATGCAAATGAAGAAATCATAAATCTAAGATCTGATAATGAAAATCTGAGAAATGACTTGATCATTGAAAGACAAATCAATGAAAGCTTAAAAGGTGACTTGAGATTTGAAAGAAAAACCAATGAAATTTTGGAAAATGACTTGATCACTGAAGAGAAAATCAATGAGAGAATGATGAAATCTCAAGCAGATATGACACAATTAAATCAACAAAGTGAGCAAAATCTTCATAGACAAAAAGGCCAAGCTAGACTTGGTTACAAGGAAGAAGGTGAAACCTCCAAACAAGGTGCCTAAAGGAATCAAAGACCTACTTTCAATCACTGTGGTAAGCTAGGTCACACATGAAACAAGTGTTGGAGAAATGCAAAAGGTAAATTCAATGGTAAATGCTACAATTGCAGTCAGCATGGTCATAAAGCTAATGAATGCAAGGAGAAACCAAAATTTGAAGGCAATTGTCACAAGTGCAAGAAGCATGGTCACAAGGCATTCCAATGCAGATCCAACTCATTCAATCTAGCTAAACAACTTGTCAAGGCAATCTTTGGATGGGATTACAATACTTGGTGCAGATGTCATTATTGTGGAGAATATGGACACATTGGTAAAGATTGCTCGAGGCATCACTTGAGGAAAAGAGACACAATAGTAAGATTTTATACATGCACTGAACTCAGTCATATAGCTAAAAACTACATGAATATAGGAAGAGTTGAAGATGAAAAGAAAGCTAAAGCTGAAAACATTCAGAAGCAAATGAGGCAACAGTGGATTCCAAAATCTACCGAGCAAGATAGTTCAAGTGATGGCAATGTCACTCAAGAAGTGGGTGACTCCATCATTTCTAATTAGATTTATAATGGATCTGGAATTGTATAATCAAGCTATATCCAGAGGAGTTCCAAATGCAAGAAAGTGGAATGATCAAATCAATATTCCAGATACACAAAGATCAAAGAAAGGATATATTTTGCCGAGTTGCATCTACTGAGGGAAGTTAGTTGAAGACCTTACCAAGCTAGGTCGGTAACAACTAAAAGTTTTGTTCGATCATCAAGTTGCAAGCTTCTACCGAGAAAGTAAATGACAGCCTGTCAGACACTATGTCATCTCATCTACCTTCATACCAAGCATTTATTGCAAAAATTTTGTCAAAAGGGCAAAATTCGATTTCATTCTTCATCATGATTTTAGAGCTAAGAAATTTCCAGTGATTCCCAAGCGAATTCCAAGAAACTTCAAGTGATTTCAAGTGATTTTAAAGCATAAAAACTATTCAAAATTTTCTTACACTTACTGAGCTGCAATGGCATCCGAGAGTAGCAGCAGCACCAAGGTGAAAAGAGGTTTAGAAATGCTGGTAAAGGGCACAGAATGGAAAGCACCCAACTTCAAAATTGTTCCGACCGTTGCAAAATCACTCAACCCAAATGGAGCTCAATCACACATTCCACCTAACGTACTTCTTATCAATGATATTCACACTCATTTCAAATGTTATATTCAAGAAATTAGAAACCTAGAGATGGACAATGCCCTAGGAGAAATGTGTGTAGATGGCTCTCTGAAACCCAAATTCACACATCTTGAAACCAAAGGCTTGACTCATATCTCGCATATGCTTAGAAGCTTCCAAACCAAATGGATTGGGTATATTTTGAGTCGGGTGCACAATAGGCAACTGTGGTTAGAGAAGCCAGTGTTAATCACAAAGAAGATGATTCACAAAATCATGGGTCTCCCTATGCTCAGCAAGGCAAAAACTACCAAAACCCTAGTTCGAGAGGAGTTACAGAAGCAAACTCTAGCTGAGTGGGATAGTAGAGTTTTAAAGGTTAATACTATATCTGATGTTGAACTAAGATTTGGCATTCATGTCATTGCCCAAAAAATCTAAAGCTCTAGTTGACTGAATAGTGTACCTTGTGAAGCTATGGATTTGGCCTTCAAATTTGTAAAGAAGAACCTTGAATTTGATCTATCAGAATTACTATTGAGACAACTGAATAAAAATATGGATAGCATAAGGACCTCAAAGAATAATCCTTGTAAATTCAGTTCTCTATTAATCTATTTATTTTTCTATGTTCAAAAATTCTTTCCATCGAAAGGAATAGTGGTATGGAGAAAAGACATTCCCATTCTTTATCAGATTAATGAGTTTGTAGCTGAAATGGGTGAAAATTTTGAAATTATTATGGACAATTATTTTGAAGATTTCAAGGAGAGAATGAATAATAGGTTCTAGATCCCACCAAAATTAGTTGAAGACTATAGAGATGATGTATGTTTTATGGTTGACTATGATAAGGTGTACATTCAGGCAGTCAGACCCCGAGTTGCATGGGTAAAACCTCTTCCTTATGAGGTAAATATTGATGAGGCTAGGGATATCATTGAAGCACTAGTCAATGAGCTAGTAGACCCAAGGCAACCAATCTTCAGAACATATGATGAGGCAAAGGCTACAATTGAGCTTGAAATCAAGCTACCCCAGGCCATAAGCAAAAGTAAGAGGAAGATAGAAAAATTAAAAACTACTACTGGTCCTCTTATGCTTACTAAGGGAAAAGGTGAGGATGAAGAAGAAGGAGGAGAAGAAGAAAAAGAAGATCATGAATCTTAAGAGGAATATCCAAAGAAGAAAGGTGTGGTAACTATTACCAAACTTAAGAAAAAGCCCACTGCAGTATTCACTAGAAGAACCAAAAAAGGCAAGTAGGAACCTATACTGGTCAAGCCTCCACCCACATTCAAGGGAAGGCTTAAACAATTAGAAGAAGGAGTTGGCATCACAAATTTCAAAGCATTGAAATTTGAAACAAGAACTGATGCTGAGAAATGAAAATTGAGGAACTAGTACTCAACAAGACGGGTAAATGGAAATACTCCCCAGACCAGCTTGCCTCTCAAATCTCCAAAGAACTATTGGAGAGATTGCAACCAAGATGGGAGTTAGCCACCCAAACAGTAAAAGACATATATGAGAAATCTCTAAAGAATCTTCTATCGAGTCTCAATGGAGCAAAAATAAAGGCAGCAATGAAAAACCATGAAGGTAAAATGATGATAAGATTTCACACATTTTTTATCTTAATTAAAGACATTGGGCATGTTGTGAATGTTGCAACAAACATGTGGAAAAATATCTATCATCTGCAAAAGCCCAGTGAAGATCCAGTGAAGATCAAGGATGATGATAGTAGTGATGATGATGATTTTGAGAGCACTCCATCCATCACAGTTACTCCAAGAGAACTGCATGCACTTATGGAAGAAAAAGGGGAAGAAGACAAGGAGGAAGAAGAAGATCCAATCAAAATTGCAACAGAAGTGATTGCATCCCTTCCTCACTCTCCACCAAAGACTGTTGCATCCACTATGGACATAGCTTCTGCAAGTGAGATTGTGAGCACAATAGTCACATCAATTTCTCAATCTTCACCAGCCACCTCCCAGCTCCAAGTATCTAAAATAGAGGTGCCAAGCACTTCATCTACCAAGCTATTTGTCACTTCTTCAACTACCAAGCCAGCCTCCTCAACTCCTTCATCAACAATTAGTGCACCAGTGAGTTCCGCAATTTTGTTTTCATGAGTTCCAACTAGTTCTATAGTTTTGTCAGCATTATCTGCATCTACTTTAAATCCAATCAATTCAGATACTGCTATACCGAGTGTATCATCATTTTTGGGAAGCATTCTAGTTTTTGATCTGGTTAATACTTCTACTAGCATTCAATCCTCAAGTCCTATCCTAGTTTTTATTGCTAGTCCTTCCATCTCCACTATTGTGTCTATTCCTAAGGTCAAACCAGTCATCACAAAAGTCAAACAAAAGCATCCATTAAGACTTCTGATCACTGGAAAGGAAATTCTAGAAGATATTGACTTAGACACAGAGATAGTGATTCCAAAGATTGACTATGAAAATGCTACCATTGAAGAGATGAGGTTTTCTAGTCAACTAATTGAGATGAAAGCTATGCAGAAGCAGTTAAGGTCTGAAAGGGATAAGGAATACAAAATAATTGAGAATTTCAAGAATATTATTACAGATGCTATAGGTGTTGAAGTAGATTCTACTCAACACATTTTGATTCATTTAGAAGAGGTTGTACAGAAATTCAATGAGGATTCTTCCAGATAAGAAAAACTTATTGAGAAAGCAGAAAAAAAATTTGATAATAAAGTGCTAGAGCACATTTCTCAAAAGATAGCAATAAAGCAAGTTGAATTGTCAACATTTTTGGAAAATTTTGAAAATTCTTTTAATAATGCAACATCACTTTTTGCTAAACTTTGTGATGTTTCTGGATTCACCAAAGAAATAAAGGATAAGCTAAATAAGATTGACATTGATATGCAATCAAATGCATCAAAGTTGAAGGTGGACTCCTCCACAACCTCTCATCACACCAAGATCAGATATTTGGTAGATGTTCAGGTAGAATTATTGAAAGAGGAAGCAAGGATCCGGTCTACACTCATAGACATCCAGAACATGATCCTTCCTATCATGGACACAATGCAAAAACATCTTGTACATTGCAAAACATCGGTCCAAGATCAGAACTTCTCAGTGGTTGATCACTTGATCTAATTATCAGCAGAAGTTCAAACTACCCTCTCCATGTGTCAGATTTCACAACAGACATGGGATAGTACTTTTGCAACTATTCTTAAGGTACATCAAGAATTTTTATCTCATTTTGGTGTAGCCATATAAATTGTACATATGCAATCCTTTGGCATTATTTTCAAAAAGGGGGAGAGATTCAGAGATTCAGCATAATAAATGAGGAGAGTCATCACTATAAGTGATAGGGGGAGTTAGCACTCATTTGAGTTAGCATGTGTACATATAAGTACCTTTGTATATACAAATGTATATGCAACCAAAATTCATTCAGTCAGGTTATGAACACATATGTTTTGGCTTATAAGTGTTTTTGTCACTAATGCCAAAGGGGGAGATTGTTGGCATTAAGTTATTATTGCCATTAGTGAAAACACTTATCTGTATTAGTATAGCTACCGAGCTCATCACTCAGTCTACAATGTATACTGAGCATTCAATGGTTACCTTGTACATTCATCACTTAAGCAGTTTACATTGAGCTTCGCAGTTCACACCAAGTATTCGTGTTAACTGAGCTTCATAGTTTACACCGATCATTCAAGTATTAACCGAGCTAAGTATAGCTATCAAGTAAATGTGCAATCTAGTAGTGTCTAGTGAGTTTACAGTGTTCACCTAACTTCATAGTGTTTATCGAGTGATGAAAGCATAGTGCCTACCGAGTAATGCAAGTGCAGTGTTTAGCGAGTGAAAGCAAGGTAAATGAAGGATACAGTTTTTATCGAGTGACACTACATCTACCAAGTCTCCAATGGTTATCGAGTTTAGAACTACATCAGGTGATTAGTATGGACCGAGTCTTCACTTCTACCGAGTGCATGACAATGTCGAGTAATGTAGTGGACACCGAGTATCAAAAGGTCACTGAGTCAGTTTAGTGAACTCGAGTTATTTACTATTTGGCTAACTCAGTAATATTTTGTTCACTCATGTTTTAGCTAACTTTGCAATTGTAATTATTGGAATGGTATATATGTAATGATAATTTGTAAGGTGTATAATATATGAAGTATATCAAGATAGGCATGTAATATTTTGATAAGAATGCAAGCGAATCAGCAGAAGAGCAGAGTATTCAACAAGGTCTGCAAGGAGTAGTAAAGATTCATCAGTCACCAAAGGTGATCAATACATCAAGGATCTAATCAGAAAATCAAGTTTGTATGTAGATCCACTATTTCATCCTAACAGGTGAATCATTTTTGTAAATCCTTTAACAGGGTAGACTTAATAGTCTTTGTATAAATCTCCTAACAGAGTGCATACTTAAGTGTATGTTTGTAAATCCTCTAACAAGGTGGACCTAGCAGTCCTTTTTGCTCCTAATAGGGTAGATCACTAGAAGTGGTCAATGTAAGCCTTAACCGGCCAACTTCATACTGCAGTAACAAAGTTTTGTGGGTATCATCCCCACCCCAATTTTACTTTCTATTTGGAAGGTTTCTGGGTCACCAAATCAATGTGTACATGTGTTATGGATGTTTTCTTTCTCATATATGCAGTAGATTAGATGAATGAATGATGAATAGTTAAAGTGTTGAATTGATTAAATTTTTGAAGTTACCGATTCACCCCTCCCCTCTCAGTAAGCTATCATATCTTGAATATTTCCAACAACTAGTTGGTGGTTTATTCTCACATTATCAACTTCTACATAAACATGAGTTTTTTGATATTTTTCAAGCAATTAAGAAAGCTATAGACACTTGCAACTTTAATTATTTGAAATATGCTTTGCCCTCTACCCCAAATTTAATCGATGTTCAATTGGTGGAGCATATTAAGTTAGTAGGTCAGGCTTTATTTGATTTACAGAAGGATTCTACTACTTCAACTTCCAGGGGTATGAATGTAGCTTCAATGCTACCGATTGAACAAAATTTTTGGGAATTAATTGATCAGGTTTATTTGAATTTGGACTGGATTCAAACCTCCTCAGAGTTTTGTACTAGCTTGGGCCCTCTTCCTGGTGAGCTAGTGTCATTTGAAGGTGGTTTTGGATCTGATTGGGTAGATTTGTAAGATTTGTGTTTTTTGCTAGGTCATTGTCATGAAGATAGTGCTTGGAGACTGTCAAATTGCCATGACACTTTCTATTTTGCGATGAGTGGTAGTTGAAATACCTCTTGTATTTATTTGTTTAAACTATCTATACTTTTGTATATATTAGGGACGATGCTGGGTTTTTTTTTTTTATTCTTTCCTAGTTGACCTCGTTGAATCAGAATTAATAAAATAATAAAATAATATAGTGGCTTGCCAGTTTTTCCTATAAAAAAAAAATTTAGAGAGTTAAACAATAATGGGTAAAGAGTGATGTTAAAGTTGAACATAGAAATCATTCCATGAATTCATGTAGTTTTTTACATTAACAATGTTTGTACATATTTTTCAAGTACAATTGCACTTGCAATCTTATTGATCATACTCATACCTAATTAAGAATGAGATGATCACAGTTGCATACAAAAAATTGTATCTTTTTTAAATTTGCAGCGCCCAATTAAGAATTTAACATGATCATGGTCATGTATAAAACAATTGAGCTTTTTTAATTTCCAAATTAAGTTATTGTGCTATGAATGAATACATAAATGTATAGAATTTTTTTAATTGAGGTTATGTTTCAAATTCTCTTTTGAGTAATCTAGTTTAGCTAATCTTGTTTTAATTAGAAATAAAAATAAATTGTATCTTTTTGTCTCTTAAATAATACCACTAAATTTTTATATCTTTAAAAAAATTCAGTATTATATATTTTAATGAAAAAACTAATATTTAGGAATTTGTTTCAAGAATTAGTTTTATATATTTAAGAATGTGTTTATATGTGCATAACTTTGTAAGGTTGTGTCTCTTCCTAATCAATGTGAAAAAGTTATAACTAAAGTTATAAAAATATTGTATTCATTATTGAAATGAGAGGAAGTGGAAGTGGAATGAGCCTACTAGGGTTTCATGAGTGGTAAATTTGAGAAAAGCTCTCAATGTGCATGTCATAAAACCAACTTTTTAATATACATATTGAGTTATTTCGTGTTATGATTATTTTTGTGGTAATTTTAATCTTGTAAATTTAAAAAAAATATTATAAGTGTTTGAAAAATAATTATTTTTATTTTTATTCTATCTATTGTATATATTATTTGAAAATCTATGTAAGAAATCCTAAAAGTTAACCTTATGTAGGTTGCCATTTGAAATTTGTTTAGGGCAATAACTACATTTAAGTTTGCATTTGAGTAATTATATGAAAAGAAAAAATTAATAGTTGAGAATTTGTTTTATATAATTTATAATTTCTTGTTTCAATAGTCTAACTATCCTAATCCTATTCAATCCTTAACTTCAAGTCATATAATGAATGGATTGTAATATGTAATTAATTCTAATAGGTTTTTTTATGTGTCTAGTATTTCTATAGACATTCATAAAATATTAATTGAAAGTGCATTCAAATACAAATCATTAGATCTAGCTAGTTAAAAAGTTCAAAATGAAAGAGTTAATGGCATTCTATGATCACTAGCTAAAAAGATTTGAGACATACTTTGAGATTTTCCTTTCTTGTGACCTTATGACTATTACTTACTAGCCCAATGCCATTAAAGTAGTGTTTTTTATTCTTGTTTACCATAGATGCTTCTTTAGGCTAGCTTCATAGCATTGGAGGCTCCATATATTATCTTTTTTGTTTTATTGAAAAGCATCCTACTAGGTAGACTGCCCCATGTTGGATGTCTAAGGTGTCTACCACTTGAGGTCAAGAGATCAATTGTCCCTGATTGGAGAGTCATAGAATACCACAACCATTAAAAACAAGGACTAACTAGGGTTATAAAAGATAAACATTAATTTATTAATAGGGCCAACAAAAATATAAAAATTTAATTATTGACATTACTTCTTTAACTAAGGATCTCACTAGAATTAGAGGAGATTAATAAGGACCTATTTATGGGCCAACTTAGTTTGTTTCAAATTATTTAAGGGATGTTATAAAAAACAATTATTTAGAGTAAGAAAAAAATACATCATGGTCACAATCATTCATGGAGGGTTAACCCCTTACAAGGGCAATGAATTTGATGAAAAGTCTCAATTTGGCTAATAAATCGTTTTAATAATTTACAAGGAAATGTCTTCTAGAGGAACAAAACCTCACTCTTTTGGATTTTTTTTCATTATGTTTCATTTGTTCATATTGATTTTTTTCTATTCTTATCATTTTTTAAAGTCTTGCTTATTTATATATTCCATCCTCATGATAGCTCTCAAATAATTCATGTAAGAACTTGCATTCATTTTGCTTGCTATAAAAGAGAGAATCTAGGGATTGGATCACAAAGTAATTGACTCATGAAGCATGTGATCTATTTTGATGAATTACGTTGTGGACTCTCCACACTAAATTCTGAATCAAATTATACCACAGAAAATACTTTTTGGATAAGTGAGAGGCCTAGCATGTGGTAATGCAGCACCTCTAAGAAAGATTTCTTACGAAAAATAAGATATAACATGGATTTCAAGGTCTATCAAAAAATTTATAATGTCTTACTTTTCAAAATATAAATTAATGATAAATTATAATCAAATAAAATATTTTAAAATCTAGGTTATTATAAAATATAGTATAACTACAAGCTTCTTAAATTTAATGAAAGGCCAAGAGGCAAGTAATAAATAGTTGTGTAGTGTCACTCCAACTCATCATGGAAAGAAGTGAAGAGATGGAGATAGTGTTCATAGATAAAATAACATAGATGCGCAATGATCAAATTTCATGGTTAAAATGATATAAAAATGACATTAATTTCAAGATGATAATAGTAAGGAGCAAAAAATTGGTCTCATGACTTAATGGTTATTGAGTAATAAGAAAAATATGATAACTTTACCATTAGCTATATATCGGCATTACTCTTGCATCTTCTTTGAATGCAAGTGCTAGTATATAATATTTTAACATTTAGTCTCTATTTGAATAAAGTTTTTTTTTTAAAGAATTTATTAAAAAACTAGTGAAGTGTCCATAATTACCAACAATGGGAATGTTACATGATATATTGTGACAATCTATTTCTTCTTGAATATGATATAAAGCTACCAATTTCATGAATTACTACCCACATCACCATCACTCAACATTTGGTGTGTTATGTTATTTTATTTTAATCATTGCTAATGTGTGAAATGACAAAATCTTTAAATGACATAGATTGTGATTGGCCATGGGCAGCCAATTTTCTAGTGTCAAAAACTAAAAAGATCTATATGAGACATTTCCATCTCCAACTACCAATTAGCACATGATATTTTCTGGCAAATTTGTAGTCAATCATAATCTTTCTCTGGGTAAGACATCTTAAAAACCGATCAAAGTTCTCTATATAATAGACAATTGGCTAATAAGACATTTTATTTTATTGATCTCAAAATAAAAAGGTTGAAAAATTATTTATGTACTTTTGGATGTTAAAAATAATTAGCTGATAAGATTTTAATGTGGGCTTATCCTTGTACTTTTTGCTTGGAAAATTTTTCTCACGCTGTGAAACTACTTTAAAAGGTACAAAACAATTTTTAGAAACTCATAAAACCATTTTGCGATGGTCAAAAAATTTGTTCACATTAAGAAAATGATGTCCAACATTATATTTTTTAATTTAATTTTGAAAAAAAAAAACTCTTCTTATCTATGTTTTAATGACTAAAATAATCATTACTAATTATTATATTTATTAATTAATTTGAAAATTAAAATAAACAATTACATTATAGCAAAATGAATAAAATTAATTTTATAAAATCTAAAAATTATTTTTTAGGTTAAAAATATATGAATATTTTTTTGATAAATTATAGTATAACAAGGTTATTTCTTGTTTAATTTAATTGTTCTTTTTGCAATAAAAGAAAAAAATTAATTAATTAATTAAAATAACTATTGCAAATTTTCTTATTTATTAATTAAAAATAATAATAATTTTCAATGAGTAAAATTATATATATAAATGTAATAATAAAGTTTAAAGGATTTTTTTAATAATATCTTGAAAACATTAAATAGTAAATTTAAGATTACTTTTTATATTAAGAATTAAATAAATACTTTCTTTAAATTTTGATATTTATAGAAAAATAGCTATCATCTATTTAATTAATTTAAACAAACTTAGTATACCAAAGTTAACCTTTTTTTAAAAATACCATTAAAAATTGTTGTAAAATAATGGTGAGCTTTTCAAAAAAAGAAGGTTTAGTGAAAAAGGCACGAAATTATTGTTTAAACGTGAAAAACCCTAACATTTTTCCTAACAAAGCAAGTATAGAGAAATCTTCAATTATCTCCAAAAATAAAAATAGTCGATACCTAGAATCTCTCCCTATTAACACTAGCAATAGATTTGCAATTCTAACTTCAACTTGGGAAGATACTAATGGACAAAGGAGAGTATCATTCAAATCCTTAGTAAAACTACACGAAGTTAGGGCTAAGGAAATTCATAAATCATTGAAGAATGAGATCAAACTTCCTCCCAATTCAAAAAAATATGGTGAAGATTGGCAACAAGTGATAAAAAGAAAGAATAGGAGGGTAGTGGTTTAGAATAAATTGGGCTTGGATTTGCAAAAATGAAGGAAGATGAGCATCTTAAAGGGCAGAGGTTTTTCTTCAACAAAACTAATAATGCAAGGAATCTAACATGAAGAAGAATCCAACAATACCCAAGCAAAAGAATGAAGAACCCAACCTTGGATGTAAACCCTTACCAAAAATTGTTTGAAAAGTTAATAGTATCCCCTTAGGTATTAAAAGGCATAGTAGCTCATCTGTATCATTTTCTAGGTTTCCCAAAACCCTTAACAAAAGCCTTCAAGCTTATATCCCTCCCCATAAAAGATCTCTAGAAATCAAGGATAAAGAAAAGGGCTTAGAGATATTAAGACAACCTCTAACCATAAGAAATCTAGAAAATCAAGAGCACTATCTAGATATCCAAATTATTAGTGACAAACATATAGAGGATAAGTGGTTGGAGTATTCAAATATAGGTTATATGCATACTGGAGTAGACCAGAAAAACTAATATAAAAACTAGTAAGAAGATTAGAAAGGATTCATTAGCATAAAGTAAGTATTGTAACTTATTCTAATTATTTATTGTATTTACATTGTGTAATCAAAGATTTTAGGAACAAATTGATCTCAAATTCATATCACTTGTATAAAGGTTACTCACTCAAATTTTTAGCTTGGGAACCTAATTGGAGTGAAAATAATATTAGGAAATATTTTGCTCCTAACTTGATTGAATGTAAAAACTTTCCATTTGAACTTAATCATATGCAAACCCTCATAAAATAGGTAAATCTCTAGGAAATTTGATTGAAATTGAAGCAAATTTTCATAAATCTAGTAATATCAAGTTTTTAGTGGAAAAATAATTAGGCCAAAAGATATTTAACAAAAAAATGATCATAACAAATAGATCCATATATGAATTAGTTTTCACAAAAGATGGAGCAATCAATGAAATCATTAAACCCAACCTCTATCTAGATCTTAAAATCACAAAAATTAAAAAGGAACCAAGTAGCATCAGCATCAAAAAAGGAAATTTAAAACATGGGACAAAAGAAGAGAGAGAAACAAGAAAATTGACATAGATACTACAAGAAAAAAGAAAGGAATCTAGAAAGAGGTATCAAAAGAAGAAGAAATGGTAGCAATAAGAAGAGAGATTTTAGAACAACAAGAGGTAATTCAAATAGGAATGAAAGAATAAGAAGAAATAGAAAATGAGGACATGCAAACTTGTGTCACCCTTTGAGATATCTTGGAGGGTTACAACTGAAACACTATCAGTCATACATATGTGGTACTTTCCCGAATCAACATGGTTGCCAAGGTTATTGTAATGCCCCGCCAAAGGACCCAAAAGAATTAACCTAAATTCTCACTAAGTTTGCGAAACAATTTTTTTTTTTAAACATGAAAGTAAAACCATTCATAACATTCATGGAAGCAATAGTAACATCCAACTGAAAGTAAACATAACATAACAGATTGCATTCTTTAAAGATCCCTTAACATTGAATTACATCTAAATCAACCATTCATCTAACATCACATTCTTATGAAATAACAATGATACATCCAACATTCTTAAACCATACACAAGTGTCCTTTTTGTAACTACATTTTAGTTTAGCTCAATCATCCATTGTATATGATACAAGGTATGAAAGGCTTAAAATAATAAACGTCCATGTAAAGAAAGTACATCATCATACTAACTCTAATCCATGATGCAATAACATAAATAAAACCATACATGATATATCATCACAAAAGATATAAACATCCATCATAAAAGATAACCATATATCACAAACATAACTAACTAAGTGCACGATTCCTCCCAACCGTTAATAGCATCATTAGACCATCGTGGATCCTAGTCATCCCTCCATACATAACAGTCCAAAGCACCAAAGAGATCATCGATATTAACATAGTAGGAATGTCACTCCTAAAATATACTATATCATATGAAGAAAGTAGCATAAGATAACAACATCTAACATATGCAAATCATCAATATAAAAAAACATACCAGTAAATACATCCATCATAGGGTATATCATCTATCATAATGATCCAAGAACAGAATGAAGATAAATACCAACCAAGAATACTCCAGCCACAGTGTCTTAGATGAACCTCAAATGATAAGAGTGGAAAAACACTACCACCCAACTGCGTGGTACCTAAGTGGTCCACTCCCACCATGCTGAGGAGATAATCTCAATTCCCAAACATGATATCCAAAAACATAAATCATAAATCACTATAAGTCCAAGAATCCTAAAATTATACCAACTCAAAGGTTCCAATCACAAAATGACATCTAATCCTAGAGGCACAACAATAAGTACACCACCAGAGGTACACAAAATTTATAGAGGAGACTCAAACTACATACTAGGGAGTGTCATCACATGGCTACTTGAGTTACCCTGGACTAGTCTCTCATTAGACCTCGAACCCTCAAGCGTTGAGTTACCCTGGACTGGTTACTCTAAACCCTAGACCCTCAACATGGCACATGTGAAAACCAAGAGCCCTCTCAAGAAGATGAGGCACTCATCCCATCCTTAGTCTATACAAGCACTCAAGGCATGGGTGGATCAAATATCTCTAACTTATCTTTTTAATGTGTTTCCCCCCATAAATTTTAATTACTAGATTATCACTTATTACATAACTTGCATTAGGTTACCCTAGTACTAACCACTTTGGGCCCCGGACCCCTATGCAAGCCACTCTCATAGTCATGTACCTAGACAACCTCTCCTAAGCACATAAAATCATAGTTGTGTCCCATACCACAACACTCATAAAGATCAAACTCGGTTCCTTAATAGGCAACCTGATAATAAGATGGTTCTCCCATCCAAGAATACATAAAACTCCTCAAAATAAACCTCATAAATATAATCTCCAATATGAATCACAATATCCATTGGTTCTCAACAAGCAACCAAAGAATATCTCAAATCAATACTGATCAAAGACTCCAAAATGGTTGAGTTAAAATATGACAACATCAAGAAATAAATCAACACTTCAGTCCCATCATGGCAATTGGAAAATAATCCAAGGATAATTGATCGATGACTCAAAAATGGTTAAGTCAAGTGTCTCAGATACATAAGAATCTCAAGTTCACACATGAAGACTGAAAAGCATTAACAAATCAGTAAATACAACATCTCATAGAGCATTCCATCACATAACCATGGTTGGGTTTATAAGGATCAGATTTAAGACATCATCATGACATCACAATCATAACCCCTGAGCCTCTGGTAACAACCTAAAACTGGTCAACACTAGTCATCCCAAAACCCAAAATAAGAAACATATAGAATACACAATGCAAACACATATTTTGGTTTACTAATATCACATGGATGAGTTAAGTGTAGAGGTTTCCATTTTTCATTTCAAGTATACTTCAAGTGTCTAAGTTTAATCATTTGACCTACAAGTCAATCTGTTTGTTCTCCGATAGCATTATTCTTTCCATCATTAAAATAATATTCTAAGAATAGCTGAAGGATAAATATTAAATCATTTGACACCTAACAAAATCACTCACTTTATTTTTCTAAGATCAATGTTCCAAATTGAATGACTCTTCTTAATGTTACTTCAACTTTTAACATAAATCAAGGACCATTATTCATCTAAATTATAAGAGAGCCAATTACTAATCTGCGAATAAGAAGATTATAACTTATTAAGATGATCAATTTAATAAATCAATTAACACAAGTACACCATCCATGACCTATTAACATTCTAATAGTTCTCAATTAAATATTACTAAGTCTCACTATTAAAATATCTAAGGTCATTATTCAAGTCATGAGAGTACGACTTGTCAACTTCGATATACATACTTCACAACTTTGCTAGAGGAATTGATATTAGCATATCAATTAAAAATTTATTACATAACTTAATTATCAATTAAATCTAATTAACTCTAATTAATTTAATTAATAATTACATATCCATGGCAATGTTCCAATTAATATCAGTTGACTAATAACTAACTATAATTTTGTAAGTTAAAAGTCAACTATAATCTAGTACACAAATATTCATATTCATAGTTCAATAATAATAACTTGTTAATATTTAATAACAAGCTATATTGAGAATCTTATTAATAAATCTATAATGACCACATTCGTCATTCTTTCAATGAATACTAATATTCTCTTAATAAAATAATTAAAACTCTATTATCAATTAAATCTAATTAATTCTACAATTAAATTAACTAGTAGCTATGTCAATAACTACATGATTATCAACTACTAATAGTTTTTTTCATTAAGAGTCAATTATGTATCATTCCATCAATGTTCAAATTGTTACTTTACTAATAAAAAATTATAATAAATCTCCAATATTAATATCTCAACTAAATACCTCCTATGTTGGTTGATAAATTAATTAATTATACTTCTTCTACTATTAACTAATCTTAATTAAATTAGATTAGTTAATAAATCATATAAAACTAATGCATAAAAATAAGATTCTACTAAGAGAAGATTGCAATAATATCTTTAATTCATTCCATGCTTTGATATATTATTTTTGTGAAGTTCCAGCATAAAGAACTCTTGGTTATGGGAAATGGAGAAATATTTGTCCTTGAATAAAATAGTCCTAGTACGAGGGTCATATCTCCCTAATGAACTGTTGGATTGGGCTAAAATTGAACTATGTCAGAGAGGGCCAAGTTGCACCAATTCTAACTAGAGTGATCGAATATATTCAATCACGATAAAAAGTTATGAATGACTGAGTTCGGGTCTATCCAAGGGGCAGCGACAGGGCAGTTTGTGATGAATTAAGAATTTCTCCTAAAAGGTAATTGTTCTCTAAATTTACCCATTCATCCATCTAATAGGTTTTTTCGTACGCATCTAAAAATATAATTTGATAGAAAGATTACATCTAACCATTCAAATTTTCAACTTAGAATTTCTATTTTAATTTCAAATCTTGTCTATCTAATTTCACAATATAAATTTGAACCCAAACCTATTCAGATCTAATTTCCTCCTTAATTAGATCAAGGGTTTTATATTGTTTTCTTTACAACCAAATACATATCTAGATTCTAATTTCAAAATGTAGATTCAATCACAGAGAGTATTCAGACACATATAACAGACACAATGAAGATAGGAAGAGAAAGAGTGCAAAGGGAATATGTGAATATCACAAGTGCACTTGGACATTGATGCTAATTTTCCATGTCTCAGAAGTCCATAGAAAATCTCTTCCTTCTCCAACATTCACTAATCCTCCAAGATCTTCAAGCCAACCAAAATTCTCACGTGACTGGAATTACTTGAAGAAGCATAAGAGCATGTAGAAACATATGAGCATGTAGAAGCATATGAGCTTCTCAAATGCATGTAAGCTTTGAAGCTTCCATTTTAGCTTGAAGCTTGTAGCTTGTCCAAACACACTAGGAGAGCCTCTATTTAAAGGCCTCTAAGATGCATCTATAGTGGGTCTAGAAACAACTAGAAGATAAGCATGACAACCAAGCATGAGTCTTCTCCAACCTTCTAGATGAGTCTTAAGGTTGTAGACACCATGTGCTCAAATAAAATGCTAGCTTCTAAGTGTAGACAACTTGTGCATTCTTATATGTAATGCCCTGCCAAGGGACCCAAAAGAATTAACCTAAATTCTTACTAAGTTTGCCAAACATTTTTTTTTTTTAAACATGAAAGTAAAACCATTCATAACATTCACGTAAGCAATAGCAATAATTCAAGTAAACACAACATACATAATAGATTATATTCTTTTAAGATCCCTTAACGTTGAATTACATCTAAACTTACTATTCATCTATCATTACATCCTTAGCAATGATACATCCAAAGTTCTTAAACAATATACAAGTGTCCTTTTTGAAATTTACATTTTAGTTTAGCTCAATTATCCACTATACATGTCACAAGGTATAAGAGGCTTAAAAGAATAAACATCCATGTAAAGAAAGTACATCATCATACTAACTCTAATCCATGATGCAATAACATAAATAAAACCATACATGATACATCATCACAAAAGATATAAACATCCATCATAAAAGATAACCATATATCACAAACATAACTAACTAAGTGCATGGTTCCTCCCAACCGTAAATAGCATCATTAGACCATCATGGGCCCTAGCCATCCCTCCATGCGTAGCATTCCAAAGCACCGAAGAGATCATTGGTATTAACATAGTAGGAATGTCACTCCTAACATACTGCATCATATATAAAAAGTAATCTAACATGCAAATATAAGCATAAGATAAAATCATCTAACATATGTAAATCATCAATATAAGAAACATACCAGTAAATACATCCATCATAGGGTATATCATCTATCACAATGATTCAAGAACAGAATGAAGATAAATACCAACCAAGAATACTCCAGCCATGGTGTCTCGGACGGATCTCAAATGATAAGACTGGAAATACACTACCACCTGACCATGTGGAACCTAAGTGGTCCACTCCCACCATGCTAAGGAGTTAATCTCAAGTCTCAAATAGGCTATCCAAAATCACATAGCATAATACTCTTTAAGTCCAGGAATCCTAAAAGTCTACTAACTCAAAGGTTCCAACACAAAACCGACATCTAATCCCAGAGGCACAACAATAAGTACACCACCAGAGGTACAAAATTTATAGAGGAGACTTAGACTACATACTAGGGAGTGTCATCACATGGCTGCTTGAGTTACCCTAGACTGGTCTCACATTAGACCTTGGACCCTCAAGCGTTGAGTTACCCTGGATTGGTTACTCTGAATGTTGGACCCTCAACGTGGCACATGTGGAAACCAAGATCCCTCTCAAGAAGACGAGGCACTCATCCCATCCTTAGTCTATACAAGCACTCAAGGCATGGGTGGTTCAATAACTCTAACTTATCTTTTTAGTGTATTTTCCCCCCATAAATTTTAATTACTAGATTATCACTTATTACATAGCTTGCATTAGGTTACCCTGGTACTGACCACTTTGGGCCCCAGACCCCTATGCAAGCCACTCTCATAGTCATGTACCTAGACAACCCCTCCTAAGAACATAAATCCACAGTTGTGTCCCATACCACAACACTCATAAAGATCAAACTCGGTTCCTTAACATGCAACCTGATAATAAGATGGTTCTCCCATCCAAGAATAAATATAATCTCCAATATGAATCACAATATCCATTGGTTCTCAACAAGCAACCAAAGAATATCTCAAAGAAATACTGATTAAAGATTTCAAAATGGTTGAGTCAAAACATGTTACAACATGACATCATCAAGATATAAACCAACATTTTAGTCCCATCATGGTGATTGGAAAGTAATCCAAGGATAACTGATCGATGACTCAAAAATGCTTAAATCAAGTGTCTCAGATACATAAGAATCTCAGCTTCACACATGAAGATTGAAAAGCATTAACAAATCAGTAAATACAACATCTCATAGAGCATTCCATCACATAACCATGGTTGGCTTTATAAAGATCAGAATTAAGACATCATCATGACATCACAATCATAACTCCCGAGCTTCTGGTAACAACCTAAGACTGGTCAACACTAGTCATCCCAAAACTCAAAATAAGAAGCATATAGAATACACAATGCAAACACATGTTTTGGTATACTAAAATCACATGGATGAGTTAAGCGTAGAAGTTTCCAATTTTCGTTTCAAGTAAACTAAGAGTAATCATTTGACCTACAAGTCAACCCATTTGTTCCCCGATAGCATTATTCTTTCCATCATTAAAATAATATTCTAAGAATAGCTGAAGGATAAATATTAAATCATTTGACACTTAATAAAATCATTTACTTTATTTTTCTAAGATCAATGTTCCAAATTGAATGACTCTTCTTAATGTTACTTCAACTTTTAACATAAATCAAAGATCATTATTCGTCTAAATTATAAGAGAGCCAATTACTAGTCTTCGAATAAGAAGATTATAACTTTATTAAAATGATCAATTTAATCAATCCATTAACATAGGTACACCATCCATGACCTATTAACATTATAATAGTTCTCAATTAAATATTATTAAGTCTCACTATTAAAATATCTAAGGTCATCATTCAAGTCATGAGAGTATGACTTGTCAACTTCGATGTACATACTTCACAACTTTGCTAGAGGAATTGATATTAGCATATCAATTAAAAATTTATTACATAACTTAATTATCAATTAAATCTAATTAACTCTAATTAATTTAATTAATAATTACATATCCATGGCAACGTTCCAATTAATATCAGTTGACTAATAACTAACTATAATTTTGTAAGTTAAAAGTCAACTATAATCTAGTACACAAATATTCATATTCATAGTTCAATAATAATAACTTGTTAATATTTTATAACAAGCTATATTGGGAATCTTATTAATAAATCTATAATGACCACATTCATCATTCTTTCAATGAATACTAATATTCTCTTGATAAAATAATTAAACTCTATTATCAATTAAATCTAATTAATTATACGATTAAATTAACTAATAGCTATGTCAATAACTACATGATTATCAGTTGATAATAGTTTCGTTCATTAAGAGTCAACTATGTATAATTCCATCAATGTTCAAATTATTATGTTACTAATAAAAAATTATAATAAATTTCCAATATTAATATCTCAACTAAATACCTCCTATGTTGGTTGATAAATAGATTAATTATACTTCTTCTATTATTAACTAATTTTAATTAAATTAGATTGGTTAATAAATCGTATAAAACTAATGAATGAAAATAAGATTCTACTAAGGGAAGATTGCAATAATATTTTTAATTCAGTCCATTCTTTGATATATTATTTTTGTGAAGTTTAAGCATAAAGAACTTTTGGTTATGGGAAATGGAGAAATATTTGTCCTTGAATAAAACAATCCCAGTACGAGGGCCATATCTCCCTAATGAACTATTTGGATCGAGCTAAATTTGAAATATGTTGGAGAGGGCCAAGTTAGGCCAATTCTGACTAGAGCGATTGAATAAATTTGATCACGATAAAAAGTTATGAATGACTGAGTTTGGGTCTATCCAAGGGGTAGCGACAAGGCAGTTTGTGATGAATTAAGAATTTCTCCTAAAAGATAATTGTTCCCTAAATTTACCCATTCATCCATCTAATAGGTTTGTTTGTACGCATTTAAAAATATAATTTGATAGAAAGATTACATCTAACCATTCAAATTTTCAACTTAGAATTTCTATTTTAATTTCAAATCTTGTTTATCTAATTTCACAATATAAATTCAAACCCAAACCTGATTCAAATCTAGTTTCTTTCTTAAATTGAAGCTAGAGTTTTCTAATGAGTTCTCTATTGATTTCTTTTGCAACTAAATAAATACATATCTATATTCTAATTTCAAATTATAGATTCAATCATAGAGAAGTTTCAGACATATATAACAGACATGATGAAGACAGGAAGAGAAATAGTGCAAATAGAATATGTGATTAGCACGAGTGCACCTGGACACTGATGCTAATTTTTCATGCCTCAGAAGTCCATAGAAAGTCCCTTCCTTCTTCTCATATGCAATTCCTCCAAGATCCAAGCCAACCGAAATTCCCACGTGACTAGAAGTGCTTGAAGAAGCATAGAAGCATGTAGAAACATATGAGCATGTAGAAGCATATGAGCTTCTCAAATGCATGTAAGCTTTGAAGCTTGTTTAAACATACTAGGAGAGCCTCTATTTAAAGGCCTCTAAGATGCATCTAGAATGTCTCTAGAAACAACTAGAAGATAAGCATGACAACTAAGCATGAATCTTCTCCAACCTTCTAAATGAGTCATAAGGTTGTAGACACCATGTGCTCAAATAAAATGCTAACTCCTAAGTGTAGACAACTAGTGCATACTTAGAGTGCAAACTCCTGTGTTGTCTACATGACAACTCTCGAGAATTTGCAAACTCCTATGTGAGCAAACATTAAAATAATGCATATTAATTAATATAATATTTAATATACTCTTTTCAATTTAATTAATTTTTTATTAAATCTTATGCACTAACTTTAATAATTCCACTTATTCTTATCTTAATATATTTATATTTTAATCACATGAAATATAGAATCTTTTAATAATTTTAATATATTTTCCACTTTTAAATTTCATTTTCAAAACTTAATTGGTAAAATATTTATTAGCTTTAATAATTTTATTATTTAGTTATTTATTTAAAAATGAACTCCAAATATATTATTATTAAAATAAATATTGTCACATTCCACATTTAAACTTACAACTTTTATCTTCAAATTGAATTATTTTATTTAATTAATTTTTCAATTAATTAAATAAAATAAATATTAAAATATCATATTAATTTTTCATTAAATTAAACCATTAATTAAATCTTTTAATTAGGCTTAATTAATAGAAAATACATCAAAGACTCACAAGGTAAAAATATGAAAACCCATCATAGCCAAAATACATACAAAATCAAATCAAGGGTTAATATCACGAATTACATTATCCAACATATTTGGAGGGTGGTGCACCGTATAGAGCCCGACTAGTAGGTGACTATGACTCCCTTCCTTAACCACATCAGACACAACATATATAAGAGCAAACACGCACACCATACATATGCAAGTATGGGGTAAGTATCCATAATAAATCATCTTACTAACACTAGTGCATTTGAGGTCATTTTGTGACCAAAAATTGCGACCAAGTTTTTTAAATGGGTTGCTTGGTCATGTTATAAAGAAAATTTTTGTTTTTCTTTAATAACTAGCCTGTGTTGGTCGGAATTGCGACCAATTATTTTGGTCGGAATTGCGACACACAGGGAAGCATAAAACAAAAAAAAAAGGGCAAAACATTTCATTTGGCTTTTGCGCGAGGTTCATTTGGCTTTGGCGCGAGCGAGGGTCTCCATCAACATTGGCTCTGTTATAGATCCTTTTCATCTGGCTTTGGTGCAAGGGTCTCCATCAACATTGGCGCGAGGGTCATCAACATTGGTGCGAGGGTCTCCATCAACATTGGCGTGAGGGCACATCTTGGTGCAAGGGCACATCTGATATGGTGCGTTTGATTGTAGAAATTTTGAGGGCATGTCTGAAATTTTGAGGAGTTCCATTTGATTCCATTAGACTAATTTATGAAAACCATTGCAATGTGCCTTTAAAATAATGTATTGGGTGCATTTCATTTCTATTTCCATTTGAAATTGCTTTCAAACAGTCTACTGCATTATGCTTTGACATCAGTTGATGAGTTTATGATAGTTTGCATTCATATTAATTGGTTATTGTATAAAATTAAAGTTGGCTCAATGTTTTGATTTGTATAGGAATAACATTCCACTTATTCTCATTTGTGAAGGAACTCCAACCGATCATAGTACCATTTTTATCACTAACCATTTATATCAGATAGTGATAAAAATGGTCAATGGGTCATTCAGAACAACGGCTTTTCAAAGAAACAACTTTTATCTTTGAATTTCCGATATTTTACTTGAATTAGATGGTTTCATAGGCATTTATAGGAAGCCAAAATACATTAAATAAATCTTTGAAGAGATTGCTTCTCATAGTATTGGGGAACAAATGAGTTGGGTGGCAGACCACAACACTCATAGTTAAATGTCATTTACACCGCACATCTTTTTCCAAATCTTTTATTCAACAAGACCACATCACACACCATAATAAAAATGGACCTTCCTAAAACTTATTCAATATCTCAATTATATAGCCCATGCAAGACATCATTTAACATCACAGTCAAAATGGTCATCATGTGGTCAATCTTTCAACTTATTACCGTATACTACGGGTATGTCTATTGGGGGAATGAATGGAAAATTGCACAAAAAAATGTAAAAAATTGTATAAAACATGGGTGAATACATAAATCTTAAAATGGTGAAACTAAGGGTAGAGATTTTAGGGAGTCAAAGGGATGTTTAGTGACATGATTAGCTTCCGACATAGATCAGATTACATAATTAGGGATAAGGATTGTAGTCTGTAACTCTTTTTTGGGGCATCCTTTTTATGATATGTAGTGTATCATCTCATTAGATTCTTCACTCATACTATGCGACTTTCCATGAACTACCTATTTGGATTATGTTCATGATCTCAACTATTAGGGGAAACTCTACACACTCTGTCTTCTCTCGACTGTGTAGGGTTCTAGAATTTTGAACACTTTTGATCTCCTTACAGCTTGAAGAGCCTTATCTTTATCAGGTCTTCTTCCTTTGAAATGGATGTTGTCTAAATTGACACTAAGTTTCTTATCAAATGTAATTGGCTACTTTGCATAATTCACACTAATAGAAACAACAACACCAACTACTTGTTACTCTGCAAGGAAAAAGTGAGCATCTTCTGCACTCCTTTCACAACTTTCATGCAATCTTTTGTGTCTGTTACAAAGTGCACTCCACATTTAATGATTCATCTTGATAGAAGTCCTCTCCTTGGAAAATAAAAAGCTTTTTAATTCTTGAATAGGGCTTGACTACTATTCTATTTATCCCAGGAATGCCATGTAAAACTCTCTGCCATATACTGACATATTCAGGTTGTATTGTGTTTTTTAATGCACACTTTTAATGGATTTCTACCAAGTCACTAATTTATAGGATAGTTACTAAACTTTTTATGTCAATACTTCAGTTAGAAATATGCTTTCTTGTTCAGCAACACAAAATCTGCCTTGTCTTCATAATTTTTATTATAGTAATATTTACTTTAATATATTTTTATTAATATTTACCACAATGTCAATTAATATTTACTTTAATATATTTTTATTATAGTAATATATTATAAGAAAAAATTAAATCTTTACAAAAAAAAATTAATACCAAAATATTTCTTATGAAAAAGATATAGGCTAGTGTAAATGTAAAAAAAATTAACTAAATTTTTCAAATGTTAAAACTAGCACATATGTGAATTTAAAAGATTTATTTATATAATCTATTAATATTTTCTTTAAAATTTATCTCAACTCCAAGGAAAAAGCTAAGTGAGCAAACATAAATTTGAGTGGTAAATGGATCCACCTAGGATTCTATTGGAAGCCAAAGTGGATACCCGTATTGTTGTTCTTTTTACTAAAATAGATTCAAAATTCATAAGCTTGTATTAGATAAAAGGGAAAACTTTGTACAAATTGTCAAAAACCTGTGACTGTCAAATACAAGGCCTTTGATCATTTCTGCCATAAACATTCAATAGAAAAATCTCTTTTCCATAAGTTTTGGCTTCCTCACACTTACAGACACCTCAATTCTGATTTATATATCTGAATTAAGAATCATGAAAATTAATTATAGTTCATAATTTTTTTCTACTTTCTAAGATCTATATAATTCTAATGATGGGTGTGATTTCAAAAATTGATAAAAGAAATTTGAGACAATCAAATTAAATTGTAAATTTTTCATCTTGGAAATCTTAGATTTGAATCTATTGAAACTTAATACATAATAAAAAAAACATTTATAACAAAATCTACCTGAGCTTTGAAGACAAGTGGTTCATAGTAAACTAAAAAATCCTCAAAATTGAGTATAGAAAGACTTTCAGGCCACTCTCCAGACAGAATCTCTTCCACAATCTCAATCCTCTCCTCTCTTTCCACTTCCACACTTTGACTTGAGCTCACATTGAATGCATACCTCACCTGACCTCTTGATTTCCTTCTCTTCCTTTCACACTGAGATACTTGTGTTGGTAATAATGGCAGTGTAGCAAATGCTACACACTTCAATTTCACTGCATTTACCAAAGACATTGGTTGTTCCTCTCTACTTTATTATACTCAATTCAATATCTCTTGCATTTTGACATTTATATAGCAAATTAAATGGGCCATACTGAAATAAATGAAAGCTAAATGGTTTCAGAATTCAGCTTCATTTCGTGCAAATATACATTGAATCTTATCTTATATGTGGGTCCATTTTAAGACACATGTCTATACATTGGCAAAGATTTGGAATGCCTTGGCACATTCCTTTGAATTATTGTGCAGTGGATAAGATGGACTAAGCTATTGAAAGAGATTGATGGTAAATTTTGTGGACTATAATTTGCATGAAACAACTGCGTATTACAAGTGGCTTCTACAATGGAGGACAAACTATTTTTGACTCTTGTAAAACAACTGGCTTCTATCATGGAAAGTGGGGAAGCTAAATTTTAGGGGCTTCAAATGAAGCCAAATCTTTGAATGAAGGTCCCAAGGGGCTTCACTCGAAGCCTCCATGCCAATATTGGTGTGGGGGATTTGAATGAATATTAGGGCTTCATTCAAATCTAACATGCAGACCTCGTCCATACTCCTAATAACCGATCGGAAAAGCTTTTAAATCCAACATTTTTTCTTTTTTGTCCCATGGTTTCATGTATGAGTTGGTGGACTAGGGCGCTAAGAGGGAAGTCAGTAACATCATACCTTGCATCAGCATCTTCGTCTATGGTGTAGGAGCACCTAACTCTTATGAAGTACAACTCAGCAACTGTTTGACAAGCTTTAATAGTTGACATGTAATGGGTGATTGGTGTCAGGCTACTGTGTATGCATTAATCCCGATCTTGAATGCAAAAGAAACTGTGAATTCACTAAATAGGGTCAAACTTATTTTTGTTGATTTAATAGATTTGATTTGAGAATGATGGTCTAATGATTTGAGAGACAGATGAAGAGAGAGATAATACAAGTGATAGAAAGACTCCTAGATAATATTCTTGAGGACAATGTGTATTATAGTCCTTACCATGTTTTCCTTTGATCTACCAAAAGGATGGTGGCGTCTTGCAAATGGCATGGCTCTTTCTACCACGTGTATTATCTCTCTCTCCATCTATCTATCCATTCTTTCTCTCAAATCATCTGACCAACATTACCAAATCAAATCTTGACCCTATTTAGTGGATTCACAACATAAGCTTCAAATGCTTCTCCTATCAAATATGTAGATTTCACAATAGCTAAGAAACATAATTGTAGGCATCATGGTCACATTTTTTTGGAAATGTAATTGGGTTGTGTACCCAAGCAATGCAAAGCAACTTCCACACCTTCAATCCCAAGTTGAATTCATCTATAAGAATGATCGCTTGCCAACAGTTGCTGAATACATATGTAGCTCATGACTACAAGGTCCTCCAACAAATGTATTCAACAACTGTTGGCAAGCGATCATTCCTAGCTCATGAATACAAGGTCCTCCAACAAATCTATTTAACAGATATTGGCAAGCGATCATTCCTAGCTGCTTTTGTTTTATAAGGTTTGTCTCAATCCCAATAGGTTGTAGTTTCATTTTCTAGATGCACTTCGTCACTTGGGTATACAACTCAATTACATTGATTCCAAAAAAATGTGACCATGATGCTTACAATTATATTTCTTAGTTGTTGTGTCCTAAGATCCCTTATGACCCTTTATGACCATTTATGATCCCTAAGAATAAATTTTAGAGCTCTTAGAATGTCGTAAAGGGTCATAAGAGACTCCTAGGAGGGGCCATGATGAGCTTCCACCTTCACGTGGTTGGCCCTGTTAAGTAGAGAATGCTATAGTTTTCACAAAACAAAGAGAAGCTCAATAATTTAAGCTCTTAGTCCATAGACAAATTAAATTAGACTTATTATCCAAAACACATAAAAAAACATGCACATAAACATGGTAGGCACTAAATAGAGATAGTTGGAAGAGAATTAAAAAAAAGATTAAGGATTATGTTATTTTAAGAAATATTTAAATAACAATTATAAATTGAGTTAAATCAATAAGTATTCATTTCTACCTTTTCCAATATAAATTTAAATATTGAATGGTCTCTCCTTTATATCTTAATCCTTCAATACTCATAACTCTTTATTGCATTCATTTTGATCATTCACTAAACTTAATTAAATTATAATTATATTACATGTTATTTTAATTTTTTATATTTTTACTTTTTTTTTTATTATTGAATGTCATGTCAAAAAGGGGACATTATAGTGAGATGCATTACAATATATGAAAATAACAAGAATATTATTGAAACAAATTGATACAACATTTAGATTATAAAATCAGACTGCTGCAACAACACAAATTAACCTAACAAAAAGCATAGAATACCATTCCCACAATGACCAAACATTTACCCACTGAACTACACCTCTTCTAAATAATGTAAGATGCTGATAACAAGTTGATGCTGCCATCACACATGTCAAATTAGACTGATACACACTAAAAGCCACCCTAACCAATTGTAGCTAACATCTGGATGCACACTTATAATTGATGTCAATCAGAATACTGAAGGTCTGGAATAGGGCATAGTGGCTGTTGATACAGTAGGTACAAACTCGTAGAAAGCTCGCCAGATTCACCAAATTCTACATAACTAAGACTTAGCATCAAAGGTTCTCCCTAAGCACCTCGAAACCACCAAATATTGGCCCCAAAATAGGAGCCCTTCATCTTCAAGCTCTCACATACTTGCTCCACTTGGTACAACACCCCATAAAGGTCATCTATTCACTTTCAACTTGGACAGCCTACAATATGGTCTTTGTATACAATTCATTTTTTGTCATTTCATTATATGGTTTGAACAAGTGTGGAAAAAAATCAGATTTTTATTATGAATTTTTTGTTCACCAATCTATGTTAAACTAATCAGCAAGATCACTTTCCTAATACTTTATGAACTGGATGCTATTCGCAAGGTCAGTTTCCTAACACTCACTATAGTACTTGATATTCAATTGAGATAGACACGGCTCATTAGTTTGTTTGTATTCTCTTTGGATTTTGTTAAAGAAGACAGCTGAATGCTATATGATGAACTAAAAGTTCTGTGGTGTCAACAGGCTTGTGCATTTCTTGAGCCAAATTACCAGCCCTAGTGACATTTGTTGTTGTTCAAAAGCGGCACCTTACTAGACTATTTGCAAACAACCATGCAGATAGGCATTCTATAGATAGACTTGGGAACATCTTGCCAAGTCTTTAGTACATAATAAAGCAACTGAATTTCATAAATTGTTTTTTTGATAGTCAATTTGTTTAAATATTGCCCATCAAAAATTACTTAGTACATCTCATCTTTTTTCTGCACAGGAGCTTGCAGTTCTGAAGAATCTAATAGCGAAGAATTTGAAGAAGATATTGTAGCAATGGTATATTTGGTGTTCTTTTTTAAGTGAAAATGTGATTGGAAATTTTGTATATTGTCATATTTCACTTGCAGAAAGGTCAAATTGTAAATAGAGGTGAACTTGTATGGATTTAAGTTTCTTCTTCATTATTTATAATGCTCTCGATTCCTCCTTTGTAGCTGTAAAAATACTTGTTTATTTTCACCTTTCCAGATACTCTTTACCAGGTTCTTCAAGATTCCAAAATATCTTGGGTTGGCCCCACTCTAGCATGTCCTAACTCCTACTTGGTTCAGAGACCATACTCCTTTTTATATGTGTCTTCCTCTTACTACTCCATCTGCAGGTTGCAAACAAATCATCCTTCTTCCACCAACAAGTCATTCCATTCAAGAAAAACCATGTCTGACGATATCAACGCACAAAAAAATAGGGAGGCAATTGCTAGACTACGGTCTAACTTAAAAAGAAAAGGTTATGGAAAATTTTATTTTCCTTGCAAAATGTGTAAGGGCTTAAAGACTTGGAGATATCTAATCACAACAGTTGAGCAACATTGTAGGCAACATGGTCACATTAAAGGGGGAAACGAGTATCGCCCATCGGTATGTATTTTAATAGTTTATAAATTACATGAGACATGATTTGATGATGACATCATGGTCATGGTTAATATAAGGTAATAATTTTCATATAGGTCAAAATCCCTGAGTTTCATGTTATGGACCATGACAATTTGGAGAATGCGAATTTCCAAACGAGGGAACATGGAGGTGTGAATATTGAAGTAGAAGGTAATGATACCAGGGAAGAAGATCACGATGATGAAGATCACGATGATCAAGATGATAATGATGATGATGATGTAGAGTTTGATGTACCTTTACTTGAGAAGGCAGAGCAGCCCCTATATAAAGGCTCCAAAACAACTCTTCTTGTCGTTGTATTGCTATTGGTGAACTTGAAGGTAATGAATGGTTTATCCAATGTAGCAATGACACGTATGTTAAGGTATGCCATCTTCTTTCATTATTTTACTTGTAGTTCCCTTAAAATTAACATTGGGTTTGTGTAGCAATTAATATTCTTTAAATTAAGAAATTATATTTTTGGTCGTAGGTTGATAGGTGAGTGTTTGTTACCACCATCAAACATTCTACCTCGCTCATACCGAGAATTATCTGCCATAATGAAAGATATTGGAATGGGGTATCAAACAATAGATGCATGTCTAAACGATCATATTATATATTATAAATAGCATGAATTTGCAACACAATGCCCTACTTGTCATATCAGTAGATATCAATTAGATCGATTAACAAAAAAGGTGCCTCGCAAGGTTCTTTGGCATATTCCCATTATTCCACGTCTGCAACGATTATTCAAGTGCCATAGCTTGGCAAAATTTATGGATTACCATGCACGCAATAGAAGTCAAGATGACATTATGCGAATGCCTGTAGATGGTTCGGCATTTAAGGAAATACAGGAAAAATGGCCACAGTTTAAAGAAGAACCTCGTAATCTCAAGCTTTCCTTGGCAGCAGACGGTGTCAATCTTTATGGAGAGATGAGATCTACTTACTCAGTGTGGCCTATTTTTGTTATCAACAATAATATACCTCCTTGGTTGTCCATAAAGAGAGAGCACATAATGTTGACACTGATTGTTCCAGGTATTTTTTGAATTAGTGGTCATCTAAATTAATTTATTATTACTAATCCATCAAATGGTCAAAATAATTATGTAATGTTTTTGCTCATTCAACTAGGTAAGTACCAAGTCAAAGATATCAACGTATATATTGAACCCCTTATCGACGATTTGGTGGTGTTATGGAATGGGGTTACTATGTATGACATTTGTAGACCAATAGGAAAAAGACAATTTCAATTTCATGCAATGTTTGTATGGACAATACATGATGCCCCTGGGCTAACACATTTTTGTGGTACGTTCTCTTCTTGACACCTCTTTTTTGGTATGTCAAAGTTAACACATTTAATCCAATTATACACGATCTTGTAGGTCTTCAGACAAAAGGTAAATTTGCATGTCCAGTTTGTGGTCCAAAGACGAAATCCCATCATTCAAAAAGTTTAAGAAAGCAGGTGTTTGATGAGAATAGACACTTTCTGCACAGAAATCATAAGTACCGAATTACTGAAAAACATCTTTTCAATGGTCTAGAAGAGACTACATCAAAGCCACAGAGAATGACACCCACCTATGGAATTTGGCATACAATAAAATAAATCATTGAGGTAATGTCATTCCATTTCATGCTTTTTGTTTCAAATTTATATTTTGATATTGTGTTTTGTTTACTGATGATGTGATTGATGGTTGTGAAGGTTGTCAAGACATCAATGTCCAACTTCCAAAAGGACTAAAAATTTATCCTACACAATTTACTAGGTTTCCGTACTATGAGCAACTCCCAATTGTGCATTTGTTTGATCCTATTCATATTGGAAAGAATGTAGCAGAGACATTATGGAAAATCTTGGATGGAAGGTGTGACAAAGATCAAATTGTCAAAACTTGTAGTGACATTGAAGAGTCCAACCATGCAATGAAAAATGGTATTCGACCAAATAAAAATGGAGACCAGATTGATACAAGTGCCCTTAGTTGGTTATTGTCAGAGCAGCAGAGCAATGCTATAAAAGAAGCCATAAAAAAAATATGATTTCCCACAGGATTTGCTATGAACATAAACAATGTCATATCAAATAAAAGTGAATTTGGCCCAGGGTTGAAAACACATGATTGGCATACATTTATTAAGGTAATTCATGTTATTTTGTATTCACCATATATTTATATACTTCATGTAGTTTCAATTGCATTCTTTTATAAAATATTGACAAGATCATTTTACAAATATTGCAGTATGTTCTACCTCTATCTCTCCCACACCACTTTGCCAACAATGTCAAACAGGTTATATATGATCTTGGAAAATACATGAGGTGTTTGTCATCTAAAGAAATCAATAAAGAAGATATAAAATATTGGAAGAGAAAAATTCCTCTTCTGATGTGTGAAATGCAAAAGTGTCTACCTCCAAGTTTTTTCAATGCACAAGAACACTACCTCATACATCAAGTTGAGAAGATTGAATTGTGTGGACCTGTACCAACCAAGTCAATGTGGATGGTTGAGAGGCACTTGAAATTTTTGAAAGGCTTAGTTCACTAGAGAGCACATCCTGAGGGTTCCATGGTGGAGGGATATATGGTATACTAGACCATGGTGTACATTACTAAATATCTTCCTAAGTTTGTAGCAAACATCCATGTAGATCGTATTTGGGATCCCAACTCAATTAACAAATTTGAAGGGGAGTACTTGATGGGAAAAGGTAGATCGAGGAA
Source organism: Cupressus sempervirens (assembly GCA_028749045.1). NCBI lineage: Eukaryota > Viridiplantae > Streptophyta > Pinopsida > Cupressales > Cupressaceae > Cupressus > Cupressus sempervirens. The sequence continues at coordinate 274,514,876 of CM053791.1, read as the reverse complement.
AGTGAGAGATAAATCTAAGATTTTATTGTAGTTAATTAATTCATATAAATCTTCAATATAAGTTATTTTTAATTAGCGTATTTATTTGAAACAGGTGGTCGAGAGTGGGATGCAATACATTTGTATATTGCGAATAATCTTGATTGGATGATAGAATGGATTGAACGATGTCAACAAAATGGTTGCTCATTAACATGGGAAGGTGTTGGTTCATTGGTTACAGAAGCTCACCGTAATGGAAATTCCAATGTTATGTCGATGGTAGTTGATCTAGTAAATGGTTTAAGAGGTGGAGAGGTACGTAGAAATTTATTAATGATCATAACTCGACGTATGTTTTGTATCAACTCATGATGCAAATAATTTACACAGACTTCAAAAATTGCAGGTCAAGCACCACAAAGCTATGTACTATCATGGCCACAAATTCCACATAAAAAGGTTGGATGACACAAAGAAAACTTATGATTCTGGGATAACTGCAATTTTTGAGGTCACCAATATATCATCTAGAAGCGACATAAATCCTCAACAATCTCAAAATCAATACTATGGCATCTTGAATGATATAATTGAGTGTGAGTTTAACACCTTCAAAGTAGTTCTATTTGTCGTCAAATGGTACAGGTTACGACTAAATCAAAATGATCCAAATAGAACGGTTATTCAACATGATAATGGATTTACAATGATCAATACAAGGTCGTTTGAGCTAGTTGGAGATGAGCCCTATGCTCTTCCAAGCCAATGTGAGCAAGTGTTTTACTCAGAGGTTCCAAATAAACAGGGTTGGTCATTTGTTGTTAGACATGATCCAAGAGGAAGGCCGATAAAGTATAATGTTATGGAAGAAGAAGATATTGAAGATGATGAAGATCAAGATGATGGTGATGACGATGGTGATGATGATGATGATGATGGCGACGATGATGATGATGGCGATGATGATGATGGCGATGATGATGGTGATGATGATGATGATGAAGAAGAAGAAGAAGATAATCAATGACTACAAACATCGTCACCCCTTCTGTTGACGATCTTGCATTCCATATATAAGGTAAATTTGTTCATGTTTATGATGTTGCATATTGTTCATGTTGTCTTCTAAGTTATTTGTAGCATACACGTATCATGTAATTTTTAGCAAACTTAAGATAAATTATTAACATATGCAGGAAATTTGATTATATATTTATTGTGTTCATTTCTAATGATTACAACATATGTTATTTATAGTTACCAATGTTTATGTTGTGTCTAATTATGACCCTTTTTGCAAACAGTCAATTGACTACAGGTACATCATCACCCCTTCTGTTGACATGTTTGCGATGTTGCCTATTGTTCATGTTGTCTTCTAAGTTATTTGTAGCAAACGTGTATCATGTAATTTTTAGCTAACTTAAGGTAAATGATTAACATATTTAGGAAATTTGATTACATATTTATTGTGTTCATTTCTAATGATTACAACATAGGTTATTTATAATTACCAATGTTTATATTGTGTCTGATTGTCACCCTTTTTGCAAACAGTCAATTGACTACAGGAGATTTGACCCGTTTGGCATGGATTGTGCACAGTGACATGGATCAGCAGGTATAAGTCAATAAATAGACATAATTTTCTTATATTCTTCTTGTTTATCATTGAGCACGTATGTTATAAATAAACATTATATAATCATATAATGTATATATAGACAAAGAAGGTCCGTATAGAAATATAATTGTATAATCACTTTCAACTTACTACATTTTATATATGTCACTTTCACTTTCCATTTGATGGATTGCAAGACCCACCAAATAGGTACTTGTCAGATCTATCTACATCGAATGAGGGAAATGAGGAAATGGTAGATGAAAGCTCTACATGTAGTACGGCCAAAAGAAGGAGATCAACTAGAGGTCAAAAGAATAGAAAAAAATTTGATAAATGCATGCAATTTTTCCTTGCTAATGGGGGGTCGTGTTCTTATGATGATGAGACCAAAGGAAACATCAAGGTGCCCTTTCGGTACTCACACATTGAGAAAGAATGGATACCCAATGAGCTACCTCTAATTAACACAGATTTTTGTGTTAATGAGAGGATATATCGCATTGCTCCATCCTCATTACATGGTTTGGGCCTATTTTCCATGGATGGGATAAAGGTATGTTACAACAAAGTTGTCGAATTGTTCAAGTATGTCAGTCCATGTTACAATTACAATGATTGGATGCGGATTGTTCGATATAAAAAAAGTATGTGTAGGTATGGGGTATCAGCTAATTATATACAATAGAAAGAAAATGATTAAAGTAAAAGATTTTCTATGTACATTAATGGGAGACCAAAAGCAATAAGTAATATTGCAGGTTTTATGAATAGTACGCGACCTACTTCAACTAGTAAGCAACCCAATTGCATATTTGAGGCGCATGAGGGGAATGAATTTTTTGTTTGTGCAATAAAATCAATAAGTGCAGGGGAAGAACTGCTAATTGATTACAGGAAGAACTGCTAATTGATTACCATTTAAATCACATAGATACAAACAATGTTACTATCATGAGGGTTGTAAGTACTATTTACCATTTTGTTAATAAGTTTTTTTTTGCTGTCTATTGCTTTCAGTTAGCTGAATTTTTTATGTTTAATCTTTGTGACAGGATGATATGGATCCGACAGATGATAGAGGTCAGCAGGATGCTACTCCCACCCCTTCTTCAGCGAGGGTAAACCTTTTTGAAATTGTACAAATTAGATAGTTTTAAAATGTTATATTATTACGTTATTTTATTTACAGTTTTTGAGTTTTTATGATAGTTTTACTGATATTCCTCTCACAATTTGATGTTCAAGATAAGGGTAAAGTAGTAGCAGTGACCACCGAGCCACTAGCTATACATTCTAATGAGGCCAATATTGCTGATACTCCCAATTTTATAAAAATGTTGAAAAAAAATTAGGCAAATTAATTTAGAAGCAATGAAAATTTTGGATGAGGCAAATATGGAACCCGAGGAGATGAGGAAGAGGCTATCAGAATTGAAAGCGCAAGCTCAGTGTTATGAAGTAAGCTCCAATGAATATTTAGTTATAACAAAAGTTCAATAAAGATTTATATTTTATAATCTTTTATGTTGTGAAGTAAAATATGTAATATGTGCAAAAATACTTTATTGATGCAATTTTTTTAAAGAGTTGTAAGAAACTTTAACTAATAAATTCTTGTTATACAGGAATTTTTGGGAATTGATCCAGAATGTGGTCAAGGACAACACGGTGAGGGCGGGTAGTAGCAAAGTTCTGGCTGCCACTGGTAAAATAATCTTTTAGTTGACAAGTTAGAAGGAATTTTTTATTTTGAACATTCAAAACTTCTTAACTCTTACTTTTATTATTTCAGAATGTCTTTGCTAACAAGGTATTGTTCAAGTCATCTAGTGCAGGAGACTCCTACGAGGTTGATGGATGCCCGAATGAGATTACCGACTGCAATGTCGGCAACAAGGGGACATCCAACTAGTAAATCCTTGTTTTTCTATATTTGGTTTTGTGTTAATTATGAGTTGATAATATGTACTTTAATCTTGGGATGCATCACATAGTGTATTGTTTTTTTTGTGGTAGGAGATGCACCGTCTTGTACGCCACCAAATGTGGATCATAGTACATCTATTGGTGATAATTCATCATCATTTCCTAGAGCTACCCGTGTTTGTAGCACGGGATCTATGGAGACATCGTTGTTGATTGACGATAATGAATTAATGCCTTTGAAATGTCCTAAGCTTCCAGGTACTTTAAATAATTATTTTTTATATTGTAATAAGGATTTTCTTGCAAGATGTAAACATGATAGGAAGTGGTGAATGCAAGGGCTTTTGATGTGGAGTGATGCCTCATGACCTTTAGTGTGTCGTATTGTGCAAGTTGTTTAATTATTCTGGAATTCCTTTTTATTAGGGGTTTGGTAGGATCATCTAAATTATCAATGACCTTTTGTCTATACCAGTAATTCTCTAGTTTAGGAATTTGGTACATTGCAATTTCATGCTTTGAGTAGAAGATACTAACTAATTTTTCTACAGAGAACCAAAAGTGGGATTCTTCTTTCATATGATTCATTTTAATGGTTTTTACTATTAATTATCCCGTGACATTTTTTGTAGGAAAAGATACATTTTATAGGAGGCTTTATGACCTCACGCTGCGAAGATTTGGGCCCACCATACGTACTAGGTTGTTGTACATCATAACTGAACTAATTTTATCCCACTATTTTTTTTCATATCATTAATTGGTGCAACATTTTTCCTTTCATTCGACTCTTTTCTTATACTAGCTATATCTAACAATTTTGTGTTTTTTCTTAAAAGGTGGAACTACCAATCTCAAAAATTAAAAGATGGGCTCATCAAAGATATAGAGCATGAGTTTGGTAGTAATATTTTTGATCGTAAGAAATTGTTACAAAAAGCTGCCAGACATCTCAAGGTTGTGAGGGATACATATAGAAAGAGCCTTGTCCACAACTTGAAGTACGAGCGTCCTCCCTTTGTTTCAGCGAGGGAATGGAATGAGTTCATTTTGGATGCAAAGGATAAAGGGCAACGTCCGCCAGAAGAAAGCGCACAAGCAAATCCAAAAAGGTATGCAATAGTATTAACTACTAGTACATTAATGAGAAAATTTAGGGTTCAACTTCAGCATCAACAATTTCAACTAGCTCAATTTAATCTATCTATTGATGAAAGGTATGTAAGTCATATGCTGACACAATTGCTTATAAATCTCAATCTCAATCTGGGCATAAATCCTACATAAGATATATTGACAAAATGAAGCCCTTTATTTATATTTAGTGACAAATTTTAGAGCCTATGTCTCCTATGGGTTCTTTTCTCAAATTTTATCTTCGCTGAACTCAAACTCTAATTCAACTAAGAAATTCCTACTCAAAGTTGTGACAATCGAATCTTGTGATATGATGTACCATGTTAGATTTTGAGTCATAAAAATAGGCAACACCTTGACCACTATACTTGTTGACTTTCCCTTTCTTTTACAATAATTGCTTGCTATCTTGAGTTTCCTATCCCTTATTTTCTTTTGGGTCATGTGTGCATCAAATCTGCACTTAATCTGCATGTAAATCCTGATGAAATCCATCATTGAAGATATCAAATCCCATATTCTATAGTATTATGTTTACTATGATAACAGTATATAATGTTTTCATTAGTGATTGTTATTTTATACTGTCATCAATTCCATTTTGTGCTTTGTTGCATATCAAAAAAGAAGTGCATATACACTATACATCAGATTTAAGTGTGAAGCATCAATCTCTATCTTCAGATAACAATGTAGTCTGAGAATCCTAAAAAATTTAAAGCTGAGCATTTTCACCACATCTAAAATCCATTCTTCTTTTTTAGTATTTTTCGTTGCTGCTGAAGCTTTGATCACATGGATTATATGTCTATACCCAACCAATAGATTATCCTTTTTAGGGAATCCCTGCTTTTTCTCCTGTGGAAACTGTAAAGATGGAAACTCATTAAGAGATTTTTCCTGATATCACCCTACTTCCAATCTTTCTCTTCCGTTCCTTAGCTCTTTGCAAGCTCACAAAAGGCGTATCAGCTTTGGCAACATGTTAATTATTTGTGTGTAGACTAATTCAAACACATATATCAGTGAAGTAAAGAGACAAAGTACCAAGCCTAACACATCTACCTTTGGGGAGCACTCTTAAAATACAACATAATGTACAACAAAATTCACAATGTGTACAAATGACTTTTCATGTGATTTGAACCTTCACCTGCACCTCTTGTTCCTTCACATTCTCATCCTTTTGAATTCAATATTTCTCGCTATGTTGTTTTGTCAAAATCCCTAAAATAGGAGTTATTTCTCCAACATACTACCACGCATAATCCTCAATTTTGGTATTTAAATTTTGTTATTGTAAATATGAAAGGTATGTAATTCATATGCTGACACAATTGCTTATAAATCTCAATCTCAATCTGGGCATAAATCCTACATAAGATATATTGACAAATGAAGATATATTGATAATGAAGCTTCTAATATGTTCTCTCTGTGACCAAAGGCACTCACCCTTATAAAACCTTCACCTGCGGGTCCAAACCCACTTCCTGGAGTTGTAACTATATGTGCTTTCTCAAGGATCTTAGTAAAAATATCCCATGAATTTTGACTAGGAAATCAAACCCATACATATGGCGCATTTTTTCCTCCAAAGACATCAAACCCAAGTGAAGTAAATGTTTCCACAATGATTCTAGTATTCTCTTTATATCATCTAACATATTTCAAACTTTTCATAGGTTGCAGGACACATCAAAGGAAACAAAGGTGAGGCTGGAAAAGGTTGGGTAGCACAAACTTGGCTCTGGGGGATATTCGAAAATCAAAGCACGCATTGTAAGTAGCAATAAATGAATTGCAAAGAAAAATTATTTATAAAATGCAAATAATTTTGTTAATTAATAAAAAAATGCAGGGCATTGATTTTAATCTGGAGGCCACAGAAGAACACAAAAAAATTGCATTCAAGCAATGCTATGCAGCGGTGGCTGAACACCTACGGCAAGCTTCCATTGCCCCAACCAAATAGTCTCCTGCATCATGTGCACAGGTAAATATGCCAAAAAATATATTAGAAATTGATTACTTGAGCAACAATTTATTTGATAATAATGTGCATGACATTGCAATGCAGCTTGTTAATCTTGACACAGATTATACGCAGCATCATGAAGCCCCTGATGTGCATCGTACCATCGATGGAGGTGCTCATTTGTTATTTAAAACTAATTATGTAATTATTAATACAATTTAACATCTTTAATTGAACTTGGTATAACCTTTTTGTGTTGAGGCTATAGAATCATGTCGTGGCTAAACGAGTGCCAGAGGATGTTCAAACTGATGAACAGGTAGATCATGTGGCACATTCAGGTAAAGAAAATCTATATTTTGTTCTTTTAAATTAATTTTTTGATTTATAGTTCTTTTACTTAAATAAAAACTCGTAATTCACTAATATAAAATGGTGGGAATTTAACCTCATGAAGTACTTGTTATTGTAGTGGACCCCCCTTTGGTGCAGTAGCCTCATGATGTTCCTGAACGGATGAGGAGGAGACATGTGTTAGAACTAGTAGAGGAGGGGGATCCTAATGAGGACATTGATATTCCTCTTAGAAATTTTATGAAAAAAATAAATGGCAAGAAAGAAAAAAAGAGATGATTATTCATGAATGACTTACTCTTGAATATTGTTAATGAATATTGTGTTAATGAATTATTCATGAATGACTTACTCTTGAATGTTGCATGTTCATGAATTATTCATGAATGTTGTGTGTTTATGAATTTTATGTGTTAATGAATGCTATCATGTGATTATAATGATTGAATGTTCTATTTCAAAAATGGATGAATTGAATGTTATTAAATGTTAATGGGGAATTTAGAGTGATGTTGGGGGGGGGGGGGGGGGGGGGGGCAAATGAGCTTCCACCTTCACGTGGTTGGCCCTGTTAAGTAGAGAATATTTAACTATTCTCGAAACCAAGTGAAGCTCAAACTTTAAAGATAAGCTTATAGTTAATAGTGACAACCAATTAGCAAGTCGAAATGAAGTTCTTCATTACAGGTACCTTTTTAGTTTTTAAAGCACGATATCGTGTTTCAATATTGTGTAGTTTTTTTCTCTTAAGTTAAAGTATTCTTTTACTATAACAACATAATTTATGACCATTTTACTAACTATTCTAACATCTCTTTATGAAAAATCCTATTTCTCAGATGTTGAGCATGGTTGTAGTTGTGCAATTGGCATTTTAGAGTATTGGTGTGGTTTATGGGGACATAGGAACATCACCACTTTATGTGTATGCGAGTACTTTTCCTTATGGCATCAAACATCCTGATGACATTCTTGGGGCTTTGTCTTTGATCATATATTCTCTCACTCTTTTGCCCCTCATCAAATACATCTTCATTATATTGTGGGCCAATTATAATGGAGATGGTAAGATTATAACAGCTCTAGTTTCACTTTTCTTTTAGGTCAAAGTTTGATCTTTTTGATGTGAAAACATGTGTTCTAAGTTTAAAGGGACGGTTTCTTTTGCAGGTGGAATGTTTTCTCTTTATTCTTTGATTTTCCACCATGCAAATGTCAACATGATACCCAATCACCAGGAAGAAGACAGGAAACTCTCCTCATATACACTTGAAGTTGCAGGTAGATAGCCCAATAGAGCCATTAGGATAAAGGAAGCTCTTGAACAAAGTAACTTTGCCAAGAGATGTTAGTTAATACTAGCCCTTGTGGGGACTTGTATGGTTATAGGAGATGGCGTCCTCACCCCTTGCATCTCTGGTACATATTATTGTTTTTACAATATGTAATGCTTTTTGTTGTTATTTTTCAATATATTGTATGCTTGTTATATCAATGTTTCAATAGTGTGATCTATTATCATATGTTAGAAATCAAACGATCTCGATGTCTACTTAATTCACAATAAATCTCTTAGATTGTACAAAATTTGTTAACTTTTTCCTTTCATTTGTTCAAGTAGTTTCACTAACACTTAATTTGTTGATATATTTTAGTTCTTTCAATAGTGGAGGGAATAAAAAGGGTGGACAAGTTGCTCAACCAAGGTGAGTTTTCAGCATATTCTCACATTATAATATTTTAGATGGGTAGGAAGGTTATGGTGAGCAGAAATATTGAACACGAAATTAGATTGATAAACTAATGACATTTCATTCTTTGTCCTATTCCTCAATTTCATGCTTGGGTTTTATAACCCCAATTGATCTTCCTTAAAATATTATTCCATTTCTTTTATGAATTCTAAAGTTAGGAATCTCTAAAATTGTAATGACTTTGCAAGGTATCCCAGCAAATCTCAAATTCACATTCTTTTTTTTCTATCTTAAAGTCTTGCCTATAGGAAATCATGATTTACCTGCGAATTTATCTAACTTTCTCTTTGGACCTACTTTTGGTGTAATCTTAGAACCCATATTGTTGTACTCGAATTTGGAAGGCGCACTGGAGATGGCATAGCTGTGAAATGCCTGTGTTTGGAAAGCTGTTTGATTTTTATCTTGATTGATGAATAGTTTTCTGTCATTATGTGGATAATGGCTTCGATTACGGGCATCTTATCTTTCCAAAAGCTGTCATACCTAATGACCTGAGAACATCCTGAAATTTTGATGTGTTATATCTGATTTAGAGGAGGAAGAAGTACAAACAATTCAAAAGGTTGTCTAGAATGAGAGAGTAGTGTGCTTCCATAGTTTTCATGTGTCTTATTTTTGTATATTGGAATGACTTGAATATTTTTAAATGCAGGAAGAACTGTGCCAAAAAAAATGTAAAAATCGAGATGAATTTCGAAGATTGATGGAGGATCATAAAGCAACTGTCCTGCTTACAGCAAAGACACACTTCATTTGAAGCAAGCTCTTTGCTTTATGATCCTCCAGTTCTTTGATAAAGCAAAGAACTGGAGGATCATAAAGCAAAGAGCTTGCTTCAAATACATCTAGTTCACCACCCAAGGATTTGTTTGAAGATGTTGCAGAAGGGATGAAAAAGCAGGTAAGAAAATTGCATATATTTTAATGATTTGATTGCAAGATTTAATTAAGCTTTCACAATCAGGCTTGCAATCATTATTACTCAAGGCAATGTATGTTTGATTCCTTTGATGTAACCATTTTTTGAATATGTATCTTTGGCAGTACCATGAGGACAAATCAAACATAAAAGATGCTATGGAGTCAGGAAAGGTGTGCCTTTTGTGCTTTAAGATTTTCCATTGGATGTAAAATATATTGTAATCTTTTTGATGTAATGATTGCAGCTCGTAGTAACATCAGCATGGACTCTTGACAAGTTCAAAGCCTCCATTGGGGAACTATATGATTTGGTTGCTACATCTGAAACAAATCTTAAGGTTTGTTCTAGTTACATTTCTAGATTTTTTGTCTCAGCTACAGAAGACTTCACAATAAAAGTATTTGGTATTTTCCTTTGAACAATGTTGTCACATATTATTATGTTCCTAGTCACTACTATTTATACAAACAAGGATCTTATCCTTATGTTCCATATGACTCTAGTTCCTAACTGATTCGATCATTGCATCAGCTATATTATGTTTTGACTCATTTGCACTGGTAAGTAGTTGCTGGAAGTGAATCGCTATCACAAATGCATTAGTCTGTTCTCATTAGTGGATAATGGATTTTTATTAGGTTAAACTGAAACAATTACAAATGTTGAAAGTAATGCAAGTTTTTTTTGGATATATGATTTTGTTAGGTCTTACTGACATCCTGTGTATTACTTGCAGCTTGTGTTTGAAGAAGTGATTGAACAAGTAAAGGAAAAGGAAGAGAAAGAAGAAAAAAGGAGGGAAAGGCTGGCAGATGATTTCATGACTTTGCTTTATTCTCTGAAGGTTTACATTATTCATTTTGGAAAAAATCCTTCTAATGCAGTTTCTTTTTCCTCTACTACTTTTACACCTAGAGTAAAATTTCACAGAGTTTTGTACATTAAAAATCTTGAATATGAATGAATTTCTATTCTTATCATAAATGAATTTCTATCTATGTAACGATAAATTAGTTATATATTGTTTTTCCATTTCAGGAAATTGTTGCTTCCTTAGAATGGGAGGATTGCATACCTTTTCTCAAAGATGTGGAAGCATACAGGTAAAAGAGCCACTATCAGGAATTAATCTTATTGTGAGTAATTAAAGGTAGTTATCATGTACCTTACACTAGTAGTCACTATAAATATATTGGATATGAATATTCAGGGCAATTAGTGATGAAAGCTTCTCTCAGGAGATATCTAATAAGTACATTGCAAATCTTCACGAAAAGGTTAAGGAAAACAAGCGCAAATGAGATGAAGAAAAGGTACATGACCTGATTATCATTTCCACTTTCATATCTAATTTTGTCAAGATCTAATTGTTGTTTAAATACCTTTTGAAATCATATTTGGGTGAGTGTTGTATTGAGAATGCAAATTAGACCTCCTTATGAAGATAATTGTATTACTAACAAGTTATTTTAACTACTTTTACAAACTAGCTATTAAAAGTTAAATTGTTGCAAACTAGCCTTTATCAAGATTTGATATGACCTAGATGAGATGAGTTAGGGTTAGTAGACTAACCAACATGAAAAAGCCAAAAGAAATACAAAAGTTGTCAACAACACTCTTGACATTCTCTATGTATATCCTAAACAAATGTGCTATCATCAAATGCACTTAACGATGATGTCAGCCATTCCAATATGCATGCAGCTTTAATGTTAAATGAAGATAATTCTAATGTAACAATCAATCATTCTAGCGATTCTTTTGGCCACAACTTCTTCCAGGCTAAAATCTCTTCCTCTGTAATTAACTTCCGAATACCTCCATAAAATCCTTCAACCTCACCTCCTAATTCATGATGACGTTTCCTATTGATTGGAGCACGTCTCCATCGAGCACCAGAGGTATATTGATGAAGAGATATTGAATCTTATTAATATAACAACTAACTTGATAGCATTAATATACATTATGGATGAAGAGATATTGAATCTTATTATGGACCTTATCCTTGGTGGCTATGAAATGACATATAACTTGATAGCATTAATTTTGAAGTTTCTAACTGAATGCCCTAAGGCATTGGAGCATTATTAAAGAAAACATCAAGGGATAATATTTGAATTGTGGATATTTGTAAATTATGTTGGTTTTAGACAGTTATAGTTATAGTTATATATGCGCTCTTATGATGATGTGATTGGGACTGTAAGTTTTTTTGTCACGTTTATCTGTTTGAAAAATAGATGAAATTATTGGCTTTCATTCCTGATAAATAATTATTTCCTAATTTTATTCTTCCCTATAGAAACTAAAATTTAGATGTGTTGTGCCAATTATTGCAAAGCCTTTGCTCTCATAGGAGCCATCTAAACTCCACCAAATTTGAGTTGTAAAGCATAATTGCTCGTTGGAAACAGGATATCGCGCACATTTCTTCCTCCTTCCCATTGTTTTGTATAAAATAAATCATTTGACGAATGAAACAATGGTGTGGAGGAAGAAATGTGCATGATACCTTGACTCTCATGCATCAAGCAATTACGATTTATAATCAAGTTTTGTGTAGTTTTGAACGCTCCTATGAGAGCAAAGCTTTCAAAAAAAATGGGACAGTGCGTCTCAATTGCGACACATTTTGGTCTCAATTGCGACCAATATTCGTCGCAATTGAGACACCAAATTGGCAACCTTTTAGGTCGCGAGTATAGCACCGGCATCGAAAGCTAAGCATCTTTTGTCGAAATTGAGAAAATAATAGTTTACGTTGACTAGAGTACTCGACAAAATTTGTGTCGATAAATCCACGTTTATGTAGTCAAAATTTTGACACGAAATGAACGTGGCAAAAAACTAACCAAATTTGTGCGACGACGACTTTGGTCACTTTAGCGATGTACTCTTGTCAAAATTGAGACCATTTTGCGTCGCAAATTAAGCCTAAATTTACTAGTGTCTGAACCCCAGACACTCAACATGGCACATGTGGAAACCAAGAAGCTCTCTCAAGAAGACGACGCACTTCTTCCATCCTTAGTCTATACAAGTACTCAAGGCATGGGTGGTTTAAATATCTCTAACTTATCTTTTTAGTGTGTTTTCCTCCCATAAATTTTAATTACTACATTATCACTTATTACATAACTTGCATTAGGTTACCCTGGTACTGACCACTTTGGGCCCCGGACCCCTATGCAAGCCACTCCCATAGTCATGTGCCTAGACCACCTCTCCTAAGCACATAAATCCACAGTTGTGTCCCATACCACAACACTCATAAAGATCAAACTTGGTTCCTTAATAGGCAATCTGATAATAAAATGGTTCTCCCATCCAAGAACACATAAAACTCCTCAAAGTAAACCTCATAAATATAATCTCCAATATGAATCACAATATCCATTGGTTCTTAACAAGCAACCAAGAATATCTCAAAATAATACTGATCATATGACATCATCAAGAAATAAATCAACACTTCAGTCCCATCATGGCAACTGGAAAGCAGTCCAAGGATAATTGATCGATGACTCAAAAATGGTTAAGTCAAGTGTCTCAGATACAAATAACTCAGCTTCACTCAAGAAGACTGATAAGCAATAACAATCAATAATACAATCATCTCATAGAGCATACCATCACATAACCATAGTTGGGTTTATAAAGATCAGAATACGACATCATCATGACATCACAATCATAACCGCTGAGCCTCTGGTAGATGTCCTATAACTGGTCAACATTAGTCAACCTAAAATTCAAAACAAGAAGCATAGAGAATACACAATGCAAACATATGTTTTGGTTTACTAATATCACATGGATGAGTTAAGTGTAGAAGTTTCCAGTTTCCTGTTTGCAAGTATACTTCAAGTGTCTAAGTTTAATCATTTGACCTACAAGTTAACCCATTTGTTCTTCGATAGCATTATTCTTCCATTAATTTAAAATAATATTCTAAATACTTTACTCATTAAACTTATCATCATTGATCTTTGATTAAATTGTTCTCTTTATTTAACTAAGATCCACATTCTAATTGATTAACTTTCTTATAATGTTACTTCAACTTTTCACATAAATCAAGGATCATTATTCGTTAAAATATAAGAAAGCTAATTATCAATCTTCGAATAAGAATATTATAACTTAATTAAAATGATCAATTAAATCAATCAATTAACATAGGTACACAATTCATGACCTATTAACATTCTAATAGTTAAATTTCAATTAAATATCTCTAACACTTAAGCCTCTTAATTATAATCATTATAATAATTAAATCGTCACTAATAACCATTAAAGTATCTAAGTCATTATTCAAGTCATTAGAATAAGACTTATCAACTTTGATATCAATATTTTTTACAATCTCGTTAAAAGAATTATATCGATTAAATCTCTATTACATAACATAATTATTAATTAAATTCAATTAACTCTAGTTAATTAATTTAATTAATAATTGCACAACCATACCATCAACTCAATGAATATCAGTTGACCATTAACTAACTAGAAATATGTAAGATAAAAGGCAACTATAATTCAGTACTCAAATGATCATATTAATAATTCAATAATAATAACTTGTTAATATTTAATAACAAACAATATTGAGAATTTTATTAATAAATCTATAATGACCACATTCGTCACTCTGCAACAATGTTCTCATTTATATTTTAATAATAACAAGTTATAATAAATCCCCAATACCAAGTATTATTATCTCAAATAAGTTTCTCCTATGTACGTTGATTCAGTTAATTGATACTCTTCCAAATTATTAACCAATTCAATTTGATTAATATCTTTTACAGTACTTCAATCATTAAGTAATCTTCTCTAGATTAACTCTGATCGTATTAATTGATAACTATTTATACTATTATTTATTAATAGTTTGTTAGACCCAACAAACATTAATAAATAATAAACTCATCAAAACTATTATTAATCGATCTAGAGAACTTTACATAAGCTTCATTAGCTAACTCTTAATACCATTAAGGTATATCAATAATTTAGTTAATAATATATAACATATTAATAATACCATAGTAATTCAAATTATAATAATGTTATAACAGTGACTCCATGTCAATTAAATCTTAATCCATTATCATTAAAGTCTCCTCATTTAAAAACGTAATATAAAATTACCATCTCTAAATTATTTAATATATATTAAATACTATTTAATATATATTAAATACTATTTAATATACATTATAAAAAGTCCACTATATAAACTATATTAAAATATCTTTTCTTTTAATTTTCTCTCATTTAAAAATCCATTTACTTAGATTGACTAATAATTAATTACACTTCTTCTACTATTAACTAATCTTAATTAAATTTGATTTAATTAGATCAAATAATAAACCATATAAAACTAATGCATATTAATAAGATTCTAATAAGGGAAGATTACAATAATATCTTTAATTCATTTCATGCTTTGATATATTATTTTTGTCAAGTTTAAGCATAAAGTACTCTTGATTATAGGAAATGGAGAAATATTTGTCTTTGAATAAAACAGTCCCAGTACAAGGGTCATATCTCCCTAATGAACCATTGGATCGGACTGAAATTGAAATATGTTGGAGAGGGCCAAGTTACACCAATTCTGACCGGAGCGATCGAATAAATTTGATCACAATAAAACGTTATGAATGACTGAATTTGGGTCTATCCAAGGGGCAGCGACAAGACAATTTGTGATGAATTAAGAATTTCCTCTTAAAATAATTGTTATCTAAATTTAACCATAAAAGGGTTTGTTCATACGCATCTAAAAATATAATTGATAGAAAGATTACATCTAATCATTCGAATTTTCGTCATAAAATTTTTATTTTTATTCCAAATCTTGTCTTTCTAATTTAATATAAATTCGAACCCAAACCCGATTCATATCTAATTATTTCTCCTTAATTGGATATAGGGTTTTTCTATTGTTTTCTTCTCAACCAAATAGCATATCTAGATTCCAATTTCAAAATTGTAGATCCAATCACAGAGAATATTCAGACACATATAGAAGACACGATGAAGACAGGGAGAGAAAGAGTGCAAATAAATTATGTGATTATCACGAGTGCACCTGGACACTGATGCTAATTTGTCATGTCTCAGAAGTTCATAGAAAATCCCTTCCTTCTCCAACATTCGCAATTCCTGCAAGATCCAAGCCAACCGAAACCTCCAAGTGACTAGAAGTGATAGAAGAAACATGGAAGCATATAGAAGCATATGAGCATATAAAAATATATGAGCATGTAGAAACATATGAGCATGAAGGAGCATATGAGCATGAAGAAGAATATGAGCATGTAAGCTTGAAGCTTCCATTTTTAGCTTGAAGCTTGTAGCTTCCATTCAGCTTGTAGAAACACATTAGGAGAGCCTCTATTTAAAGGCCTCTAAGATGTATCTAGAATGTGTCGAGAAGGAAGTAGAAGATAAGCATGACAACTGAGCATGAGCCTACTCCAACCTTCTAGATAAGTCTTAAAGTTGTAGACACAATGTGCTCAAATAAAATGCTAACTCCTAAGTGCAGACAACTGATGCATTCTTAGAGTGCAAACCCTTGTGTTGTCTACATGACAACTTTCAAGAATTTGCCAACTCCTATGTGAGCAAATATTAAGATAATATTTAATTTACTTTTTTTTATTTTATTTATTTATTTATTAAATATCCTGCACTAACTTTAATAATTCCACTTTTCAATCTTAATATATTTATATTTAAATCACATGAATTCTAGAATCTTTTAATAATTTTAAATATATTTTTTACTTTTAAATTTCATTTTCAAAACTTAATTTGCTAAAATATTTATTAGCTTTAATAATAATATTAGTCATTTATTTAAAAATGAACTCCAAATATATTATTATTAAAATAAATATTGTCACATTCCAAATTTAATATTATAACTTTTATTTTCAAATTTAATTATTTTATTTAATTAATTTTCTAATTAATTAAATAAAATAAATATTAAATATCATATTAATTTTTTATTTAATTAAACCACTAATTAAATCTTTTAATTAGGCTTAATTAATAGAAAATACTCCAAAGACTCACAAGGTAAAAATATGAAAGCCCATCATAGCCAAAATACATACAAAATCAAGCTAAGGGTTAATATCACGAATTATGTTATCCAACGTATTTGAAAGGTACTCAACTCAGATACTTGTTCTAATTTTTAATTAGAACAAATGGCTTAAAGGGTTGGAATTTGGACTTGAGAATTATCTTCCCTCTCTTATCATTGAGATAATGTGATAGAGTACGCTCATCCTAGCAATTCAGAGAAGTCGATACCCGATACCTGCAACCTGCATAAAAATTATGCATGTACAAGCACAATATATACTAACTAAATAGGCAATGGCAAGAAGTGGTGCATCGTGTAGAGCAAGTGACTACGACTCCCTTCCTTAACCACATCAGACATGTCATACAAAAGCAAACACACACACCATACACATGCAAGTATGGGGTAAGTATCCATAAGAAACACATATGATAATAAAAACCATCTAGCTAATAACCATCAATAACTGAAATCACTAGAAATAATCATCATGCATACACGAAATATAAAGTCTAAGTGATCTCATCACATAATAAACTGAATCCATAGCACAATATCTAATAGTCTCAAAACAATGTTGTTAACCATCAACATGAAACTAGCCCCAAAAGAGTTTGACAATGGTAGCAAAAAATGCAACCTAAGGGCAGGCACTACATCCACCCCCCTTGGTATTAGGCTTACTCCCGGAAGCCTACAAGAATGAAAAAATTAATATACTCACTATGCGGGTCTCATTGAACCCTTTCCCTCCTATAGGAAAATATGATTCCACTAAGAACACTACAACACACATAGAGCAATATGATTTTGGTTTAATGATAAACCGAAAACCACATTGATCCAACATTCACTCTTTTAACAACTACTAAAATAGATTCTCTAATACATTCTAAACAAGAGCAACTTAATGCTTGCAAAGATAATCAAACACATACTACCTCAAATCATAGATGAAAGATACATGTTTTGTAACTAGAATGAGTTTTAATTTTCATTTTTACCCTCATCTAGGATTAAGTAGAATTTTCAATTTTGAAAGCTAAGTGTTGAAGTATGAAAAATATGCAAGTAGCAATTTTAAGTTCTATTTCAACTCACCTAGTTTCAAGTTTTCAGTTTGAAAGAGATACACATGATAGTTTAAAAAAATTATTTTTGTTCAACTAGTGCCATTTCAATATACCCAGAGCTCCCAATGTTGAAACTCGGGCTCTGATACCAAATGTAATGCCATGCCAAGGGATCCAAATGGAAGTAAAACCATTTATAACATCTGCAGAAGCAATAGCAACAATTCAAATGAAAGTAAACATAACATACATATCAGATTACATTCTTTAAAGATCCTTTAATGTTGAATTATATCTAAATCAACCATTCATCTAACATCACATTCTTATGAAATAACAATGATACATCCAACATTCTTAAACCATATACAAGTGTCCTTTTTGTAACTACATTTTAGTTTAGCTCAATCATCTATTGTACATGATACAAGGTATGAAAGGCTTAAAAGAATAAACATCTGTGTAAAGAAAGTACATCATCATACTAACTCTAAACCATGGTGCAATAACATAACTGAAACCACATGTCATACATTATACATCATCTCAAAAGATATAATCATCCATCATAAAAGATAACCATATATCACAAACATAATTAACTAAGTGTACAGTTCCTCCCAACTGTAAATAGCATCATTAGACCATCATGGATCCTAGCAATCCCTCCGTGTGTAACATTCCAAAGCACTGAAAAAATTATCGATATTAACATAGTAGGAATGTCACTCCTAACATATACTATATCATATGCAAAAAATAATCTAACATGAAAATATAAGCATAAGATAACAACATCTAACATATGCTAATCATCAATGAAAGAAACATACCAATAAATACATCCAACATAGGGTATATCATCTATTATAATGATCCCATAATAGAATAAAGATAAATATCAATCAAGAATACTCTAGCCACGATGTCTCGGACGAATCTCAAATGATAAGAGTGAAAAAATACTACCACCCGACCGCATGGTACCTAAGTGGTCCACTCCCACCGTGCTGAGGAGATAATCTCAAGTCCCAAAAAGCTTATCAAAATCACATAGAACAAATCTCTATAAGTTTAGTAATCCTAAAAGTATACTAACTCAAAGGTTCTAAACACAAAATCGACATCTAATCTCAGAGGCACAACAATAAGTACACCATCAAAGGTACATAAAATCTATAGAGGAGACTTAGGCTACATACTAGGGACTGTCATCACATGGCTTGAGTTACCCTGGACTAGTCTCTCATTAGACCCTAGACCCTCAAGCATTGAGTTACCTTGGACTGGTTACTCTAAACCCCAGACCCTCAACGTGGCACATGTGAAAATCAAGAAGCCCTCTCAAGAAGACAAGGCACTTCTCCCATCCTTAGTCTATACAAGCACTCAAGGCATGGATGGTTTAAATATCTCTAACTTATCTTTTTAGTGTATTTTCCCCCCATAAATTTTAATTACTAGATTATCACTTATTACATAACTTGCATTAGGTTACCCTGGTACTGACCACTTTGGGCCCCGGATCCCTATGCAAGCCACTCCCATAGTCATGTACCTAGACCACCTCTCCTAAGCACATAAATCCACAGTTGTGTCCCATACCACAACACTCATAAAAATCAAACTTGGTTCCTTTACAGAAAATCTGATAATAAAATGGTTCTCCCATCCAAGAACACATAAAACTCCTCAAAGTAAACCTCATAAATATAATCTCCAATATGAATCACAATATCCATTGGTTCTTAACAAGCAACCAAGAATATCTCAAAATAATACTGATCATATGACATCATCAAGAAATAAATCAACACTTCAATCCCATCATGGTGACCGGAAAGCAATCTAAGGATAACTGGTCGATGACTCAAAAATGGTTAAGTCAAGTGTCTCAGATACAAATAACTCAGCTTCACTCAAGAAGACTGATAAGCAATAACAATCAGTAATACAATCATCTCATAGAGCATACCATCACATAACTATGATTGGGTTTATAAAGATCAAAATACAACATCATCATGACATCATAATCATAACCCCTAAGCCTCTGGTAGACATCCTATAACTGGTCAACACTAGTCAACCTAAAATCCAAAACAAGAAGCATAGAGAATACACAATGCAAACACATGTTTTGGTTTACTAATATCACATGGATGAGTTAAGTGTAGAGATTTCTAATTTTCTGTTTGCAAGTATACTTCAAGTGTCTAAGTTTAATCATTTGACCTACAAGTCAACCCATTTGTTCCTCGATAGCATTATTCTTCCATTAATTTAAAATAATATTCTAAATACTTAACTCTTTAAATTGATCATCATTGACCTTTAATTAAATTGTTCTCTTTATTTAACTAAGATCCACATTCTAATTGATTAACTTTTCTATATTGTTACTTCAACTTTTTACATAAATCAAGGATCATTATTCGTTAAAATATAAGAAAGCCAATTATCAATCTTCGAATAAGAATATTATAACTTAATTAAAATGATCAATTAAATCAATCAATTAATATAGGTACACAATCCATGACCTATTAACATTCTAATAGTTAAAACTCAATTAAATATCTCTAACACTTAAGCCTCTTAATTATAATCATTATAATAATTAAATCATCACTAATAACCATTAAAGTATCTAAATCATTATTCAAGTCATTAGAATAAGACTGATCAACTTTGATATCAATATTTTTTACAATCTCGTTAAAAGAATAATATCGATTAAATCTCTATTACATAACATAATTATTAATTAAATCTAATTAACTTTAGTTAATTGATTTAATTAATAATTACACAACCATACCATCAACCCAATGAATATCAGTTGACCATTAACTAACTAGAAATCTGTAAGATAAAAGGCAACTATAATTCAGTACTCAAATGATCATATTAATAATTCAATAATAATAACTTGTTAATATTTAATAACAAGCTATATTGGGAAACTTATTAATAAATCTATAATGACCACATTCGTCACTCTGTAACAATGTTCCCATTTATATTTTAATAATAAAAAGTTATAATAAATCCTCAATACCAAGTATTATTATCTCAAATAAGTTTCCTCTATGTACGTTGATTCAGTTAATTGATACTCCTCCAAATTATTAACCAATTCAATTTGATTAATATCTTTTACAGTACTTCAATTATTAACTAATCTCCTCTAGATTAACTCTGATCATATTAATTGATAACTATTTAAACTATATATACTATTATTTATTAATAGTTTGTTAGATCCAACAAACATTAATAAATAATAAACTCATCAAAACTATTATTAATCGATCTAGAGAACTTTACATAAGCTTCATTAGCTAACTCTTAATACCATTAAGGTATATCAATAATTTAATTAATAATATATAATGTATTAATAATACCATAGTAATTCAAATTATAACAATGTTATAACAGTGACTCCATGTCAATTAAATCTTAATACATTATCATTAAAGTCTCCTCATTTAAAAATGTAATATAAAATTACCATCTCTAAATTATTTAATATTTATTAAATAGTATTTAATATACATTATAAAAAGTCCACTATATAAACTATATTGAAATATTTTTTCTTTTAATTTTCTCTCATTTAAAAATCCATTTACTTAGATTGACTAATAATTAATTACACTTCTTCTACTATTAACTAATCTTAATTAAATTTGATTTAATTAGATTAAATAATAAACCATATAAAACTAATGAATATTAATAATATTCTAATAAGGGAAGATTAAAATAATATCTTTAATTCATTCTATGCTTTGATATATTATTTTTGTGAAGTTTAAGCATAAAGAACTCTCGGTTATGGGAAATGAAAAAATATCTGTCCTTGAATAAAATAGTTCCAGTACGAGGGCCATATCTCCCTAATGAACTATTGGATCGGGCTGAAATTGAAATATGTTGGAAAGGGCCAAGTTGCACCAATTCTAACTAGAGCGATCGAATAAATTTGATCACGATAAAAAGTTATGAATGACTGAGTTCGAGTCTATCCAAGGGGCAGCAACAAGACAATTTGTGATGAATTAAGAATTTCTTCTTAAAATACTTGTTATCTAAATTTAACCATAAAAGAGTTTGTTCATACGCATCTAAAAATATAATTGATAGAAAGATTACATCTAATCATTTGAATTTTCATCATAAAGTTTCTATTTTAATTCCAAATCTTGTCTTTCTAATTTAATATAAATTCGAACCCAAACTCGATTCATATCTAATTATTTCTCCTTAATTGGATCTAGGGTTTTTCTATTATTTTCTTCTCAACCAAATAGCATATCTAGATTCCAATTTTAAAATTGTAGATCCAATCACAGAGAATATTCAGACACATATAGCAGACAAGATGAAGACAGAGAGAGAAAGAGTTCAAATAAATTATGTGATTATCATGAGTGCACCTGGACACTGATGCTAATTTGTCATGCCTCAGAAGTCCATAAAGAATCTCTTCCTTTTCCAACATTCGCAATTTCTCCAAGATCCAAGCCAACCGAATCCTCCAAGTGACTAGAAGTGCTAGAAGAAGCATGGAAGCATATAGAAGCATATGAGCATGTAAAAATATATGAGCATGTAGAAACATATAAGCATGAAGGAGCATATGAGCATGAAGAAGAATATGAGTATGTAAGCTTGAAGCTTTCATTTTTAGCTTGAAGCTTGTAGCTTCCATTCAGCTTGTAGAAACACACTAGGAGAGTCTCTATTTAAAGCCTCTAAGATGCATCTAGAATGTGTCTAGAAGGAAGTAGAAGATAAGCATGACAACTGAGCATGAGTCTACTCCAACCTTCTAGATGAGTCTTAAGGTTGTAGACACCATGTGCTTAAATAAAATGTTAACTCCTAAGTGTAAACAACTTATGCATTCTTAGAGTGCAAACCCTTGTGTTGTCTACATGACAACTTTCAAAAATTTGCCAACTCCTATGTGAGCAAATATTAATATAATATTTAATTTACTTTTTTCAATTTAATTTATTTATTTATTAAATATCCTGCACTAACTTTAATAATTCCACTTTTCAATCTTAATATATTTATATTTAAATCACATGAAATCTAGAATCTTTTAATAATTTTAAATATATTTTTTACTTTTAAATTTCATTTTCAAAACTTAATTTGCTAAAATATTTATTAGCTTTAATAATAATATTAGTCATTTATTTAAAAATGAACTCCAAATATATTATTATTAAAATAAATATTGTCACATTCCAAATTTAATATTATAACTTTTATTTTCAAATTTAATTATTTTATTTTATTAATTTTTCAATTAATTAAATAAAATAAATATTAAAATATCATATTAATTTTTTATTTAATTAAACCATTAATTAAATCTTTTAATTAGGCTTAATTAATAGAAAATATTCCAAAGACTCACA
The DNA here is from genome assembly GCA_028749045.1 of Cupressus sempervirens. NCBI lineage: Eukaryota > Viridiplantae > Streptophyta > Pinopsida > Cupressales > Cupressaceae > Cupressus > Cupressus sempervirens. The sequence continues at coordinate 274,491,550 of CM053791.1, read as the reverse complement.
AGGTAAAAATATGAAAGCCCATCATAGCCAAAATACATACAAAGTCAAGCCAAGGGTTAATATCACGAATTACGTTATCCAACATATTTAAAAGGTACTCAACTTAGATACGTGTCCTAATTTTCAATTAGAACAAATGGCTTAAAGGGTTGGGATTTGGATTTGAGAATTATCTCCCTTTTCTTATCATTGACATAATGTGATAGGGTACACTCATCCTGGCAATTTAGGGAAGTCGATATCCAATACTTGCAACCTGCATAAAAATCATGCATATACAAGCACAATATATACTAACTAAATAGGCAATGGCAGAAAGTGGTGCATCATGTAGATCCCGACTAGCAGGTGACTACGACTTCTTTCATTAACTACATCAGACACGTCATACAAAAACAAACACGCACACCATACACATGCAAGTATGGGGTAAGTATCCATAAGAAACACATATGATAATAAAAACCATCTAGCTAATAACCATCAATAACTGAAATCACTAAAAACAATCATCATGCATACATGAAATATAAAGTCTAAGTGATCTCATCACATAAGAAACTGAATCCATAGCACAATATCTAATAGTCTCAAAATAATTTTGCTAACCATCAACATGAAACTAGCCCCAAAAGAGCTTGACAATGACAGCAAAAATGCAACCTAAGGGCAGGCACTACAACATCAGTCAGTCATCTCATCCTTTACTACCATGTATGAAAGCTAGAAAGTTAGAAGAATTTTTGTTGGTGTGGACAAGCTCGTGTGACACTTGAAATGTTTTTAGTTGGATACTTTCTAGTTTTTATTTTCTCTATTTTGTTTTATTTGGTTAGTTTGGTTTGAATAACCAAATGTTTATCTACTCCTGGCAAGATAATTTGGATTCTGTTATCCAACCCTGAAGGATATATATGTAATAATTATTTTCAAAAAACTCTCTCTTAGTGGGTGTGAAATGAGAAATATTTTTGGATTTGATATCTAAATTTTGAAAAGAAAAATTTGATGCAAAATTTTGGTTGTGATAAGGAAATATAAGATTTTGCAATTTTATGTTTTAAAGCTTTTCTAGAATAGATAATATTGTTAGTTATGTAATGATTTGTATCCTTGAGGGGATTGATCATTTGTGAAAAGGCTTACATTGTCGTACTACAACTTAGAGTCTTGCTATAAAGGTTGAGAGAATTCAAGTTGATAGTGATAGAAGTGGATTCTAAATCATTTTCATCTATCAAGATTATTCATGTGGATGATCTTGGTTATAAATTTTAAGTGGTTTTTCCAATCTGCGCACTCTTTTCATTTTTATTAATTGATTGTTTAAGCTGTTTTAGCATTTTCTTTAAAATACTCATTAGGAATATTTTCTCTCAAAGGAGGAATTAATGAACATCTTTTCATTCTAGTTTCTACACCTTATAGTATTGTAAAATAATAGTATGCAGAGAAATTCCTTACACATTCAAAAAAAATTAAATTTGTTAGTTTATCAAGAGTTTTTCTCTCTTTGAGTTTTAAATCTAAAAGGGAAAAACCTATTTACTAACAATATTTTGGTGACTTTGTTGGGGAACTTAAAAGACAAATTTTCTTTTCCCTTAGGTTCCTAATGAATTATATGGTTTTGGGATATGGTTCTTCATAACCACAATCAGTTACGCATACTAGAACCAAATCTATGATTTCAAGATTCACAAGAAGATATTATTTCTAACCTGAATGCTTGTTAATGGGTTAACCAAGTCAATAATAACCAGTATCTCCAAGTAAAACTAGTACTAGAAAGAGAATAAGAAATAGTTGAGAGGATTAGAGGGATTCTAGTAGTGCAAGAAGAAGCCATGGTAGAAAGGGTTTCTTGTGCAAATAATTGATTTGATCAAATTGAACTTTTTCCCTGGTTGCAAAAAGGTATACACGAACTGACAAATTTTTAGGATTAGTGGATGAAGATTTTGAAGACTTAGCTAGAATTGTCTTCAAACTTGACCTTTCCTTGAAAATAAACAAAGCTAAAACTATCAGCAGACCGTCATCTCCCACTAAAGGTGGTAGTCCTTTTCTTTCTATGCAATCCCTAATATCCCTCAAACTCTGATTCCTTCTACTTTTACAATTCTCCCTATTAGTTTTAAATTACCAGGAATGACTCTTAATCAACCTTGGGGTGCTGCTATAGGACCTCTATAGCTTGTAGGAAATTTGGGAAGATTTCCTAAATAGGCACAAGAAGTTCTTCCTAGATTTAGTGGAGATGGAAAAAATTCACCTAAAGAACATTTAAATAATTTCAATACAGTGTGTAGAGTGTTGGCTATAGCAATAGAGGATATTGTTGTAAGATTTTTCATTTAGACCTTGACAGATTCAGCAGCCAATTGGTTTCATCATTTACCAAATACATCTATTACCTCTTGGAATACGATGAAGAATGCTTTTGAGGACAAATTTAAGGTGGCTGAAGATGCAAATCCTTTACTCATGCAATTAAACCAAATGAAAAAGGAAATATATATATATTGATGTGTGAATTTGTAGTTAGATTCAATAAAGCTTTGCATCAAATAGTTATGGCTAGCACACCCGATGACGAGAATTAGAAGGGTTTCTTTTTAAATGCAGTGCCCCCAGACATTGCTTTTCTAATGAAAAGAGCTAATACTCAAATGCTTGCAACATCCCAAACCCTTGCATAGAGTTAGAAGATGATCTTATTAAATCTAGGAAATGGAATAAGGGTGTGCAAATTTCAAATTCTCAAGCCTCAATATCCTCTTCCTCAAATGATATGCTTAGTCAACAAATGGCTAATGATATAATAGTAGTAAAGAAGTAGCTCCCAAAGGTTACATACCCTTACCAAGATATACCGTGAAAATTTCCAAATCAAGCTGCTCCTTATCAAGGTAAACAATAAAGCCTTCCTCCTAATCAATATAGGCTTCAAATTAAACCTCCCCCTAGTAAAAGAAACATGTGCTTCTTCCACCTAACTAGTGATCATGATGGGCCAACATGTCCTAAGAATGTAAGGCATGAACAACTAGAAGCAAAAAAAAGACATTTTATCCAATGTGATAATAGAAGAAGATTCTTTTGAGGGACTTGGTGACTCTATAAATTATTACCTCAAGTATGAATCTAACTCAAATAGGGGTGACAATATTATGTTAACTTTGGAAGATCCTTCATGTTTAGTCTTGACTAGAGGACAACAAGGGAACAAGATTGATTCTTCTCCCAAAAACTATACCACACCTACTCGGGAAAAAGATTTCAAAACAAGAGTTGAAGGTGAGAATAAATTTTTTTAGGCTTAATTTTCTCCACCTCAAATTCTAAAAAGGTCTGATTCCAACTCAACATCTAGAACTCAAATTTCTCCTATAGAATATTTGAGAATGTATCCTAATGAACTCAATAAACTAATTGACTTTGTCAACCAACCTTCATCTAATGTTTCCTCCAACCAAGAAAATAGAGTGTCTTCTACTGAAGAACCCCAAAACCAAATGACAGTTCCCAGTGTTGAAAAGGTTCAAGTAGAGAAAGTAAGTCTAGAGACATTTTCTAGGGAAAAACCCAATCCTTTCTACGTATCTCTTTTCTTACATGGTTTCAAGCTAAGTAATTGTATCAAAGACTCTAGAGCATCAGATAATATAATTCTAGTAGCAATAGCTAAAGCTCTTGACTTGCCTCTAACCAAAACACTTGGTAAATGCTACTTAATGGATTCTAAACAAGTACCTTTATTAGGTTAGATTAAAGATGCTCAAGTTTCCTTGGTAGTCTTTATGGATAAGAGGATAAAACTCACCATTTTAGTAGTAGACATTCCTACTAGTTATGGCATGCTCATTAGTAGGACTTTCTATTAGGATGTGGGTGAAGAAGTCAAAATGGATTGGTCACAAGCAATCATATCTGTTGGAAACGAAAGAGTTACTATGTTACCTAAAACCAAGTCCAAGTATATAGTGTTTCCTTCTAATAACCCTAAGTCTCAAATCCTCTATCAAGAAACTAATTTTGCTAATTATTTGATTATGCCTAAAATTAAAGAAATAGGAGTCAAACTCGAAGAGACTAATACACCTTGGATTTTGGAATTTGATGGAAATTGTTATTCAAGTGGGTCTAGAGTTGGCATAGTATTAATATCTCCTTTAGGGAAAATATTTCCTTCCTCTTTCAAACTCACTTTCAAGCTGAGTATGAAGCCTTGCTGCTGGGATTAGAGGAAGCAAAGAAGAGGAATGTAAAATTACTCAAGGAAAAAGGAGAGTTGAGTTGATAGTAAAGCAAGTCAGGAAATTATTCTCGATAAAAAAATGAAAGATTAAGGCACTACAGGAATCGGGTATGGGATGAACTTGATTGGTTTGATGCTTTCTCCATCGAATCAATACCCCAAGAGCTCAATACAAAAGTTGATTCGTTGGCAGTCTTAACTTCTTTAATGATTCCTCACCCTAAATTTGTGATGAATAAATACACTATAGAAATAATCCATAGACCCAATGTACCTAATAATAATAGTTCATGGGAAGTGTTTAGAGATGATGTTCATATCAATGCTTTCTTACAAGGCATAGAACCGTTTGCCACTAATTTTTTTGAAGGCTCAAAATTAGAATGTCATGAACTCTACTCAGATGCTAATGCTAGTGAAACTAAGGATGTTATTTAGCTCAAAGGTAATGTGATACGCAAAGGGTTAATTGAGCTAGAGAAGCTCTTTGACAGGCAAGATATTTTCTCTACTCAAAATTCAACATTCAGAGAGGTTGAAAGTAGTTATTATGAAAAGATCAATCTAGGTGATGAAGTTAACCCAAAAAAGGTGAATCTAGGGGTTTGTTGTAAAGGAGATGAGAAAGCATATAGTTTCAAGGAAAGGGATCAGAATTGATCTAAAGAGGGTAAGAGTGATACAACAATTGTGCCTCCTAGTAAATCACAATGGCATTAGGTCTTTTTCAATCAAATAAATACCCTCAGGAAATTTTGTCCCGACTTTGTTGAAACAACCAAGCTAATGGCAAAGCTTTTGAGCGAGAAGCAAAACTTCAAATGTAATGTCCCATTTTCCTTTTGTATGAATTTTATAATATTTCTATCTAATTATACTTTACCAATGTTTATTAAATATATATATATATATATATATATATATATATATATATATATATATATATATTTGTAAGAGTCACGTCTTCTCACAATATGATAATTATATTAATTATATAATTGCATTAATTATATTAATAATATAATTATATTAATACATATATATTATAAGTTTAATAACACATATAATATCTATAATGATATCGTTATTAATAATATTAGTGTTATAAATATTATTTATTCATTAATCTTATATATCATAGTATGTATATATATATATATATAATTTATATTCAATAGTATATTATTTAAATATCTAATATATATGTGTATATATTATATATGTACGATAATATATATATATATATGATATATAATAATTTATATTTTAAATTTATATACTTTATTAATCATTTTAATATTATAAACTTTATATACTATACTTATTAGTATTAAATTATATACATCAAAATGGGGATATCATGGCCCTCTACTCTCAAATTTACTTGTCCTCAAGAAAAATCATTCATACACAAGTTTGTCCATAGATACAAAATATATTTGCATGCAAAAGGCCTAAAAGATTTATGAGATATACATCTTAATGAATCAAATTAAAACATGAAGTGGACAAAAGTAGTCACATGAATGCATGAAAGCACAAAAATACACAATGTAGATAGATGAAAACATGATGCAAACAGATGAAAACACGATGCAAACACAATGTAAACACACAATACAAACATTATGCAATTCCTTGATTGTGAACCTACAACCACAAATAAAAATCATTAGTACACATTTATATATAAATTTTCCCTTTGAGGATTTCCTTATATCAATTCCCTGACAAGGTATTTATAGTCTCTATTTAGAGAAAATTGATCTTATAATGACTTGTCAATCAAAAGTATAATTCATTATAATATTAATTCATCATTTCTTTAGTATAGGAGAAACCATAATAGGGTGCCCTGTTACCCAATCATGGGCCTCACCATTCTCCCTTATTATTGTTATCTCTCTCCGATGATCATCTCTAAGATAGTTCCTTTGTATGATGTACCCTAGGGTATTCACTCTACTATAGGCCTTACCTAGTACCCTTGGATGATGCAGCCCAATGCCCATCTCACCGCAGGCCTTACCTAGTACCTCTAAGAGCTGTCACCTAGCCCATTCCACTCATGACCTTACCTTATCTTGGAGGATGATGATCTTAAATAATTTAATTAGTTTTACTTAACAATATTATTTGTGATAATTAATGAAAACTAATCTCATTTAGAATTTAATATTAGAATTTTGAAAACTTAATAATATCTTATTCCATAATTGTTTGATTATTACCTATTAACTTGGTCAATCAATCTCACTCCCTTATAACTATTCAATTATAAGAATGAATAATAGATATTTTAATGTTCAATATTCATCAAAAATACTAATAATAATATTTCATAAAAATATACAAAGAAAATAAATAACTTACCTCATTACCCATATGTGTTGAGGTGGTAATTTAGGAGTATGAAGTAGTCTTCATATCCACTTTCCACATTAAAGTGCCATATCCTTTGTTGATGTGACATCATCACATGGAGTGTGTTAGATGTTGAAATGTGTGGACATAGTTCTATGTGTCTTTCCTCTAATATCTTAACTTCTTTAACTAAAACATGGGTCCCTCTATACTTGTACGAAGCACCAATCAGCTGACGTGGGAGTGACTTGATCTCTTAAAACTTATTTTTTTGTTAATTGATTTGCCTCCTTTTCTCATTGATGCTAGGATTCATCCATAATTTTTCTTGAGGTATGGGGGTAGGACTACTTTGACCCAACATTATGTATTTGAACAAATCATCTTTTGATGCATTCTATGCCTTGTACTATGTAAGTTTATTTTATTTAATATACTTCCCTTTCTAGTTGAAATCTAGACATAATCGATTATATAGAGTGCTAAAATTTATCTCTTAATATATTCATGGAAGTTGTGTCCAAGGTGTAATAGGATTTTTCATTTTATTTTGATCTTTGAGTACCCCATTGGATGTCACTCGTAAACTTTACTCTCTTGACTTGGTGGTTGTCCAAGTGTTGTTTTGTTTTGACATAATAGTATCCATACATGACAGAACTTTCTTGGAAATATATGGTGATGAAGCCATTTGTTTGGAAATAAGTGTAGTAATCCAACATCTATGAAGACCATTCATAGGTAATTTTAGCTTCTCTCTAAATGCATATTAGTCATGCATTAACAACCATGTATGGATTTATTTTTGGTTATGAATAGAGCTTGTCACCTTAAATCTCATTCATTTATTCTCATTAGATAATCACAAGCTGGCAGAGCTTAAAAATTGCATACTCTATATATTCTTCATTTGTTTCACTCTATAAAGCTAGGTAACATTCATCCTAGACATTAATTATTTGGGTGCCAATTTAATAATCCAAAAATATTCTTGGGCCAAATAATTAGCTTTTGTGGCAATGTTAAACTATCTTCACAATATTATTCTTCAAGAAAATATGATGTCCACTTCTAAATGGATGTTGGATTTTTTTGAACTTTGAAGAACCCATATGGTGCTACTAGATACATCCATAAATATCCCATTGAAGGCTTGAACTTGTAGGATATGTTTAATAAGTAGAACCATTTAGCATCTATAAGATCCTCTAGAGCCACCATTGAAGCAACTTTAGATTTATTCTCTCTACTAGATGATGACTTGAATAGCTCTCTCAATTGCACACTTTTCAAACCATAAACTTCCTCCTGTGACCTTGTGAAATCCACATTTCTTCTATTTACATCCCCATTGTAAGACCCATTACTCCAAACCAGCAACTCATCTTGAGAAATCTCCCAAAAGATTAAGTGTGTCCATTGTAAATGCAAAAGGGCTACTTGTATTTGAAAACTGAGGTTTTGGGATGCACAGGCTTCATCAAGACCATAAGGAAGAGCCATTCTCAAGATGAAAACTTTTTCTTGCTTTAAAATATGGTATTAAATGCCTAAGTAATTATAGTACAAATGTGATAAGAGTGGTCTTCATAATATCCATTCAAATTATGCATTACACATGGCTCACTGCAACTTCTTAGGTACTACATGGTTCCCAAAATTCACATGGAATATATTGAGTTTATCAATGTGTGTATGAAATTTTTTTGCTCATGACTAGGCTCTCCAAAAAGTTCGTACACAAACATCCATATGCAATTTTCATTGTTTAAATGTGGAGCATGATTATTTTAATTTATTGAAATAGATGTGGAAATTATATCAATTGAATCAAATAATGAGAATTCATTGATTAACTCCTATTGAATGATTAAATCAATTCCAATCTTTCTTTTTGGTGTATTACTTAAGTCAATATTCATCTTTCTTCAATCGTTGTGCTTTTTTTTTTTTGGACACAAGACTAATGCATTATGAAAGGTGTTGAAGTAATTCAGCTTTATGGATATCACTATATTCATTGAGAAAAATTTGATAATATTGCCAATATTCATCGCACTTTATAAGATGTTATCCCTTTCAAGCATTCATCACTATCAACCAATACAGGCATATATTCTACATAGGAGATAATTCATTGACATAACTAGGTGAAAGCAGAAACCTATGTCACCATTTATGATATTTGGAGGGGTTACAGCCAAAATAGTTTCGATCATAATGGTTATGGACGAACACATTCTGGTCATACATATGTGCCAGGTTTCCCTGTCGACATGGCATGCAACATTACAGCTGAAACACTTCTACCTAAAATGGTTCTGGCCATAACCCCCATGTTTCAAATGATTCAAAATATCCTAAAAATAGCCAAAAAGTGATTAACAACAATTTTAGAAGGTTGGGTGTTTTGGTTGTAACCCTTTCGACTAGAACTGTTACGGTCGAAATGGTTTCAGCCAGAACTACCTATGTGACAGCCACACAAGCAAACATACGAACTTTTGCAAACTTCTCACTTTGAAGGCCAATTTGACTTACTAAATTGAATTTTTTTTTTAAACTATAAATATAGTTTTGTAGCTCTCGGAGTCAAGATTATGATCCTATAATTTTATTTTTATTTTGATTATGGATAATATGTTGTAATTTGAAAATATTACAAGTACGTATTTTAAGATTCAGGAAGATGTCTATTGAAAAATAACAAAGAAATAGTAAATCATGTTCAAAAATTATTATTTTTTAATGTTGCACTAGAGGAGAGAGTCTTCTTCAAGAATATGTAATTTATTTTTAAAAATATGTAGATTTGATGGAATAAGTTTGACAGGAGAAAAAAAATTGTCAATTTCTAATAACTTTGACTTTGACCAATTATAACTTGAAAAATATTAGCCGAATTTCAATTTTTTCCTTTTTATATGCACTAAGTATACATGTCAACTCTAACATATTCCAAAATTAGACCAAAATATGAACATTTTCATATATTTGTTTGATGGGAAAAAAACTCTATATTTTTAGAATTTTTTAAAAATTAAAAAATAGATAAAATTTTCACTCAATTTTTTAAAAAAAAAATTTAGACATAAACTACATCTAATTTTACACATTTCATTAGTTTACATCATCTTCAAATTCTAAGCACAAATGCCACTTTTATGTCATTAAAATTGAAGACTTTAAATTTTGATATCATTTTTCCTTTATAAAAGGTGACACAGGTTTGTGCTTTTACCCAACTATTGTGGGCATGAATAGAACCTACACAAATAGAGTTTAGAATATTGATGACTCAATTGCACAATTCATCGTGTCAATGCTCTGCATGTTTGAGGCATTCTATTAAACAACTGGTGTGTAGTATTTTCTCATAATTGTAGCACTATATAACTTATTCACAATGGCATAACATCATATTTAAAATTTGAAGTGTGTTGTCCGCATAGATGGATTGTGGGTAAGCTCATGGAACTTTTTATTTGTACCCACCAATTCAATTCACATAAATAAATTAGACAACAATGATCAAGCTGCCCACCTTATAATCGTGCCTTTACTAGGAAAGTGTATGGCATAACTTCTTTTTTGTATTATTATTATTTCCTGCGTAGTAAAGAAATGTTTATTGGATTCAATTTCAATGTGAGTAACCTCTGACAAATTTGGCATCACTTATTTGTTTATTGGTTCTAAAATGGGATGTTATTTTCTTTTCTACTTGTGTTGTCATTTATTTGTCTGATATATTTTAAATCATCCTTCCTGAATGATGATTTTCTTCATTGCTATCACTCCATAGACTAGCGGGAAAGATGCTTTGATACCACTTGTAATGTCCCCTTTTCCATTCATATGAATTTTATAATCTTTATATTTGATGATACCTTTATCAAAGTTTATTCTATCTATCTATCTATATATTTCTATTGTAAGAGTCATATCTTCTCACAATATAATAATTATATAATTATATAATACATATAATATAATTATATAATTATTATATTGTGAGAAGATATGAGTCTTACAATAGAAATATATATATATATATATATATATATATATATATATATATATATATATATATATATATATATATATATATTATAAGCTTAATAACATCTATAATATCTATAGAGATATCGTTATTAATAATATTAGTGTTACAAATATTATTTATTTATTAATCTTATATATCATAGTATTGATATATATATATATATATGATATATAATAAGTTATATTTGTAATTTATATACTTTATTAGTCACTTTAAGATTATAAACTTTATATATTATACTTATTAGTATTAAATTATATACGTCAGAATGAGGATATCACATCAAATGGGATAATCTGGCTATCAAGTCATTTGAAGAAGTGAAGGTGGCTATTGCTAAAGCACCAGTCCTCATTCATCCTGACTTTAATCAAGATTTTGTAATGTATTGTTATGCATATGAGCACACCATGTATAGGATTCTTCTTTAGAAGAATGAGAAGAATGAAGAACTTCCTATCTCTTTTATGAATGTCCCTTTAAGAAAACATGAGTTGCACTACTCACTTGCTGAGAAACAAGATTTTGTAGTTGGGAAAGTAGTTAAGCAATTTCGATACTATATCCTACATTTGCACTCTATGGTCTATGTGTTGACTACAGCCACTAAGAGCATCCTCACATAGCAAGATGTGGCCATGAATAACTGATGTACTAGGGTATCAAAAGTATAGGAGTTTGATCTTGATATCAAACCCACAAAATTGGTCAGAGATCAAGGGTTTTGTAAGCTAATGGAAAAGAATAAAGAAGTGGAGCCTTCCCCTAATTTCTTGTTGGTAGGATTGAGGGATGAGTGGTTCTTAGATATAGCATATTTTCTAACATATGGACATTACCCAAAACACTTAAAAGGAAAAGATTAGAGAAGTTTGTAACTCAAAGCTGCAAATTTTGTGATCATAGATGACATCTTGTATAAGAAATGTTTAGATGGAATGTTCCTTAGATGTGTAGATACTAATTAGCAAGAAAAGTTGCTACAAATCTTTCATAATGAAGCATGAAAAAAACATTTTTCTTCCATAGTCACTACTTTTAGAATCCTAAAGAGTGGGTGATACTGGCCAGGTATGTTCAAATCTGCCTATAAATGGGTAAGAGATTCTGAAAATGCAAATTATTCACTGGTAAACCACAATTAGTTGCACTCCCTTTAAAACCAATAGTCTTTGAAGAACCCTTTCAACAATGGGGGTCAGATTCTATGGGTCCCACAAACCCAATCTTTAGTGTAGGTCACACTCATATTCTCACTACCATAGACTAATTTACCAAATGGGTAGAAGTAATACTAGTAAAAGAAACATCATAGGTGGTATGCAAGTTCTTAACTAAAAATATTTTGTCTTAATTTGGCCTACCTATCAAAATAGTGACTGATGATGCTCAAAAAATTTCATCCTGAGAGATTTAGCTTTTTTGCTATAATCGTGGAGTTGAATTGTCACATGTATTTGACTATTTTCCATAGAGTAATGGGCAATCTGGGTCTACAAGCAAAAATTTGATTAATATTAGGAAAAAATTGGTAGATGATAATGGAAGAGATTGGCATAAGAAACTCTATGAAGCACTTTGGGCAGATAGAACTTCTCCTAAAAGAGCCATTTGCATGACCCCTTTTGAGTTAGTTCATGGAGTAGAAGCACAATTATCACTCCCTTTGTAATTGGCTGCACTAAACCTGCAAAAAGTAATAGGTGAGATTTTTGTCAATTCTCTTGAAAAGTAGATACTTTATCTTCAGAAGATCGAAGAAGAAAGGATGGATTTGGTAGACCATATAACACAATATCAAGCCAGGGTAAAGATGATTTTTTGTCAAAGGGCAAGGCTTAGGAAATTCATGGAAGGAAATAAGGTGCTACTATGAGATAAAAGAAGAGAGTTCAAAGGGGTGCATAGTAAATTTGAAAGCCTGTGGAAAGGACCATTCATTATTTTCCAGGAGCTGGGATCAAATGCTTTTAGATAAAAGTATTTCAATGGAGATGATCTACCCCTATCCTATAATGGATAGGATCTTAAGTTGTTCCTATTTTAGTTTATTCCTATTTTTTATTGTACATATATGTTTTCTCGTGTTATTTTTCCTTTCTATTTGTTTTTTTTTGGTTGTTCTTATTTGAGAGTCCTTTTTCCTTTGAAATTAGTCTAGAAGATGAGTCTATGAAGTGAAAGATTCTAAATTCATACCTAATCCTTGCAATCTCAGTCCCCAGTCAAAGCTAATCATTAACCCCACACTTGTTTTGTTGATTGTAGATATTGATACCCAAAATTTTGATAAAATGAAGTTGAACTTGAACCTAGTACCCATTTATTTCAACTTCTACTTCAAGTTGTTCATGAAAATATGGAATCCTTTTTTTCCAAGTCACCATTAGTCCAATAAATCTCATGCAAAGAGGGAATTGAAGTTGAAGTAAGAAAAGGCAGTTTCAAATTCAACTTCATCTCTTTTATCTCTAACGATTGCTCTTGTTTTCTTCTCATAGGGATTTATTTTTAAAAAGCATGTATGTTTTACTTGAAGGAGGTCCCACTTCCTTGCCATGTGTCAAAGATGGAAAAGGCAATAAATATGATAGTTAAGTGGCATGTGTCAAAAGTACTAGTTATTTCAAGGAAAGTAAAAGTAATGACTATCTGACATCATTAAAATGAGTTTTCATGCTAATGTGATGGAGATGAGCAATGATGAATGGTTGAAAGTCTTATTAAATAAATTCATACATTGATATCAATGATTTCACCTTGATTTTTCAAAATCTTGTGCCTTAAAATCTTTTTTTTTCTAGTTTGATTTCCTATCTTGCTATGTCAAAGCCCAAAATGCCAAGCTTGTAAGAACAAAACTAAATGTTTTTGACTTTACAGAAACTAGTGAATGCACATTTTAGTTTTCTTTATCTATTTTTTCTTTCTTACTCCTGTTTCTCTAGTTTATAGTCTTCCTTTTAAGCATTTAAGTTTTTGATTTCTTGTCAAGATGGCCATGACTCTTTTCTAAACTAAGCTTCCTAAACCTGAGAAATCCTATTTGTTAAGATCTCTATCTAAGATACAAGATACTTTTCTAGTCAATGTAGACCTAACCCAACTAGTAGAGAGAGTAAAGAATGCACAAGCTGGACCTATTTACTAGAAACTCATTAGTAGTGGTGTAATAGAAACTACCACTTTCCCAACTTTGATAGGGTGTCTAGAATTCATTATTCAATGTGTGAATCATTATGATCCTCATACCAGTTGCATAAAGAAGGTCACAAGTGAAGTTCTGGTCATAATTGATAAAGTCACAATTTGTTCCTCCTTAAGAATACTGCACAAAGAACCTTATGAGCCATGGACTCTTTAAGAATCTGGGCACTTGCATGAAAAGAAAAATAAAGATTATGATTCTATCATGGCACAAACTTGGCTTTTACAGCCAACACTAGGAGGCTAAAGGTTACACAAACCACTAACTATAGAGCATTTCATCAAAGAAATTGTCGACATAGTATTTATGCTCAATAGAGTAAAAGGAAATGAGCATGCCTTTTATTGGAATGAAGGGATGTATTTGTTCATTCAAAAAATTGTTGAGGGATAGAACTTCATTGATTGGGTAGATTTGATAGCCAAAGGTTTGCACTCAAGTCTTGTAGGTTTAGATAACATTGGTCCTTTCTTGATGTCCTCCTTTTTGGTTTACATTTTGGCTATGTCAAAAGAATGGGAAGGGCTACCATATGAACCTTGGATATAAGATATGAACATATATTAGTATTATGGAAATCTACAAGCAAAAAAGCCCTACAAGGAATTTCTGAGGGTTAATGATGTTTTCTTATGAAGACTAGTTTTTGAACTATGAGGTCGAGAGAATTGTAGGATCTCTAAAGAGTCTATTCAAGCTATAAATGTTTATGGTTTTTTTTACATATAATTCTCTAGATTCACTTACATCAGAGTGAGTGGTTTCATTGGAGAACCTCTTAAGTTGCCTCGCTATTGTTTTGATGATATTGTCCTTTCTAAAATCTATAGGCAACTCTTGGATGTCACTCATTTGTCTAAAAACATTAAAAAGACTTGTGTTGCCCTATTTTACATAGAAATTGGCCACTATAGATGTCCCAATGTCAAGCAAGCTATGTTGATAGATTCAGCAATGTCTAAAGTATGCCTAAAGCCCTACCTTGACAGAAAGAACTTCAATTATGTGGGATTTACGAGGAAAAATCTAAAATATACATTCTTCATCAAGCACATCCCTCAATTAGAAGACAACTAGGCCAATTTATTTGATGAGTTTTAAGTGAGAAAAAGATTGTGGTCGAGATTGACCATAAGCCAAATACAAGCATTTGAAGTTCAACTTGAAATCAGTGGTATAAAGGAAAATGATAATGAGGAAGTGGTTGATCCTCTATGCATTGAACAAATTGAATGTCTCCCTATCCTTGAGCTAGACTAGAACAAAAGAGAAGAGGATTATTTTTATTCTCACATGATAGGGGTTTTGAAGAGAACAAAAAATTGGTTAGTTCAAAAGATGAATCAAGCATCAATTCAAGAAATGCCCAAAAGCATTCAAGAGCTAAAAAAGAGAAGCCTTCAAGAAAACTGACTATGCCCTCTAATTCTACTATTGGTAATTCTATTGCAAGTCAAAATGAAGCTAATGTTGAAGTATCTATTCCTTCAGTTCAACTTCAAATAGTGAACACTAAAAGAACTGCTCGTTCGTCTACTCAAAGCAAGAGGACTATGCAAAATAGAGTAGAGAGTGGGATTGTGATAAACTTGGATTTCCCAGAAACTGAGGAGGTAATAGAATAAATCATTGCCCCTAATATGTCTAATTCAATAAAATTATAGTAGAAAATAATGGAATTTGATAGTGCATCAATGAGTACTCTAGCCTTGATTGACAATAATGCTACACTTGGAAAAGAGCCTTCAATCCCTAAGTGGTTGGAGACCTTGGTAGAAAAGAAAAGAAGCATTGTACCTCTTTCAATGCTAGTATATGACTTGGTGAGCAAGTGTCTTGAAGGTCTTCTAAAGTTAAGAAAGAAAAAATGGAGTCTCGACTTTGTTTTGACAAAGAAACAGGACAATGGTTGGCAAAAATTGCCAAACCTCCACAAGATAAAGTTCAAGAACTTGTGCTTCAATATTATTAGGTGTCAAAATTTGACCTAGGTAAAGGTAGTAGAGTCATGGATGTGAAAATATTTGAAGTGTCTAACAAGAAGATTGTAGATCAAGTATGGAAAGATGCTAAAGATGAGTAAACTATGAAGGAAGCTATGGGAAGTATGGCCCAATATATCACTACAATTCTACATCCTAAACTGAAGCCAAATAATGAAATGTCAGCCATTTTTGATGTCAAGTCTCTGGCTAATCAACAATTCTTAGATAATTTGCAAAAGTGTAAAGCCATAGCTAAGAAATTTGAAGAATGGATCCAGACTATGCAAACTGAAGCAGTAACACAAGTGAATCTCTTGAGTGATACTCATAAAGAAACTTTGATTTTCACTAAGAAGGTTGAATCAAATATTCAAGGATATGAGAATGACAAAAATAATTGGATGAAAGTGATATTGTAGATTGATGAAATATAGGGGCATGGCTTGCATAAATTCCTCTTTGAATTCTCTATGACTGGTCTTGATGATAAAACCTTCCACATGATCTAAGAATGCATTGGATGGAGGAATAAAGAAATTGCACAAGGCATAGCTGAAGTCAAAGAAACACTATCTAAGCTTGGGGTCATAGATGATATAACTCTTATCAACCTAAAGTGGTTTAAAAGTAGTGTGCAAAAGGGCAAAGTGACTCTGTCTTACTCATAGAAGATATCATCAAACAAGTATAGAAGAGGTTCTTGGAGCTTCAAGAAAAGAAATCGCCAATGAAACAAAAAAATTCAAACATCGCCCATGTCAAGGCCATGTTGATAATAAATCAAAAGCATCTAGAGATGCACAAAGGAAAGATAATAGAGCTGAAAAGGGAAAAGTAATTCTAGAAGCAGAGGATCACTTTTCTTGGCCTACTACATCAGTTAGTCATCTCATCCTTTACTACCATGTATGAAAGCCTAAAAGCTGGAAGAATTGTTGTTGGCATTGACAAGCCCATGTGACACTTGGAATGTTTTTAGTTGCATGCTTTCTATTTTTTATTTTCTCTATTTTGTTTTGGTTGGTTATTTTGGTTTGAATAACCAAATGTCTATCTACTCCTAGAAGGGTAATTTTGGATTCTGTTATCTAGCCCTAAAGGATATATATGTAATAATTGTTTTCAAAAGAAATCTCTCTCAATGAGTGTGAAACAAGAAATATTTTTGGATTGTATATCTACATTCTGAAAAGAAAAATTTGTTACAAAATTTTGATTTTGATAAGGAGATATAAGATTTTTCAAATTTATGTTTTGAAGCTTTTCTGGAATAGATAATATTGTATGTTCTATAATGATTTGTATCCTTGAGGAGATTGATCATTTGTGAAAAGTTTTACATTGTCTTATTGCAATTTAGAGTCTTTCTGTTGAGGTTGAAAGAATTTGAATTGATAGTGATAGAAGTGAATTCTAAATCATTTTCATCTATAAGAATTAATCATGTGGATGATCTTGGTCATAAAATTTTAATTTTTCCAATCTACGCATTCTTTTCATTTTTTTGAATTGATTGTTTAATTTTTTTAGTATTTTCTTTAAAATACTCATTGGGATGATTTTCCCTCAAAGGAATAACTAATGAACATCTTTTCAAACTAGTTGCTACGCCTTACAGTATTGTGAAATAATACTAAGCAGAGAAATTCCTTACACATTCAAGGAATTTCAAATCTACTAGTTTATCAAGAGTTTTTCTTTCTTTGAGTTTTAAATCTAAAAGAGAAAAAATTGTTTACTAAAAGGTTAAATGGAAAAAGACCTAAATTCTCTATTTATAGAGATAGAAGGCCAAAAGAAAAAAATTTCATGTGTGAAACCCTAAGGAAGACAAGAAGTCTATGGTGTTGCTTCATAAGGTGGCCAAAGGGATGAATCTACAATTGGCATGTTGAGAAAGAAGGCTTAAGGAGTTGAATGCTTGAAGGGTGAACAAGATGTTAGAGATGAAGATTATGAATGCCAAGAAAAATGGAGGACTATAACAAAGATTTATAATCTACGAGTGAGTTGTATTCTATTATCAAACCAAGTCATGTTGTTACTTTCTAACAACTATATCACTCTAGATAAATCCTTTGGATTAAGGTTGACCTAACAGTCATCTATAAATCCTTTAACTGGGTGGCATTCTAATGGAATGTTATAAAGTCCTCTAATAAGGCTCACTCCAAATAGGGTGATTGAAATCCTTTAACTAGGTCACATTTAACAGTGTGTATTGTAACCTTTAATAGGGTTGGCCTTTAGCAGGGCATCACTTCAAAAGAGTGAAAATTGGGTAGCATGTTACTATTTTTTTTTTCCAAATTGGGTTTCCACATAAATTTTTTCTATCAAATTGTGTGAATGATTTTGTGGTATTTCATGTTTACATTTTTGCAAAGTTATTTTTACTTAAGATAGTGACACTACTAAGTTAAGGTATTGGATATTATAATGGATGCATACATGGTATGGTTTTATGGATATGAATATGTTAAGAACTAATTTTATTTGTACATTTGAACCTTGGATAATTGATTCACTACCTCCCCACCCACTCAATGATTCTAAAGAATTAAAACAATTAGTATAAGAGCAATTGGTGCTTGTAAGGAAATAGTTTGAAGATATTAAAAGATAAAGATCAAGATGTACAGAAAGAAGGTACCCAAACTAAACAAGGAAAACTTTCCTGCATGGCAAAGTTTAATGAAGTCACATCTAGGAGGACTTGGAGATTATGCACAATCTAACATTACCACTAAGCATGTAGATCCTTTTAGAGCCCTTGTTGTTAATAATCTCAAAAAGAAGAAAGAACACAATTGAGCAATGTTAGAGCTTGCATATGTCCTAAGCTACTCAGAATTTGATGACATCAAAGGATATGATATTGCAAAGAAGATATCGGATGCTATACAAAAAAATTATGGAGGAGACAGGAATGTTCTGAGAGCCAAATCTAAAATTCTAAGAGGAAAGTTTGATGACATTAGAATGCAAGAAGGTGAGACTATAGTCCAGTATTGTACAAGGATAAAATATGCTGTGAGTGCTATTAGAGGAGAAAATAGTATAATTGAAGATGAGACTATGATCAACAAAGTATTAAGAACCTTGATGCCTATCTATGCTATTAGAGTTGCTACCATACAAGAACTAAGGTGTGTTCCTAATAGTAATCTAACCCTTGAAGGAATGATGGGTAGACTCACTTATTTTGAGATTTCTAATTTTGATAATTTCAAAATTGAAAATGTTGAATCTTCTTTCAAAGCTAAATTGATGCTAAAATAACCTAAAGAGAAGAAGAAAAAGGTCAAGCATGTTTCTAGTGATAGTAATATAGATGAAGATGATGTACAAGAACTTAAAGCATTGTTGCTAGTAGATTTCATAGAGGCAAATGGAAATACAATGGTAAGTTACCTATCATATGTTTCAATTGTAGGGAGGATGATCATATTGCTACAAGGTGTCCATAGAAGAAGAACAATAGAAGTGAAGAAAAATACAGAGGTAAAAGAGATGAGAACAACAAAGAATATAAAGGCAAAGGAAAGAAATCCTGCTAAATTACTAAAGAAGAATCAAATGATGGATTTGATGACCATGATGATGAAGTTTTGTATGTTTCTATGAAGGATGATTCTAATGAAGATGGGGCAACTGCATTCATATCTTATGTGAACAAAAGTGATAGATGGGTCATTGACAATGGATGTTCACATCACATGACTAGAGACAAAAGTAAGTGTCATGCCCAAATTTTACAAGGCAAAACACCACCAATTTTATTTTTATTTTTTGTTGGATATTAGGACATCACTTATTCAATTATTTATTATGAAGTAATACTAATAACATTTGGGAACTACAACCATATTATTATTTCCTAACTAGGTACTCCCCACTAGATTATTTAGTCAATTATTAATTGTTTGTTTTCCCAAAACCCCTACAATATAATATCATTCATTAACCCTCTACCATCAATCAATATTAATATTTATTGACCATTCATAGGACCAATAACCTTTATTTATTAACCAGAGATTTATTCTAGCTTATATTAAACTTTATCAACAAGTTCCTACTTACTTACTGGTTGAAGGGTACCATGAATTATCCAAGGGTTGTGTTCATGCGTTTTAAATCCATAAATTTAAATATATTTAAATGGTGTATTTATTATTTTATATTATTTATTTCATTTATTTTAATATATCCAAAATTTATACTATGATTACATACCTACTTACTAACTTATATCAAATAATAATTTAAAAAACACATAATTACTACCCTACATTACCATCCATTTCCTAACTTACTAATATATAATTTTTTTCTTTAAATATCTTAAAGTTATCCTACACTATCCTATCTACTATCCTACCCTACTCCCCACCAACTTCCCACAAAAAGGGATTCATATACCATGACATAATTTTATTTATTCCTAACAACACATCTTAATCCTAACCTAATTTCATTACCCCTTAACTAACCCCTTTTCTAATTTCCCCTCCCTAACCACCTATTTACACCTCTTATTCCAATGTTTCCCACCTCACCTCAAGGCTCACATAACATGGGAGGAGGGGCTTCTTGCTCATACATTTTTCCCTAGGTGTAAGGTGTTGGGTATAGTTCATATTTGAAAGATAATGCTTAAGACTTTATTCCCATAAAATAACATTTCAAAGAGCTTAGAAATTTGTACTTTCACCTTTGTGGATTGGTCCTCTCACAGGTGAGGGAGAAAAGGCTTGTGGAGGTGTCCAAGGTGGTTGGCCTTACATGTGTCGGTTAAAAGTTGATGTGAGGTGTCCTTGCTTTTATTTTATTATAAAGGAAAATGTTTTGTTTAAAGCTTGGGAAGTATGTTCTTAATTACCAAGACGTACCTAGGCTAGATGTTAAGTTAGGTCATAGTATTTTTAGGTGATAACATGCATAAAATATATATTGTCTCATAGGTTTTATATATATATATATAATTTTGTTGAGGATTGTGACATGCAGTCACATGTCTAACATTATCCTAATATTACCATGAAATTTTGTGTTCTACAACCTTATTTGGTGTATCTCCTTAGTTGATAGGACATGGTACTTGTTGTAAGCCTATGATTATTTTATTGTCTTTAATTGGGGAGAGGAATTATTTCCTTCTCCCATACAATTTCCAAAGAGTTAGAATGCACCTACAACATACTCTCCCATATGAATTCTTAAACTATATGGTATGAGAAATTATTTTCTTCTATAACAACTATGATGTCAAGGTAGCTTGTTTGATGATCAGTTGATGTGATTTCTCTCCTTTCTCATTTTAGGAGGCCATGTTTATGAGTTTTCAATGACCTAATTTGACTTCCTTACTCATTTCAATTTGCAAGTTTGACATTACTATAGAATATATTTCATCTAAGGATCTATTAGAAGTTGAAACACAAATGAACCAATTTTCATTCATATACAATGAAATATCAAAATATAATAACTTTCTTTCCATTGTATCAAATACATTACATATGAAATTACAAGTCAATCATTTATGTTTTGAATTGAGTCAACTATATCGATAAGGATCTCCCACACGAACAAACTATGAAATATTTCTACTAATTGATTTATAGGTCAATATAAGGAGTGCCTCATTTACATACCTTCAATTTGGTTTCTCATAATAACAGGTATTCTCTTACATGAAAACTATCTCTTGACACATTTACAAGAATGTACAATAAGAAGTAATCTCTCTCACATTATAAGGAAACAAAATAGAAGTTTGATAACAAAACACAACCACAATATGACATGGGAAAAATTGGTCTCTTTACTACACTTGATTTTTCAACATTGCCAAGGTTGAAACCCTAATCTCTTCAAAGGGATCCATCTTCACAAAACCTACAAAACAACACAAAAAAAAAAAAAAAAAAAACAATAAGGACCATGGGTGCTCTCCACCCAACCATAAGCCTCCAAAGATACCATCCCCATGCTAGGGGAACAAGGCTCAAAATGGTTTTCACATAAAATCTTGAAAATGCATATACATTACATTTCAAAACTTGAATAATTCCATCCCAAGGATATTTCATAGTGGTTCACCAATGGAACCATAAACATAGGGTGAAGGTGTGCTTTTCAAATCAAGATTTTCCATATCAAACAATACTTGCAATAAAAAAATTTCATGCCCTTTTGGGGCTTTCACAATCATCCTCCAAACACACTACCCTCAACTATAGGTCTCTTGGAGCACATACTCCATCAAACTTCCTTTATTCATAATACTTCCTTTATTATCCCTAGTAAGATATGAATGATTATAGCATACAATGGAGCCCATACTCTAAGGTTCTCAATGCATTTTCAATCCCAACTAACCCCTTCACCCTAGACTTCTCTTCCCTTCCCAAAGGGTGAGTGAAGCCCTCACACCCATAACAACACTCATGCACAAAACCATGGAAACTCCAAAAATAAGAGAATAATAAAAAACTAAACTTCATGCTCATTACAATGCAACATAATACAAAATGATACCACACATTTTCTTTACAATGGCATTCTCACTAACCTACATGCACATGAATGCAGTACCAAGATTCAACTTCAAAAAGGAAGAAATTAACTACATGGCAAGAAAAACCAAACTTGAATTCCTTTGCAAAATGAAAATGAAAGGTTGTAGAAGAGCTCCCTCCAAGCTTCCAAAGCCTAAGTGTCTCTAAAGTTAAAGAGTGGGTAGACACTCTACTAGTTTGTCCAAGTCCACTAAAAAGACCTTCCCACTAACTATTTAGCAAAAATACCAAGCCACTTCCTCTTACAAACTTGTTGCCTCCTATGTTTGCTATTTTTTATTTAGTGGAAACATGGGAAAGAGCTCATGTGACAACTCCATTTTCGAATTGATGGAAGAAGGAATTGGCAAAGGGGTCCCCTAGGCTATCTAGGCACTATCATGGTCAAAATTAGGTCCCTAACATGTTATACTATCATATGGGTAGCTTATTTTCACACAAAAAACACTTTGGGACCACCTAATGACCCTTCAAAACCCTAGTCAAGTCTAAATTTGAATTTCCTTTTGATAATGACCCATCTTAGCCCTTGTCAAGTGGGTTTACTTAATCATTAACAAGGTAATTAGTTTTAGGGTAAAATGCCACTATGACCAAAACCCTAGATGACATATCATTAACACACAAAATCCATGTGTCAAGTGACACATTAAAACACATCACAATTCAAAATGATATGTCTCTAATGTATTCATGAATTTAAATTTACTACACATGCAAACTCACATTTACAAGATAAATTCATCACAATGAGGCTTTGAATCTTCCAAAGATTTACCTTGGCTATGTTATGTTCACATGGGCTTGAGCCTTGGTTTTCCATTGAACCCCATAGTCAAGTTCTTGTGCACTAAACTCAAGCATCAGTAGTCCAAGAAAATCATGTAAGCAATCAGTAAATATGTGAAATAAATCATTATCCCATTCAACATTAGGCTTGCATATTTCATCATTTCAAATTAAATTTCCTTTTTCTAATCATTTTCATGTAGAATTTTTGAAACATTAAAATATCAATCCCTACATATCAATACTAATATTTGGTTAACATGATCCGAATAAAATTCTAAACAACCTTATAATCTATTTTCTATCATAGTGATGAAATATTAAATCCATGACTATTAAGTCACCAGGCATGTAAATAAGGTTCTATTGCATAAAAAAAAATAT
Organism: Cupressus sempervirens; assembly: GCA_028749045.1. Classification (NCBI taxonomy): domain Eukaryota; kingdom Viridiplantae; phylum Streptophyta; class Pinopsida; order Cupressales; family Cupressaceae; genus Cupressus; species Cupressus sempervirens. Next base: position 274,467,906 of record CM053791.1, on the reverse strand, counting down.
CCTTTAACACTAATTTCTATTTAATCATTATAATTTGACATTTCAAGCATTTCTAAAAATTTAGTTTCTATTAAAGAAATTGAAATAATTTAGAACATGAAATGGCATCATTAATTATATCAATTAGGTCCTAATGTGTAGATCATCATGTGTAGATCATCAAAATGCAGATGTTAAAATGGCATAACCTTATAGTCTCAAAAGTGTATCAAAATATTGAATTAGAAGTATCATAATGCAAATATGTCATCTATACTATGATGGTTTAGGTGAGGTCTAGTAGTAAGTTCATTACCCTTATGTATTACAATGGAAATAGTGTTAGATCTGGTAATGAAGCAATTTTTCTTATAAAAGGTAATGGATCAATAAAACTAATAGAAAAGATCATATGTGACAATTCATACTACATAGAAGGACTTAACTATAACTTGTTAAGTGTGTCACAATTAAATAGTTTAGGCTACAAAGTTGAATTTGTTAACAAGAAAGCAAAGATCTATGGCATTGATGGAAAATTGATTGGAAATGGATATTAGACTAGAGGTAATACATTTTATCTTGACATGAATGATGTTACTTGTCTTGTTATAGAATGTTATGATGTGTGGCTATGGCACAAAAGGTTATATCATGTTAACTTTGATAACTTAATCAGTATTAGTAACATGAAGAGAATTAGAGGTTTGCCAAAACTAAAGAAACTTGATAATGTGATTTGCAAACAATGTCAGTTAGGCAAGATGACAAAATCTAGTTTTAAAAGTAAGACTCACTCCTCAAAAAAATTCAAGAATTAGTTCATATTGATTTGTGAGGACCAATTGATGTGCAAAGATATAAATGTGACAAGTACATTATCCAATTTATTGATGATTATTCTAGGATGATGATATTTATGTTCTTGAAATAAAAATTTGATGCTTTTCAAATATTTAAGTGGTATCTAGCAAGAGTTTAAAAGGAGACTAGCAAAAGCTTGAAATGTCTAAGATTTGATAGAGGTGGAGCATTTGATAAAATGACTTTGAGATATTCTATAATGATAGAGGAATCAAGAGATAGACTTCTACACCTAGGATCCCTTCACAAAATTGAATTTTTGAAAGGAGAAACATATCTCTAATGGACAGTGTTAGAACACTGATGATGGAGAAGAATGTGGCTTTGAAATACTAGAGAGAAGATGTCAATATAGTTGTCTATACCTTGAACCAAGTACAAGTCAATAAAGGTACAAATTCCACGCCTTTTGAACTATGGTATGGATACTCACCCAATGTAAAATATTTCAAGGCATTTGGAAGCAAGTGTTACATTCTTAAGGAAAATAGCAATGGTAAACTTGATGCTAAAAGTGAAGAAGGTATTTTTCTAGGTTATTCCATAAGAAGTAAGGCTTATAAGTGTTTAAATACTAACACTAAAAAAATTGTGGAAAGTGCAAATGTGAAATTTGATGAATATACAGAGGTATATGAAGTTGAACTTAAGAAGGAACTTAAAAAGTACAAAAACTTAGGAGCCAAGTTGTAGATGGAAGTTGAGGTACATTATGATACTAAGATTAGTGTACATGAAAGGAATGTTAACTTACCTAATAGAGAAGTACATAGTGACTCTAAAGTTGATAGAACCATTGAAGAAAGAAGAGAAAAACCGAAATTGTCAAAGTATGTCAGAAGACATCATCCTGCTAAACAAATTATTGGAGATAAAGAAGCTAGACCAATGACAAGGAGTAGGTTGAGAAATGAAAAATATATGTTAAACATGCATGAGCCTAAGTTAGTGAAGGATGTATTAGAGAAGAAATATTGGAGTAAATCCATGAAGGAATAGATTGATCAAATTGAGAAGAAAAAATCATGGGCTCTAGTACCTAGGCCGGAGAACAAGAATGTGATTGGAACCAAGTGGGTGTACAAAAAAAAACTGGATAAGAATGGTGAAGTCACAAGGAATAAGGAAAGATTAGTTTGTAAGGGGTATGTACAAGAAGAGGGAATTGACTATGGAGAGATGTTTTCCTAGTTGCAAGATTAGAAGAACTTAGCTTGTTTACTCTGCATACAAAATTTTCAAAGTTTTTCAAATGGATGTGAAGTTAGCATTTCTGAATGGTATACTAGAAGAGGTGATCTATATTGAACAACCAGAAGAATTTGTTCATCCAAAAAACAAGAACATGATATGTAGATTACACAAAGCTTTATATGGTTTAAAGTAAGCTCCAAGAGCATGGTATGAGAGGCTTCACAATTATGTTGTGAAGATTAGTTTTGAGAAGATTAATGAGAATATCAATCTATACTTAAAGATAGAAGGAGGTAAAGGGATTTTATTAGCTGAAATATTTACTGATGATATCATATTTGGAGGAAAAAATGCATTATGTAAGACATTTGCAAATGAAATGAAGAAAGAGTTTGAGTAGTCTATGTTTGGAGAGATAAATTTCTTTGTTAGTTTGCAAGTATATTAGATGAAATATGGTATTTACATCACTCAGTGTAAGTATGTGAATGAAGTATTGAAAACTTTTGGTATGGAAGATTCAAAACCTATTAGTACTCCTATGGTGACAGGACACAAACTATCCAAAATTGATTATTATGTTGAAGTAAATCAAACATTTACAAGTCTATGATTGGAAAATTTCAATATATAGTTCATAGTAGACCTGACATTGCATTAGTTGTTGGGGTTGTTGCAAGGTTTTCTGTAAATTGTAAGGAGAATCATTTGATGGTTGTTAAAAGGATAATGAGATACTTGAAAGGAATAGACGACTACGATCTATACTATAAGAAGAATGATAATTCTAAATTGAGAGGCTATATAGATATCCATTAGGCTAGAAACATTGATGACAAGAAAAGTACAAATGGTGGAGCATTTTTCTTAGGAAAGAGATTGGTCAACTAGACCAGTAAGAAACAAAATTGTATATCTCAATCTATTATTGAAGCTGAATATGTGGCTACCATAGTGAATTGGACAAATGTGGTATGGATCAAACAACAACTCAAAAGAATGAAGGAAGAAATTAATGAACCTATGGTACTTTACTATGATAGTACAAGTGCTATAAACATATCTAAGAACCGTGTGATACATGCAAAGACAAAAAATATTGCAATAAAGTATCATTACTTAAGAGAGTTGGTTCAAGACAAAGAACTAAGAATGAAATATGTGAATACAAAAGAACATATAGCTGATATATTCACAAAAGCTTTACCTAAAGATGCACATAAATATCTCAGAGGTAAACTAGGGGTGATACCCCTATCCAAGGCTAATTGAGAAGAAAGAGTAGTGCTCTGCATTAACTAAGCTAAATGTTGTACTTTAACATTTGATGTAGTGGATTTTCCTTTAGGAAGCTACCTAAAGTAATGGTAGAGATGAATTAGAATATTTATAGTCACATGCAAAGTGATAGAGGGAAAACTTGAATTGAATATACCTATATGTATAGATGAAAAGTCTTTGGCATTGTTGTCAAAAAGGGAGATAGACATTGAGAAAAAAGAAAGAGAGGGAGATAGGAGAAATCAACAAGAGGATTCTGAACAAACAATGAGGATTTTGAAAGAGGGAGATAGAAACTAAGAAATTAGAAAGGGAGATAGACACTAAGATATTAGGGAAGGAAAATAATGATAGAGGGAGAAATTTTAAAGTTATTAATATTCTTTTTGGTATTGTTGTTGGTATTGGTTTGCCATCAATGTCAAAGAGGGAGAATGTTGAAAATAGATTGTTTTGAAGTATGGAACCTATCATACAACAATCATTATTTTGTCAATGATGTCAACCTACTACTTTTTGGTGAGACAATTTCTTTTTGGTCTAAATGCTATCATTTGTTTGATTGATGAAGAGGATTTGAAAAGAAAAGATAACAAGAGCACATGGAGAAAGGTTGAGTTATATGATATATATAAAAGGAGCACTAAGACCAAGTAATACATGGATGATATGATGTATTATTGATCTACTTAAGGTTAAAGTAAATGTTTACTTAATCTAACTCAAGAAGTGTTTTCATAAAAAGTGTGTGCCAAGCCTGGCCGAGAAAATAGTGTAAGTCGAGAAAAACTTAGTTCAAGTCGAGTAGAAAGTTAGTATATTTTGAGCATTAGAAAAATTTAGTAAGTGACAAGCATCAGGGAAATAAAAATGGTGATTGGGCTAAGAAGACATAGTTGGTGTCATGCAACCCAGTGTTGCATGAGCATCAGAAGACTATTATTGTCGAGTTAACAGTGTAGATGCCAAGTGATAGTAAAAAGTGTTAAATGGAATATTTGATGAATCTGAGACAACAAATTTGATTTCTTGAATTATGTGAAGCATGTGGAATATTTTTATGATGAACTGGTGACACAAAATTCAAGATAATCCATTTTGAGGTGAATTCAAAGAGGATTGTAGAAGAATTTTCTAGAGGGACTAAATTGGAAAAGTGGGTAGATTCATTGAATCATACCTAACCCTAAAATGGATGGTTGTAGTTAAATGGAAAAAGACATAAATTCTCTATTTATAGAGATAGAAGGCTAGAAACAAAGGTTGTCATGTGCAAGAACCTAAGGAAGATAAGAAGTCTAAGGTGTTGCTTCATAAGGTGGCCAAAGGGATGAATCTGCAATTGGTATGTTAAGAAAGAAGGCTTAAGGAGTTGAATGCTTGAAGGGTGAACAAGTTGTTAGAGATGAAGAGTGTGAGTGTCAAGCAGATTGGAGGACTACAAAAAATATCTATAATCTACAAGTGAGTTGTATTTTATTATCAGATCAAGTCATGTTGTTACTTTCTAATAGTTGTATCAATCTGGATAAATCCTTTGGATTAGGTTGACCTAACAGTCATTTGTAAATCCTTTAACTAGGTGGCATTCTAATGGAATGTTCTAAAGTCCTCTAACAAGGCTTAACCCCTCAATCGGGTCACATTTAATAGTGTGTATTATAACCTTTAACATGGTTGGCCTTTATTAGGGCATCACTCTAGAAGAGGGAAAATTGGGTAGCATGCTACTAGTTGTTCTTCCCAAATTGGATTTCCACATAAAATCCTTCTATCAAATTGTGTGAATGATTTTGTGGTACTTCATGTTTACATTTTTGCAAAATTATTTTGATCTAGGAGACTGAAACTACTAACTTAAGGTATTGGATGTTCTAATGGATGCATGCATGATATGATTTTATGGATATGAATCTCTTACAAACTGGAAAAATAATAATAATAATAAATTAATTAAATAAAATAAAAATTACATTTGGACCTTGGATAAATGATTCACCACCCCCCCCCCCCCCCCCAAACTCTTAGTTATTCTAAAGAATTCCAACAAAATAATGTGAATTATGTCAAGGAGAAAGTGGCTTTTTAGAAGAACTTGAAGATAGTCTAAAGAATCTCAATATATTATCTCAGGGTATTCAACTCATGAAGAATGACATTGAAGATCAAATAATATTAGGAGATCAACCGCATAGAGAACATGGGAAGATAGAATATCATGAAAAGAAAGAAGAAGAAGCTAACAACTCAGCAAATAAAAAGGAAGTCAGAAGATACCCAAATAGAAGAAGGAAAGCAAGAACAATTAAGAAAGTGAGATAGGAAAATGCAAGTCTAGAAAATTCTAAAGTCTCGACTCAGATAGAAAACTCAAGGACAGATAATTAGTACATAACAAGATAGAATTCGGAAAGCATATTTGAGGAGAGACATACTTAAGAAAAGGAGGATAAAGAATTCTCATAAGGATAACTGAGGACAAGATCATAGAGCATGTTGAGATAGAAGCAAACAAGAAATATCAAAAAGACAAAGCAGTAGCTACACAATCGAAAGAATTGGGTCAAACAAATAGTATACCTCTAGTAGAATTAGAACATTAGAGTAATTTGAATATCCAAAAAAGACTAAGAAAATAATACACAAATTTTTTGTAGACTCCTAATAATGGGAAAGACCTCTTTGAAGACAATGACAAAGAAAAATAATAGATATTTAAGAAAAGGAATGAATTGAAGGAATATCCAATATCAATGGAGGTCAATACCTACATTAAGACAATAAATCAAGAAGATCAAAACAACTATGAAGAAACAAGAAATGAAGAGTATAGAAATTACATAAACTATCAAATATGGGAAGAATTTGGTGTCCTAAATGAATCAAAAAAGAATAGTAAAGAAAAAGAGGCAGACAGTTTGAAGAAAGCAAGGAATAGGAGATTGAGGCAATGGAAATAGTTGAACAAATATTTAAGGAAGTAGTAGAAGAGAGAGAAGAGATTAAAGAAGATCTAAAATCATATAGTATCAATGATGCATAGAAATATATGGAGAATCTAGGTATATCTATCAATTAGGAAGCCTTTCAAATACCGAAGTGTGGTAAATAGAAAACAAAGCATGAAAGGAAATCACTCAAGGAATTGAGAAATTTGGATGGGCAAGCAAAGAAACAGAAAAAAAAAAATTAATGAAATTTTAAAGGCAAGGAAGGGGAAGAGCCTTCCCATAGAATAATGAGGATTATAACTCGGAATGCTAGGGGACTCAATGCCCCTAGCAAAAAACATTTATTAAATTATACTCTTACTTTATTTGAATTAGATATTACATTAATACAAGAAAATAATTTGAATAAAGAAGAAGGTGATAGATTAGAAAGGAAACTGAGTAACTGGAAAACAACATTTGTAGAATCTAATGGGGCATCAAGAGGTATAGGTTTCATTTGGAATCCTAGGAAACTAGCGCATAATATAATGGTCATAAAAAATAATTAGATGGGATATAGAATAAAACATTTTTGACATAATCTTCAAAATACTATAATTAATTTTTATGGTCTTACTCAAACAATAAACAAGAAAAGAGTATGGGATGAGATTATTACTCTCATGGAAGAAAACCCTATAGACAACTTCATTATTGGAGGTGATTTTCATGCAATCCTAGATTTGGAGGAAAAGTATGTGGGTTCACAGGTGCTATTGCAAGCAATTATAGATTTTATAAATTGGGTGGAAAAATAGTTTATTGGATATATCAACTAGCAAGGTTATCTACACATGGAACAACAAAAGAGAAGGATTTAATTACATAGCAAAAAAATTAGATAGGTTCTTCTTCAAAGGAGATTTAAGCAATATAAATCTGGCACTTTAGTCCTAGATTATGTCACATGCAATATTAGATCATTATCTAGTTAGAATAGAACTAGTTGAGCCCACAAAACCATCTAGGAATCCATTCAAATGTGAAAAAATGTGGTTCTTAGAATGTAAATTCATGGATAATACAAAACAATGGTGGCAAGTAGGAAAGTTTAAAGGGTCTAAAATGTATTGCTTTGTCTCCAAACTAAAATTTCTTAAAGAAAACATTTTAAAATAAAATAAATCACACTTTAACAACATATTTTAAGAAAAATTAAACAAAAAAGAAGATCTTAAGAAATTAAGTGAAGAAGTTATCCGAGAAGGTATGCATAACGAAAAATGTAGTAAAGAAAAATAATTATTAACAAAATAGGAAGACATCTTAGAGAAAGAAGAGGTATTTTGGAGATAAAAATCAAGGGAGAAATGGTTAGCATAAGGGGATCAAAATAAGTAATTTTTTCATAATAGCACTCTTAATTAGATATCAATAAATGGAATAATAAAAATAAAAAACAAGGAATGGAATATAGAAGAAGACCCCACCAAAATAGCAGAAGTTTTAGTGGATTATTATAAAAACATTTTGAATAACTTTGATTGTTCTAATAAAATAGCACAAAAAAAGATTTTGAAAGTAATTCCTAAATTCATAACTCCAGAAGATGATATCTTTCTGAATAACCCCTTCACTCTAGAAGAAAAGTAAAAATGCTCTTTTCAAACTTAACCCCGACAAATGACCAGGACCAAATGGCTTCCAAGCCTTATTTTTTCAAAAAGGTTAGGAAATCATAGGAGTGGACCTCTAGAAGGAAATTGAAGCTTGACAGAATGTAGTATCACTATTATTAGAGATTAGTCATACCTTTTTGACTCTGATACCCAAGAAAAAGATATTTGAAGAACTTGGAGAGTTTAGAGCTATTGTGTTATGTAATATCATGTACAAAAATATTTCCAAAGTGCTTGCTTGTCATCTCAAAAACATTATTCCAACACTTACTTTGGAAGAACAAACTTGTTTTGTCCCAGGTAGATCTATCCTAGATGGGATTTTGATCATTCATGAAACTATCCACTCAACAATTAGGAACAAGGAAGCATGTATGCTCATGAAACTAGATATACAAAAAACTTATAACATAGTAGATTGGAGATTTTTATTTAAAATATTAGAAGCCTTTGGGTTCTCTCATGAATGGGTTAATATGATATTCAAATGTATCCCAACTCCAAAAATTTCACTTTTAATAAATGGTACTCTAGAAGTCTTTTTCAGCATTTCCAGAGAAATACACCAAGGCGATCTAATTTTCCCTTTTTTATTCATCACTGTGGTTGAAGCCTTCAGTAGAACAATAAAGAGAGCACAAGTTTAAGGTAAGATTAAAGGTATTAATATAGTAGAAAACACCACAAATGTTACTCATCAACAATTTTCTGATGACAATATATTACCAAGAGAGAGTAGAATAGAAGAAGCCCAAAACTTTAAAAAAGTCTTACAGAATTACACATAAGCATCAAGGAAAAATGTGAGCATTGAGAAATTAGGAATTTTTTTCCTTAACACACCACTTGAAATGGAAGATTGCATTTGCAATTGTATGCGATATAGGAAGGGTTCCTTTCCATGCAAATATTTAGGAATATACTTGGAAAAGGGGGCAAGGAAAACTAAAACTTGGAACAACATTTTGGATAGAGTTGACAAACAAATAGAAAGTTGGAAAAGAAAATGGTTAACTAAGGCTAGAAGAGTGACAAAAATCAAAGATATTCTTTTAGATATTCCAACTTATCAAATGTTATGTCTCCCATTATGAAAAAATGTCAATAAAAAATTAGAAGAGAAACTCATAAATTTCCTTAAGAGTGGAAAAAAAGATAAAAGGAAATCTACATTAATTGAAAGAGTAAAGATCTATAGACCAAAAGAGCTAGGTGGTTTAGGTATTAAGAATTATAACTAGAAAAATGAAGCCTTAGGAGCAAAACTAGTTTAGCGAATGTAGTAAGAGAGAAATAGTAAGTGGGAAAAAATACTATATAACAAATACTTGAATGCAGAAGATCCATCATCATTATTAAGAACCAGGAATCCACCCAAAGGATCAGAGGCATGGAACTTTATGATTAAATGTTGAGCCTTGATCACTAAATATGTAACTTGGGATATAGGGAAAGGGGAAGAAGCCCTTTTTTGAGAAGACTCTTGGGATGGGTTTCTAGTTTTAGACAGTCTCAACATTCCCCCTAATATCAAAAACACATTAGTAAATTTATGGGGTAAACAAGTAGCTAAATATAAATAGTTGATGATAGTGAATGGGGAGGATATATGGACATGAAAGTCTCTAGAAGGAACATGCCTAACTTGTGAATAAAAGGAGACCTTAGATCAAATTCTTAAATAGAGAAAGGTCAATCATAAATATAGATAAATTAGACTCATATGGGGAGCTTCAAAAGATGGACAGTATAGGGTAAAAAAAGAATATAACATTATAATCAACTCTTAAAGATGGGAAAGTATCAGTATGTCTATTAAACTATGTTGGGATCAAGCATTCTTGCCAAAGGAAGCTATATTTGTATGGGAAGCTTCACAAAAACGTATCCTAATAGCTTATTGATTTCGAAAGATGGGCTTGGAAGGCCCTTTGAGATGTAGCTTATGCAAAGAAAATGAGGAAACAACATATCACCTTCTTTCTCAAGGCCCCTATGCAAAAGAATGTTGGTATTGGCTTCATCAAAAGCTAAATTGGACCTCTCCTATAGTTGGGGACCTGAATAGTCATATAAATGGATGGCCTAACTATAATAATTCTAATTTTATAATAAATTATGGAACATATCTCCATCTATTCTAATGTGGGAGATTTGGAAAGAAGGGAATAGGCAGATATTTAGTGACAATAAGCTTATAACTGCCTCACTCCTTAATAAAGTAGAAGAAAGCATAACAGAAGTCATGAATAGTCATCTATGAAGATCAAATAAAGAAGAAGGTACTTTTATTAAATGGGGTGCCTTAATGAAAAGTAATTTGGTTAACCTTATCAATCCTCTGTTAGGCTTATCATAAGAAAAACCAGAAAGTACCAGAAGAATGTAAATGGGAACCACCACCATTTCAATGGATAAAATTAGACTTTGATGGAGCATCTAGAGGAAACATAGGTATGGTAGGTATAGGATTTATTATGCATTCATGATGTAGGAGCATCCTTGGTTGACTAGCAATCTTACAAGATGGTGTGGTTTGACCTTGGAATTAGAGGACTCAGTCAAAGGAAAAGGTGTGGCTTGGTTGATATTGAGTTGTTCATGGTTATTGTATTAACCAAGGAGCTCAGTTTAAGAAGGAACTTAATAGATGTTGTAAGCTTAGTTTACACTGGGAGCTTGACAGTAGTAATGATCGAGCAACTTGGTCAATGAAGGGGGTGTTAGAAATAGATAATACTAAGAGAGGGGATGAATCAATATTCAAACTTTTGCCCACAACTAAATACTATTAATTACTTTATAACTTACATATGAAAGTAAACCAACAATGTTGAACAATAAATATAACCATACACATAGAAAACTCATAACACCATTATTTGTTAACTAGGGAAACCCTGGCAAAGGGAAAACCCTAGTGGGGATGATACCCACAAGATGATTCACTAAAAAAAAGATCATGTTAAGGATATTGACCCTATTAGGAGTTTGTGAAGTACATATAGTGTCTTGAGTCCTTGTTAGAGGACTAGGCCTTGTTAGAAGCCTCAACCTTATTAGTATTTTCTTTAACCTTGTTAGGATTTTGTAGATCAAATACAAAGTATGAAAGAAGAGCCTACTTCCCTAACATGCAATTACACAATTCAGTTCTTCACAAGTATATATATATATAACTTTCTTTCTACTTTATTTCTCACTTTTCTAATTGTACATTACATATAGTTTTCATTTCATCTCATTGGCTTCACATCAATCACAAAGATCACATAGATCATACATATGTCACACACTTATCTTCGCAAGATAAGATCTTTACTTATACCTCACACATTCATAATTCACTACTTAATCAGCCTTCATGCTTTCACATGCTTGGTGTAATATAAAATAACTTGTGGAATAATATCAACTTAGTTAGCTCATCATGACTTACTAATTATTTCATCACCAAAATAATTCCTCAAGTCATACAATCCAATTCTCTACTATGCTTTGTTCTTTTCTCTTATAAATGCATAATGGTATTTCAATCATAACTTGCATCATACTATCCATACACATCTATGCATTGGTACACATCATCATGACATTTTCATATAACTTTCCTCAACTATGCATAAGCTAACTCTCAGTGAGTCATCCATACACATCACATTTTCTCTTTGTGCTACTGTGAACTATCTAACACTTAGACAATTTTCTATCTATGACTGCATAAATGAAATGTTAAATATATGTTGCCATAAATGACAACTCTTAAAACATCTATCTAACCATATTTCTAACAATCTCCCCCTTTGACATTGATGGAAACATTTGGAAAAATTGTCTAAGTCCCAAAATGATGTTATACATAACAAAATTAAATAAAAGTAACTATACAAAATTACCTTCAAAACATAACAATTTTATTCATGTTTTGATGGATCATTAAATTCCTTATCACTCCTTTACATTGATACATAAGTACATAAGTGTACTCCCCCTTACATATTCATATACAATTTCCTTAAAATATACATACAATTTTATTTTTCATATTACTCCCTCTTTGACATTAATGACAAAAGTGTCAAAAATTGTGTAGCCTATTGCTAATCAACTTATCATTCTGGAAAAAAAATTGCATAAAAAAGTTTTAGTCTATCCACTTCTTTCTTCTAGTTTTCGTTTACTGAATCAAAAATACTGATTATTACACATAGTGCATAGGATGCCACTTCAACTACCCTCAAGTCACTATATGCAAACTTGTCATAGGAAGTCTTAGCTACAAGACATTCCTCAAGCTGCCTCTGCAAAGTGCTTATCTTTGGTGATAAATTTTTTCTAAGACTAGAGAATCTCCTTTTTAGATTCCAATCCTCTAGTTACACTGTGGGTCATCTCCACTTTTGTTCCACAATCTTCAATGCTAGTCTCTGGGAGATGTAATTTTAGAGTGAGTGCTTCAAGATCACTCAACTTACCCTTTATTTCACTCTCAAAGTCAATTAGGTACTTGTATGATAGTGTGCACTATCCATACAACTTCTTCCCTTCATCAATGTGTTTTCTCAATTCCTTGATGCTTTCATAAAGTACCTTTAAGTCATTTCTCACATTGGTGTACACTATATCAAATAGTGTTGAATCATGTTTTATTTGTGCTTGCTCTAAAGATACTTTTGATAAAGTTGTGAAGTCTTCATCAAAGATCATTACCAACTCTCTAGCCTTTACCTATAAGTCTAGATTAGCTACAGTTTTGTTGATTGTCTTCTGCATTCTATCCAAAACTTCAAAAAGAGTCTTTTCCAAAGACTTTATAGATTTTTTATTCTCAAACAATTATCTTTGTAGTGCCTACCCTCGTTCACATCTTTTCTGGACATTGTTATTATTATCAGACTGTGATAGACTAGTTTTATGTTGATGGAATTAGTGGTATTGTTTTGACACTATTAGACATTATGTTATGGATTCAGTGGTTATATGATGAGATCATTTAGATTTTACATTTCATGCATACATGATTATAATTATACTATTTTTAGTTATTATTGATGATTAGATGGATGGTTATTATCTTATGTGTTTTATTATGGATACTTAGCCCATACTTGCATGTGTATGGTGTGTGTGTTTTCTTATTGTATGGCATTTCTGATGTGGTTAAGGAAGGGAGTCGTAGTCACCTACTTAGTCGGGATCTACACGATGCACCACTTCCTGCCATTGTCTGTTTAGCTTAGCATTACATATATTGTATGTACATGCATGGTTTTTCTGCAGGTTGCAGGTACCGAGTATCGACTTCCCTGAATTGCCAGGATGAGCATACCCTATTATACTATCTCAATGATAAGAGAAGGGAGATAAATTCTCAAGTCCAAATCCCAAAATCTTAAACCATTTGTCCTAGTGAGTTAGGACAAGTATCAGAGTTGAGTACCCACCGAATGTGTCAGATGACATATTTCGTGATTTTTAACCCTTTAGACTGATTTTGAGTGATTTGCTCTATGATGGGTTTTCATATTTTATCTTGGAGGACTATGGTGAATTTTCTAGTAATTAAGTCTTAATAAATAGATTTAATTAATAAATTAATTATTTGAGAAAATTAATATAAAATATCATGTTATTTGGTATTTTGATTGTAATTAATTAAATGAGAATTATTGAGGAAAATGAATTAAATAAAAGAAAATTAGAAATTAAAATTAATAATAATAATAAAATAATAATAAAGTAATAAATAAATAATAATAATAAAAGTTATAAAAATTAAAATGAAAGTTATAAAAATTTAAATAGAAATTATATAAAAAGTAAATTGGAGTTATAAGCTTGCATGGGAGTTAACGCACTTTTCTATTTCTCATGTGTCAACAACACGGGGGTTAGTGCATTAATTAAGCACATGGTGTTTACAACCCTATGGCTCATCTTGAAGGTTGGAAAAGAACCATGCTTAGTTGGTGACACCTTCCAACTGTTTCTAGAAAAATTCTAGAGGTTTCCTGAGAGCTCTTTATATTCAGGCATCCCTAGAAGCTTAGACATAGCGTTTGGAGTGCAATTGGAGCATTGGAGGATTCGAGAATTCTGAAGAAGGGAGCTTGTTCTGCAGATTTTTTGAGGAAGAGCGAATTAGCATCAGAATCCAGGTAGATTCTTGTGATTTTACCTATGCTATTTCTGCATCTTGCATTCTTTGACTTCTTCGTGTCTTCCATATGTCTTCTAAAGAATTTCATATTTTTATTATATGCATTCTCAATATGGGCAATTGAATTTATGTGGAAATCTTTATATGCATAGATCTGAAAGAAAATGGGGCTAGGGTTTAAATTCATAGCCAAACCTATTAGATTATTTATTGGATAAATTTGAAGATCAAAGATTTAAAGAAAAATTTTGAAAATTAGAATTTCTAAGTAAACTGTGTATATTCTTGAATCTGCATACACATATACATATATATCATTATATACATATATATATGTATGTGTTGTGATGGTGATAAACTCTGCGTATATATATATATATATATATATATACACACACATATATATATACATATATATACCCATATATATATACATACATATGTATATATATACATATATACTAATTGAATGTCAAATCGCGATAGAGTTTCATGTTAATAGTATTTCATATCGCATGGGAACATTTTTATAAAAAACATTATTGAAAATCGTGTTAAAAATATATATATATATATGATGTTGGGTGGGTATTATATACCCCACCCACTGCAGGCCTACGAGGCCGTAGTGTACCTGTAGTGCGGATGTATTGAGCCGCGCGATTTTAAAATCGCATTATGATTTGAGTTTGGTTTTAAATTATATAAAATTTTATTTGCAACGTTATTTCATATGAGATTTGGATATAAATCTCGATTTTGTTGCAATATCATTAATTATTAAATGTTATTATATATATATATTAATGTATGTATATGTATATAAGTATATATGTATATATAATTAATTATAAATGAATATTATAAAGTTCTAAATTAATGGATCACTCTTTTAATGATTTAAAATATTGATATTGAGCTTGTCAATTATGAAGAGATATTAATAATTAATTTAATTAAACTCAGTTTAATTAAGATTAGTTATTAGAATATATAATTGAAGTTTTGATTCATTGAGAGTGTCAATTTTCAAACAATGTTATATAAACAAAATATTATTAGATCAATTAGAAAATTGAGTCTAATAGTTTTGGGGAGAAACTTTTATCTATCAAACAAATACATGGGTTAGGAAAAACGTGAAATTTCTCCACTTAATATAATTTGGAAAAACGTAAACTGAGACTTTTAAATTCAAATTTGAAAACTTAGCAAAACCAAAACATGTGTTTACATTGTGTATTCTTTATGCTATTGTTTTGGGTTTTGGGTTGACTAGTGTTGACCAATATAGGATGTCTACCAGAGGCTTGGGGGTTATGTGATTGTGATGTCATGATGAT
The DNA here is from genome assembly GCA_028749045.1 of Cupressus sempervirens. Lineage (NCBI taxonomy): Eukaryota > Viridiplantae > Streptophyta > Pinopsida > Cupressales > Cupressaceae > Cupressus > Cupressus sempervirens. Next base: position 274,452,473 of record CM053791.1, on the reverse strand, counting down.
GTTTTAATCTCGATCTTAATAAACCCAACCATGGTTTGTGATGGAATGCTCTATGTATTGGATGTGATTACTGATTGTTATAGTTGAGAATCTTGTGTATGAGACTCTTCACCTAACCATTATTTTGGTCATCAATCAGTTATCCTTTATTATTTTCTAGTCGCCATGATGGGACTGAGATGTGGATTTATTCTTGATGATGTCATGTTGTTATATGTTTGACTCAACCATTTTTGGAGTCTTCGATCAGTATGATTGTGATATATATTTTGGTTATTGAGAACCATTGGATATTTGATTATCAGTGATACTTCAGTTGCCAATAGAGAGCTATTGTGTTCATGATTTTCTATGGATGTTAGCTCATGGAGATTTGATTCTTTTATGCATATTTGATGATTTTATGGATTATCTTTTGTGGTTTTGAGATTTATGAATCCATGAGCATTAGGGTAGGATATCTACATGTAGTGACGGGAAGTGGCTTGCAATGAGGGTCGGGGCCCTAAGAGGCTGCCAGGGTAACTCATTATAAGTTGGATTAATAAGTGATAACATTCACACCTAATACTAACTGAATTAACCTAAAAAGATAAGTGTTTTGTTCTCGCCCATGCCTTGAGCGCTTGTACAGGCTAGGATGGGAGTAGTGAGATGCATGGTTGCGACCTTGCATTCCGTAGCATGCCTCATCAGTATGAGAGGATACTAGTGGCTGCATGAAATCAGTATGGACCCGTGGAGTTTAGCTAACTGCCAGGGTAACTTGTACGTGATAAATGCGATGACACTTTCCCGCTTGCATAGTAGGTTCCTACATGTCATTGTGTGCCTCTGGAGATTAGATGTTAGATTTTGTGTTTGGAACCTTTGAGTTAGTATACTTTTAAGATTCTTGGACTTATAGAGATATGTGCTATGTGATTTTGATAGCTTGTTTGGGACTTGAGATTATCTCCTTAACATGGTGGGAGTGGACCACTTAGGTACCACGTGGTCAGGTGGTAGTGTATTTTCCACTCTTATCATTTTGAGATTCATTGAGACATTGTGGTTGATGCGTCCTTCATGATGGTGGATATGTATCCTTTTTCATTGATGTTTAGCATATGTTAGATGATGTTATCTTATGCTTTTATTTGCATGTTAGATTACTTCTACATATGATGTTGTATTTATTAGGAGTGACATTCCTACTATGTAATACCGATGATCTCTTCGGTGATTTGGAATGTTACGCACGGAGGGATCGCTAGGATCCCAAATGGTCTAATGATGCTATTAATGGTTGGGAGGAACCGTGCACTTAGTTTATTATGTTTGATCTTTATGATGGATGTATATGTCTTCTATGATGTTGTATCATGTGATTATCTCTACTTTGATGTATCATGGATTAGAATAGGATGATGTACCTTATTCTATATATGTATATTCTTTGTGCCTATCATACCCTATGACATGTACAGTGGAGGATTGTGCATTCTGGAATGTAATTCAGAAAGGAAATTTGTATATTGGATGTATCATTATTATTTCATGTGGATGATGTACTAGATGGATCCATGTATGTAATTCAACGTTAAGGGATCTTAAAGAATGTAATCTATTATTTATGTTATGTTTACTTTTAGATGGACATTGCTATTGCTTCTGTTATTGTGCATAAGTTATATGTGATGTTTACTTCTATGAAAAAAAAAATGATAATAAACTTAGTGAAATTCTAGGTTAATTCTTTGGATCCCTTGGCGGGGCATTACAATCTTAGTGAGCTCATCAATCCTTTTTTATCAGCATCATCATTTGATGGCATTGATACCACTTCTTCTATGATTGGAGTTATAGTAGGAATAGGTGTAAGGGTAAGTGCACCAAGTTGTGGTGCCAAAAAGATGACACCTCTTTTTCTCATTCTAGTTTTGCAAAGCTCACACATGCTATAGTGCATACGCACTATAGTGCACATGCATTATGGCTTGGGTGTGTCAAGCCATAGCACGTACATGCTATAGTGTGTACGCATTAAATCACGTGCGCACCTTTTTGAAAAAAAAAAATTACAAAGCGCGTACGCGCTATTTAAAAGTAAATTTAAAAGGCTTTAAATAGTGCATGCGTGCTATATCGCGCACACACTATTTAAAGCTTTACATTCTACCAAGCCTAATGTTTGGCTTTGCCTTGGGGATCCAACCCAAAGCTTTGGAGTCTATAAACTGGTCTGTGACGTGTTTTTCTACAAACATACAAAAAATGATTAATTTTTCTTGTGTGATCTCCTTCCAGTTTCCTCGTGGTTGAGCATCGATAAAATTAGGTTACATGACATTGTAGGTCTCTGTGTTAGCTACACAACCATATAATTTATTTTTTATTTGAACTATTTCAAGCCTTTCATCTTTAATTTATTTTGAATGTATGTCCATTTTTTGTCAAAAACCAACATGTACTAATTGGGCTGTAGATTTTAGCTCGTTCATTGAATTTTCCAACAACTTAGTTTTTTAGAAACTAGACTCCATTTTACATACTTTGAATAAAAGAAGTTTTGATTTTAGATTAGTTTTCAATCATTTCTAGGGGGAGCACACAGATATTTCACGTTTTTGGGATATGTCTGATTAAAAAATTCATTTAAAAAAAATACACATTATAAAATTACCCAAAAAATCTGGGATAAACTACGTAGTGTTACATAACTTTTGACCAGAGCGATTAAAGATTTTCAAAAAAAAAGTTAAAATTTTAGGGGGGCCACACTTTGTACTATGTTATGTTTTTCTGGAATAAATAGTACCACTTTTTGTGGCCCCCTTTTTTGAGGACCTAAAACTAAACCATTTTGAAAAAAAATTAGTAGTTTAGAAACTAGATTCAGAGGACTATGAGTGTAACCATCTTCAAATTCTTGTTGAAGTCTCGAAATTGCTAATTTTAGGAAAAAGGTGTCCACTTATAACCCCCCTTTTGGCACCACAACTTGGTGCACTTACCTATAACTACTTTCAATTTAGCTTTATTCTTCTCTTCCTTAGCTCTCTTCTTCTCTTCTTCCAATTTCTCATCTTCTTTCCTTGCATCTTCTTCAACTTTCTTCTTCTTCCTTATTTCTCTTTTCTTCTTCTTCCTTCTTTCTCTTCTCTTCTTCTCCTTCCTTTTTCCTCTTCTCCTCTTTCTTTTTCTTTTCTTCCTCTAACCTATTTACCTCTACTTTCCTCTCTATTTCTTTCTTCTTCTCTTCTTCTCTCTTCTTTTCCTCGACTTGTTTCTTCTTCTTCTCTTCTTCATCACCATCTAAGCTAGTGTAGGTTGTAATATTGTGTGTATTGTCCACTTGCATGGATTCAATATCCATAACAATGTGCAGTGGTGAGGGTGCTTGTTGTTGCTCTTTTTCTTCTCCATCATCTCTAGATGGTGTGTTTTCTTCCACATACACTAGGCTCTTAGGTTTGGACTATGCACTTACCTTTGGTACTGCAATCATGAATTCAAAAATTTCCTCCTCTATCTCCTTCTTAAAATCCTCATAATTGTCTCCCATCTAAAGAATTGCTCTTTTTTTTTCCATAGCAAGGGCTCAATACCCTTCAAAATACTTCTTTGAATTCATCAACATATTCCTTGACTTCTTCCTTTTGACTATTATCACTAACACTTTCATTCCTTCTGTCATTTATGTTGGTGTTCCTTTTGTAGTTAGGGTTCCTATTAAATTTTCTTCTATCCATTTTGCAATATCTCATAATGTGTCTGAAGTTATTACACAACTGACATACAGGTGCATTTCTTTTCTAATTAGTTCTATTTTGACTTTCAAGTGCTTTGCAATTCCTTGAAATGTGTCTAGGATTGTTACACTTGTAATACACAAACTGGTTCTTTTCTCCATTATATTTCTCTCCATCATTGGATTTTCTTGGTGATCTCCCTCTTTCATCACCTGTAGGGTTAGTGTTTCTAAACATTATATTATTTGCATTATTACCATCAAACTTAGGTTTCTTACACTCTACTACTTTATGTCCATAACCATGACAATTATAACAATAAAAATTAGTAATAGGTTTAAAATACTTACCTATGCAATCTCTTTTCTTATGTCCAAATTCATTGCATGTGAACCATTTACCTCTGAACTCATGTCTTACTTCCGTGGGTGGTTCATCTTGCTTAGGTTCATCATGTTTTGCTAACAAATCAATTAATTCAACTTTCTTTGATACTTCAATAGATGTGCTTGATTCTACCTTACTTAGATTAGATTCCTTAGGGGATTCAATAATTAGATCTGGTTCTCTTTTGATTTCAACTTTCTTGGCTAATATTTCTCCAATAAGATATCCAAGTCTTGTCTTCTCATAAGAAGGTCTTTGGTGAGATATTTGTTCATCTATCTTCTCACTATTGGAATAAACTTTCTCTATCTATTTATTACCTTGTGTCAATTCTCCTTTCATAATGATATTGTATTTTTCTAGTTCTGCATGCTCAATCTTGATAGTGTCTAATTGAGATGTAACTTGACTTAACTAGGATCTAAGGTCTACATTCTTAGTTTTCAGTTCAAGTTCATTCTTACCACCATTTTTCTTAAGACTCAAGTTCAACAATTTTTAGTTCATGTTTCAAAATCTCATTTTCTTTTTGGAGATTTCCTACTTCATCATTGCCACTAGTGTGTGTAATTTATTCCTTGTAGATTTTAGATAATCAATCTTGTCTTTTAGTTTACCAATGAAAACTTTTGTATCTTCATATCTATCTTTTAGGTTATCTTTTTCTTCAACTATAAGAAGATAAATCTTCTCAAGAGCTTCTTCAAGGTTTTTCTTCAATTATTCCATATCTATAGGGATATTACTTAAGCTATTAAACTTCTTCAAAGTAATTGGGCTCTGATACCAATTGTTAAAAATATATAATAATGAGAGGGGGATGAATCAATATTCTACAAACTTTGTCCCACAACTGAATATTGTTAATGATGTTTTAACTTGCATATGAAATTAAACCAACTATGTTGAATAGTGTTGTGGTCTCACAACACACGCCCCATTCCTCACTAGGAATGGGGACCCCCTACTTTTTTTTGACTCCCGAACTCACACTTCGAGAGTCGAGGGAAAAAATGTTAAGAGTTAAAAAGTTAAAAAAACCCAAAAAATCAGAAAAAAAAAAAAGAAAGGGCACGCACGCATAGGGTCACCTGTGAGTGGGGGGTTATAAAACCCCTCCTCCCCAACTCCATTTTCATTTTTTCCATTAGCGAACTAAGTGTCTAGGTAACCTTCATATGCACGTAGCGCCCATGGCATGCACCTGCACGGTGCCCTTGCAACGCACTTGCGTAGTGCTTGTGTCGTGCTCGTGTGATGCCCTCATGGCACATGCCTGCACAAAACACTTGTGTGGCACTCACATGATGCCCTCAAGGTGCACTTGCATGGTGCCCTTGGTGTGCCCATACCACACTGCCCGTGCAACACCCACTTAGCAGTGCCTGCTTGGCGTGCCTACATGGCACTTGTTTGGTGTGCCCTTTTTTGCATTAAGGAGTTATAATTCATTTTTTTGGTGTTTTCGAGCATTTAGAATTTTTTATTTTTTTTCATGTTTGTATTAGGGTTTGAACTAATTGATTTTTCTTTTCCTCTGGACTAATGTTTGTTTTTCTGCAGATGAAAAGGCATCCTCAAATTGTCAAGGTCATAACTTTTGACCTATAGCTTAAAAATCAAAACCGTTTACACTATTGGAAAGAAGAACTGAAAATCTAATTTTAGTCCCTAAAACAATGAGCCTTTGGCTATTCAATTTTAGGAACTGATGAAAGTTTCAACTTGAAATTTTGAGCAAAATACCTCCAAAAAAGCCATTTAAAAATGCTTAGAAAATCTTGTGGAAAAGTTTCAAACATTTGGTCATTTTTGGATAAGGTAGTTGGAGAGAAGAAAAGATCAAAGATATAGAGGTTGGATACATAAACCAAAATGAGTTCCTCATCTTATGCTATTGTTAATAACAAGATTCAAAATGGGTGCCTTGGAATTTCAAGACAGAAGAAGCCTTGTTAGAATTGGATACCAAACTTGGGGATTTTGCAGACACTCGAATTAAGGTAGACAATTACAGACAGAAGGTCAAGGATAAATATGAGGCTTTAGATCTTCCAGATGTGGCTAAAATTACTAAGATGATAGAGAAATTCAAGGGAAAACATTTAAACATAGCTTTTGGATGAAGAAGAACAAAACCCAAATGCCAAAATTTTATTTTTGTCACTAAGTAAAATTTTGCATTTTTTAACCTTCAAGGTGCGCAAGTGCATAGGTCTACATTTTCATGCAAGTGTGCAGGTACACATTTTCATGTAGCTCCATAGGTACATAGGTACATAGGTCCACAACTCCACAATTCAGAGGTGCACTAATAGTCAACTACTTGTTTAAAAAATAGTGCTTTCCATGCATCAAGAATGCATTTTGATGGTAGTTTAACTTCGACACATGCCTAGTGAAGGACCAACTTCTAATTTTGGCACCTCCAGACACTCCTACTTTGACCAAAGGCTTCCTCCTATTTCTTCTCTCATATTTTCTTTGTTTTTGACATGTAAAGGGCTCATGCATCCAATAAATGAATAAAATATGGATGGAGTCCCTCTAAGCACTAGATTAATTGCTAGTCTATATATATTTAGTTTGTTTTATTAGTCAAAAGCATTTTATTGCATGAACAATATCTCTCACTCGCAACACAAATTGAGGAGACAATTTCTTATAAATACCCCATTGTAAAATGTAACAAAGGCTACCGTTATTATGCAATAAAATTATGCTTTTGGTGCTCGCATTTGGAGTGTAGTCATTCTTGCCTGAATGTGCCATATTTTTGTGAATTTGATTCATAAAATTGTGATTGAGCCAAAGGTTTATTGTGTTGTTTTTGGTTGTGCAATCTTTTAGTTCTGGTGTTTGCTACATATTTACAAATTATGTTGACGTAACGAGCTTGAGAAGAGATCATTAAATTGTGTCTGCATAGCATTTCATCTCGCATGAGCGCACTTTCCATGGCCTTGTGATTTGATGAAGAGTGAAACATCATTCAGTTATTGAAATTCCCCATCAACGATTGCATTAATGGATTTTGGGAAGCGTTGCTCCTCTTTTCATTAGTTTCCTACCAATTTATTCGAAAGCTTAATTCATAGTTTGTTGTTTTTTGTAGATTATGTCTGTTTAGGATTTCAATTTCATGTTATTTAAATTTCATGTTATTTGCTTTTAGTTTCATTATTTTCTTTGCTAACCCCTGCTAGAATAGGAACTCATTTTAGTTGCATTGTTAGAATTGCATTCATTGAAGACCCAAAAAATACAAAAATATTGTTCTTTTGTGTGTGATTTTGAGATAGCAAATAGATTTACTTCATTCCAAGATCATAATAGAACTAGCAAAGGTATCCTTGTAAGAAATCACATTTATCTTCAACTAAGAAAATTTTGGTACATCGCAAGACAAATACTGAACCTTGGAGTTGATCCCAAAAGATTAGCTTTTCAATAGAGGAATTATGCAATGGATTCCTACCATTAACCTCGTGCATAATGACCGCCCAAAAAATAGTAAATATAACCATAAACATAGAGAACTCATAACACCATTATTTGTGAACTAGGGAAACTATGGCCAAGGGAAAACCCTGGTGGGGATTATACCCACAAGATAATTCACTAAACAAAAGAATCCTATTAAGGATATTGACCTTGTTAGGAGCCTGTGAAGTACATATAGTGTCTTGAGTCCTTGTTAAAGGACCAAGCCTTGTTAGAAGCCCCAACCCTGTTAGGAGTTTCTTCAACCATATTAGGAGTTGGTAGATCAAAATACAAAGTATGCAAGAAGAGCCCACTGCCCTAACATGTAATTATACAATTCAATTCTTCACAAGAATAGATATACATACAATACTTTTTTGTTAAGAATAAGGTGTCTCAACCTTGGATAAATCCTATTCTTATTATTTGTTTTTTAATATGTATTTCTTGCAAATAATGTTGATGTGTCATCATCTTGAATTGTGTATAAGGAGATCATTGCTAAAACGGTTATGACGGATTCCTATGACACATAAGAGCTATGTCAGGAAGATTCAATGACAAGTGAAGACATGTGACAACTGATATATTCAAGTACTGTACACTCTACCCCAATAGTGGGGTTCAGGGCATTGCCCCGAATTTTTTTTTAAGGTTCCTATTTTCTTGAAGAATGGTAAAACCTTAATACGGTTACCTTTGGGAGTAACCCTAAAGTGAAGCGCATGTTATAAAAAAATTTAGGGTTGCAAAGAGAAGTATGTGAGAAAGTGTATTGTTGTTATTGTGAGTTGCTACTAGAGTCTTCTGTTGTCATTGTTGAACTTGCATTGCAAGTGTATTGTAACCTTTTGTTGAAGATAATACATTGTGCAGGTTCTGGAGGGGTGGGGTTATTTTACCGAAAGGTTTTTCCCCATCGAAAAATCTTTGTGTTATGTGTTTCTTTCTCTATCTATTTTTTTTATGCTTGGTTTGCTGAAATATTGTTGTTTACATGATATTGAATCTGTAAGTGTAAAATATTTTAATAGGATTTGCACCATACTTCTCTTAAGAGATTAGTGTAGGAAGTTGTTTCCGCACCTGAGTTTCCTTACATTTTTGTCTATTGTATTTCACACTTGCTTTGATCATACATCAAATATAGTTTCCATATCATCTCAATGACTTCACATCAATCACAAATATTGCATAGATCATACATATGTCTCACACTTATCTTTGCAAGATAAGATCTTTACTTATACCTCACACATTCATAATTCATAGCTTAGTCAACCTTCATGATTTCACATGCTTGGAATAATATAAAATAACTTATGGAAGAATATCCACATAGTCGGCTCATCATGACTTAGTAATTATTTTGTCACCAAAATGATTCCTCAAGTTGTACAATCCAATTCTTGGATATGCTCTATTCTACTCTGTTAAATACCCATACTGGTATTTCAATCATGACTTGTGTTGTATTATTCATACACACTTGTGAACTAGTATACATCATCATGAAACTTTCATAGAACTTTCCTCAACTGTACATAAGCTAACTCTCAATGAGTCGCTCGTAGACATCACATCTGCTCTCTATGCTGCTATAAACTGTCTAACACTTAGACAATTTTATATTGCTAAATGCATAGATGAAATGTTGAATATATGTTGCCATAAATGAAAACTCTCAAAACATCTATTTGACCATATTCCCAATAGGGTCCTCAGTTATTCTTAAGGATTTGTTGATGCTTGGTGATGGTTCTTGACACTAGGTTTGGTCTTGGTTTCTATGTTGTCAAAGTTGCATGTGAGTTGACCTTTTGACATTTAATTTGGGTTGTAGGTAGTTAATAAGTGTTGCAACTGACTTGTGGCATATGCATATATTTAATTTAAGGGTTTATTTTAATTTGTAATGGACTAGGCCAACTTGTGGCTTAGTTGGGTATAAGTAGGGGATTTTTGTAGAGTCTTAGGTCATTATTCATCCAACTTGGAGAAGAGGATGTGGCAGAGGAGAGAACTTTGAAGAGCTAGTAGCTAAGGCTTGGGAAACAAGAAGATTTCTTGGTGGGCTTGCGAGCACAAGTTGAGATCTTCCTTGGAGGTTTCTACTAGAATGTGGATCTAGACTAGTTAGGATTTAGTTGGATCTTGCAGAATTACTATTGTGATTGCTTATGTATTTGGCTATAACCTAGAAAGCCCTAAAGCCAAGCATGTTGGATGTGAATCTTATGATTCTATTATGAGATTTGGCACTATTTTGGATCTAAATTTCTATGTTACTGTTTATATTTCATTATGTGGTTATTTTCTATGGGCTAGGACATCTCCTTTGGGGATTATCCTACCTTGCACTGCATCAGTTCAACTTCTGGAAATTAGATTATTAAGGGAGCCAAACCATTAGGAAATACAACCAATAATATGGTAGAACTAGAAGCCCTACAACAAGGGTTAAAATTGATCTTTAATTGGGAATAAGGAGACTAATTATAGAAGGGGATTGATAGATAATTCTAAATGCTATAAGAATAGAAAAACTCCTAATTGGATTATGAACTCAAAGATAGAGAATGTTCTTAGCATCATTGATAAATTTGAAGAAACTAGAGTACATCATATCTATCAAGAAGGAAACATAGACAAAGATCTTCTAGCTAACAAAGGTGTAGAAGGAGAGGACTTTATCACTAAAGCTTTGGGTTATCATCTTTGACTTATTTTGGAACATTAGACATCAATCATCATTTTATAAAAATATTGGGGTAGTATATTATGCTTCTTTCGATTTACTCTTAGCCTATTAGTTTAATGTGGCAATTGGCTTCCTCTTTCATAAGTATAAGCATTATCAGGATCATTTTAAACTCTAACTAATCTTAGTAATATAACATTATAAATCGCATTAGTAGGTAAGATTACGATCTAGACCCGACCTAACAATTATGAACATAACTCTTAGAAAAATTCATGATATGTAATGATGATTAGTAGGTGGCATATGGTATCATGTATTTCTATATCCTTCTAGGGCCCCCAAGTTGAGTATTTCAAATCTAGTTCTAGGTTTATTTCTATTATTTTTGTCAGAGCTTCTTAGGTGTTTTGTGTCTTAGGGTGAGAATGGATTCTTCTATTTGTCTATATTATGCCTTGGAGGTATGCACAATGACATTTAAGGGTAACATCAAACCTAAGAGGTGGAATAGGTCATTGAATCTTGTAGATGACATGAATAGGGTTGTCATCAATAGGCTTTTGTGAGAGAGGGTTTTTAATTACAATTTCACCTAGAGGACTAACAATAATGTCTTAGGCTCCTTTATTGGGTGTTTGGCAAGGGCCAACATAGGAAAATGGGAAATTATTCATCTTTTAAAGAATATTTTTGATACAATTTGGCTAAAGGGTTTAGAGCGTGTGGTCCTCTACATTGATGAAAAACTCAGGATTCTCCTTCTTGAAGTCTACATGTCATATCCCCCCAAGAGTCTAGAACTTTCCAAAGTAGCAAGGCAGCCTATAATGGTTATATGGGAAAATCTACAAATCTATTAGGAGTGACCAAAGATGGAAGATAGAATCATCTTTCTGCTTTGCTTGAGATGTATATTGGAAGACCTAGACAAGAATTGGCTCCTACATTATATTCAAACTTTTGATGCCTACATAGAGCTAGGGGTTTTTGATGATATCAACCTTTTGGAATTTAGTTTACCAAATTTGTTCAAATTTAGCAAGGAAAAAATGGCATTCGTCTTTCCATCAAGCTCAAGGGAAAAAGATCTGGAAGAAGCGACAGACATCATCATGGTTACATGGAAATCTAGTGGGGAATCTAATGGCGGGTCTAATATTTTGGGTGGGGATTTGTCTAGGTACTATGCCCTATCTTGTTATCTTTTTTGATAGTATGATATTTTAATGATCATTGACACTAGGGTTTTTGTTCCGTTTGGCCCTACCATAGGTGGTTTAGTCCTTGCTTGTGGGCATCGTTTTGTTCAACCCTCACTCTCTTGCCATCAAATTTGTTGGTTGTTTGGTATGTTGTTAGTCTAGTTTTGTCTCAACTATGTATATGTAATTATAAATTAGAAGAATATAATATAAGATACTCTTTTAAGTTTAAGCAATTTAATGTTAAAGTTACTTTTTGCAGTCTTGCGCTCTGAGATTATTAGTTATTCAAATTAGACTATTCGATAGATTGAGATCATCGATTAAGTATTTAAATCTTCTTGTTGTTAAGTTTAAGGATTTATTTTCAATATAAGATTAATCATTTTTCCATGTTATTAAAAGCAGTAAGGACTATAGTAATCCCTAGGCATTCATTATTTTTGCTTTATTCTATTTCCCATCATTAGGTATTCTCTCATGGTTTTGACTTATTTTTAGTTAGGATTTATCTGTCTATTACCAAAGACAAGTAATGATATTAATAGAAGGGATTAGATGTCGTAAAATAAGATTATCTAAGAGTAAAAAGTAGTAACACCTAAAGTGGAAATAGAAGTTGTCGTTTTGCAGTATGACAGGAAGGTGCCTCATATTTTAAGTAATTTTAGTGAAAGATAGGGAGAGTTAACTCCTCTAAATCTCCTTTTTCGATTATTGTACTTAAAATTTTGGATCTTGAAGAAAAGGAAGGAATGTCTTCCAGAGTACCTAAAAAAGATATTGGTAAACTATATAAAATAGGAAAAGTAGAATTAAAATTATAAATATTGGGGTATTGCCCCTCTTAAGGATTTTTCAAAATAAGACCTAGGTCCTAGGTAAGACTGGAGGTTTTCTTTTGCGTTCTTTCCTACTAGTGCCTGCTTTAATGGAGAATTTTGTAATTGTTTTTATGATATAAAATAATCAAAAGGTTTCAATCGTTTACTGATCAAGAAATAAAAGTTAAACTTTTTATTGAAAATTAAATAAATATTTTTATCATCATAAAAAATAAATATCCTATATTTTATTTATTTTTTAAATCTCCATAAAATTTCATTTAAAAGAAAAAGTATTTAATTTTTTACTTTATCTTTTTTATTAATCATTTTGAAAATAAAAATAAACAATAATAGCTTAATAGATAAAATTAATTGTATACAACTTAAATTTTATTTATTTTTCGTAAAAAAACATATGTATAAATCAAATAAAGTGTTAAAATTATATTATAATTACAAAAAAAATCTCATTCTAATTAAAGTAAGATCCTTGAATGAATAAAATAGAAAAAATCTAAATGCAATGATAATATCTTCACATTTTGAAAAACAAATTTTAATAATATTTGAACAACTTTATATATTAAATTTTAAAATTACTTTTTATATGAACAATCAACTAAATAGTTTCTCAATATTTTATTTTCATAAAAAAGAAACTATCACCTACTTAATTAATTTAAATTTAATTTAATTTAAGATTTTTTATATTAAAAATTAAATATTTTTTCATTAATTGATTTCTATTTGTTAATAAATAAAATAATCAAAATAAAGAATCTTTTTTATCAAATAAAAATATCAAAATTAAAATAAATTATAAAATTGGCATTACGACTAATCTTTTTTAAATTGTTAAAATAATCAATATAAATTGTGTATTTTATTGAATAAAAATACAAAATTTAGAATAAATAATATTAGACTCGTAAATTGTAAAATAATATGTAAAATAGTTTTTTAATTTTAATTTTAATTTTTTCTAAAAATTATGCATAAATCTTGTCATGTGTTGAACTTCTACCTATCAATATAGGGTCAGAGTATTTCAAATAACCACAAATTTGAGAAGACTCACATACTTAAAGGTATTTGACATATTTGTATAAATGAAGTTTAAATTGAATTTTTAATTGCCAATATTTTTGTCATTGTCTACTTTGTATATTGTTAAGTATCAATTGTCCATTCAATATACTAATTATTGCTAAAATGGAACAACCACTACAAGTGTTGATATTCAAGATTTGTGAGTTTGTGTTTCAAAGCCCTTTGAATAGACCCAAGATATTTTGTTAGAGACAACATGTCACTTGGTAGTATCTACATGTGTTTTAGATTGTAATAATTTTTTGTTACTGTGTGATGTGATTTTAGGTTCAAATTAGTCCTCTAAAGAATCTTGCAATTGTTTTTAATTTCATTGTAGTAAGTAATTATTACATTGATGGTTGGTTATTTTGGGTGTACTAACCTTTACTTTCCTTTCTTTTTGAACCTTTTGATCATAATTTAATGGCTTTGTATGCATAATGTTTCATTAACATCTCTATGATTAATATTAAAAGTAGATTGTGATATACACTTGGTTTATTTGAGCTAACTTTGATAAGAGTTATTTTCTTGAAAATGAGATCCTTTAAGTAGTCTTCCTCTAATTTTATATATATATATATATATATATATATATATATATATATATATATGTTTGCAATTATGTGGAGAGATTATGGCAGCTAGTCATCATATTATTTTTCATACCTCCTTTGGGATGAAGGGGAGTTCTATGTCCAGGATTAGATAGCAACATGTGAGAAGGGCTCACTCAATAGTTCTCAAAATATTAACCATCATGCGAGAAACTACAAAACATGAAAGGACACTTGGGTTTATACTCTAAATCATTTTTTTGAACTTGATATTTTGACACTTCCAATCATCAGGTTTCCTATGAACAAAGTAAAGAGTGTTGAAGCTTAAAAAGAAAAATCACTCTTGCCTCAATAAAACCATGACAAATGGCAAGGGAGACAAGAAGGCTTTGTCTTAGAGGCATCCTTCAATGTCACAATGAAGGAGAATGATTAATGCTCCCTATAAATTTGAGAAGCAAGATAGTGCATGGTGATTTACCCTAGAATTTTCACCAGTTGAGCATGTTGAGCTACCTTTCCTTTTCTTGTTTCTTGAGTTATTGAGTCCATCTTCTATGACAAGAATTTGTGAAATGAGTAACCTATCTATTTGGCAACTCTATTTTTCATGCCATGACCACAGGAGCCAAGAAAGCTCTTTGACAAGGGCAAATGATGCACACAGTAGAAATTCCCTAGATAATCCGTTCAATTTTACATGCTTAGACATATAGGTAGTTAATTTAAAGTAACATGTACAAAATTGCCTATCAATTATTCCCTTGCACCTCATATCACGCAAGTGCTAGTTTTAAACTTATGATATAAACTTTTTTATTGAAATATGAAGTTATTATTATTTTATTTATATTTTTAGTATTTTTCACTTAATACAATTTTATTTAGTTTATTACTATGGATATTTTAGAATGTTATTATTTTTTCATAATTTGGTATTTTTAATTAACAAGAGCTCTGAAGAGCTTTAGTCTCACCTTATGCAAAAGGATAGAATGTAAATATTTTAAGGTGAAATGAGTTTCTAATTTAATAGCAAAACATATATTGAAATTAAAGACATGGGAACCACTATCCTTTGTATCTAATAAATTTAAACATTATGAGTTGTAGTATTATAGATTGTTATTTTTTGCATTCAAACAAGAACAAGAAAAAGAAATGATTGATACATCAAGAACTCTCCCCACTTAGAGAAGAGCTATCGATAATGTTATTGAGTGACATGGTGGATTACCATACCTAATATCATTAATCTTAACAATAGATTTTCTACATATAATTGGTTTCACTGGTACATGCCACACTTGTTGGAGGCAAGTTGCCAAACAATAATGATAGTCAATACAACCTAACAAAATACAACATTTTTAATATATATATTTTAAAGTGTAACACATTGAAGAACAAAGTTTGTCACACCATACTTGAAAAATAGTGCAATAAGTGTACATGTTGAGAAACCTAATAAAATTGTAAAATACACTAACCCATGTTTGGTACTCAAGGGTGGGTATTATACCTATGTATATTATACTTATATGCAAATGTGTAATATGTTGACATGTATAAAATCTTACCCTTCACCAAACTTCTCAATATTTTTTGTTTTTTACTAAAATCACACAATAATAATTCAAGACATTATATAATACTAAGACTTTTATTATCATCATAATATTTTCTAAATTTAATAAGCATTCCTACGATTTGGAATCCAAACATAAAACATTATTCATTTAACAAATAATATTTTAAAACTATTTCATGTATACCTACATTATTCTTTCATTCATTAAATTTATTTATTTCCTTTCAATAAATAAATAAAGAACATATATAATATCTTATCTAAAAATCTTTTATTCATAAATGTATTATAAATCCTTCATAATACTTACCCCAAATCTGTTTAACTCAAATATATTTAATATTATTTTACTTATTTTGTTAGTTCCTTAAATTAGGATAATCTAAACATACTTTCCAAAAGCTTCAAACTCAAATTTATTATTTTATTACCCCCCTCCCCTCTCTTTTTTTCGGGGGGGGGTGTGTGGGTTCAATGTTATCCCCCGGATTGTTCTATTGTTCTATAGAATTCTTTTATCACACTTAAGTGGTAATTTTTCATTCTAATATTACTCTTTATTCCTTAGAATGTTATATGGAATTCTTTTATTATTATTATTTTCCTTGCCTCTACACTTTGTATTTGGGTTCACCTTTAGAGATCTAGGTGGAATTTGATTTGATTTAATGTAATGATAAATAAATTATATTAATTATAATATTGTGTAATTTAAACACACAGAGCTTCTATTTTGTTGTATTAAACATCTAATTATTAGAAAAAATAGAACATCAAATTAAAAACAGAGAGACTAAAATTGTTGCTTGTTATTCTTGAATAATATATGCATATTTATACAAGAGATTGACCCACCACCATTTCTAAATGACTACTATTTAGATTGACAACAAACTACTTCATGATTGGCAACACACACATGAACTTGACACCTAATTGAATATGAGAGACACATTTACAACTAGTCATTGTTTGTAACTCAAACTCTTTGCTACATATGCAACACACATAATCGTATATGATTTATTCACTATAGTTAGAACATTAACTCCAACATCACCACTTAATGTGACAACTAAAAAGTATTATGTAGAAATTAGTTCTTTAAAAGATAAATCATAGACTAGTAAGGCTTCCTCAAGTTACTCCCAACTATTGATGTAGTCATGTAGCTATCATCCAGCTTCGAAACACCATTGGACACCATTTTCCCATGAAATGCTTTATAACCCTCATAAAGGTATGATGTTAAGCTTCCAAATTTTCATATCTCCCTGAATAATTGGACACAAATCCACAAATGTATGTCTCATAACCCCAATGAGGTATAGTTTTCATGCTCCATTAGCACCTCAGACTATTGACCATCTATCTAGCCTCTACACATCCTTCCCTACATTCAAAACATGATAGGACCTTCATCTTCATTGAAATCATCATCACCACAAAGATCTAGTGGTTCTTCTCCAAGCCTCATCTCCTTGATAGCTTTTTCTCTAGCACACACAATTTAACAGGAAGATGGCTCTAATACCATATTAGAAAAAATAGAACATCATATTAAAAACAAAGAGACTAAAATTGTTGCTTGCCATTCTTGAATAATCATGCATATTAATAAAAGAGATTGACCCACCAAGATTTCTAAGTGACTGCTAATTAGATTGACAAAAAACTACTTCATGATTAACAACACACACATGAATTTGACACTTAATTGAATATGAGAGACACATCTACAACTAATCATTATTTATAACTCAAACTCTTTGCCGCATATGCAACACAAATAATCAAATATGTTTTATTCACTATAGTTGGAACATTAACTCCGACACCAATCATAGGCAATGTTTGTTGCAACATTTGTTATTGATTTGCTCTACATTGACTTAATGCGTAGACTCTACTTTCGACGAAGTGTGTTTGGATCTATGGTTGTTAGAATGGTAAAAGCTTTGGATCTTTGTGCTAAGGCTTCTATGGGCATATTAGATAAGTTTGGAATAGTTCCATAAGTTTCTTTGAATTGACAATTTTATTGAATTTCTAAAGAGAGAAAATAATAAAAATTCCACCAAAATTGTAAAGATCCAATAAATAAAAAATTCAAAAGGTTCAAAATAAAAATAAAAGAACACTCAAAAATTAGAAATCTTGTGCAAAATACATAAATTGCAAATTAATGCCAAGTGACATAAATGAAAAATTTAGTTCTTTCCTATAAAATAGGCGAGATTAATAAGAAATATAATTTATGTTTATTACTTGAATTAATAAAAAATAAATATAATTTTTTTTTGTTTAATTACACACATATATGTCTACGCATACATATATATCAATTAATACAAATTTTTTTCAAAATCATTAAAGTTAAAAATATATAATTTTGATCATGAATTTCTTTGTACTACATAATTTTCTTATTACCATAAAATGGTTTTGAGAGTATTTTGTGGATTTGACAATCCATCGACTAATTATATATTTGATAAAAACTACCATTATTGAAACATTCTAATACAAATGTATGCCAACCATATCTAAACAAACTCATGAACCCAATATACCAAATTAATTAGATTATCATAGAGGAGCCAATACTAAAGTGTAGTTATAATTGATTATAATCAACTATGCTACATGATTTAGGACAACTCCTAATTTGATTGCAAATTGTCCTTGAACGCAACCTTGTTTTAAATATGGTTTTCCTATCAACAATAATCTGCTATTGTCTCTCTTGAACAAAAAGTTTTCCCATCAACAATAATCTGCTATAGTCTCTCTTGAAACAAAAGAAGGAATATTTTATTAGATCAATGAATTTTGAATGTCAATATATTGGTGGTTAAATGTGATGAATGGAATTGTGGGAGTTCGTTTTTATCCAAATGCGTCTAACATATACTGTAAAAATTTTAGTGTTTATTTTTCAGTACAGCCAACATATATGTGACAGAGTGGAGCTACTAATCTCATCAATGAAACTTGAACACAATGACAACAATAATAAGATTGAGTTTTGAAATGTATGCAAAATCAACAAGCAGAATGGCATCTGCAAATGAATTTAAATTATTATCTACTTTGGAAAACTCCATCCTGCAAATCATTGGGTGGAAGTGGAAGATTCACCTATTCTAGATAATAATTTGTTGATTGTAAACAACTCATAGAATATACATATAACTGATTAGTATACAGCTGTAACGAATTAAATACATACTGATACACTCTGTTTTGCATATGTATATGCTTACTTAAAAACTGGGTCCTGTCAACAGCAGGACAAACTAGAAAACACGGGAGCAGTGGAGTTAATCGGCAAATTTGTAGGTTCCCCTGTGCATGTTGAAGAAAATTGTTTGGGTTTTCTTTTTGTGGTCTGATGCTTGCTCTAATGGGCTCATCGACCGCTAGAAAACTTAGATAGAAGAGCGTTCTATAAACAAATTCTTCCAAATTTTATTCTCTCTCCGTCATTAATGAACATAACTCACCTTCCACAATCCCAGTTTGGCACTAGAAGATTGAATTCCCAAGAATGGAAGAAAAATGGGAAAGGTGGTCGTGCAGATCATCCATACACAGAGAAGATTAGGGTTTGGTGTATGAAAAATTGAAGATTAGGATTTGGTATACGAAACCCTTTTAGAAACCAAAAGGAGAATTGTTATTGATATTTTCTACCATAACCAATTGCTCTCGACCATAATCTCAAACTTGGCAGCATCACGGCAAATTTTTTCTTAAACGGTGATTCTGGAAACCCTCTCTTCTCATGATCAAAATGCCTTTCTATAAAAATGCATCAACTTCTTGGGAAAAGTATTCTTGGTTAGACATCCTCTGCTGTTGATATTAAGGGAAACAACCTCCTCCGTGTTGTCTTCAACACAAACCTGAAGATTTGGACATAAAATCTTGCTTGGTGATGTTATAAAGCTCTTACTTCTCCTTCGACCGTGCTTTGAATCTGCAGATTCTTTCAACCTCTGGAGCTCTGGGAGCACAAATGTCTCAAGATCTGGCCTGTCCCTCCGCCGCAATTCAACACACTTTAATGCAAGCCTTGCTAGCTGTAGAGCCTCCTTCACTGGCCAATCTCTAACAGTTTGGTCAAGAATTTGCTTGAAGGAGCCCTTATTAATAGCCTTTTCTACATCATATGCAAGTCCCATTGCTTTTTTTGCCGTCAGTAGCTGTAGGAGTACCACCCCAAGAGCATAAAGATCTGATTTGGTTCCCAGAGTACCAGTCTGCTGATACTCAGGATCAATGTAACAAAATGTGCCTGATGTTGTGGTATTTCTGACGGAGACGTCATGAGGAACAAGTTTAGCTAGCCCCACGTCACCTATTTTGCTTACAAAATTGTGGTCTAGTAGTATATTTGCAGGTTTTAAGTCGCGATGCACAAGTGGCTTAGGTTTTGCACTGTGTAAATACAACAATCCAGTAGCCACTTCTGAAGCAATTGCAAAGCGTACAGGCCATGGAAGAGAAGGTGTAGCTCCCCTACGAAACAAACGGTCTTCTAGACTTCCATTTTCCATGTATTCATATATTAAACATCCAAATTCGGGACAAGCTCCAAGCAGCATAACCATATGTGGATGTCTTATATGACTTAGAACTTCAATCTGCAAAAGGATCCAACAGGAATGAATCTACATAATTTTGGTATGTTACTACTGATTTTTATGCAAAGAATGACAATGTTTAGCTGCCTTTGTGCATTATATTCATGCTTCTGGGTAAGAGGGTAAGATTTCCTGTGAGTTTATCAGCATTAACATTGATCTGGTGATGGATCATTGGGTACGATCTGAAACATTGATGCTGATAAACTCACACAGAATCTTACCCAAAAAAGCAAGAATGTAATATCATGAATTGTGGAAATCTGTTACAGTTAATGCCTTTATGCATTTCAAAGTTGGCATGAAGTTTTAAAATCAATAGCAATTTTGTACCTCTTTTTGAAACTGTTTCCATCCTTGGGATGCTTCAGGGCAAAGAACCTTGATAGCTACCACGGTATTATCCAATGTGCATT
This sequence comes from Cupressus sempervirens, assembly GCA_028749045.1. NCBI lineage: Eukaryota > Viridiplantae > Streptophyta > Pinopsida > Cupressales > Cupressaceae > Cupressus > Cupressus sempervirens. The sequence goes on along the minus strand of CM053791.1, from coordinate 274,431,825 downwards.
TGTACACAGAACCATATGATCCCTCCCCTATCTTAAGAGATTCTGAGAAAAAATCAGTTGCCGACTCAATTTCTTCCATGGAATATCTCTTGTAAGTTTCAGGACCTGTGGCTAGGGTGTGTTTTACATTTCCCTTGACATTTGAATGTGTTATGCGTATATAATATTCAAGGGTTCTCTCTTTTGTCTCAGTTTCTGCCTCGGTGCCCTCTGTATATGTTACCTTCTCCTCTGAAACAATTGCACTTGCAACTTCTTCTCTTTTCTTTGCTACCTCCACTCCGTTTGCCCCTTGAGGTGGAAAATCCCCCTCCTTGAAATCAGAAATTCCTCTTTGGTTGGTAGAATGAGTCTGTTCGCTTTCAGTTTCAGCGTATGAGTTCGTTGAAGCTGGGGAAATTATGTCAATGTTAGAAGTCTGTAAGCTGGAATCATCTTCGTTGGCATTTTTATCTTCACTTGTATTGCTATGCATTATGACCAGATTTTGGATTGAAACGTCCTGGTGGCCTTCATGATTTGATGATCTTGAAAGTAGAAATGTGGGCTTCAAAGCTTCTGACTCTACCTTTTCTGCAATTGGCAAGCAAAACGGAAAAACATGAGGTATATGTGAATATTGAATCACAAGGGATGAACACCCTTATGAAATCAACATAGGTGATTACACATTTCAAATACTTGATATCAGATCCAGAGAAATGAATATTCTATTTAAGTAATTTAGAAAAGTAATACCTTTTGGTCCACTTCCATTTGGTAGAAATATGCTGTCCCTTATGTTTGGATCTTCAAGATTGTGATTATTTGTTAAATTTTCTCTGGTGCCGATGCTTTGTGTTGGAAAATCAGCTGATCTTAGCGAAGAAAGTTTTCCTTTTGACACAACATATACTGTGCAAAAGTTTGGCGCCATTTTTGCCACAGCAGTCGGTACATCAGAGGCCATGAACTTCCTACAGAAAATCAATTTATTCAAAATACTATACTAACCGGAAGAGACATAATGAGCTTATGAGCAATCCGCATAGAAAATGCTTATGCATGAAGCTACAAGTTAATTGAATGGGGAAATACCCTGTTGAATATGTAAGTTGAAACTTGAATAGACACTTTGATTCAAGTATAATATTTTTGCCTCTACCTGATATCTGTTATCTTGCTAATAGAAAAACTGTTGCATGATTTCATTTTTGGGATTTCTGTTTTCCAATTAATTAGCAATAATATCATCACATTATATATCGTGAAAGACAACTTCAGAATTATCAGGGATCCAAATCAAATTTGCTTTGCCAAGGACTTTGACGCAACCTAGCATATATTGATAACAGCATATTTGACAATTTCACCATTTTCAAAAGAAAAATTTGATGTTTAATGTTTTTTCATAAACATTTTTTCTTTCTTTAAAGACTAGTAGCGATGGTACCTTGTGATTAGATTTCGAGAAGATAATCCAAGAACAACCTTCCTTATTTTGGAATTTGAAATATGTTCTACAATTGCCTTCGGTATATTCTCATTTTCAAGAACCCTGATTTCTGCTTGCACCTGAAATACAGGAAAAGTGAGTGAATACTAAAACCAGAGCCTGGAATTCCCTAAAAACTTGAAGTAAAGAAAGAAAGTAAGAAACGAGTTATATGAATGTTTTGAATTGACCAAACAGATAAATGGGTGTGTAAAAAAGTATAACATTCTCGGAATAGACAAGAAGATCGTTCAATGCATCTACAATGAGCTATAAAAGAAAAAGCTGAAAAGTGTATCAAATATGCATAATTGTTAATAAGGAGAATATAGCATGAAGGTTTTACTTTATGTTGTTAAATATGAGCTTATAAAGCTAATTATTTTCGACCACTCAAATAATTATCTAAAGGATGTATAGAGAAATACCAAGTGAATTGAGTTACAGACAAACCTTTTTACCATTGCACATGCGTAGATAAGGCTGCAACAATTCATTAGTTTGTGATTCCACTTCTTTAATGTACAAAGCTGCAGCATCTTCACACACTTGTGCAATCGGAACTTGATTCCCCACTGCAAATGAGAAGCAAATGTAAATTACCTCCACCACAAAGAAGTCTTGAAAGTAAATATAAAAATATTTCTGGATTCGATTGTGTGTGTTTTTAGCATTGACGTTTCGGATCAGAGTCTGTGATCCATCATTAGGAAGAGAAAGTGCAAGAAAAGTAATGGTGATAGAACATAGAATGTGATCCGAAACATTGATACTAAAAACCCACACAATCGAATCCAGAAATATATTGATATTTAGAAATGAATTGTTGAAATCTGATATTGAAAGTCTCTTATATTGAATCATCCCATGTTATGTGCAAACTAATAAATATCTATATGGGCATTGCAAACTGAACTTCAGAACTGAATTATAAACCCAATACATTGCACAGTGTAATTAGAAGATCCAAACTAGATGACAAGAATTCAAGAGTGATTAACTGGATCTCCCAGCTAAATTTTTTAAGAGTCAAGGTTTTCAGGACTTCATTTTGATTTGCAATGATTGTATTTTCCCTTTTTATTATTTACCTTTTTATTTCTCATAACTTTTTTGAAGCTCCAGAGTTTAGAACCCCTCTTCTGGAAACAAGAGAAAAAAATCACTTTACCCAACTGTACTGTAGAGAGCCAACACATCCCTTACTGTTCCAGTCCGAGATCAATATGATACTAAATACCCTGAAGTGCTATTTGATAAATAATTTACATATGGTTCAAGTGGGTGACCATCCATTTGATCATTTAATCATCATTTCAAAATGTGGCAACTTTAAATAACATTTTAATTACCAGGATCTGAGCTTTGCAGAACAGCTTGGCACTTATAATGCCCAAAAGCAATATTACCAGATAGACCCCTACAAGGAAACAGAATGGAAGAGGAAAAAACATAAAACAGGGATTTCATTGGATCTCCATAGTACCTATCTAATAGAGCTTCTGGTAATAGGACATATGGTTTTCTTATTGTTCATCATCAGATGAAGATGTGATCGTCAAAATTGATTATATTAGTGTCCACAAAGGACCAAATCAGACATGTTTAACACTGAGACCACAAGAAAAGTGCCTTAACAATGTCCAATCCAATGAACTCTTGTAGAAAAACATTGAAAAAAGCATTCACCCAAATCATGAAGAAGATTTGTGGTATTTAAATGAGAGTTCATTTGATTGGAAAAGTGTAAAACCGATCAGGATCCTTCAAAAATTCCTACTTGTCTAATCCAAAACAATGAAAGTATGAAGAAGATTTATGATATTCATACTTGGTGTTGGGACTGTTAGTATCCGCGGCCGTACATGTATGAGCACCAAAGTTGGTTCTTCTGTTTTAGAAATCAAGTGATCCAAAGCCCATCTCACAGCATATTTGCTGTTCTTGTTCTTATCAACAGCAACTGCAATGGCTGCCCCAGAAGACCACTTCTGTCCTTCTTCCTCTTCCTCTTCCCCATCATCACTCAGATTCATACCATGAAGATCCATATTGCTCATCTATATCTTTCTCTGCAATCAGAATATCAGTAGAAAATCATCTATATCTTCTCTGCAATCAGAATATCAGTAGAAAACCATATGATTGTGGAGGTCCAGAGGCAGGGGAAGAGGAAGAGGAGGGTTGTTTTGGATCTACTTTCTTTTCCTACTTGCCACTCTCTATTATTGACCTTCAATTTCTTATCCCTTTCCAGTCAACGAGCATACTTACTCATTTGCCTCTCCTGGCGAAGAATACATGGGAGACAAATGAGAATGGCAGACTCTATGGTAGATCTGTCATTATTTTAATGACCATAAATCATTAATTGAAAGATCATTTGGCTTTTGCTACGATTCAACATTATTTAATCAAATCCCTGACGTAGGGATATCATCATTTGGACATTTTACTTGTTTTGACAACTACCCAACAAAGAATTACCGATGCAGGCAAGAAGCGAGTTGAAGTTTGGGTAAAGATGGGATTCCAATGATTATGGTTTTGTTGTTCAACATCTGTATTACTCAGATGAATGATTTTTTATGTGAAAACTTTGGGCGGCTCTCAAATTTTCTCGGTAATGGGTGGCTGGTAGATTAGAGGCGACAGTTGATTTGGATAAAAAAATAATTCTCCTTTTGTCCACTTCGTTGGAATCTAACCCTAAATGTGAGGGTCATCTCATCCTCTCAAACAGTAAATTCAATGTTAGTTTCATATATGCCAAATGGTAATCATATAGAATTTGACCGATCATTGTGAACTATTTTTCGAAAAGTTTAATTGAATAAATTAATAATATTAAATAGTCAATAGTCTTTTGGTCTATCTCTAAAGTTTAAAGGTTCTTAAAGATTCCATCAGATATACGCCTTGTTGAGTGTAATGTTACACTATAAAAAAAGGATGAGACATCTTCTCATGTAGGGTAGCTAAGAGTTCGTGAAAGACCTCTATTAAAAAAGATTTAAATTAAATACAATTATGAAATTACCGATTTTAAGTCTTGGTAGAAAATTTTTTGTCGTACAAATGACAGCATGATCAGAATCTGTAAATAATTTTATCAATTGATCTTTCAAAAAATATGGAAGAAAATTGTTTATTAAATAATTTTTTATTTAAAATATAAAATGAATCATAACTTATATGTTAAATTAATTATTAATTTTATATATTATAACTAATTCTTTAAAGTCGCATTTCATTAACTTGTATATAAGATTTGCTATTATTATAATATTTTGTAATGACTCTTCGAAAGTCACATCGAATATAATTGTTATTTAAGCAGGAAAGACATTGTACTCAACTATTATTAAAAAACAAACGACTTTTTATTATTTTTAAATTTTGTATTGCTCTAAGAGTAAATTAGAACCAACTAGACTAGTAGCCCATATCTTATCTTTTCCTTAAATTAAATATTTTTTAAAGCTTTTTAATATAAAAATATTTTTAAAGGGTACTTTATAATAGTATTTAATAAAGGTAAAATGTTCTTTTTTTTAGTTAAAATGTTTTTAATAGTCAATAGGCTTTTGGTCTATTGGCGAAGTTGAATGGCTCACAAAGAGCCCCACCAGTGATTAAGTCTTGTTGAGTGCAAGGTCTGAAGACATCATAAGGGATGAGGTCGGGATCGTGCCCCAAGCGAATTTGGCGGTGTGGATGCTCCTTGGTCCTTGGTTCTTAGCCGAAGAGGTTTCAGGCACGTGTGGGCCCGTATCGGGTACCTAAAACTTGTTTGTGGATGACCTCCATCAAAAAAAAGGAAAAGTTTTTAATAGTTGTGGGGAAGGGACTAGTATGACTATAGCTAGTTTTATATGTTTAATTAAGATAGAAGGATATGCCAAATTACAATTATATGTTTATAGTAGCTTATGTATACGACTTAACTACCTAAATTTTAGTTTCAACTAATTATATATATATATATATATATAGAGAGAGAGAGAGAGAGAGAGAGAGAGAGAGAGAGAGAGAGAGAGAGAGAGAGAGAGAGAGAGAGTTTAATTTTTAAATATGATTTTTTTTTAATGGTTCAGTCCCAAGAATTAAATTTTATAATTTACTATAGAATATAATTTTATGGATGCGGTTATCCTCCCTACAAATTGCACCATTGACTAAATTTCAAAAAAATGAAAACACAATGATACTTTTTGAAATTTTCAATATTTGATCTTCATGATCTGTATATTTTGTGATGGAAACCAACAAAAAATTTGAGAAAATTTTGTTGTGGTTTCATGAATCTAAAAAAGAATCATGTTTGACCATTTTTTTGGTCTTTGGCACATTTTGTCTAGAGATTAGCCGGCACCTAATTTTATTATATTATATAATATCCATCTCTCAATCAATTAAAATCATGATAAGATTTGGTTTATAGTTAGGGTACAATATGATATTTTTTAATGTTATATTTGGGTTGATCATTGGGATTAGATTATAATTTTCCTTAATATTCAATTGTGAAAACGGTTAGAATTCACTTTTATTTATAGTTATGATTTTAGGTCTTCATGTAGGTCTATGTTGAATAAAGTTCATAACTCTCTCTCTCTCTCTCTCTCTCTCTCTCTCTCTCTCTCACCACCTCCCCTCCTCCTTTACCCCATTGCCATTTGCATTTATTCCATGCCTTAATTATCTTCTCTCTCTCTCTCTGAGTACAAATAATCTATTTTATGTCCTAATTACCCTCTTTCTCTCCTTCCATCATATATTTCCTCATCATCCCTCTCACTCTCTACCTCATTTCTCCTCATCCCCTTCTCTCCTTCTTCTATCTCCCTCCTGCTCGAATTATCTCTTTCCACTAATTACTATCTATTACTATCTCTTATACCCTCTCTCTCTCTCTCTCTCTCTCTCTCTCTCTCTCTCTCTCTACATTAACATTAGTCTCCTTTAAATACCTCATATATCTACCTCTTGTCCTCCTCTATCTTCCTTCTTTAATCACAATGCCTATCTATTCCAAGCCCTAATTACCCTCATTAGAAAGCTCTATCTCATCTCTTTCCCCCTTCCATTTATCTCTCTCCCTCTCCCTTCTACATTTATCCCTTTCACCTCTTGTCCACTCATCATCTCTTACCCCTACTAAATATATATTAACATATCTCTCCCTATTACTCCCTATTACCCTCTTTTACTCTCTATCATTTCTCCTACTACTATCTATTACCATCTCTCTCTCTCTCTCTCTCTCTCTCTCTCTCTCTCTCTCTCTCTCTCACACACACACACACACACACACACACACAACATCATCCCAATAGTACAGGAGCCTAATTATCTTCTTCCTAATTTTTTTCTTTATAGGATCATAGAATATGCACAATTTATCTAAAATATGTCTCTACCTCATTCCTGCCCTTCCCCTTCTATCCTTCTCCTATCTCCCTACTCTCTCTCTCTCTCTCTCTCTCTCTCTCTCTCTCTCTCTCTCTCTCTCTCTCTATCTCTCTCTCTCTCTCTCTCTCACACACACACACACACACACACACACAATTACCTCCTATCTCTACCTCATGTCCTCCCCTCTCTTCCTTCCCCAATCAACATTCCTATATATTCCAAGCCTTAATTATGTTGACATTTTAAAGCTGGGTGATCCCACAATAATGGGTTCCACTTTTTGACCAATTTTGACACTGAAATCAATATTTTTGCAACAAACGTCACGTTCAAGTGACTATATCTCCAAAACTATAAATAATTTCAAGCTGACATAAACTAGTGATTTTGAGTACTTTGTTCCTACTTTGTAACCATATTTTTTAATCTAAAAATATATATTATTTATGTCAATTTTTTTTTATCTCCTCCGAAAAGTGGTACATAATAAAATTCAATATTTTAAAAAGTGACAGTCTGTTTGACACACATAACTTTTTTTCTAGAAACGATAATGAAGTAATTCTTTCGACATTAGATTTATAACATCAATATCCAGAGGATGCATTTGGTTTGATTTATTTTGGTTGAATATTTTATAGTTTATGAAGTTTTGAAGTGACATGAACCATAATTCAGACATACGTTCCGTTTGACACAGATAATTTGAAGTCAATTTATCATAAACCATTTTAATTTATTTTTAATAGAAAGGTATCTCAATAAGCCAGTTCCTCCATATTTTTTTAAAAAAATTTGACCTAGTTTACTAATTTTCTCGAGGTCTCAAAGTCAGTTGATGTTCAATTGATAATGAACCTATAATGAGTTAAACTCATTTTTGAAAGTCTTAATGATTAAATTATGTATTAAAATTATAGTCATTGGAAAGCTTGCTCTGAGCAACACATTTTGACATTTTTTATTTTACAGTAGGAGATCATTCTCCTGCAATTATGGAAGTCAAAAGAGAAATATATATATATATATATATATATCTGAAAAATAGGTGAAATTTTGTGTAATTTTGTATGTTCGTGCAAACATGGCGTTCGCACGAACATGTTTACCATGTTCGCACGAACATGCGCCATAAAACTTTGTAGCCACCGAAAAAGTTTGGGCACATGTTCGCTCGAACATATGTAATTCAACGTGTTCATGTGAACACCCAAAAAAAAAAAAAAAAGTTGCCATTTGTCTTTTTATTTGCCATTTTTATAACTATTTGCCATCAACCTGACGACGTGCATTGTTTGTCTTTTCCATGAATTTCATTCGCAAAATCGAAAGCATCAATTTGGTAAAAATATTGTACGTTTAAATTATTTATTTATTTATTTCATTAGTGAAGTTGTTTGACGGATGCATTGAAGTTAAATTAAAAATTAGTAACATATTAATGGTGTTAAAAAATGTATATTCTTATTGTCTTACTAATGGTCTCCTTGTAGCATGTGGCAATCGTGGAATAAAGACATGATTGTAACAAACAACTAATGCTTGTTTTGCAGGACATTGTCGAAGACCATTGTGTGTTTGTCAAAACCATGTGTGTGGATTTATTAGATTAAATAACACTTCGTTTGGTGCTTAAAATGAACTTTTTATTTTCTGTCTGGTGTGTCTATAGTGTTTAAATCCCTAAGAGTTGCATTGGACGTATCCTCTCCCCTCGCCATTCGTGGATCTTGGGTGTAAGAGAAATACATGTAACTTTTATAGGAGGCATGCCTTGGACCAAGATACTCGATATTGGGTATGCTAGGGGATGACCTTAGAGCGGTAACGGGCCAAAAGCCAGGTCAACGTTCCAGTTGCTATATAAAACTCGATTACGGTGAAAGCCGTGTCGGTGGTATTGTTGAGTGATAGCTCTCCTCCAGTACCTTTATGGTGCGTCAAACCCTGGTTCTTGGGGCTAGGAGACCTTCTGAGGAAGTTTATCACTCACTTGCTAAACGAAATGCCCTTACTAAAAACCATGTTTTAGTGGTCAAAATCCTTTCTATCCACTGGCTCAAGGGTTCACCCATGCCCATGAAGACATCCTACATTCTTGCAGTCCTTAGTAGAGACAACAGTCCCTTAGGAAGTCATGCCCCTTGAGATGCGGATCTTGGTAGCCCTGAGAAGTGAGTGCACTGTAAGGGGGAGCCTGTGGTGCCAAGGTCCTAGGTTGTCCGCTCTGGATAAGCGCAGTTGAACTTTGGTTCAAGTAGGAATTCAGTGGATACAGTCCTAAAGCCTAGGTTGTGGTGTGATTGTTCACTTTTAACAATAGTTATTCTTGTTTTAACGTGTCTTGCGTGTGTGTAAAACATAATCAAGATAAAAGCTAACATTCAAATTTACACCTTGGAAACTTGAAAAACCTTGTCAAAACATTAAACATTGTCAAAACCTTGTCAAGATTTCACCTAAGTTTAAAAAACCTTATGTATACCTCTATCATTAGCATAATCATATTCTTAAATGTCATTTTTAACTTACCCTAGTGGTATATCCCCCTCATATTGCATTTTGCAAACCCTAGCATCATTTTCACTATCAAACCCTATCAAATTGTCCATCAACCAACTTGTCTTCTTGATCACCTATCCTCATTTTACATTACCTAAGTTATGTCATTATCAACCCTAGGAAACCATCCCTTGCATAGTCCAGTTTGCATACACCTACCTTTAGCATCTTTACCAAGTCCAAAACATAACTCTAACTTTCATTTTGCATATCATATTCTTCATCTTGCATACCTTCAAAACGACACCTTGCATTTGCACTTGCATAACATCCCTAGGACATTTGCACTTTGCATATCAAAACCCTATGTCATTTAACATTTCCTCACATTGCATAACATCTCTAAACATTTAAAAATCTAAAAAACACTCATATCTTGCATACCCACATCTTAATTATCAAATTCTGATCTCTTTTACCAACTGTAACCCTGTTTTAGCAACTGCACACTTCATGGGTGAAGTTGGTAGTTTCAGGGAGCAGTTGATAGTTTTAGGGCGCACTTGGTAATTAGGTGTTTCATTCTAAGTTCAAGAACCCTAATCTGCACTTCCACACCTTGCATTGCATCCCAAGACCTTAGGAAACACTCTAAATTATTCAAAACACTCAAAATTTGCATTTTAGGCACCCTGCAACTCTATTTTACCAACTGCAACCTTTTTTTATCAATTGCACACTTCAAGTGTGCAGTTGGTAGTCTAGGTACGCATTTGAGAAGCATAAAGTTCATTTAAGTTTCCCTCCATTGCATCTAAATTTTGAGGTATCATGCCAGCACTCACTAGGACACAACCTTTGGAGTTATCAAATGCAATAATGGCACCTATAAGGTCTCATCAAGAATCAATCATCGAAATCATCTAAGTTACATTTGACAACATCAATGTTAATCCCTTGTTTGACAAGATACTACCAATTCCTAAATATCCCAAAAGGATGTTAAGACTTTATTTTAGGACTCACATCATTTGGAGCTACATCATTTGGAGAAGAAAGAAGGACATGAGAGCTACAAACGAAAGAGGGGATTTCTAACATTATGTTTGCTTCTTTTGATAGCCGATGCCATTGTCTTTTATGCAGCAATTTATTCTTGAAGAATATTTATTATAATTTTTATCCTTGAAGAATGTTTTTGACTCACAGATTTTAGTCATATTATAATGAAGAATATTTATGCTTTGTTGCAGATGACTGCATTCTATTGATTTCTATCAAACAATTTAAAAGTACCAACAGTGATAGAAAAATCTATACAGTGGTTTTTTTATCTGATTATTGTGCAAAATTTATCTTGAGGAAAGGGATAAATTATTATTATTTTTTATTTTATAATGGGAAACAAGAAAGGAAGGCAAAACAAATATGCAAGAAAAAGATCTGACGAAGTAGAACAAAAAAATATTCAGAAGACTGTGGCATGTTATCATCAAATTAAACAAGGTGAAAGAAATGTTGAAGAAGGCTCAACAGAAGTAGAAGTAGTGCATATGGGAGAGAGGTCAAGAACACTCCCTATGGAATCTCAAACAATGAATGTTGAAGAAGTTTCAAGATCAATCCCTATAGAGGTTCAAATAACAAAAGTCGGAGAAGGGTCAGAATCTTTCCTTGTTGAATCTCAAACAATGGATGTTGGAGAAGGCTCAAGATCGGTCCCTGTAGAAATTCTAGTAACAGAAATCAGAGAAGGGTCGAGATCAGGTGTAGGAACTGGTATGGATGAACTCTTAAATATTGTCCAATCTGCAAAGTATGGTATTTATCATAAGAATTTAGATCATTTACTTAAAATGGATGTAGATAAATTGAGAAAACTTGCAGCTAGGGTTCAACCATTAAGTTTGTCTAAGAGAAGGTCAATGAAGAAGAAGATAAGAGAAATTATTATTGAATTTGATAATACTAAAACACTTGAACAAGCTTAGTTGCTTTCACTTTTGCTTACACAAAAAAAGTTGCAAGAAGCATTAAAATTGTTAGGTGGAAACACAACATCAAAGAAGAGAAGATTTTCTAGCATGCAAACTGATTTGATTGAAAATGTTAAACAAGGTTTGAGAAACATAGGAAAACACTCTCGAACTAAAGATAAGTCTCTAGCAAGAAAAAAATATGTCTCAAAATAGACAAATATCTTCAATTTCCTCTGAAATGGGTTTTAGTAGGAAAACAATGAGACAATATGTTAAGAGAAGATTAATTGTGGATGACAGTACTATGGAGGGCAACTAGGCAATCATGTGTAGAGCACCTCGTTCTGATAGAATTGAAGAGTTATTTTAAAATTTAGTCATATCATTTTGGATTGATAACACTCGTCCTTCATCAAATAGTAGAGATGTTATCAGGCATAAGATTGCACCTGGTCAATATGAACATCATACAAAACATTGGTTGGACACAACACAGCATGAGTTATATGTTTCGTTTTGTAATGAACATCCTAATGTAAAAGTTGGGCAAACATTGTTTGAAAAATTGAAGCCATACTTTGTGAGGTCAAACAAAGTGTTTGAAACTTGTTGTTGTCGTCCTCATATTGAGTTTGATCTCCACTATCAGGTATTTTGAAAGTTTATAGAAGACACATATGGTTTTCATGCTGCTCCTCCTAGTAGGAGAAGTGAGTTTATATCATCCATTTTGTGTGACAACATAGATGATCCAACTGGTAAAATAAATTGCATCAAAGGATTATTTGAAACATGTGGTGAATTGGCTCTAGTTCCTTTGAAAACTAAAAATATTGATGTAACAAAAATATTGAATTGCAAAAGTTACAAGTATGTCAAGAATGAAACAAAGTTGGGGAAAGAAACAAAAAGGTTGGAATATGTTGAAGAGGAGTTGCCTGTTCTAACATTTATGGATAGATTTAAGAAATTGATTCAACCTTATATTTTTCATGCATTTTTTGCAAAGTGGCAAGCATAATAGTTTCAAACTCTGAGAGATAATTTTCCACTTGGAACAATTGTATCAGTTGTTGATTTTGCAGAGAACTATTCATTTGTTTATCAGAAAGCAATTCAATCAGATTATTACTTTAATTAGCAGGTCACTATTATGGTACATTTTTTTTTATAGACATGCACAATTAGATTTGGATGGTGTTTAGAGTACAGTTCAAGCACGAGTAATTATAAAGGAATATTATTTTTATATAAGTGATGATAAAGAACATGACATTCACTATGTAGAACATTGCTTCAATATGTTCTTTTCTTATTTGAAAGAAAGAAACATAAATGTTGATAAACATTATGTTTGGTCTGATGGATGTGCCGTGTAGTTTAAATCATCTAGACCATTTTATGCATTGTGTAGATATCATCGCAATGAGAATATAAAACACATATGGAATTTCTTTGAGAGTGGCCATGGAAAAGGTGAGCATGATGGTGCTGGAGCTTGCATCAAACGTGCTTTGCGAAAGTATCAAATGAATTATCAAGGAGTTTGTGTAAATGATGCACATGATGTTGTTGAATGGTGTAAGACTCATTTTGCATTAGATGAGGTCGGGATATCATCAACAATGAGTCGATAGACACCATATAGAGTCTTTTGGGAGATAACAAGTATGGATGTGTACGTCTGTTTAACTTTTATGCACAATTAAATTATAAAATTTTATTGTTAAGTTTTATTTTCAAATTCATTGAAGTTTAAATTTAATTTTTCTATATTTTCAATTTAACGAACTTTTAGGTGTCAATAGAAAAAAAATGCATGGTTGCAAGAGGATAGAAAAGACACGTTCCTTACATCCAGTCATGAGTATAGATAATTGCAATTGGACATTGAAGACAAGATAATACTCATGTTTTTTTGACAGTTGCACTGATGAAAACTATGAAGAATGCATCAATCAGACACATGGATATACAGGTGCATGGATTTTGGTACCACTTGATGTTACTGATACATTTGATAAAGAAGATGAAAATTTTGATGATATTCCATTGATTTCTGATGATTATAATCATATCTCTGGATTGGTAAAAGTGGGTGAGTATCATAAAAATTAATCTCAACTTTTTATTTAATTATCAATTTCAACTGTCGTATATATATTGTACACATGCATTCATGTATACTTGTTATGCAAGAGATGTCTTTGCAGTGATTGTTGAGCTTGGAAATCATGAATGTGTCAGTTATTATTTATTGCGATTAACTGCAGAGAGGACAAAGTTATATGACCCTGAAGAAAGTGATGGAATGTTGTTCCCCATAGGTAAATTATACATATACATGTACATGCACATATATATTTAAATAAATAAATATATCTAGGTAACTTCATATCTGTCAAATTTTAAAACACTTAAATTTGTGGTAAAGGTTCTGTTGTGATAGAGGGAACATATTTGAAGCAAGAGAAAATATTCCAACATGGAATACACTTTGTTGATTATCAACCTGACAACAAAGTTTTACAATATAGCCACCTAGTCGTTGCTACAGGGCTTTGTCTGCATCCAGTCAAACTTAAGCGTGTACGTCACAAGTGGAGACTAGACAGTGAAGATCATAAAAAAATATTGCATGTTATAAGTGTACATCATGGTTGATTAGACCTTTGAGATTTATTTTATAATAATCTGAATATCAACTTTGGTGAAATGTGTTTTCAATTGTACTATGGTGAAATTGTGAATATCAACTTTGGTGAAATTGCGTTTTTAATCTGAATATCTGAGTTTCAGTTATCATTAGTTTATTTAAAAACTATAATATTAATTGTACTATGGATGAATTTAAACTATTGAATTATCTATGTTACAATTCTTAAAAATCAACTTCTTTTCAAACTATTAAATTTCATCTTGAATTAAATGTGTTTAGATCAATTGTACGATCATAAGTTCTTAATTTTCATTAATTTATTAAAAAATTATATAATTTAATAATTTAAATTAATTGTACCATGGATGAATTTAATAATACTCCACCTTAAAAAGTTCCAAGGAAATTCAAGTAGTTGCAAACAATAAATATGGTGATTTTGTATCATTGTAAAACAAAATGCATACTTTCTAAGCCCACGGAGGTCCTCCAAAAGTTATAATTAAAAACCATCCGTTAAAGAAGATCAAAAACATTATTATTACGATAAGCTTCCACGAAAAACCACTTTAGAGTCAGTTCAAAGAAATTTGTTGGACGAATGAAAATTGAACTCTTGTTTAAAAAAAAAGTATTTTCTGATTGTAGACCTTTATAAAATTAATTTGAAAACAAAAAAAAATTAGTATTCTTAATTAGGGTATGTAATCTTTTGATTTGACAATTTAAAATCAGTACAGAACATTCTGTTCTGGTTAAAATCCTTTTCCATTTTTCAAGTAGTCTATTAACATTGAGTTATTTACAAAAAAAATAAGCCTACACATTGATTAGAAAAAATTATTAGCTGAGGCTTTTGAGTGCATTATTTCTCTCACTTCCATCACAATGCGAGGAAACTCATCATTTAAAACAGATACAACACAACTTAAATGTACAAATCGATGAAGAGCAATTTCTGCTCCACCAATACCAGAAAATAGAGAAAGTACTCTAACGCCATCAGGATATAATGCTTTCAAGACTGATAAGTGATATGCAACTGTATCTGTTTGGAATGAATTACCCAAACAACACAAGTGGTCAGTTGGACAAGAAGTTCCACGAGTGTGATCTCTATCAAATTTTAATATAAGCTCTATCTCATGGAGCTCTAGAGGGATGAGGTCACTTGGCCCCACCCGTACCAAATTCCACTCTTCACACTTTTGAAGTATATATTTCTGCTCACTATCTTGTAGTTGCCCTCGTGCATTCTGAATCATAACTCTCAATTGATCAATAAGGACACTGCCACATCGTCTTGAGTCTATGGAATTTTTTTTTGTCATCTAATCCCATGAAGGCCAATACTTTTTTATTTGTGGAAGTGCTTCCTAAATAGTCATAGGGGGAAAGGTTCTACTTGAAATCGCTCTTCTATTGGAAGGTTATACACATACCCTCTTGCTCTTCTAGAAGCTAAAAAGAATATTGAGTCCACCAACTCTGGTTCAACACTATTAAATTGTTTGGATATTGTCTTCCAAATATCCTTCAATGCAAAAGCATCATTCTCATAGTAGAAGAAATGTGGCCCTTGCATGAACACATTGATTTCCTTTGAACACTGGCCAATAGGTTCCCCAGGAACTCCAAAACTAATTAGTTCCTTGGGACACAAATTAGGGATTGCATCACATACTTCAAACATTGCTTGCTTGTCTTGCATACCCTCTATGTATTTTTCATACTTCAACACTCTCATTATCTATGTTACAATTTCGAACTTACAGAATTTCATTATCTATGTTACAATTCTTAAATATCAACTTTTTTTCAAACTATTGAATTTCATCTTGAATTAAATGTGTTTTTAATTGTACAATCATAAGTTCTTAATTATCAAATTTAGTTTATTAAAAAATTATATAATATAATAATTTAAATTAATTGTACCATAGATGAATTTAATAATTTAAATTCATTTATCAACTTGTTTTCAAACTAGATAGAATTTCATAAGTGAAAATTAAAGTATGTGTTTTTTAAAATTGTAAGATTAAGTTCATAGTTATCATTTAGGTCACTTTATTAAAAAACTATATATTTTAATGTTACTTTATTACATCTATGGTCATGTACTGTTAAAGTTTAAATTAGTTTAAATTAATATTTTTTTAAATATTATATTTTGTAAAAGTTTTCTAAAATAATGTATTGGCTTACCTAATTAACATATTTTTATCGACATAAAACTAATATTTATCTTTAGCAGGTTAGTAATAGATTATCAAATTTAGTTTATTAAAAAATTATATAATTTAATAATTTAAATTAATTGTACCATGGATGAATTTAATAATTTAAATTCATTTATCAACTTGTTTTCAAACTAGATTGAATTTCATAAGTGAAAATTAAAGTATGTGTTTTTAAAATTGTAAGATTATAAGTTCATAGTTATCATTTAGGTCAGTTTATTAAAAAACTATATATTTTAATGTTACTTTATTACATCTACGGTCATGTACTCTTAAAGTTTAAATTAATATATTTTTTTAATATTATATTTTGTAAAATTTCTCTAAAATAATGTATTGACTTACCTAATTAACATATTTTTATCCACATAAAACTAATATTTATCTTTAGCAAGTTAGTAATTGATAATTTAAGAAATATGTATCTTTCTAACTTCTTACTAATTGATAATTGATATACATGTACACATGTGTCTCAAGATTATGTTCTATAGCCATAAAACAAAAAAATACACATATGTACACATATACAGGTCTCAAGAATAAACATCTACAGATCTAATATATCTCTATGTATCTGAAATGCAAACTGTAAATCTCGAATAGATATACATATGTAGCAAAATATAAAAAGTCATATATATGTACATGTGATGGTATCTAACACTGAAGTACTCAATAATCAAATAAATAGTGAAAGTACATGCATGTCATCAAGGAACTGAAATACACGTGTACATGTAAACTGGACCTCCAATATATATGCATCAAAAAATATATAAATCTGATCTACTACTAGAAGGACCCCTCAAGACGCATACGAACAGAATGACCCTCTGATCGAGTCTCCTGTACATCCTCTCGCCGAGGCGCATCAATCAAGCTTTGCAAATATATATACATATATAGATACATGTGTTATAGTTCTATCTTTAAAACATATATATACATATGTGCATCATGTACATATACATTCAAATTAAATACAAATTTGCATATATATAGATATATATCTAGTTTTCAAAAATATTTAAATAACTTTAAACAAACTATTTAAAACTCAAGTACCTGAGCACTACCAGGTGCCTCAATAGAAACATCTATCTCATGTATATGATGCCCTAAACCAACAATATGTGTAACCATGTGCTCAGCGACTGGTGCCTACATGATTTATTACGAGTTAAAGATTAAATTAAATATCTACATATATATCTAAACTAAATTTTTCAATAAATGAACATATTTTTTAATTTCATATATATTTAAAATTAAAAATAAATTATATATGTACCTGGGTCTCCGAAGGTGGAGGATGATCAGCAGACTCCATCATATCATCTACTGATGCACCTAAGCCTAAAACTCCATGTCCAACTGCTAGTAAATCTGAGTGAAGTGGATTGTGTAACTGGTTGGGTACATTTGGTGTAGAATTAGTGCTGCCAGGTCCGAATAACAGGTCCATGTATGAGGAAATACCTAGGGTTGAACTAGTATCAATCTTAGATAGGCCTCGCAACTGCTCACCAAAATCATCAAGGCCCTCAGCTGTGATATGGACATCTCCAACTCGTATGCTCAAGTCATCTATAGAGTGTTGTGAGTCTGGTACCGAATGCTGTGAGCTACGCACAGGTGTATCATCTGTCACTGGTGTGGAAGCCTGTGTCTGTGGAACTATGTCAGGGCTTTGATGCTGTCTAACAACATCCATCACCACATGTACTAGAATCCTCTGTGTATTATAAATATAGCTAATAAAGTGCAACATATCCTCCAAAAAATACAGTGCCATATCCATATGTATCTGCTGTCCTGAAAGACCACGAATATCGCTTGGCAGTGGTAGCCCAACAGCTCTATATGCATCATCAGAGGAGGCACCTAAAGTGCTACTAGATGCCTGTGAAGATGGTCAACCAAGTGGACGAGGACGTCGACTATTGATGCAGGAGCATCTTGCATGGAAAAAAAAAATTGAAAAAAAAAATTTGGAAAAAAAAAAAAAAAAAAAAAATTGTGGAGGAGAGAGAAAAGTGACGAAAATTAGAGGAGAAATAATAAAAAATAAAAAATAAAGGAAAAAGGAGAAAAAAAGAAAAAGAAAAGAGGAATTTCTATTTTCAAGGTGCATAAGTGGCATAAAATAGAAAAATAAGAAAAATAGTTGTCATTCCATTAATCGAGGTGTGTAGGTGGAAATTCTAGAAGGTTTTGGATAAATCATGTATTTAATATTTGTTGGGTGCTTAGTTGTATTTGGGTGGGAATTTAATATTTATTTAAAGATAGTTGTATTTACCTTTTATCCCACATTGGTTGTGTTTGTAATGTCTTGGGTTAGAAGTGCCTATTTAAGAAAGGCCTATTATCATTTGTAATCAAGTTCAAGAAATAGAAGCTCAAGGGGGAAGCTTGAGGAGTAGAAACTTGAGAAGTTGAAGTTGTGGAAGGAGAAGTTCAAGGAGAAGCTTGATATCATCTTGTGGGTGTTGTAAGGATCTTCAAGTATAATAAAATTTCTTGTGAAGCATTTTTTGGGTCTCCATATTGTTGCATTCTTTCTTGTGAGTTGTTAAAGTGGTGTGGCCCTCTATCAGTGGTATTAGAGCAGGAGTTCCTGAGCGTGTAGACAGATCGCCGAAGCTGAGGCAGTTTGCACCAGGACCTTGGGAGGACATGCAGATTGATTGATGGATGCAAAGATGGAAGATTAAACTTGTTAAGGCATGATTGTGGAGAGCTGGTGGATTGCAAATCCATTGTCCTAGACTTGTGATGTGGTTCCTGATTGCTCGTGCGAGGTGGCAGGTTGCGATCTGACTTGCAAACAATTTGGTTGTCAGAAGGAGCGTGGGAAGGATTTGTTGCAGAGGGTTTACGAAGATCTTGGAAGATGGCTCCAAGAGGATTGGACCCTAAGATGATTGCCAAAATTCGTGATATAGTGGAGAGGAATTTTTCTAAGATGATTTCTCGGTTGGATGATAGATTGGCTGATCAAGTTAAGGAGGTTCATGAGAGAAGATGGCATCACAAGGTTGAGGTGGAAGAGGTTGGTTTTGCTGATCAGTCTGTGGAGTCTGATGCAGAACCTGTAGAGAAAACAGAGGTTGTTGCTGAGGATATTCCTAACCTTGCTGATGTTGGGACAGAAGTTGGTTTTCATGGTCAGTTGGTTGAGTCTAACATGAAGATTGTGGCACACTCAGTTATGGATGATCCAGTTGTTGTTGGTGGTGACTTGTATCTTGCAAAACATCTTGTTGTGAGCAATGAGGTTACTAGTGTTGAGAGTTTGGCATGTGTTGATGGAGATCTACATGTTGGTGCTAATATGGAGTTTGTTGTTGCTGATGCGGGGTTTGTTGCTACTAGTGTGGATTCACTAGTTACTGATGTGAGTGAGGGTTTGTTGATGAAGAATTATGTTCAGTTTGTTCCTGGGAATGAGCATGTTGATTGGATGGTTGAGATTCTAGTGTTTGATAGAGTAATGCAGATGTGGAAGATTTGCATGGTGGTTTTCTTGTCCCCGTTGAGGTGGAAACCTTTGGTGAAGATGAAGATAGTGGTAGATCTTACTTTTGGCGTCAAAGTGTGGGACACACTTTTCTATCTACCGGAGGAGTCTGATGCAGGAGCATCTTGCATGGAAAAAAAAAAATTTGAAAAAAAAATTTGGAAAAAAAAAAAAAAAAAAAATTTGTGGAGGAGAGAGAAAAGTGACGAAAATTAGAGGAGAAATAATAAAAAATAAAAAATAAAGGAAAAAGGAGAAAAAAAGAAAAAGAAAAGAGGAATTTCTATTTTCAAGGTGCATAAGTGGCATAAAATAGAAAAATAAGAAAAATAGTTGTCATTCCATTAATCGAGGTGTGTAGGTGGAAATTCTAGAAGGTTTTGGATAAATCATGTATTTAATATTTGTTGGGTGCTTAGTTGTATTTGGGTGGGAATTTAATATTTATTTAAAGATAGTTGTATTTACCTTTTATCCCACATTGGTTGTGTTTGTAATGTCTTGGGTTAGAAGTGCCTATTTAAGAAAGGCCTATTATCATTTGTAATCAAGTTCAAGAAATAGAAGCTCAAGGGGGAAGCTTGAGGAGTAGAAACTTGAGAAGTTGAAGTTGTGGAAGGAGAAGCTCAAGGAGAAGCTTGATATCATCTTGTGGGTGTTGTAAGGATCTTCAAGTATAATAAAATTTCTTGTGAAGCATTTTTTTGGTCTCCATATTGTTGCTTTCTTGATTGTGAGTGAGTAAGGGTGGTGTGGCCCCTCTGTCAACTATGAAGATAATGACCAATAGAATATGATGTGATACTAGCCACCGCAGATACAATGTGCCCAATAGTGTCAATTGCTTCCCTTTGGGAAGCAATGCCAACTCTATCTGCAATAGGCACATGTGTAGGAATCACAGGAGGCATCCTCGATCCAACAAACTGTCTAAGATCTGTAGGTGGCAGATGATCTACACTGCAGTACTAGTCACGATCAATGATTCGACCACGCCCCTGTCTACAATAATCAGGAATATCCAAGTAGTTGACATTGAGCCCTATACGGAACTCAACGTACAACTACTGTGAAAAATAAAGGGGTATTTGGTCTTTATTAGGATAACGACCATATGCAACTAAAAATTGTGGATAGATCATGCTAGCAATAATAGGGTCTCTGCATCGTGTGACTCTGTAGCCTCTCACCCTACCCTGTGTCTCCTCATAAGCTGAAAATAGCTCTCTCTGGATGACATCTTTGGGGGCTACCCTCTTGACGTCATCGAATGATGCATCTCCTAAAACCTCAGCCCTAAGCTCCCTAAATATGGAAGATAATATGACAGGAGTAAATGAATGGTGACCTCTAAACCTAGCTGTCAAATCCTGTAAACTCCTATATATCATAGTACATATGTCTCTATAAAGACCATCATCAGAGGTCAATATAGAGTGCTACAGTCTAGCAACCTCATGCTCTAAAAATGAAAATAATGCATTGATATCGATGCATGGAGGTGGTGCAGTAGGACCTCCAACAAGAGCTGCAAGTGCAGCCTGACCTGGAACATGAGCCGCACCAGGAGCTGGAACATGAGCTGCACGACGAGCCCTACGTCGAGGTACATGAGGAGCCCCACCAGAAGCTGCAGCACGAGCCCCACCATGAGCTGCACGAGGAGCCATATCGGGAACTACATCAGGTGCTGCAATAGGAACTGCATCAACCTGTTCCATAGTAGGAGCCGTAGTAAGAGCCACAGTAGGAACTACATTAGGTGTTGCACCAGAAGCTGCATCAAGCATATCGTGTGAAGCCATATCTATAGAAATGTATGAAGAGCTAAATTGCCTGTTGTACATAATTTTTTATTTTTAACATTAAAAATTATACACATGTAATTAAACATACATCACACATCATGGACCTAGATAATTTGTAACACATCCAGACCTAGATTAATTTGCATATAAGTATAAGATGATTTTAAGTTGAGAGTTTGGTTATGGTTAGAGTTAATTTGTTGTTCTAAGATTTTATTATACTTTGGGGGGTATTATTAGAGAATTCAATTAAAGGGTACCTAATAAATTATTTATATTACTCTTAAATGATAATGTTTCGAGGTTTAGGTTTCAAGTTGGGTTACATATATATCATTTAAAACAAGGGTCATACTTCATGTATGTACATGTGTTTGAAAGTATGTGCATGTATCTCAAATGTAATTTTTAACAATTTAGGATTAGGGTCAACTTGTTTTAATTTTATGTAAGTTACGCTTCAATTAGGTTTTCAAATAGGGTTTTAGTGTAATTAGGCTCAATTTTAGGGTAAGATTTAAGACCTTATGACACTATCAGGGTTTACACGAACTTAAATAATTTCTAGCATAAAATTTGGGGGTTAATATTAAAGTCCATGGTTAAGAATTTAGGATAAGGGAACTTAGCATATGAAGTTTATGATTTGGTTCAAGATTATGATTTAGGGTATTTATTATCATTTATAATATTGGGTTTAGAAATTAAATTTTAAGATCAAGGTTAGGGTTAGGGTTTGGATAATGGTTAGGGTTAGGGTTTGGATGTACATGTATGTTATATTCATACCTAGATATGCAAATTAATCTACATTCTTATAAATGTATAATTTAGGGTCTCCCTTTAAGACATGTCATTGAATTATATAGTGAATTATATACTTCTAATTATTAAGACATTAAAAATAATAACATATGTACATTTAAACATGAATATTGAAAACATATGTATGTACATCTATATCTACCACATGAACATATTTACATGTACATTTATCAAATAAAATAGACATTTTAATCTACATTCTTATGTATAATTTAGGATCTCCCCTTTAGACGTGTTATTAAATATAGTTAATTACAATTAGTTATAAGATACATTAATATCAATAGTTAACATATACACAAATTATACATATAAAAATGTGAATTTATTAAAAATATGTACATACATCTACTTTTGACCATGAACAAATATACATGTACATCTATGTTCAAAATAAAAAATTATACATTTTAATCTATATTTTTACATGTACAATTCAGGATCTAGACCCTTAAGATATGTCATTTAATTAAACTTCTAAGATTAAGACATTAAAGTGAATTTGACATATATACATTTAACATTAACACACACACACACACACACACACACACACACACACACACACACACACACACACACACACACACACACACACATTTTAATGTTAATGTTTTTCTAAATTTATTTTCTAAATTTTATATTAATATAAATTTCTAATATTTTTCTAATATGTTTTTAAATTTTTTTTCTAAAAATGTTTTTCTAATGTTTTTTCTAATTTTTTTTCTAAATTTTATATTAAATTCTAAATTTTCTAATGTTTTTGCAATTTTTTTTAAAAATTGTTTTCTAAATTTTATATTAAATTTTAAATTTTCTAATATTTTTTCTTATTTTTTAAAAATTTATTTTTAAATATTTTTTAATATATATTTTAAATTTAATATTAAATTATAAATTCTCTAATATTTTTGTAATTTTTTTTCTAAATTTTGTAATGTTTTTGCAATATTTTTTTCTAAATTTTCTAATTTTTTTTAATGTTTTTTTCTAAATTTTTGAATTTTTTTTAATGTTTTTTTTTTAAATTCTAATTTTTAAAACTAGTTTTTATAAATTTGTTTTCTAAATTTTATATTAAATTATAATTTTTCTAATGTTTTTTAAATTTTTTTTCTAAATTTTATATTAAATTATAAATTCTCTACTATTTTCATAATGTTTTTTCTAAATTTTTTTTCTAATGTTTTTCCTAAAATTTATATTATATGTTTTTTACTATTTTTTCTAATGTTTTCTAATGTTTTCTATATAATATTTTTCTATTTTCTAAATTAATATAAATAAACAATAAAAATATTAAATTAACATTTAGATATGTTTTCAAAACTATTAAAAACGTAAATAATATTCAAATATGTTTTCAAAACTATTAAAAACGTAAATAACATTCAAATATGTTTTAAAAACACAAAAAAAATGCATTCAAAACATTAAAATCTACTTTGATAATATAAAAAATACTTCAAAAACTTTGAAAACATTAAATTAATATTATTTTGACATACACGATAATGAAGAGGAGAATGAAAACAAGAAGATGATGTTGACAGAAGTTGCTCAAGCCACACGTTCGTCCGAATGGTCAATCAACAGTATTCACCTTAAAAATGAGGTTGGAAAAGTGAAAAAAATGTTTTTAAGTGCTGAAAATTGGCTCACTACACGTTCGCGCGAACATGTACCTAGCGCATGTTCATGCAAACATACGTTGACATGTTCGCGCGAACATGCGCTAGGTACATGTTCGCGCGAATGTGTCTAATGTGTTCGTGCGAACGTGTGGCGAATAGAGATGCGAAAATTTGTCAACTTTTTCAAGTTTCTTTGTCCCACTAAAGTGGAACCCATTATTGTGGGTTCACCCAACTCTATCTCATATATTTCTCACTTTTCCTTATCTCCCTCACTCTCCATTTTATATTTGCCCCTTTCATCCCCCTCTCACTATCACTTCCCCCTACTAAATATATTTTCATCTCTCTCCCCCTTATTATTCTTGTTCACTCTCACTCCTTTCTCCTATTACCCACCCCCACCCCTCCCCCCCCCCCCCCCCCTGCCTTCTCTCTCTCTCTCTCTCTCTCTCTCTCACACACACACACACACACACACACACACACACACACACACACACACACACACACACACACACACACACACACACACACACACACACACACACACACACACGTATCTTTACAATAATCCTTATTAGGCATAATCACAACTAAATTTGATATTAATACTATGTTTGATGACAATCCTAATATTAAAAGTGACTTAGTATTATTCTTTTCTAAGTCAAAAAATAGTCAAGATATCCATTTTAAAACAATTCAAACATAATTATTCCAATAATATGACCTTTCCATTATTTTAATTTAGTAAATTTTTATAATTAGATATTTATTTTAAAATACTCAAACTATTACAATATTAAAATATTAATAATCTATTTCTAATTTTTTAATCATATTATTTAAGTTTCTAAATTATATTAACATGTTTTATAAATTTTAAAATAGTTTATATATGACTTCTATTTTAAATACTTTTCCCAGTCATTTAATGAAAGATCACACTACTCTAATTTAAAAAAACACTATTATTATGATATTTTCCACTTAGTAATTTTTTATTAAATTGTAAAATCAATTTCAAATAAATTGGATAAACACACTACAATATAATTCTAATATTTTTATAATTAAATACATAGACAAAATATAATATAATTCATTATCTCAAAAATCTCACCTCATAAATTTGAACACTTCAACTACAAAATTGTTGATCCAAAAATTAGCTAAAAAAAATGCTTATATTAATGAGATACTATCAAATTTAATCTGACAACACACTAATATGATATAATTTGATATAAATCATATCACCATACAAAGTCTATAAAACTTGATGCCAAAATGGTGACAAATATTTTGCAACATATATTCAATATTTAAATCATAAGGAAGGCCTTTTTTTATCACTATATTGATAAGGAAAGCACTAGCAACTCGCTCTGCAACTTTTCCCACTCTTTTCCACATTTTGAATTTTGAACTACCATGGCCCTGGAGGGCCTAGGCATGCTAGAGGCCTCGATGTGCCCGAACTTGCATATGGTGATGGATCTTCATAGAGAATATTTTCTCGCTTTGTTGGGTATGGAGTTGGGTCTATCTAGCACTTCTATGCCACCTTTTTTGAGTTTTGGTGTTGACTCTACTTGTGAGGTTGGGTCCACTACTTCCCCCCCCCACCAAGGGAGGGTGGAAAGATGTTCTTGTTGGTGAAAAGGAGGGAAACACCAAGCTTGAGGATCCCAAGGTCACCCACGGTATCATAGGACTGGAAATTTCTTTCCCTGATAGTGTTGTGGACAATGTTGTCACCTCCCTCAAACATTGTGTTGTGGGTCATTTCATGTCCTTCAGGCCATTGATTGAGATGACTAGGAAGTTGGTAGCACAAAAATGGTTCATGAAGGAAAGTGTTAGTGTCTTGGCCATGCCCAAAGGCCTCTTCTAATTTTTCTTTATGGCTATTGAGGATTTGGAGGCTATCCTATCAAGGACCTAGTATTATGGAAAACACTATCTGGCCCTGGAGAAATGGACCCCTAGTTTTGATGCTATTCTGGAACTCCAAAGCCTGGCCCTAGTGTGGGTCCACTTGCTAGGATTGCAGTTGAAATTTTGGGATGAGAAGATCTTGAGATGCATTGGAAACACCTTTGGACATTTTGTTGCAACAGACCAGGTAACCCTACTTAAATCTAGACTTGTCTTTGCTATATTTTGTATGAATGTTTCCATTAATAGGACTAACCCAACCATGGTCATAATGTCCTCTAAGTGGGGTAAGAGGGTCCATCTAATTGAATATGAGAATGTCGGCCTACACTGCCAAAAATGTGGGTGATTTGGCCATGTGCTAATGGCTTGCAATGCTCTTGAGGACAAACAAAAGGTGGACTTGCTTGTCATTGTTAAAGACTTTTATGTTAGGGGAACCTTTGGCTACTCCTCTGGGAGTAGTTACTAAAGGTAAGAAGGACAAATTAGGTGGGAAGTTGCCAATGGCAAGCTTTGAGCAAGGCAAGGATGAGATAGTTGATGAGCTAATTAAGGTATCAAGTATGGAAGTGAAGAAAGGGATGGATATGGAGGAATATCCATTTAGGAAGGAGATATGTGATTTACTAAATCCCCCTATTGTGGAAGAGGGTATTGTCAATCATGCCCTAGAGGAAGGTGAAATTGGAACCCCTGGTGGTGACCACATGTTGTTGGTTGAGGACCAAAAGGAGGTGGTCTCTACTAGCAAAGCTTTTATTGGGGGTCAAGTGAGCCTGGTTAGAGAGCCTTTGGTGAACCTATCTTAGATTCCCTGGCTATGGTTTAGACCATAGTATTGGTGACTCATGCCAAGAAATCCCTACCACTTATGGTGGTGGGGGGGTGGGGAGGGGTCCTAATGATGAGGATCATGATATGATGGACCATTAGGGGATCTTTACCCCAAAAAGACTCAAATTGGTGTCTCCTAAGGAAGTAATGACTAAAATCATGAGAAGCATTGAGGTGGTTGAGGGAAAGATGGCTTTCTCAGCCCCATCCTCTCTCAAAAAAAGTGTTACACATGAGTGGTAATTCCCAAAACGGAAAACCAAGGGTGACAAGAAACCAGATGTGGGGAACACTACCTCAGTGGATCATCCTAATAGTAGAATGAATCATATGAAGCAAACAGCAAGGAAGGTGGCCAGGAGAAGACAACTTACAATAGAGACAATTAAGAAAGGTAAGAAATGAAATTCATCTCATGGAATATAAGGGGGTTGAATAATGCCCAAAAATAGTATGCTCTTAGACAATGTATCCTTTCAAAAAGGATTGATTGTATCCTCATTCAAGAAACTAAGATGATTGATCAAACTTTACTAAATTGGCTGATAAGATATGGTCTAGGGTTTCTTTCTTCCATTCGAAAGTGAAAGGGGCTTTGGGGGACCTAGCTACAATGTGGAACCCCAATGTCATGAGGGGTGGTGAGATCCATAAAGAAAAGAACTATATGATTACTAAGTTTAACAATAACAGAATGGTGTGGAATCTGGTAAACATTTATGCCCTAAATACCAGGGTTGGTAGAAGGGAAGTCTAAGAGTAGGTTGGAAGAAAGGTGCAAAAATTGAAGGACAAAAGCTTGATGTGTATGGGGGACTTCAACACCCCACTTTACCCTTCATAAAACATTGATGAGATCAATGACTTCTCTAAGAGTATGTAGGATCTTTTGGATTTAATTAACACCTATGACCTTGTGGATGTGGACTTGCAGGGTAACCCCTTTACTTGGTCCAATAACAAGAAAGGCTAGGACTTGATCCAAGTAAGGTTGGACCAACTCTTGGTTTCAAGAGACTAGCCTCACATCATCCCCTAATCCCTGGACAACCTCTCAAGAATTATTTCCAACCACTCCCCAATTTTGTTTAATTGGGAGGATGTGATTGTGAGTGGGCCTAAACCCTTTAGATATGAAATCATGTGGCATTCCCATCTTGATTTTAGGAATAAAGTGGAAGAATGGTGGAACATCAAAGTGGATGGGACTACTATCTTCCAATTGACTAAGAAATTGGATAATGTAAGGAGGAATGCTAAGGATTGGGCCAAACGATCCTTTGGGGATGTGTTTAAAATAAAAAAGGATCTTGAGGAGGAGCTCAAAAGGCTACAATCAATCATGGCAATGGGAAATGTCACTAAGGCTACTACTCTTGAGGAGGAGAACTATAGGAGGAAGTGGAAGGACACTATTAGTAGGGAGATCTTTTGGAAGAAAAGGTCCTGCATTTCTTCGTTGACCAAAGGTGACATGAATACTTCCTTCTTCCATATATTTTCTTCAAATCATAAAAAAAGGAATACCATTACCTCTCTAGACGAGGAAGGAGGGAGGACCCTGAAGGAGCAAGAAGATATGGGAAGACATGTGGTGGATTTCTTCACAAATGCTTATAAAAGAGAATACAAGAGGAGAAATAATTTAATCAGGAGAATTATGTTCAACAATATCCCAACTATCTTAGGGGCTGAGGAAAATGAAAATCTCAAGGAGAAAGTCTCAGAAGAGGAGGTTAAGCACATTGTGCTCTCTATGAAAGCCTACAAGGCTCTAGGCCCAGATGACTTTCCACTAGCCTTCTTCCAACACTTTTGGGAAGTGATTAAAAAAGAACTTATTTCGGCCACTAGGGATATGATTAGAACTGGGAGGATGCTATGGAGGATCAATAAAACCTTTATTGCCCTTGTACCTAAAATCCAGACACCAAGAACCATAAGGGATTTTAGGCCAATCAACCTCTGCAATACCATCTAAAAGGTCTTCTTTAAGGTGTTAATTAACATGATCAAACCTTTCCTAGACATGGTTATTGGGAGTCCTTAGAAGGGGTTTGTCCTGGGTCATCAAATTTTAGACATGCTATGATTACCACACATGAAGTCATTCACTCGGTGGAAAAAAGTGGAAGACCAGGTATGGCCCTCAAACTCCACATCTCCAAGGCCTATGATAGAGTCAATTGGTCATTCCTCTATGATGTCCTAGAACAAGTGAGGTTCAATAAGAACATTCTGAATATCATAAAAATTATGATGGAAACCATCCAATTTGAGGTGTTTCTTAATGGGACTCCCTAGGGTAACTTTGATGCTGGAAGAGGTCTGAGAATGGGTGATCCTCTTTCCCCTTACCTTTTAATTATGGTGGCTAAAGTGTTAGCAAGGTCGGTTACCAATAGGTTGGATGGTTTAGATAGATTGAAAGGTATCAAGCTAGCTACTACTCTAACACTTGAGGTTATCCAACAATTTATGGATGATACTTTTCTTTTTAGAGAATCCTCTATCTAGGAAGCCAGTGCTTGGAGGAACCTTCTTACCAATGATGAGAATTGCTCAAGTCAAAAAATTAACCTAGTTATAAGTTTGATTTTTTTTTAGTACACTTGAGGTTTTGCAAGTGAAGGCTAACAAATATACTCAGATACTAGTCAGACAACGTCCTCGATACCTACCTCGGGCTTCCTCTAACTATCAAAGAAGTCTCTACCACGTTTTGGAACTCTATTCTAGAGAGAATGCAAAAAAAGTTTATCGGGTGGAAGGGGAAATTATTAAGTAATGTAGATAAAATTCAACTCCTGGTGGTGGCTCTTCAAGGAATACCAATATACTTCCTCTCAATATTCAAGATTAACTAGAATATGGAAGATAGACTTGAAAAACTACAAAGGAACTTCCTTTGGTTTGGCATGGAGGAAAAAGACAAATGGAGCCTCATTAATTGGGAGACTATGTGCAAACCTAAAGATAAGGGGGGCTAGGGTTTAGAAGAATTGTTGACATGAATAAGGCTATACTCACCAAGGTTGGGTGGAGAATGGTTGAAAACAAGACTAGTTGGAGAAGGATCATGAGGGCTATATACCTAGCCAACACTCACTTTATATACAATCTCTTTAATAACGATCTCCCTAATGGTTTGAAGATTTGGAACAACATCATCAAATATAGGCCCCTCCTATGGAAGGGTGTGAAATGATTGGTTGGGAACGGTAAAAGAATAAGATTTTGAGGGGACAATTGGATAGGGGGGAAACCACTCATCTATCGTAAGTTCAATAGCCTATAGGAACCCTTAAAAAGTAATGTGGGAATGAAGGTGGAAGATTATATTAATAATCAAAGGAAATGGAAGCATTTATCCACCATGGATATCCCTAATAGAGAGGAACCCCTTGTTAAAGAATTGGAGGAAATGATGTGCCATGACACTCTCCTTATACATGCATAGTGGGATGAGGTGATTTGGGATAGGAGGACTAATGTTTAGTTCTTGGTTGGCTCTACTTACCAACTTATTTTTTTGAATACTTGGACCTTGATCAACTGGAGCAAGGTTTGGAATAAATAGTTATTGCCAAAAATCATTTTTTTCTAGTGGATAGTCATGCATGGTAAGACCCTCACTACTGACAACCTTTGAAGGAGAGGTATTCAAATAACCAACTAATGCTACCTCTGCAAGGGGGAGGAGGAAAGTATTGTTCACCACTCTTTGGAGTTCCCCCATTCTTTAAAGGTCTAGTCTTATAACTGGAATAAATTTCTGATGGCTTGGGTCATGAGTAGAGATTTGGAACAATTTGTGGAGAACCAATACTACCCCTTCATCCACCCATGCCTTAGAGTCCTTTGGAATCTCCTCCCCTCACATTTTTGTTGGGGTATTTGGAAGGAGAGAAACAATAGGGTTTTTTAGGAGGAGGAAAGGGTGGAGGAAGTGGTGGGAGAGATTTTGAGTAAGCTCATCATAGAGAATGTTATGGTGGAAAAACTTAAAGTTCCATAGAAACCCTTGTGCAAGAAGGAGGTGGATATTGCTGGGAAGTGGAATATTCCTCCTGACTTCTAGAATTTTGACAATTCAAAATTGGTAGCTAGAAAAAATACATGTTGGTTTCCCCCCACTAGCTCCATGATCAAACTAAATTTTGATGGTGTTGCATGTGAGGGGGGGGGGGGGGGAGGGGAGGGTAGGTAACAGCTGGAGGTTGTTGAAAATTGGCTAATGAATACATGTAATTGTTGTCATTTATGGCAATACATGATGTACATGCTTACAGGAAACCTCAGAAATAAAGATACTTAGCTTTTGGTACTCAGAAAATTGTCTAAGTATGAATTCTGTATACAATAGTGGAATATTTTGTATGTAACTTGTTATTGATGTCATATTATGACTAGCAAAGTTAGATGAAGATTTTATACATGTTGATGATGATGTGTATAACCTTAGAAGTTAGTACAGATTATATGAACAAGAGTTATTCATGTTTTACCAGTAAAACAAGACAACAAAATTAAAGGAAAGGAATTATTTTGTTTACAAAATAATTACTTGACCAATTAGGGCTGACATCCTAGATGTTTACTCTAAGTTGGAAAAGTATATTATGGTCTTGGCCGACCTAGCACAATTTTTGGTAAAGGTATGGTATTTATGCAAAGGACATCTTGTGAATTAAGATGGAGAATTTGTGTTGAGCAATTGTATGCAAAATTTTGTGAATGTGATATATGCAAAGTTTGAGAAGCTATTTTGTGATCTAAGATCGAACTGAGAAAGAATCTATTTCAAAAATATGATTACTTGTTTGGATAGTGAGCTCTTCTTGTAATTGGAAATGCATGTTTGGGCAATGGGCTCATCTTGCATCTACTACTACAACTCCTAACAAGGTTGGAATCTCTTAACAGTGATTCAAAGTCTCCTAACAAGGACTCTCTATACTGAATTTTCTCATTGACTCCTAACAGGGTCCATCCTCTAACAAGAAACTTATATATTAGTATATTATCTAGTGGATATCATCCTCACCAAGGTTTTCCCTTGGCTAGGGTTCCCCTGGTTAACAAAATATGGTGTTATGAGTTATCTTTGTGGATGGTTATAGTTACTATTCAACATTACTTTCTTACTTTTTTATTTACGGTTTAAAGTAACAAATAATATCTAGTAGGCAACTAAATTTTGTAAATTATTGATTCACCCGCTACTCTTATTAATTCCTATTTCTAATAATTGGTATCAAAGAATAGTTACTCTGAAGAGGCTTAACAACTTGAGTAAGATCCCTATGGATATGGAATAGTTGATGAAGAACCTTGAAGATGCACTTTAACAAATTGATCTCCTTATTGAAGAAAGAGATAAGCTAAAGGATAGATATGAAGACTCCAAAGTATATATTGGACAATTGAAGGACACGATTGAACATCTTAGATTGAACAAAGTACAAGATCTTGAAGCATGAATTGAAGATTACAAATTTGAAGTTGACTTTGAGGAGTGATCCTAGCAAAGTTGAATCTAATTTGAAAACTGAGAATACAGATCTTAGAGAAAGTCTGGCAAAGAAGACATCTGAGTTTGAAACATTGAAAGAAGATCATGAAGAACTTCACAAGTACAATGCTATTGTGAAAGGTGAGTTAACTCAGTGCAAGCATAAAATTGAGAAGCTTTATTCTAGTAGAGAAAAGCTTGATGATTCAATGCCAATATAAGGCTAGTCTTAGTTATCTATTTAACATTTCTACAAAGAAACCTGAGGTTAGATCAAATCTGAAAGAAAAAGATAAATTTGATAATAAGATTGAATCTAGTCAATCTATTAATAAACCTAAAGAAGTTGGACAAGACAAGGAAGTTGAGATTTTGGATGAACCAAAGCAAGTGGAATCTCCTAAGGAAACGAGGTATGGATTTAGAGGTAAGTGTTTTTCATGTAATGAAATATTTCATATGAAAAGAGATTGTACAAATAAGTTATTTAATAATGTTAAGGAATTTTATTGTCATAACTATCATGGTATGGGTCATAAAGAAATTGATTGTAGGAAAGCTAAGTATGATAATGATAGAAGGAATAGTAGAATGTCTAGAAATACTAATCCTGAAAATAGAAGAAGATCAAATGAAAGGACATCGAGAGAAGAAAGACTTTGTGAAGAAAGAAGACAGATCATGTGTTATAAGTGTAACAACTTTGGAGACATTGCTCGAAATTGTCATGGACTTGATGATCAATAGAATCCTAGAAGTAGAACTCTAGTATGTCAGTTATGCAACAACTTTGGACATACAACAAAGTATTGCACAATGGACAAAAACTTCAAAAATAGAAGGAAACATGGAAGAAACTTTAGAAATAGAAGGAATGATGGAAGAAACATCAAAAATGATAGAAGGAATCATGAAAGGAACTCTAGAAATAAGAAAGACAATGAGGAACAAAGAAATGTAGCCAAAAAACTTTGAGAAGAAATTAATGAGGCATTTGTAAAAGGATTAGACATCTTAGAAGTTAAGATAGATGATGGTGAGATAGGAAGATCAAAGTTAGTTATCATGTTTGATTCAACTAACTTGAATTAAGCTTGTTCACAACACCAGAATTTGAAACTTCATCTAGAGATCGAACTAGATATAGCATAGTTGGGAAAAGGTGTATCAAGATAAGTTTAGACAATATCTAAGCTCACTTGCAATTTGAAGCTTATCTAAACTAGTTATGAAGAAATTAAGAGTTACTGTTATTATAGAGTAAGTCAATTCTGTAGCAAAAGATTAGAACTATGTTCTTATTGAGAATTTCATGCAGCAAAGTTTTGTGGAGCATTGTCATGATGGAAGAAGGCTATAGTAAACCTCAGGTAGTATCTAAAAATTGGATAAAAGATCTCAAGTAGATATTTGATTTCAAATACAATTGACAGTTTTTTTGTGTTTGCAACATATGCAATTAATGAAAGTTCAAGTTGAAGGAATAAAATGGAGTACATACTTGATTACTACTTCATTGTGATCACATCCAAAGCATAGAACACTCAGAACTGACTTGATGAGGCAATTTTGGGGAAACCCTATTTTTGGAAAGTGGCATTTTATCATTTATCCACAAAATTTACTCGATAAATGTTTATATTTGATAGAAGCATGGATATGTCTATAGTTCATAATGTTGAGAATGAGGAGAGACCAAAATTGAAGGTCATTTCTGTGAAACCCATAGAAGGAAATCCTAATAAAGCATTATCCATTATGTTGAACAATGTAGTTTATTTGGAAGATGTAGGAAGTTGTCTTAACAACAAGTTTGAATCTATTGAAAGTGAGTATATGAACAAGGATATAGAACTATTCTTTAATCATGATATGACTAAGAAGCCTAAATTTGAACATTTAAGGGAACTAGACCTGTTCAAATATCATTTCTACTAAGAATTGGATACAGATGAGTGGACAGAAATCATATTAAGTAGAATTCACAATGGGAAACTGTGGATGGAAGATAATGTAGTTGATATTTCAACTGACCTTATACATGAGGTAACTGGTCTTAGTAAACAAGGCAGTGTACGAGAAATTGGTTAAGAAGAAAGTTGAGAGTTATACCAAAATAGTTTATAATGGAAAGGCCATGGTGATCAACACCATTAAACAAGATGATGTAAGATTCCAGAGTAGAATTATTGCCTATTCCTTATGTGCAAGTTCTAAGATTGATGAATTATCAGCTGGATTTATCTATGTAGCCTACAAGATATGTGTTCAATGAAATGCTAAGAATGCAACTTCTTTAGAATCTAGAGAAAATCAAGAGAACTAAGAATGGTGTGTCTAGATTCCATTCACTGATTAATCATTTATTCTTTCATGTACTTAAGAAATTTCCATATTTGTCAGTCAAAAAGATTATGAGAAATGAAAGATGTACAATGGAGAAGATTACATAAGTATTTAGAAGACATCCAACAAAAAAAAATTGGATCATGGGAATTCAATAATGAAAGCATTTCAAAATGAGGTGAGACAAATATTCAAAATTGCACCTGCAATTGTAAATAGATTTAAAGAAGATATTTATATTATGGTTGACACAAATTTTACTTATATTCAAGCGATAGAACCTCAGAAACATTTCTTGATCCCTTAGGTTATGAATTGAGTGATGAAACAATAGTTGGATACATTGATTTATTGTTGAAATTAGAGAAGGACCAAGATGAGTATAGATTTGGAACCTATGATGAGATTACCCAATTAGCTCATTTAGCATCTTTAGAGAAAGTATCTCACAAGAAGATAGAGACAATAATGAAGAAAGCTTTATTCGAGACCAGTATGACTGAGAGTGAGGCACAAGCAGTTAGACAGACTATGAAACAAGATATATCGAATGTGAAACCTTTGTCAGTGTGTATTGCAGAGACATATTTGGAACAAAGCATTCCTTATGTAGTAGTATCAGATGCACAACTAAGTGAACTGAAGAGGAAATCAAAGAGACTAGTGGAAGTTGTGACCACCAAGACTAAAAGGGTCAAGCAACAAGCCACTTGACCAAGAAAGAGACAAAATACATTGTTGACAATTGTTGAGTCTAGTGGAGAAGAAGAACAACTAGAAGTTAAATAGATAGAGAAGGTAACTACTTCAAAGCAATCAGCAAGAAAAGTTTGGCAACCCTGGAAGTCAAAGATAGAAAAGATAAATTCATCTATTGCTAATGAAGACAACTTTTTTTAGATGAAAAAATTTAATGACTTATATAATAATTTTGAGAATGATCAGATTGACATTAATATTGTGAGATACATAATAGCCAATAATCTGAAACTTAAGGATATTGAAGGCATGATAAACTAGAAAGTCTGTGACATACTTATCAAGAAAAAGGCACTAGCTAGAGAAGATGACATAGAACTTCAGAAGTCTATGATAAGAACAATATGCAAGACTAATGATGAAGAAGAAGTTAAGAGATTGTTGAACAATCTAGCACCTTACTTGAGGAACAAGGTAAGACCATTCCTATTTATGGTAGGTGAAAAAGATAAAATTAGAAGTGAAACTGTGATAGCCATAAGTCAAATGATGAAAAATTCCAAGGTAGCATCTTCACTAGCACCCAGAACCTTAGAAGTATCAATAAGCGATGACATAATGCACATAGATCAGACCAATGTTACCATTAACATTGATGATACTAACTCACTTGAAAGATCTGAATAGAATGAACCTCATACCAAGGATATTGAAGATCAAGTGAAGAAAGTTGAAGAAGAGAAGAGGTTATTAGAGGAAGAGGAAAGGAAAATAAAAGAGATTAAGCAAAAATTTCTTGAAGATGAGATGAAAAAAAAGTTGAGGAAGAAAATAAAAGATTAATTGGAGAAGAAATGAAGAGAAAGTTAGAGGCAGATATGGAGGAAGATATGAAGAAGAGATTAGAAGAGGAAGAAAAGAGAGAATAAGAAAGAAAAGAAAGAGAAGAGAAAGAGGAAGAAGAGAGAAGAGTCAAAGAGGCAGTTGAAAAGAAGAAAAGGGAAGATGCCACTAAACCTTCTAGTTCATCTACTTCTAGCTTGACAACTGATGATGATGATCAAAGTGACTTGATCTCATCTTTGTTAAAACTCATTGAAAATAACAAAACAATGAAGAGCCTATAGAGAACCTTGATTTAGGTTATTGATAGATTACATAGTACTTTGGCAGTGCAACATATAGAGGAAGATCTTGAAAAAAGGGCACATGTAGTTATAAAATCTTTTGATGAGGAATTCACAAATTTGTTGAATATTGTAGAAACAAAGGAACAGATCTTGCATGATCCAAACCTTGTTTAGCACTATTTTTCAAAATATTAAGAATGATTTGAGAAGTCTTGATACTTGTATCAAGGAACTTCAGAAATTTCAATAGGATGATAAGATATTGTACATCAAGTGTACTCTATCTCACAAGTTGACTAAGGATATTGATAGTTAGATTGGAGGAAAAATGAGTGAGCTAGAGGCTTTATCTAGCCAGTTACAACATACTTCTAGTAAAATTGATGATTTTGAAGGACAAGTGGCCAATATTCATAATGATATCAGGAAATTGGAACTTCAATAGGAACAAATTTTAAAGAGAGTATCGGATTTCAAAGAGTCTATTGCTCTAAAAATATCTATTATTGA
The DNA here is from genome assembly GCA_028749045.1 of Cupressus sempervirens. Lineage (NCBI taxonomy): Eukaryota > Viridiplantae > Streptophyta > Pinopsida > Cupressales > Cupressaceae > Cupressus > Cupressus sempervirens. Next base: position 274,394,773 of record CM053791.1, on the reverse strand, counting down.
GAAACAATTAGAGGAATGTGTCAAGGCCTGTAGTGCCCACCTATAGTTTGCTTTTCCATTATATTTACCAAACTCTTTTATGTCTATTTTATGGATGTGTTAGTTTTAAGAATATTATTTAATAACTTGGACTAGAGATATATCAACAATGATTACTTAGTTGACTATATTTCCTATGTTGTTTAATGATTATGGTTACTGGTGCATTAATGATGTTGTAACGATTCATAGTTAATAAATGTGATTCCTTTCATAACAATGTCAAATGATTCTTTCATGATAATTACTTCATATTCATAACTATGCATTATTTTATCTAAACATTTGATGTTTGACTTATAATTATTATTGTACTTACCTCATACTTGCATGTGCATGGTGCATGTGTATGTTTTATCTTTCTATTTTCTATGTTTGATGTGGTTAAGAGAGGGAGACGTAGTCACCTGCTAGTCGGTATCTACACGATGTACCACTCCTTGCAATTGTCTATTTAGTTTAAATATATTTATATACATGTACATGCTCATCTTTTATATAGAATGTAGGTACCGAGCATCAACTTCCTTGAATTGTTAGGATGAGCGTGCCCTATCACAATAACTCAATGGTAAGAATGAGGAGATAATGTTCAGGTCCAATCCCAACCATAGCCTAAATACTTATCTTGCAAGGAGGACTCATAACTGACTTTCCACTCTTTTAAAAACCTGTGAGTTTATCTTTGTTTGTGTTGCTTGATATTGAGTTTTGGTTTGTTTTGGTAATGCTTCTTTTATGTGGATTTTGCTATGTCATTTATTTGGTAAATGATTTGATTTTAATATTTGGGTTAATCATATAATTAAATATTATTTGATTAAAAAGAAAATATTAAAGCATGAAAATATTTAATTAATTAAATATGTGCTTTAATTTAAAAGTCTTAATTTAGAAAATTGGTTAAAGAGAAATTAGAATATGATGATATTTAATTAATTATAAATTAATTAAATGTGTACTTCAGTTTAAAAGATTTAATTTAAGTTGGACAAAAAGAGAATTAAAATATTAAAACATTAAAGATTTAATATTGCTTTATTATAATTATTTATTTAATAATAATTAAATTAGAGTTATATTTAAACAATGAGCTTTGATTATTATTATTAATTTAAATAATAAACTATGCTTTAAATAGTGCTTGCACTAATTAATAAACTAAAGAAAAATAAAATATAAAAGAATGAAATTTAAAGATAAAGTTATAGTTCTAATTGTGACATAGTTATATTAATTTACTTTAATGATAATTATTTAGGAGTTTTATTTTAATAATAAACTCTAAATAATGTTATTAATTAAGTTAATAAATATACTATTAAAAATGCTCAAAAATTAATTAAATAGAGAAAATTAATTATTTAAATTAAGATATTTTGTAATTAAATATCTAAAAGAGTTGTGAATGAAAAGGTAAAAAGGTAAATCAGTGAGTTCCCTCTCATGATTGCACAATCAGAGCCCCAACTTAGGGGATAACTCTTTATTAGAGATCTAGATCTCATTTTGCAATTACATAGGTTTTGAGGAGCGAAATTCAGAATGAGATCAAAAGAATTGGTGAATGTTTTAGAGGGTTTGGATTTGCATGCATTGATAGATCATCTCAGATTTTAGCTGTGGTTTTGAGGTAAGTTTTGAAAACTCATTGTAGAATTTTATAGAAAGATCTGTTTACTTCGTGTCTTCTTGGGTGTTTGCATATTACTTACTAATTAAATGTATTGATTGTTGAACAAAGAATTATGTTGTAGATTTTGAAAAGAAAAACTTATTAATCAAAAAAACTTGACAAGAAAATTATAGAAAAACTATAGAAAATTATTGTGATGGTATTCTTATAAACCCCTTTCTAATATAACGAAAATTTGATTATTGAAAATTGGAAGGAAATAATAAATTCAACAGTTTGGGTTTCAACTTTAAATTTGTCATTAGAATCATGTGATTATCATGAATTTTCTAAATATAGATGAATATTCTTCTTACATCTAAAATAATTTAATTGCAATATATATATTTGGGAAGCAAAAAATTAATTGAGAGAAAAGCACGTTGTAACTAAATGTATATATGCATGTGAAAACAAATATGTCAAAAATAGAAAGCTAAGTATAGTATTTACATGCATGTGAAAATAATTAAGCTAAAAGTAGAAAACTAAGTATAGTATGGTTACATGCATGTGAAAACAAATATGCTAAAAATGAAAAGCTAAATATAGTATGGTTATATGCATGTGAAAAAAAAATGCCTAAAATAAAAAGCTAAATATAATAAGGTAACATGCATATGAAAACAAATATGCTAAAAATAAAAAGCTAAGTATAGTATGGTTACATGCATGTGAAAACAAATATGCTAAAAATATAAAGCTAAGTATAATAAGGTTACATGCATATGAAAACAAATATGATAAAAATAGAAAACTAAGTATAGTATGTTTGCATGGTTTGAGAGATCAAAGATATGCAAAAATACTAATTGCATGTTTATTTTTATTCTATAAAAATATAATTTAGTTTTCAGATTTATTTATTTAAAAATTTTAATTTTTTTTATTAACTTCTAAATGAAATAAATATTATCCATTTAGTTATAAAGTGAATGTTAGTATTAGTGATTATTTAAGTTTAATTAAACTCTTACTTGCATATAAATGATTTTATAATTATTAATGCAAGAGGGAAGTTAATAAATAAATATTTAAAATTTTATTATATTTTAAGAGAAGTTGTGGTAGAGTTAACTTTGTAATCATTTAGTTAATAACTATTTGACTTTATGAGAGAAATTATAAATAAATAAATTAAATTTATAATTTTATCTCTAGTTGCATTATGAATTAAAGGAAAAGTAAATATTAATATTTGACTTACATAGAGGTCAAATTAATATTTTAGAAATGAAATTGATATTAGTATGTAATCTAATAATATACATTTATGTTTTTAATTAAATCATTTATGATTTAAGATTATTTAAATTAATAACATGATAATATTGTATGATATTTTATATGCACAGAAAGATTGGATATTTAAATACTTATTATTTAATAAGTATATTAGCATAACAATTTATATTAACATGTTAATTCTTACCTTATTTCTAAACACATCCTTATAACCCAAACTAAACAAGAGAAATTGGTGGAATTAAATCATGTCGCTGAAAATTATATATTTTTTAATATTCTATTTATAGTGTTGTGATGTTTATTTTCTTCATAGTTTTTCTTTGTGGGTTGTTTAGTTGGCCAAGTTAGGATGTGCACTAGAGGCATTTTTGAGATTTCTTTTATAATTATTTGACTAGATGTCATGATGAACTTTATAATTTGAATTGAGATTTACATTTTATGAACTTTATGTTATTGAGCATTTATGAGAACTTGAGTTTTGAGAACCAATATAGAAACCAAATTTGATCAATATTACTTTTTGTGGTATGAGACAATATTGTGATTTATAATTTTTTAGGAAGGTAATCTAGGTGTGTGTCTATGGGAGTGGCTTGCAATGGGGGTCGGGGCCCAAAGTGGCTATCAGGGTAACTCATTATAAGTTGTGTAATAAGTGATAACATAGTAATTAAAATATCTTGCCTAGCCCTTTTCCTTGAGATACATTAAAATTATAAGTTAGATATTTTTTCTCATTCATGCCTTGAGTGCTTGTATAGACTAAGGATGAGATGGAGATGATACCTTGAGAGGTATGACTAGTTATCTTGTCTTCATGAGAGGGTATTATGGTTTTACATAGAGTCACTAGGGGGGCAGGGTTCTGAGAGACTGCTAGGGTAACCTTAGAGTTGGCTCATATGATGACACTCCATATTATGTAGCCTAAGTCTCCATGGTTTTTTATATATTTTCCTCTAGTGGTGTACTTGTTGGATATTACTTTTAATGGTGCATTTATTGTGAGTTTTTATTCATTGATTGGATGTCATTTATTCTTGACATTTGACTTTTATTAATGAATGATCAATTATTCATTGGTGGTGTTTTTATTATTGGAGTTAGTGATTGGTAGTTTACTTTTATTAATGGCTGTTGTTATCTATTGGTCATTATGCTTGTGACATTTGACATTAATTTTAAGGTGGTTGTATATTTTTGGTCTTGGTATTTGTATGTTGACTTGGTATAAAATGTTAGTATTGGAATAAGTGTTCTTTCAATTTTGATTATCTCTTTTTTTTGAGTAGTTTGTATTACCCTTGAGGTAGTTTTGGCTATCATGATTTCTTGTCTAGAATTTTTTTATGATTTTTTTATCTGTGTGGATTGCACATTATCTCTCCTATATGGTGGGAGTGAGAGCCTGGTTAGGTGACCACATGGTCGAGAGGTAGTGTATTCTTACCATTTGGGTCCCCCTCAAATTGATAGATGTTGGATGCTCCTTGATATAGTGGTATCATTATCATTCTTCCTATTATCTTGAAGACTTTTATTCATTTGATATATCTATGTATCATGTGTTTTGAGATCTTACGAGATATTGTATTGTATATTGATGTACTTGTATCTATTTTTACATACCCTGTGACATGTGTAGTAGATGCTATTCATTAGATGTGCTTTCATGTTATTAGTTGTACTTATGCATTTGTTTATATGACTATGTATATGTTTATTCATTTTATGATTAGGGACATTGTAATTTAGACTTAAACTTATTAATAAAACTTTCTTAAATATGACTCAATGTGAAGGAACCTTTGAGAAATTAAAACTATATTTGTAATTGATTTCATGTTCTTGATGTGTATGTATATATTGCTTCCACACTATTGTTACTTTGTGGGTTCCTGAGCGGGGCATTACAAGGCCAAGGACACTTATTCTAACTTTTTATACTCCAATTTTAATGAAGTTGAGATTGTATCATATGCCTTATGTGCAATTCTCATCTCTGTTGAGTCAACTAAGGATACATGGACAAAAGTTATAAGTAATCTTAAGGCAAGTTTTAAATGATTGCATGGAGATACTATCAGCTTAAGACAAAAGAAAAACATTCTTGACATTGTTGACAATTGGCTGATGAAGATATGTAATTATTTTCATTTATGGCAACACATGATGCACATGCTTGCAGGAAACTTCAGAAATAAAGATACTTAGGTTTTGGTACTCAGAAAATTGTCTAAGTATGAATTCTATATACAATAGTGTATTATTTTGTATGTAACTTGTTACTGATGTCGTATTATGACTAGCAAAGTTAGATGGATATTGTATACATGTTGATGATGATGTGTATAACCTCAAAAGTCAGTACAAAATGTATGGAAAAAGAGTTATTCATGTTTTACCTGTAAAATAGGACAATGAAATTAAAGGAAAAGAATTATTTCGTTTACAAAATAATTACTTGACCAATTAGGGCTAACATCTTAGATGTTTACTCTAAGTTGGAAAAGTATATTATGGTCTTAGCCAACCTAGCAACAATTTGTGTAAAGGCATGGTATTTATGCAAAGGACATCTTGCGAATTAAGACAGAGAATTTGTGTTGAGCAATTGTATGTGTACTTTTATGAAAGTGATATATGAAAAGTTTGAGAAGCTATCCTATAATCCAAGATCAAACTAAGAAAGAATTTTGGCAATGAGCTCTTCTTGTAATTGGAAATGCATGTTTGGGCAGTGGGCTCATCTTGCATCAACTACAACTCCTAACATGGTTGGCACAACTCCCAACAAGGTTGGAATCTCCTAACAGGGATTCAAAGTCTCCTAGTAGGGACTCTCTATACTAACTTTTCTCATTGACTTCTAATAGGGTCCATCCTCTAATAAGGAACTTATATATCAGTATATTATCTAGTGGGTATCATCCCCACTAGGTTTTTCCCTTGGCCAGGCTTTCCCTAGTTAACAAAATATGGTGTTATGAGTTATCTTTGTGCATGGTTACTATTACTATTCAACATTACTTTATTACTTTGTTATGTATGGTTTAAAGTAACAAATAATATCCAGTTGGCAAATAAAGTTTGTAAATTACTGATTCACACTCCCCTGTATTAGTAATTCCTATTTTTAATAGAGGTGTACAGAGGAATGAAAAGGGTTATGTGTTGGTTGCCTACTCAGGACATTTGGGTTAGGGAACCAATAATGTGGTGGAGGCTACTACTTTACTTTAGGGGCTAAAGGTGAAAAGACTAACCATAGGGGGGACTCTAAACTCATTATTGACTCTATTCAAGGGAGTACTCAACCTAGTTGGGCCCTGCATCACATATTGGGCAACATATGATAGTACCTCACAACCCTGGTGACTTACAACACACCTACAAGGAAGGCAATGTGGTGGTAGATGCCTTGGCTAGTTTTAAGTTTGATTTGGAGAACATAAGAAGTTGGAAGAGTGCTAAATCATTTCGTTACTCTATAAATTCCCTCATTAGTAGTGAAAAGACTCCTCCAAATCAGGTTAGATGACCTTCCAATTTTGGAGAAGGGGCAAATTTGGTAGAATCACTATCATTATGATAGTTGAGATCGTCTTGAATTTGACAAGAAATTTCATAAGGTTTAATTATGTGGATTAGTTCATGAAAGGGCACGAGGAAAGGGATACAATTAATAATATTGTCTTTTAAATTAGTGTCATCATTTTTTGACATTGTGGTAGGATTACAAAAAGAAATCATAGTATGACTAAGGCTAGATCTTTAGGGTATTATGTGTGGATTTCATATACTTCCCATAATGATACTTTATACTAGTTAGTACATTCTATAATTCACACTCTTGTGAATCATAAGAAAGATAGCTTTTTTACCACTGGTTACTGCATTTCTAGGCCCTCCTTCATAATTTCCTGGGTGCAAATGAGAATTACTGAGATTGAGGAAGGGGATATCATTGAGGAAGCTGTTCACATGGGTGGGGACCTAAATAGATTGGTACCCACTAAAATGAAGGATTTCTCCAAAAGGAAGGCCACTTTGATTCTGTTGAAAGAAGGAGGGTTTGTCCCCTACATGTAGGCTATGGTAAACTATGATGAGAACTGTTTGTAAAAAAATGTTGCTAGTTGGAAGGATAGACGTGTGACCATAAATGGAAATAGATTTTAGGTGAATGAGGAGTCTATTGCCATGGTGACAGGACATGACATTACTAGTAGGAAATGGTAGATGGTTACAAAGGTGGTGGATGAGGCAAGTCTGACTAGTTTCTTCAGAGGAAATGAGGCCTCAAACCATTACCACTATGGTTTTAGGAGGGATAAACTACCGAAACCTTGGGACAATGTTTGTCTGATGATTATGAAATACCTAACACTAGAAGGAAGACATAGTGTATATTACTTTTAACATTTCCTACTTCTTAACCATTTTCATAACAAGAAGCTTGTTTGCATTCCTTTCTTTTTAATGCATGGGCTTGAAGAGATTGTGATGGATGTTGGAGAAAAAAGGAAGAAAGGGGCCAACTTCACTATCCTACACCAAGGGCTCATGTTTCATCTTTTGCAATTTCACTTTGCCATTTGCCTACCTCATGTAATTGCAATTGACAATGTCCTCCCCTTTGGGGCTCCCTTGTGCTTGGAATTTATGGGTGGTAGTTATGCCCCCACCTCTCAACCTTCCCCTAGAAAAAAACCTATTAAGGGTAGGAAGAACAAGATGGGCCCAAAAGCAACTGCTAATAAGAGAATTAAAATGGAAAAGAGGGTGGAGGTGGAAATTATGGATTCATATGAGAAAATTGGTGGAGGTAGAAGAAGGTTGAGAAGAATTGCTAAGGCCCATGGAATATTTAAGCAATTGGCAAGTTGCTCACAAGAGGAGGAGGAGGATGACACCAAATTTGAGGAGAGTGACAAAAACTGGGGGGATGGCTAGGAGAAAGGTAAAGATGAAATAGAAAAAGAGGTGGAGAAATAGGATGATACCCTAGATGGTACTTGGGATTTTGAGGCAGAAAATCCCATCAAGGACCCCTCCCTTGGCCCCACCCATGTCTTTTCCACCATCACCCAACCTCTAACTGACAAACAAGAAAACTCCAAAACTATGATTGACTCCCTTGACACCATCTCCTCCCCAATTATAAAAGATGGTCTGGTAAACATAAAGGACCCCACTAACAATCCTATGGTGTAGGATAACAACAAAACTATGGTGAACAATAAGGCTTTAAAGTTAGGAATAGAGGAAAAAGGGGAGGTTACCTGCAAGGATCTCGAAGAGCTCAAATATAGGTGCAATGCTATGGAGGATGGCTTCTCCCTATTCTCAATGTTCACCCTTAAGGTGACTCATGTGGCTACCACTACTCTTCAGTTGCTAGCTAATGCATCAAAGGAGGACAATATAGAGAAGGAGGACTCAAAGATTCTCTATGGCTTCCTTGCTAAATATTGGGCCAAGGTGCTCTTGGTTGGAAAAGGAAAGAAAAAAGATGCCACTGAGTGGCCTTTTGTTTTCTATTGCATTTGGTACTCTGTTGGTTTTCACTCTCCATCCTTTGGTGATGGTTTTGTGTTTTGGTTAAACTTAGTTATGGGCTATAGGTGGTATGATGTGATGAGGTCATCTATATGCATTTTGATAAACTATTAAAATCTGATAGTTTTAAGGGTTGAATCCCTAGTACTTTTAATAACTATTATTTTGTTACTTTTGTTTTTTTATGTAAATCGTTAAGGGTGCTGTATGTGGTTGTATATTGGTTGTTGGCTATATTTTTGCTAGTTGTGCCACTACAATTGTAAAGGGCCAATCCCCTAGTTTTGGTTGCTTTTATATAAAAAATATAAGAGATTCAAATCATTCTAAGAAAAATTAAAACATATATTACCTATGGAGATTTCATGCACTCATCATCCTTGCATGTATTATTATTATTCACATAAAAGGAATCGTCTTCAAACTACCGAGTTGAAGAAAAGGAATAGAGACCCATTATCAAATTTATTTCTAGTCCAGTCATGAAAATCATAGATAAAATAAATGATGAAAATTAAGATAGGTAGAGGAAGAGAGACAAACCCTTCCATTATGCATACCACCAACGAACAATAACTAAAAAGTTCTAAGCATGACGTTAACATCTCCTCCAACAAATGTCTGCTAAAAAATTTCTTCAAAAAAAACTCTCATATAACAATAGGGCCACTAATTTAAGGGCCCAACGAATAAATTAGAGCTTTGGCAGATTTTCTGCCATAATTTATTACTTTTTCTTGTCAATTGAATTTTGAATTTGAATAGTTTGGCTGATATTTTAAGTACAAATCATAAGATTTGTAACCCCTTTTCCAATGACCATTTTCGCCATATTTGGATGACCATTCTTTATGAGTTTTAATATTTTTCTATAAAATACATACACAAAATACAATATCATTTTTTATCTAAAAATTTTGACCTCATAAATTTGAAACTTCAAGTAAAAAATTGTCAATCCAAAGACCAGTTGAAAAAATATCTTATAGTGATGAGAAACTATCAAATTGATGTTGATAGCACACTAATATGATTTGATATAAATCATATCACTATATGAATTCTATAAATCTTGATGCTAGGATGGAACAAAATTTGTTGCCAAATACTTTGTAATGTACATTCAGTATTTAAATTCTTAAATAAACTTTGTATTTCTACAATTAAATTAAATTTTATTTTTTGGAGTTAAATGCAATTTCACAATGGATTTAAAAACAACCATTTACAATCAAAAGGGGATTTTTAATTAATGTATTTTTATTGATATAATGCAAATAAAATGATATTAATAAGTGGCCATCAATAATTGTGATGAACATTAAGAGTAAAGGACATCAAGACATCACATATAAGTAGAAAGTGAATCTATTGAAATATTGAATAAGAACTTCAACCCATTATCATAAATTAAACTTTAACAAATTTATTTAGAATAGAACCTTGTATATTTGATTAGATGGATTGATAATATTATGAGAATAGTTACATATAGCTCTACAAAAAATTGAGATTTCTTAAAATGAAGTTGAAAACTCATCTTTAGATTCACCTAAAAATTGTTAAATATACAATAGAAAAATTAGAATGCTTAAAAAATGCTAAAAAAAAAATTATCTTCACAATTTCCAAAAGTGACTCTATACAACAAATGTCATATGAAATATTTTTTCTAAAACACCTATTCCAACTTTAGGTCTCCTGTCATTTCCATCTATATATAACAACAAAGATTTCTCACCATTGCGATGTCACAAATTTCCACATTTGTAATGCCCCTCCCATAGATCCTTGGAAGAAAGATAAATAAATGCCTATATATATATATATATATATATATAAAGTATTGATGCACACAAAAATCAACATACAAGGATCATAACAAAAGACTTAACCAAAAAACCTGACTACCAACGAATATTTAAATGCCACTATCAAAAAACATGCTCAAACAAAAAATGAAATCCAAAGACAACAACAAAACAATTAATATTCAATTTATCGAAGCCTAGAAAAATAAGCAATCCCAATGGGTACTCAAAACACCAAATTGCATTCTCCAAAAAATAGTAGAGATACCCCCAATTTTTTGCGTGAGAAAACACAACAATCTCACACAAGGAAGTACCTCTTTACGCAAGAAAGTACACCATGTGATGTGAGGAACTAACCCCTCACGTAAGGAAACACTTGGTTGAACAACCAAAATACATTGCACTTGTACCGAGATTCATGCGAGGAAGTACAATAAGTCACGTGAAGAACTACAAGACCCCACATGAAACTTCAAAATCTCATGCGAGATAGTACAATCTCATGTGAGGATTCATAAAAATAAGTAAGAAAAATAAAAGGTAAAAAGGTAGAAAAGATAGTTTCCTCCACACTGGGGATTACCGGATCCATAATCGAGGCTTAGACACTCGAACGCAATAACTACAAGATGGAAACTACATCTAACCATCTAAAACATAGTAGTAAAGGAAACATATTGAAAGAAACATTACAATGTAGAAAATCAAATAACATTTGCATGGTTCCTGCCAACCATAATAGCATCATGAGACCTTGAAGGTCCTCGTCATCCCTCGTGAGTAGCATCCCAAACTGACAACTTGATAGTCAAAGTTGTCTTATGGGGGCATCACTACTAAAATATAATAGCATCATAAGAACAAGGAAATCTAACATGATAAAAAGAAAAGCAATAGATATTCCAACTAATCAAATCACATCATCTAATTATATGCTAAAAATCATAATATAGGAATGCATAAAATAACTAACATCATCTACACATGATATCCAAGAATTCCAATGAAAGCATAAATCACAAGGAAGCATACTCTAGAATCCCAAACATACCAAGTGATACATCAAGCACTAGTCATACAAAAATAATAGACCATCTATGTACACCAGTCTCTAGTAGTGGTATAGGTCGTTATGTCTCCCAACCATGTGAAACCCATAGTTCCACTCCCACCATGTTGATGGAGACAATGATCCAACTACAAATACACAAAAGTAAATGTCCATGGCTAACACTCATGCCAAAAAATAAAGACAACTGAAACCAAGATCATGAGATAATGCAAGTACTATAGGTCTTGGTCAGACACTCAATGGATAACTATGTAGGGGCTCACTTCATGGAGAGTCGCTTGGCATCAAAAAAACCAAGCTTGGTATCGTGTGGACTCAACTTCCCAACAAAAGGCTCTCACACTATGTCCTTTTATTATATTAGTTTTATTACCTAGTATTTTATTTAGTTATCACTTAATTAAAAATTCTTCACTCCAACCCTATGGTGCCATAAACACTAGGCTATGAGATAGAAGCCCCCTCCATGGTGCTACCCTACCCTACCCATGATGATCCAACAATGAGTTCTCGTAGGCATGCATATTCCCAACCCAACCCCAAATGATCACAACTCCACCAAAGTACAAATAGGAATTTAGGCCTCGCAAATCACCTGAAAAATGCATGTGCACATGCTCGTGTGCAAAAAACCACCATCATGAAGATCATAACACAAGGATTGGATGAGAATACAAGAAAAATAACACTCAATTGAATACAAGATCAGAAGGATGGATGTGACACATAACCCAATGTAACATAAAAGTGCAACAATGGTCTTATTGACATCCTACAAATAATCCAAGTCCACGACCAACATCATGCCAAGAAAACCTAAGAAAACTAGGAAGCACACAAATCAAGGTAAAAACCTCAAAACTCAAAACTTCAAAATTAAAACGCATTTTGTCTTTGGGTACAAAAGCCACAAAAATCCAATAAAATTTAGGTTCGGACACTGTATGTAAAAATGACCAGCATAACGGTACAAAACCCCAAACCCTTGTCCTAAAAACTAGGAAAATGTTCATACTTGACTAACCGAGTAGAACCAACAATCAAAAATAGAGGAGAACACTAGTTCTCAGCCTGCTATTAAATAGCTACCAGAAACAAAAATAAAAGCAAAGCTAAACCACTAAAATGGGAGAGTCCTACCTAATAGCCAAAAAGGCTAAAATGGAAATCATCTAGAAAAAATTAATATCCCATTGAAGTTGCCAAAAGTCACAAAAAAGGAAGATCTCCTCAATCTGGATCCAATGAGACTGATCTTGTGAAGATCCCATTCCCATAGCTCTCGCAACAAACAGAACACAATCCTCCAGAAGAGGATTTTGGAAAAAGCTCTCAAATTTCTAATTTCCAAAAGTGAGAAGCGAGGAATTAATTTTCTCTTTGGATACTTATTCACTTTTTAAGTGAATAATCAATTAGGGTAAATAATCAAGAAACCTAGTTACATCCCAAATCAACACAAAAAAAAAGGCTATTCCATGTAATTGGAATTCATCTATGGAAAAATTGTCAAAAATTAAAATAAGAGAAAATAAAGCCAAAAAACCCAAAATCATAGAAGTTTTATTAACAACTTTCATGACAATGTGAACCTCTAGATGTACAAACACATTCACAAGTCTAACCACATAATGAAATGAGTCCAGATTTATCAAATCACTAGAAAGTTTAATTTAAACAATTTAAAAGATACATGGACCATACAGGGATGACATTAGTAAAATATGAACAGTTGAATCACTAACACTATGTATCACTGCTAGGGATATAAATCCTGCACACTAAAACACATGATGAAGTGCAATTACACATAACAGCATAGCCAAAGAAATAAATGCATTAAATAGTTAAATTTAATGATTTATTAAATTATACTAAAATAATCCATTAACATCACTCTCATTCGCATATAACATCACAAGACAAGAATGAAGTAAATAACAATGGCATTAAATCCAACATAAAACATAATTAGGGATATGTACAAATATTGGATAACCAAATATCATCATAAAATGTACTGTCATCTCAAAATGGCATCATCATACAAATATGATCAACTAAACAACATAGTAATCTAACATCTATGATATTGAAATCAAAATATAACATTCAATCCTGAGGTCATCTCAAATGTAAAAATAACATAAGTAACAAGTATCTCATGGATCAAAATATAACAAAGTATAAACTAAAAACATGAGAGGCACTACATCCTCCCCAACTAGGCATAAGCTTAATCCTAGAAGCTTGTAATAAGATAAGGGTACAAATCTCTCAAACGTGATGCATCTTCCCAAGTAGCAAAAATCTCATCCCTCAGGTCCCACTGGACCCTTGCTCTATATCTTGATCTCTCAAAATCAATCTGCAATGTTGATGGATATGAATGGGCTCCAAAGAAAGTTTCCTATCCTCCATCTGTAAAGAATCCCAATCAAGAACATGGGTCACATTGGGAATCTACTATCTCAAAATAGAAACATGGAAAACATCATGAATACGCGATAGTCTAGGTAGCAATGCTAGTTAATAAGAAATAGGACTGATCCTCTCAAGGATCTCAAATGGTCTTAAAAAAATGTGGTGCCAACTTATAGCCTTTCCTATAATGGATGGGGCTCTTCCTCAGATGCACTCTCAAAAACACCCTATCACTAACAAAAAAGTGACAATCCAACCTATGGGCATCTGCATACTTCTTCTACTTTTCCTGAGCAGTAACCAAATGCTCTCTAATACAAACTGATTGATCCATATCCTAAAGCATCTCTAGACCTAGAAGTACCTAGTCCTCCAAATGATCCCAACTCAAAGGGGTACAACACAATCTACTGTACAAGGCCTGAAAAGGTGACATGCCAAGAGAACTATGATACCCATTATTATAACCAAATTCAACAAGGTACAAATAATCCACTCACTTCACCTGATTGTCCATCACATACATGTGAAGCATATCTTCAAGAACTTGGTTCACCCTCTTAGTCTGACCATTGGTCTCTGGGTGATAAGCCAAACTAAAATTGAGTTGCATGCCCAAAGCATGTTGGGAGATGTCCACACAACTGAAGTAAACACTAGATCTCTATTTGAAATAATCTGACAAGGTATCCCATGCAATTGAACAATATCTTCCAAGAAAATTTGAGCTACAAAAGAAGCTTTGTACGATGTCCTCATGGGTGAAAAATGTGCTACCTTGGACAACTTGTCCACCGTCACCATAATAGAATGATGTTGACATGATGAAATAGGCAACCCCATGATAAAAACAATAGATATCATATCCCATTTTCACTCTAGAATGGTATGCGGTTGCAAAAGACCCGTCAGATGCTAATGCTCTACCTTCACTCTCTGGCACTCAATACATCAAGCAAAAAAATTAGAAACATCACACCTCATCACTGCACAAAAGTATAACTATTTAAGATCAGCATACATCTTCTTTATGTTGGAATGTGTAGAATACCATGCATGATGTGCTTTTGAAAAAACCAAGGTATGAAGATCACCTGATACTAGTACATAGATACACCCCAAGTGTCATAGTAGTCCATCAGACTCAAGAAAAAAAACTCAAAAATCTCCCCTCAAGGGTACATCTAGACTCGATCTCCGTCTTCACCTCTTGATACCATGTGTCATTAGGAAAGGCCTCCAAGATATGACCTCACAAATCTACTCCCAATGACAAGATTGATATCTCATGTTGCTTCCTATTCAAGGAATCTACAATGAAATTTTCTTTCTCTTTAATGTAGTGAACATCAAAGTCATATTCACATAGGAACTCCATCCAGCAACATTGTCATACATTTAGGTTGAGTAAAAATATATTGCAAGCTTCTATGATCACTATACAACTCAAACCTATGTCCCAAAAGGAAATGACTCCAATGTACAAGAGCATGCACCATGGCCACAAGTTCCAAATCATGAATGAGGTAGTTAATCTCACAGTCCTTGAGTTTTCCAGACTCATATGCAATTACTCGACCATCCTATATCAACACTATGCCCACACCTTCCAATGAAGCATCTATGAAAACTATAAAATAACCTATAGGATTAGGCACTACAAGGGTTGGTCCACTAGTCAAACACTCCTTAAGAGAATTAAATGCCACCTTACATTGTGATGAGACTCAAAATTGCATTCTTATTTTGAGTACCATTCCAAAATTTTGAGCTCATGTACTCAGCTATTGGTTGAAGGCCTAAGAGGTGTTTTAAGTTTCTAAAACCTTCCATTCAACATATCTATGCATCCTATAGTGATAAACTAGCATTCTAAGTTATTCTATGAAGTCTCATTTTGAGTTGTGTTCAATTTTGCATTTTTTCCCAAGTGTGAAACAATGATAGAAGGCCTATTTTGCATTTGAATATCTTGTATCTAGTAATGTTTCATAACTTTTCAATTTGGGATTTTTTAGTATACATATTAGTGAACCTATTTTTCAATTTTCATGTCTTTTCAATATGTTTTGTCTAGGTTTGGAATCCGTCAAAGTTGATTACTTATCTCTGTCATACTGATGCAAAATGCCTTGAATTCTGGAAGGCCATGTTTAGCTGATTGTAACTTTGACCTAGTTGACCATACTGAGAAATTTTCATTTGCAATATATTCTCAAGGCTACACACTTGCTATGTCTTAGATTTGAGCCTATGATGAATCCATTTGATCAATTTGCAAACAAGATTCCAAGTGTAGTTTATAACTTTTTATTGGTGTCAAGAAATGAAAATTGATCGATACCCCTGTTCAGGACATCATATCTCTGAATCCATAATAGATGAGATCAATTGGTTTATACCATTATGTTACACTCTAAAAATAATTCAAGTGTGCTAGTTTTTGAGTCTTAATGAATCCATCTACATACTTTCCTAAGTCCATTCCATTTGCAAAAATCACAATTTTGCTGATGTTTACTATTCTGCAATTTTGAGTACCTCACTTCACACACTTGAAAAATGTGTCTTGTTATTCATCATGAGCCCAAATCATAAAATTATATTCCCCTCATGATATAGACTAATTCCCTAGTTTTCAATCCCCCAAGTATTAGTTTGCATTATTTTCGAAGCCAAAATCAAACACACTTTCTAGTTTTCTAACATGTTTATTTGCAGACAATTTTTACGAGGGAAAATTTGACGATCAATATCTTTTGACCCCAGAGGCATCATGAGACGAGATATAACAAGATGAAAGAATGAGGAAAAAAGTATTAGCATGTCAGCTTTCAGATCTCTTTATCTATTTTTGTCAGTTTTTACAACTAGCCTATAGGCCCTCTTATCATAAAATCATAGTTTGGGAAAGAAAGGTAAATGAGTTTTAAATGATGATTCAGTGCTCAAAATTGAATCTAGTCAGTACCAAGTGTTTAGTGAATTGGTCTGATGGGTTAGGTATTTTAGTTTGAATTTTATTTTATTTAGACCCACTTTGGGGTCCGACCGAGTCCTGTTAGATTGATAAGATGTTAGGAATTGGGAGTGCCCAAAGAATGTTATAATGATTCAAAATCATTTAGGATGCATGATCATAACAAATAAAATGGTGTATGAAAGCGTATGCCAAATGAAAAATAGAAGAGTTGAACATGCTAAAGGTTTCAGGTTTCACACACGATGAGGATTATTTCAAAATGTGGCTAGTCATTTGAAATTTTTGTCTAAGAGTCATCCCATGAAGCAAATAGTTATAACACTTTTCACCATTAAGGAAGAACTAAATCTAGGAGGCAATCCATATTCTCTTTCATGTTAGTTGGGGGATTTAGTCAGTAAATGTTTAAAATAATTCCACAGATAGAAGGAGCTTATGCTATCCAAACTGGGTAGAAGATTTCAAAGAGTGAAAGCCCAGTTCAATTCCAAAATTGAGGATGGATTTTAATTGATTTTGACTAATGCTACTTTGTCTCATGGAGAAGAGAAAAAATCATCTTAGAGACCAAAGTTTGAGTGACTAAGTCTTCTTCCTGATGTTTCCAAACTAGTGGGGATGAATCTTTTTCAATTGTTAATGTGTCATGTAGAGAGGGGGTAAAACATGGGATGTGCAAGGGATTGCATGGGTGTATCTATTGCGCGAGTCTAGGAAGAGTTGCACTCCACATAGGAAACAGATAGAGCTCTATCCAAGGTAAGGATTGGTGAAGATTTCATTAAGAAGATGCCAAGCATTCATGACAATGAAAATGGTATGTGAGCATAACACATTAGCCAATGAGAAAACTCCCATGACATTAGGAAGGAAAGATGACAACATGGAACAAAAAAGATAGGATGAAGGGAAATCAATGCAAATGAAAAAGCCAGAGCTCCATGCAAGGTGCCTGTTGTCATTGCAAAGGAGCCAGTATGTCAAAAAGACTTAACTTCATCTCCTCTTTTGCACATGTCCATATTTTGTCAGAAGATTTTAGAATGGAGTTACATTGATGGATTTATTGTAGAAGGAGAGTAAGAGGATAGGCCATCATCTAGTTACATTGTCCAATGTGAGGAGGTTAAAGTCACCAAGTCACACCACTTTTTGTATTTAGAGATAACATTGTTTTTACTTATCCCACATTCATCCAGCTATAGGGATTATGAGTCTTTTTGTATGTGAGCAAATACTATAGACTTGTCAAAAAGCTCTAGCCTTTTAAAGACTCATCATTCATGTGGAGAGGCCTAGTGTGGGGGATAGTTGGAGGAGGACAAAGAATAGGTTTTAACAATTTTCCTAAACAAAAAGGGACAAGTGGTCCATCATTCTGTTGGCAGCCATAAGATCGAGAGAGTGAGATTGAAGATGTAAGATGTTACAGAGGCATAAGATCATAAAGCTAAAGGAGTAGGCTTGATATATTATGAAATTCTTCCTTGTTCATAGGATCGAAGAGCCCACATTGTGAAGGTAAGATGCTATGACCAAGATTCCCATCGTAAGATCATAAAATGAAGGTTTAAGTCTTAAGATAATGCGATTGCCATAAGGTCTGGAGGAAGATTAATGAAGGCTAATATATTATGAAGTCATGCAATGATCAGGGATGTGAAGATTAAAGCTTGCGATAATATGATTGATCATGATATGGCATAAGATTGTAAAGGGGAAAATTAAAATGTTTTCAAATGTTGCATAGGATGAATTGTGGGGCCCACCAAAATGAGGTGGCGAATGGAAATTTGACAAGTGGAAAAAGAAAAACAAAAGGAATAATTGTTTTTTGAAATATTAAACTCATATCTCTAATGCTCACATTCTCAGAATTTCAAAATTTGAAAGATTTGAATTAAATTGATATGTTATATAGTTTAACTACATAGATTTTTTAATTTTTTAATTTAATTGCTTTGTTCATGGCACGAGCATGGATTTTTCAAATGCACCTTAGAGGCACAATTTCTATCTAAAATATACAATGTGATATACCATCAGAACTGGGAGAAGATACACTCTTTGTTTCCAAGGTTAGATTTTACATAGGCATTCACCAAAAGAAGCTAGAGGAGATTTTATGATTCTGGGACATCCTTAGTATAAATGCAAATTTGATGTTTTCTAACTAAATAATATCAAATTTGGATGATGTACGCATAATATTTGATTCAATGACCACTTTAAATGAATAATTGAATGTTAAATGAGTTGTTGCAAGAGATAAAGCTTTTTTGGCTTTCACAAAGAAGACATATGAGGACAAAAAAGATCAGATTTAAAGCATCTAAATATTTTGAATATATATCAAATTTTTGTAGCAACATTAATGAGTTTTTTATTATCAGTAGATGGAGAAGATTGGTTTCCATAGCAACAGGATAACAATTTTTCAGCATGACACATGGCAAGATTAGAATCTAATTCGAGAGCCTTCTTCCTGTCTATAAATTTCTCCTTTTCTCTCTTTGTAATGGTTCTAGTTTCCATTTTTTGACCCTAAGAAGCCACAAAGTTGGTCCCAGTTCTAGTCTAGTTACTGTGAGACCATATTCTTAGCATATATTACTCTGTTATGAGTAGTATTTGTATTTTCTTCTAAGCATTAGTCAATACAGTCATCGATTGTATGTTTTCTGAGTTTTTGTATACATTTAGTGTACTAGTTTCAAAGAAATTAATATGGATCTTTACTAAAAATGTTTCAATCTGAATCTTGTCTCGTCTTTGTGGTTTTTGTAATTTCTTGTTGATATATGCTCAAAGTGTATATTGTCCAATTGTAGCTTACATTTGAAGTTGTATGCCATTGTGTAGTTTGTTGTTGGGTCAAAGACTTGAGTAAATTTCTTAACACACATTGATACAATTGCAGGGTCATGGGGGGAATGTGAAGTATGAGTGTCATTTTGAAGATAGATATCTATTTATAAAGTGAATAGATAGATCTGATATCTGAATGCATTAGTGTATCTTGGGAATCTTGGTGTATGTTCTGATTCAGCTGATACCCAATGGATAAGGGACTTATCAATTTGAGAGATTGCATGTTCTCTATTGTTGCATGTTAGATTTATGCTAATTCAATCATCAAACAAATCAATTTACCATTTTATGTAACGATGAGCTAGAAGTGTTGGTTGTTACTTATTTTCTTTTCTTTTTGGATTATGGTTAGCTACTGTGATGAGGAAGCTTATAAGAAAATCATAGAAGAACATAGGGGATAGTCTTGAAGAGAAGAGTATCAAGTTAGTAAGATTAAATCCCTAAGGTTCACCTGCCTATGCCTTGCAGAGCCTAAAGTGAAGTGAGTCCTGATGACTCTGTTAATGTTGGCCCACAACTAAGATTTAGCCCTATTGAATATAGGATTTAGCTGATCCTTAGGCTTGTCCCTATCTTATGCTTCCTAGTATTAGGTTTAAACCCACCTGATATGTTCCTTACCAGTAAGAACTCCAACACATTGGTTTGGCCAAACATACTTCTTCTCTTTTTGCTATAAGGAAGTGATGGGATGGGCTACATGTGAAAAGTCCTTCACAAAGTGATGGTAATAACCCATTAATCCCATGAAACTAAGAACCTCAAAAGCATTAGTGGGTATTGGCCAATCTATAATAGCTTGGATTTTCTCTATATCCACTGCAATACCATCACGAGTGATGATATGCCCCAAATACTTCACCTCTGACTAGAAGAATCCACATTTACCCAAGTTACCATACAACTAATGATCTTGCAAGCATTGCAACACTTGGCATAAATGGACTTTATGTTCTTCAACAATCTTTGAATAAATCAATATGTCATCCAAGAATATATTGACACACCGATCGAGGTACATGCAAAATAGTCCATTCATCAAACTCATGAACAACAATGGAACATTGGTTAACCTAAAGGGTACAACCATGAAATTGTAATGCCCATATCATGTATGAAAAACTATCTAATGGATGTCAGCCTCATGGATATAAAGCTGATGGTATCTAGACTTAAGATCAATTTTTTAGAATATTTGTGCTCCCTTCATCTGATCGAACAAGTCATCAATCCTCGATAAAGGATACTGGTTATTCATCGTCACTTTATTTTAACTATCGATAGTCTATGTATAAATGCAATGATCCATCTTTCTTCATAATAAAGATGATTGGTGCACCCCATAGGGATATACTAGGATGATTATGGCCCTTGGCTAACAATTCCTTCAATTGCAATCTGAGCTCACTCAACTCCTGAGTAGTCATGTAGTAAGGAGCTCATGAAATTGGCTCTGCTCTTCCTATTAGATTGGTCCAAAAATCAATGTCTCCCTATGGTGGCATACCTAGTATCTCATCAGGAAACACATTTGCATACTCACAAAGGAGTGGCTGATCATCAAGTGTCACTGTACAGCTCTCGACTTCCTCAAGATCACTGATAGAAACTACAAACATCTAAAAACCCTTCCACACACTCCACTTTAGTAGATTAGCTAAGATCATCTGAAGTGAGACTAGTCTTTGGACCCCTAAAAGTTCCACTTACTCACTTGTGTCATCAACACATAGAACTAACTTACGTTGAAAATCAATATTTTCCTAATGGGTAGCTAACCAATCCATTCCCAACACAATGTCATGCGATCCTAGAGGTAGGATACAAAGATCCACTATAGTGGTGATTTAGCGAAGGTACCCAAGTTCAATCTACAACCACTAACCAAGGAGTCTAGAGCCACTTTGGATCTTGTGGCTAACTCAACTTTCCACCTATTGACATAACGTGCTACCACTAGCTCACATTGTTGAACAAGAGATTGTGAAATAAAATAATTTGAAGCACCTGAGTCAAATAATATTGAAGATGAAATACCATGCAACATACCTGAAACCTCGACTATGGTACCTTGATTCTCAACTTGATGGTTATCAACCATCGCAAAAAATTGATGGCTTCTATTTGCATCTCCCGCAATAGGTTTTGATCTAGATGCACCTCTACCAGGTCCTAAAGATGGTTTAATAAGACATCAAAATTCTTTATGGTTGGGCTAGCCATAAGAATAATAGTTTCTTGCAAAAGTAGGAACTGTCCCTATGACCACCTTGAGCACTACTAGAATATGGTGCACTTCCCTTGTTAGAGTTTTGCTAACTACTTTAAGAAGGGTGATCTGTTGAGATTTCTATCCATGAATCTAGTCATCTCGTTTCTTCCCTAAGGTACCTAAAGACTATCCACCTTTGGACCAATAACCTCAATGATGACCCCAATGTTTACCACCTTGAAAGGGTGTTCACTGGGTTTGACCCTTTCCTGTAGATTGAGGAGCCTGAATATCCTTCCATAAAGTTTGTGCACTATTTCTCTAAGAACCTAATTTTCTACTGAACCCCTTAGCCATATTGCACTCAAGAATTCTTTCCTTCTCTATAGCAAGTGCAAGTGTCCTTGGCTAGTGAATATAGACATCTCCAATTATAGAGCCTCTAAGGCCCCTAAAAAAATGTTGGGTGAGGAGTGCTTCATCATGACCATAACTTGAGTACTACCTCAACCCAAGAAACCACTTCTCATACTGATCTACTAACATATTCCCTTACTTGAGCTCATGGAATTCATCTGTATGGGTCTCATGGTACTGTGGAGATAGGAATTTCTCACTAAACCTCTCCTCAGAGATCTCCCAATGAGATTTGCCACATCAATATGTAGCTTCTCACTCTCCATATCCCACCATATATATCCATGGTCTCTTAGGTATGTGATAGCACAATGGGCCTTCATGTTGCTTCCTAGGATAATAAGGAAAAGCAATGCCCCATATCTAGTAACTAGATCTCAACCTTGAGCCCTATCCCTTGGCCATCAAATAGTGGTGGTTTAAACCTTTGAAGTTCCCACATCATCTCTAGTTGGGTGAAGTCATCATCATCCCGATCATGACTCCTCCATTAGTTCCTTCTAACACCAGGTGGTGTATGAGAATGTTCATGCTCCCAGTCACATTCCTCTTCTTCCCCATGCTTTGACCTATGAGAATCTCCAGGATGAGATTCCTCTTCTTGGCCATGGTCACATTGGTTTTCCTCTACACAAGGTCCCAACTGAGCTATCATCTCTCGAAGAAAAGGCATTAGTGCCCCAATGCCACCCTAATCATTGTTACTGTGTTCCCCCACCCCATCCCGACATTCCTTCTCTTAGTGTTCTTCTTCATGGTGATTTCTTCAGTTATTACCCTGACCACTAGGTTTACGTGTAGGAGGAATCACTATGGAAACAAAAAGATAAGGTTAGAAACATTCGTCGCAAAGATAGAGTCACAAGCATGAACAATAATGAAGTATAAAAATAACAATCCTAAGATACAACACATATACTAAAAACAAGAACATAGTGGAAGCATAACACAGAGATCCTAATGTTGCAACATGGGCTTTGATATTAGATTTAATGCCCCCACCTAGAGATCCTTGGAACAAGGATAAATAAAATACAAGAAATATATTTTAAAAATAGGTATGGATGCACAAAAAAATCAACATACAAGGATCACAAAGATCATAACGAAAGACTTAACCAAAAAACTCGACTACTAACAAATCTCCAAATGCCACTATCGATAAGCATGCTCAAACTAAAAAATGAAATCGAAAGATGATAACTAAATAATTAATCTTTGATTTTTCAAAGCCTAGAAAAAAAAGAAATCCCAATGGGTACTCGAAACACCAAATTGTGTTCTCTGAAAAACAACAAAGGTATTACCTATTTTCTATGCGAGAAAACACAACTGACACTCTAATGTGAGGAAGTACCTCTTTGCATAAGAAAGTACACCATTACATGCAAGGAACTAACCCCTCATGCAAGGAAATAGTTGGTCCAACAACCAAAATATACTATACTAGTGTTGAAGTTTGTGTGAGTTAGTACAATGAGTCATGCGAAGAACTGGAAGAAACCACACAAAATTTCAAACTCTCACACGAGGATTCACAACAAGTAAGAAAAAAAAAGGTAAAAGGTAGGAAAGATATTTTCCTCCAAAATAGGGAGTACTAGATCCATAATCAAGGCTTAGACACTCGAACACAATAACTACAAGACATAAACTACAACTAACCATCTAAAACATAGCAGTAAAGGAAATACACTAAAAGCAACATTGCAATGTACAAAATCAAATAAACACTTGCATAGTTCCTCCCAACCATAATAGCATCATGAGACCTTGAAGGTCCTAGCCATCCTCTACATGTAGAATCCCAAACTACCAACTTGATAGTTAGAGCTATCTTATGAGTGCATCATGACTAAAATGTAATAATAACATCATAAGAACAAGGAAATATAACATGCTAACAAGAAAAGAAATAGATATTCCAACTAATCAAATCACATTGTCTAATTATATGCTAAACATCATAATATAAGAATGCATAAAATAACTAACATCATCTAAACATGATATCCAAGAATTCCAATGAAAGCATAAATCATAAGGAATCATACTCTAGAATCTCAAATATACCAAGTGATACATCAAGCATTGGTCACACTAGAATAATAGACTCTCTCTATACATCGGTGCCTAGTAGTGATATAGGTAGCTACACCTCCTAACTACATGAAATCCATAGTTCCACTCCCATCATGCTGATGGAGATAATGACCCACCCACAAACACATAAAAGAAAACATCCATGGCTAAGACTCATGCTAGATAGTAAAGATGAGTGAATTCAAGATCATGAGATAATGCAAGTACTAAAGGTCTTGGTTAGACAATCAATGGATAACTATGTATAGGCTCACTACATGGAGATTCACTTGGCATCGAAAAGCCTAAGCTCGGTACCATGCAGACTCAACTTCCCAATGAAAGGCTCTCACACTATGCCCTTTTATTATCTTGGTTTTATTATCCAATATTTTATTTAGTTATCACTTAATTAAAACTTCTTCACTCCAACCTTATGGCACCATAAACACTAGTTTGCAAGATAGAACCCACTCCATGGTGCTACCCTACCCTACCCATGATCATCCAACAATGAGTGCCCATAAGCATACATATTCCCAACCCAACCCCAAATGATCACAACTCCACCAAAGTACAAATGGGAGTTCAGGCCTCACAAGGCACCTAAAAAATGCATGAGCACATGCTCGTATGTCACACACCACCATCGCAAAGATCATAACACAAGAACTAGATGAGAACATAAGAAAAATAATACTCAACTAAATACAAGTTCAAGAGGATAGATGCACCATGCATCCCAATGAAACATAAAAGTGAAACAAGGGTTTGACTAACATCCTATGGATAATCCAAGCCCATGACCAACATCATGCCAAGAAAAATTGAGAAAACTAGGTGATAGACAAATCGAGGTAAAAACCTAAAAACTTAAAAAATTTAAAATTAAAACCCATTTGGTCCTTGGGCACAAAAGCCATGAAAATCTAATAAAATTTAGGTTTAGACACCATATGTAAAAACGACCAACATAACAATGCAAAACCCAAAACCCTCATCCCAAAAATTGCAAAAATGTTCATACTTGACCAACTGGGTAGAACTTGTTGGACTAACCACCAATGTTCCCCTTCAAGATTCGTGACATGGTTTAACCACCTTCCATTTTCTATAAGTCTAGTGGTTGTATCAGGCATTGATAGGTCAATCTTTTGGTACAACAACAACCCTAGTTTGTAACAAGTGGTATCAAAGCTTGGTCACAGGTTCAAATCTCCTCGAGGAAAGCTAAGGGGGTGATTTTTGGACTAACTACCAACATTCCCCTTCAGGATTATGACATGGTTTAACCAACTCCTATGTTCTATAAGTCTAGTAGTTGTATTGGGCATTAACAAGTTGATCTTTTGGTGCAACAACAACTCTAGTTTGTAACAACAATCAGAAATGGAGGGGAACACTAGCTATTAACCTCCTAACAAATAACTACTAGAAATATAAAAAAAAATGGAGTTGAAACACTAAACAGGAAAGCCCTACTTGACTGCCAAAAGGGCTAAAGTGGAAATCAGCTTGATAAAATAAATATCCCAGGGAAGCTATTGAAAGTCATAACAATGAAAAGTTTCCTTGAACTAGATCCAAAAAGACTAATCTCTCAAAGATCCCATGCCCATAGCTCTCACAAAAAATAGAAACACGATCCTCTAGAAGAGGATTTTGGAAAATGCTCTCAAATTTCTAATTCTTGAAAGTGAGAAGTGAGGAATTAATTTCCTCTTTGGACACTTTATCACTTTTTGAGTAAATAACTAGGAAACCTATTTAAATCCTGAATCAACCCAACTAAAAATAGGCTATTCCATTTAATTGGAATTCATCTATGGAAAAGCTGCTAGAAATTAAAATCAAAGAAAATAAAGCCTAAAAACCCAAAATCATAGAAACTTCCTTAACAACTTTTGCGACAATGAGAAGCTCTAGATGCACAGACATGTTCACAAGTCTAATCACATAATGCAAATGAGTCTAGATTTATTCAATCATCGAAAGATTTAATTTAAACAATTTAAAAGATACATCAACCATAGAAGGATGACATTGGTAAAATAAGAACAACTAAATCATTAACTCCATGTGCCATTGCTAGGGATATAAATCCTGCACACTAAAACACATGATGAAGTGAGATTGCACATATTAATATAGCCAAAGAAATAAATGCATTAAATAGCCCAATTTAACCATTTATTAAATTATGCTAAAATAATCCATTTACATCACTCACATTCACATATAACATCACAAGACAATAATGAATTAAATAACCATAGCATTAAATCCAACATAAATCATAATTAGGGATATTTCCAAATATTGGGTAACCAAATATCATCATAAAATGTAGTGCCATCTCAAAATGGCATCATCATACAATTATGATCAACTAAAAAACATAGTAATCTAACATCTATGATACTAAAATCAAAGTATAACATATGACCCTTGGGTCATCTCAAATGCAAAAATAACATGAGTAACAAGTATCTCTCAGATCAAAATATAACAAGGTATAGATTCCAAACATGAGATGCACTACAACATTGAACAACTTACAAAATTGTAGATCTTCAAGAAATAAAAGACCAAATTTAGGAGAAACAATTTTCTAGGCTTCAAATTGCTTCTATAATGTTTAGTTCCTTTCAGCAACCCATTCTATCATACAAAAAGATTTGTTGATTTTAAAAATTTTCTAGATGCAAATTTGGGAAATGATGCAACAATTTTTTTTATAATGTAACCTACAACAATCAAATGTTAATCATCTCTTATGATATCCCTAAAATTAAACCCAAAAATCAACTAGCTAGCCACACATTTTAGTTGTATTTATTTTAAAATGAAAATCTCATAGTAGCATTCATGACAAATAACTGACCTATCTTCCTCCAAACAATTGTGCTCAATCAAACTCTTCAAAGAGGTAGATCTTAAACATTGGTTGAGTCTTCTAAACACTAGAACTTATTGAGAGGGATTGTTTGTACTTCAAATTCACCAAAAATGATTTCTTTATTTCATTCAAATATCTTAGTCCAAAGATGAAGAAATGATGTCAATAAATCAAGAGAATATATTAAAAATAGTTAGGTAGTTAGGAAATTATTTAGTTATATTTCTGTTGCAACTGATCTCATATGCTCTAAATAATTTAACAATTATCTATCAGTGAGTTTGATAGATTTTTGGTCCTTCAAAGATTTAAGGACCTTGATGTAATTGAAGAGCCTCTTAGCTAACTATATGTTTTTAGTTTCTTATGTATACAACTTAACTACCTAAATTTAAGTTTCAACTTATGAGTATTAAAGATGCACCATATAGGAGTTTTTATGTGCCAAATGGTAAAAAAAAGTGTTGATTATGCCAATAAGCACTCATTACATGTCTAATAGTAGATAATTTAAAAAATTCAATTTTAAAATTTAAAAAAAACCAATTTTAAAATTTAAAAACACCTAATTGCTAGTGTTTTGATGTATGAGTTTGTTTTCTTGTTTCATATTTACAGGAGGGGGGGGGGGGTAACTAAATCCCCTATGTACCTTTTATGTCCATCACACACTATGTACATGTCTTATCATTGACACATGCTCAAACATTATGGAACCCTAAAAATTAAAGTTTTCATTAAATTGGGCTATTTTATTTGGTGTCTTTGTCCTCCCAAAAATCCCTTAGTTTGCAACCACTTGACCTTTACTCTGCAACCACTAAGTAACGTGTGCCCATCAATCCTACTTCCTCTATTGAATATACAATGATGATATTTTCAATCATACTTATAGTTTGTTTTATTTATCATATTTTTTCAAATGGAGTCCAAACTTATTCTTCAATGATTGTATTATTTTGGTATGCACTGGGTGATTTCATTATCTCAATGATTGTGTTGTTTTTATTGAGAGTTTCATTTGACTATGAAATCATTATCTCAATGACATAATGGGTTTCACTAAGATATTTATTTTTTGGTGTATATCACGGAGGGTTTTATTTTTTATTATATGAATATTCTTATGTACAAAATGAGTTACATTAAAATAATGAAATTTGTGTCTTCATATGTATTTTGTTTTGTTTTGTTTTGTCGTCATTTTTTAAAATGGCATTCAGGGTTTTTCTTTAATGATTTCTTTATTTTTGTATGGCCTCAAGCATTCCATTACCTCAATGATTATCTATATGTCATTGAGGGTTTCATTTGATTGTGAAATGATTGTCTCAATGATGTTGTGGGTCTCATTAAAGTGTTTATTATTTAGTGTATCCTTGTGCATAAAGGGTTACATTAAAATGGTAAAATGTACTCCTTTGTACTTGCAATTTTCTTTCATCATTTTTGTATGGTTAGGGTGACATCATTATCTCTATGATTATCTTAATATCATCAAGGGTTTCATTTGACTGTAAAATGAGGATCTCAATAGCACCATGGGTTTTATTAAAAATTGTATTATTTGGTATAAGTTGTGAAGGGTTTCATTTTGTTGTTAAATGATTATCCTTATGCATAAAGGGTTACATTAAAATTATGAAATTAACTCTTTTGTACTTACGATTTGCTCAGGCTTTCCATCATTATCTATAGCCAAAATGACTTCATTATCTCTATGATTATCTCAGTGTCATAAAGTGTTTCATTTGACTATGAAATGATTATCTCTTGATGCTATTCAAGGTTTCATTAAAATGATTTTCAATTATTCTCACAATGGTCTCTAGGGTTTCATTATGTCATAAAGTAATTATCTTTATTTTACTCATTTCATTTGACCGTGTAATAGTTATTTGTACATATATATGTTAGGATTGCAGAATACTAAGGTGGAGGGTGAGGTGAATTAGTATTCTATATATCTTTTATTAACTTTGAATTGATTACACAAATACCATTTAAGAAAATAGAAAGTATACTGCAACACAAAACAAAACCAATCCAAGAGCTCATAACCCCATATTTCTTGCATGAAAACCTGGTTTAAGGAAAAACCATGGTGGGAGTTGTGAACCATGAAATTACTTTGCAGAAGTAATTATCTTGGTTAAAGGATTTAGTAAAATGATGAACCCTATTAAAAGTTTATAGAAATGCACAAGGCATTAGGCACTCACCTCAAGCACACTACTTTATTATAGTGCTAGGGCTATTACCCAATTTGATACAACAAGATATGGGAAAAAACCTAATCATGAACTATAGAGTACCATAACCTATGCTTGATCAACATAATTTGATACAACAAGATATGGAGAAAAAACCAACTGATGAACTCTCCAATGGTTGGTTAACTCTCTTTGTCACTTTCCATTTATTTTGTATGTATTCAAAAGGTTAAATATAATATAAGACTTCACCTTATTGTATTGAATGTCGAATGTAATTGTTCATGCCTCCTACTATTTTTCCTATCTCCCTTCATGCTTCATGTCTATTTTATTTAAATAACATGAGTCTTCAAGGGCTTTGACCCATATAGGTGGTCAACTAATTAATTGTCTTCCTTAACACTATGTTAACACATTCCTTTAATGTACTAGTCGTGCATGACTAATATTTTTTATTTAATAATGGTTATATGAGTTATAGATAATATAAATATATTTATTATTTATTATTTATTTAGTAACATTGTTTCTTCAAATATTGATAACTAGGGCCAATTTTGTTTTTTGTATGTATGTGTTTATATTTACATGGATATGGTTATGTATGTTTTCATAGGTACATGTATGTAAGTTTGAATATAGTTATATGTATATATATGCATGTATGTATTTAAGATTTCATTTTCATTCATGAAGTATTGTAAGGATGATTTGATGTGATTATGTTACTACCCTTGATAGATGTACTTGAGAGGTGAACTAGATACATGTGTGTTAGATGTATCAATGTAATGTGTTTGTCAAAACAATAATAAATTTTTGAAAATTTGGTTATCTATGAATTAATATTTATTTAATTTTTGGTCTAATGCACTTGTATATTGGATTTTCTAGTTTATTGATTATGTTTATGCATCACATTGATTTTGTAGGTTTCTAGGGACTTCTTTGAAAAGAGTAGAGGACAATAACCTTGTATTATAGAAAAAGTCTTTATGACTTTACATTACAATGACCTATAGGCAATCCCCTTTTTTGGTATTTGACTTTAGTTTCTTTATTACTTAATTAAGGTGCATGATGTGTTGTACTGGTTTAAGAATGCATTGAAAAATACATGTTTTTGAAATTAAAAGTAGCCAAAACAAGGTGGTTGACCCATGAAGAACAATTATAAGTAACAACACATCAACTAGAATTTTTTTTTTTTACAAAATTTTGTTAGTCTATCCTCTCTCTTAATTTCAAAATCACCTCACTTGAAACCCAAATAACCATAACAATTTTTTTACTAATTGCTTGGGGGTAAAATAGAAGTGCTCTAATAGGATGTAGGCCTCCACTTTATGGGGCACCAAGCCATTCAAATATTTATGTGTGAGGGAAAGAGGGAGATCTCCAAATATTATTCCACTTCTAACCCAAATTAGATTAGCTAGGACCCAAAGAAGAAGGGTGCTAATACTAAATCCAGATCATAAAGAGGAATGCAATATAATAAAATGTACACTCTTAGGCCCTTTGATAGGATAATGTAAATGTGATATTGAACTAATACTATAAATCTAGATGTTATGTGAGTATAATTAGCCCAATTAAGATGTAAATCAAGGCTAAACATATTAAAAGAAATAAAATAAAAAGAACTCACCTCAAAATGTGTTGAGGAAGATCTATTTTTACTCCAAAACTCACAAATATGAACTGTATATGAATATCCATTCAAAGATCTTGGAATGAAATGAAAAAATGAACAAAACTCAAAAATCTCCCTGGAATCTGAGAGAAAAGGACTAGGTCGACTTGGTAAGATGTCCTACAACCAAGTTGATGTAGTCCAATGATTTGCAACTGACAACTTTAGAAAGCTCATGAACTATAGGCTCTAGATTTGCAATCCTTTTCAATTGCCACCTTGCAAATCAACACCAAAAGGAAAGGTATTGTGGTTGGGGTTTGGTGAGGGATTTCCTTGGTCAAGCCTTAGGTTAAGGAATTAACTAAAATTGAGAAATATAAATATAAATGACTATAAAATATGATAAATATTAGGATTCTCCTTTCTTGAAACCCTTATTTGTAAGGATTCTATATGTAAATGTATTGTAGATATTGAATTAGGAATGTGGGGTATCTCCATTCTTTGCAATGGATCTACCATAATTCCATCATGGTGCCATGGACATAGAAGTGCATCAATAAAGAAGATGAATGCTTCAATATAGGTCTCCTTACTTAATGGCCAACAATAAGCCAAGTCTCGAAAAGGAAATGCTCACAAAAGATCCTTCAATAGAAATCTCCTTTCTTGAATGCTTGAAAGTGTTGAATACTTGAACTCCTTGAATGAAAAAAGGCTGAAATCTTCACTAGAGAACAAGAGCTTGAGTGTATAAATGATCTTGAGATATGAATTTCTTGATGAGATATAAAAATGAAGGCCCCAAGCCACCTTATATATGAGTTTTCGGGTGGGAAACTAATACAGGCTAATTGGGTAACAAAACTAATTAAACCACCAATGCCTTTTGGGCCCTGAGATCCTAAGCTATTGGGGAATAGGTCAATCTCAGAGGACTAGGTCTACCTGGGTCAACCTTGTCTAGAACAGGTCAACCTTGGTTGACTTGGTCCTAGAGATTAGGTCTCAAGTACCATAAAAAGAAGGGGCAAATACCAACGAACTAGGGTAGAAAGATGGAAGAGAATAGGAGAAAAGGAGATCGAGGAGATGCATATCCATGGTCCAAAGAGGGAATTTATGGAGAGAAATCTCAATGGTATTAAAATGCAAGTGTGTCCATTTTAAGATGGTACACTAATAGTAAGATGAGTATTCACCATTAAAAAAAAAAAAACATATTATCTAACTTCCTATGAAAAATAGTAACTAATCCATAAAGGCTATTAATGATAAAGTGCCAAAAAATAATAAAGAGAGTATTATGCCATGTAGGGCCAATATTTAAAGAGTAAACAAGGATACTAAAGATGCGCAAGTAATAAACTAACTTGAGAAGACTAAAAAACATTAAAATACTTTATCATTCTCCTTGGGATTCATTAGTAGAAATAGGGTCCAATCCTTGGCTAGGAAGGAAAATAACTCCCTATTGTCTTCTCCATAAAATCCCTCCTTGATGTATTTATTTGTATAGAAGGCTGAGAGTAGTGGCTAACCAGAACATCATCCTGAGGGTATAAGTGACTAGTCTGGTTACCTCACATCCATATTCCCTAGCTCCACCTATAGTTTGGAAATAACCTCTTCATTGGTCACACATCCACTAAAAATTATCAAACTTTTTTGGTAACTATGAGTAACATCTTCTAGAACATGTTTACCTTTGTCTAGGCCCAATTTTTTTCTTTTTTGAGGGATGTCCTCAATGTCTTCATTAAGGTTTACGAAGACATGGGTGGAAAGTTTGGTGGAACTTTCATCATTTTTAGACCTATCATTACCCTCACTAATTAAATTATCCTTATAATATTTTTCCTTCATTCTAGGCTTATTAGCAATCCTATGTGACCTATAGGGGTTTTCCCCAACCTCACCTTTTGAATCAACCATATGGACCTTGGGTTTAAGTTTAGATTTTTTAACAACACAAGACACATTGGTGGGGGGATTTTTATTTTTCTTGCCCATTTTGGTCTGGGTAGCCAATGGGTTCCCAATAGGAGGGGAGGTTGTGACTTTATGAATCTATTTCTTTGCGAGGGTCTTAGGAGGATTCATAAGGGTTGGGGGTGTTGAAAAATTCTTCAACAATGATATTTTTGGGTAGGTAGAGGGTATGGATAAAATCCTACAAATGCAGAATCAACCCTTAATGGAGGATGGTAAAGTTTTTTTATCTTGACTATGACATTCTTTAACATTATTAATAGTAAACTCAAGCGATTTGCAATAAGAAGGATATAAATAAAATCATATTGTGATGTCAAAAGTGATTGAGAAAGGGAAAGTGGTAGTAGTAACAAACCCAAAATCTACCTTCAAGGGTGAAGTGCTTCATTATGACCATGCATAGTTGGTCCCAAGGTTCAGGTAGAGCTTCTTCAATGAATTCTTAGTGTAATTTGATTGGATCTTCATTTTTATGGAAGAACATATTGAGGTTGGTTTTATCTAGAACCCTACTAGTTTTCTTCCATTTTTACCTTTAGTGGACAATCATGTCACTTCAGCAATAATATATTCATTTATCTCAAAGGAAATACCACCCATAGTGACCAATATTTCATGCCAATTGTTAATGAATTAGAAATAAAGGCACTTGTATGCCCAATTACGACATCTATACAGGGCATAATGCCACCCTCACTCAACATGAGCTACAACCTAGGTTTATTGTGAATACTTTCATCAATTTTTCCAAATCCACCTAGACTCTGTTGCTACTCATCTCTTTGTTCTCTAAAGTGAAAATGATGTCTATTGGCTCCTGATTTAATAGTTTTGAAAATGACCAAGAAACTAGGTAGATGCATCTAAGGCTAGCAAATTCCTATGATGAATGCACTTGAATGCAGTCTTGGGCCAACTATAAGGCATAAATTCTTCTTCACTTCAGGCTCTGCAAAACCTAGGTGGGTGAACCTTAGATCCAATTGATATCATACCAGTGCAAAACATATCCCTGAATCTATTTACTGCAGATAAAAACCCCATATATCTCCTAAAGCCTTATGTAGTAATAAAGAAATGTAGTAGCTAATTACAACTCTATGAAATGCATAAGATGAGTGAGGGTTACACTATTATAGCTCTTCAACATGGTAGGGAAAAGGGTTTTGATTAATAATGTTGAATTAAACAAACCCTTGATATGCACCAGTAAGAACTAATGATCCTTTAACTGATCAGTGCCTTAACTATTGGGCAAATCTATGAATCACAAACATACATATGAATATCTGAGACATATGTGTATCTTTAGATATCTGATCTATCTATTCAACTTGTAAATAGACATCAATGTTCAATTTAAACCTCATTCTTACATGATATCCCCATCAGTAACCTCACAACCTTGTTGATTTCCCTGAAGCATTTACGTAACCCTTTGAGTCACAAGAAAAAATGAAATAACATACAACCTTAAGGGACTGCAACTACAACCTAAGCTCTATGTCAAAGATTATAAAACACTGAAGATCACTGATGAAGGAGACAAGATTCAAGATGAAACTCAACCATCTTCTGTTCTTTGTATTCATTTCCTTGAAATTATACATTCATATGCATGAAAATGAAAACATGGAAATACCTAACAGATCTGAACTATCTGTATTAACCTTCCTAATGTTGTTCATACAAGAGAGAATATGCTGAAGAAAATGGTTTCACAGTAAAACACTAGAACCCTGTTGGTATTACCCAGAGCAAACTACCAACCCTTACAATGGAAGAAAGAAAGAAAGATATAGGAGAAGATAATTTCTCAGATCTGATCTTTGCCTGACATGTGTCCACTTGAAATTCAATCTCCTGCAACTGAAAACCTCTTTCATCTTTCTACCCCTTTGATCTGATTTTGTTTTCATCATTACTTGTAACTGATCTTGAAATATCTCTGCTCAATGATGAAAAACCTTTTTGCATCCAAAATATCTAATCTGCTTCATGAAAATGCTGGTGAAATCTCAAATTTTACTAAATATGTGAGTAAAATCAACCCAAATTATATTTCCATGGTCTTTTACCTATTTTTAGGTCATTATCTTACAAGAAATCAATTTTGAACTTCGATACCTGAATTCAGTTGTAAGATAGAAATCTAGAAGAAAACCTCCTATAGCTTGAACTAGTGGCATTCTATGCAAAAATTGACCTCAGAATTAGAAAGTTCAGTTTCTCCTGGTTCTGACAATATATAATATCGCATATTTTGCATACCAGGAACCTCTAAAAAGTCAATTTGAAAAATGCTCCTCTGGTAGGGGACTCAGGTCTGTCTACAACTTTGATTTTGAAAATTTAAAATGCTCTAAGGTTGGAACTATGGAAAATGACCCTTTTTGAATTTAAAACATAATCACTGAAAGTGCATCCTTATAAGAAGGAAATAGTAAAAAATTTATGACTTAAAATTTTTTCCTTCCCTTGATGCTTGGGGTCAAACCTCCCTTTTACCAAATGCCACATGGAACTTGTTGATTGGTCAACCTCTCAAATGCAGTGCCATATCATCACTGGGTGGGCCTATGCCATGTGTCACATGCCTGCATACCCACTTTGCTTAACCACCCTACATCTTTGTTTTGCGAAATTGCCCAAACCGCTCGATCTACCATGTGGCAACATCTTGAATTTAAAACATAATCACTGAACATGCATCCATATAAGAAGGAAATAATAAATTTTTTATGACTTAAATTTTTTTTCCTTCCCTCGAAGCTCAAGGTCAAACCTCTCTTTGACTAGATGCCACATGGCACTTGTTGATTGGTCAACCTCTCGAATGTAGTGCCACATCATCACTGGGTGAGCTTGTGCCACGTGTCACACGCTCACATAACCGCTTTGCTTAACCACCTTGCATCTTTATTTTGCAAAAATTCCCAAATCGATCGATCTACCACATGGCAACATCTTGTGCATCTGCCTTGAACTTCTCCTTTCACACAACCTCATCACCGACTAGGACCTATGGCCACATGTCACAATCCAATAATTCCACATTATTTATCTCCCGAGAACTTTGGAAATGTTGGCATGTGCCAACCCTTAGATCTGGACACGTGGTGAGATCTCATGCCATCTACGACACATTAGGCACTTGCATTTTTGTTTAAAATATGTTTTGAATGACCCACCAACTGTCTTCCATGTCCAAGGCATAGGGGCCCACCTTGTGACTGACGGCTTCCAAAATCCATTCATCTTGAGACAGTATGCATTTTAGTATAGTTGTATTTAAACCACGTTGAAATTCATTCCCTCCTGAATGTGGGATAAATGATTCCAGTCTACTTCTTTCTTGCGTAGGCATTCTTCCTCTGTTCTTTCGTTGCCCCTATCTTTGCTGATGTCTTTAGTGCATGGATTTATCCCCACTCGGTTGGCAGCTCCCTCTATGTTAATGGTGGTTCCATTTTTTAGCACACGGTCCTCATATTGGCGGCTTCCCCTGCAAGTTCATGGGTTCTTCTGTGAAATTTAACTAGTTATGGACGTCTTCTAATTGGCTTCTATGGCTCTCTGCCTTTTTACTTTTCTTATTTTGTCCTTGGCACGATCAACTTGTATATAGCTACATGGGTTTAAAGTTCCCCTGTTGCTTCATTTGCATGGTCTTCCTTTAAGATGCTCTGATGCCATTCTTCCTTCTTCATCAAATACAACCATTTTATTCCTGGGCAGGTGCACACAAATACATCCATCGCTGTTGACAACAATCTGAGCACTTCTTAAGCTGTTATCAATCCCATTACACAAAACTTCTATAAATAGACTCCTCGGCAAGTCAGGAAGTTTTGACCATTTGCCATCCCCATCATCTTCATTCAACTTCCATAACTAAAAATACTTTTTGTACACCACAACCACCTGCCCATCATTCCCTACTCTTACTTTCAATACATTTGCTTTATCAGGACCATTTATTTCATTTACGTAATATGAAGGAGGAATTTTGTGAGGCCTCGCCCCGACCCTTCATAGCCTTAGATGTTACTTTATCATTTTGGTACTCACGACTCGAGATGTCGAGACATTATCTGATACTTAGAACATATTATAGTATTTAATGTTATGTGATGTTACTTTCAGATATATTGATGTTTGTCATTTAATGTTTTATGTATATGTATGTGGATGCAATCGGTAAATGTACAATTGATACTTTGATTTAAGAGATTTTTTTTTTTAATGGTTAAGAATTAAGTAGGATGAAAGGAACCCTGATTTATGTATGTTTCAATTTATGTGAATTTCTGATACATATATATGTACATGTGATTTTCGGGACTACTGATGTGTGCAATGAGTGTGCAAATATTTTAGTCGAAGAAATCGACGGAGGAACATAACTGATCTCTATGTGCTATTTTTTGGAAACCTTGTTGTTCATAATTCACGTTTTGTACTGTGAGATGTATGTATGCATCTTTCTTGTTCAGTGAATGTTAATGTTCGTAATTATGTTCTTTCAGTTTCGCTTGACACTCGCAAAATGTTTGTGTGCTTCGATGTGCTGTTTAGGGTTAATTGTTTAACCTTTGGACCAAGTTGGTTTAAGTTAGTGTCAGTTTTCTATTGGGTTCTTAATCAAGGTTAGTCATCCCTTAATTCGGATTAGTGCTTATTTGCAAGTTAAAGTAGTAAGTTGGACCTATTTTATTCCTAGATTTTATTTGACTCTAAACCTCTTTTCTAGGCATTTAATTAAATCAAAAAAAAAACCCACCCACTAATTTGACCTTTCCCCCTTTTTAAATTGTTTTAAGCCCTCTTGAGGACTAGGCGCAGGTGAGAAGTCTTTTCATATATATATGAAAGGCATTGAAGTTTTAATCATTTTCAAAAGAAACAATAATATAAGAAGGCATGAGTAAGCTTTTAGCATTAGTTTTAGTAGTGCTTAGTTTTTTTTTGCTTTCCCTAAAGTCACGCAGGACCTGCGTGAGTCCCCACGCAGGCAAGGGGGAATAGACCTGACCCCGCAGGCCTCGGGTTGCGGAGTGACAGGCCTACGTGGCCTAGGGTATAGGTTTGGGGAGTGGGGTAGTAGTTAGGAATGATGTAGAAACTATATGTTATTTTATTTTTTTAGTTATTGTAGCTTGTTTCTTTTATATTTCATTTGTTATTTAATTTATATTGCAATGTGTTTTAGTTGTAGCATATTAAAGTTATTTATTATTATAATAATATTTGTTTGTAGTTGAAGTAAATTAGTATGTTATGTTATGTTAGTTAAGATTTGTCTTGTTTAAATTTATGATTAATAGTTTTAAATTCTTTTTTTTTGTTAGTTAATTTTGTTTAATAGTTAGCATTTTTATTTAATTATTTCATAGATATATAAGAATTATTTAATTATTATTCTTTTATTGTGATTAGATTTGTAAGAAGATTTTAACAAGTTCTTTTGAATATGTAGTTTGACATTATATGTTGCATAAGTGTAGTATCTGAGTATGAAATCTAGGTAAGTAATGACGTTATTACTAAATAGTGATTTGGATGTAAAATATTAAATTAGTTTTAATTCAAAGGTTTTGTTTTACATGTTAAATTCTTAGTTTCAATTTTATTGTTTTATTGTTATTTGTTAAAAGTTTTTGTTTTAAAATTTTATATACATTAGTGGTTTTAGTTATTAGTATGATTTAGTTAGTTAGTTTAAATTTAAATAAGTTTAGACTTATGTTAAAATTATGAAATGTTATAAGTTTCTTATTAGTTAGTTGGCGTTAGATTTGGTTAGTTGTTAGTAAATGAATTTTAAATTTAGTAAAATTAGAGAGTTAATTTTTATGTTAAGTCAGTTGAAATGTTAAATTTTATATTAATTTTAGATATATATATATATATATTTAGCTTTAATATTAGTCAATGGTTTTGAAGTGATTTTCTTTATCAGTTAGTCTGTCAATCGATAATTAACTACGAGATTTTTAGTAAATTTTGTTTAGGTACTTTCAATTAATCCAAACCCGAACACATTTACATTGTCACTTTAATAATGGTTTCACATAGTTATAAGTTAATGTAAAAACGTAAGTTATGATCGATATCAACTTTGTAACGAGAGTATTAAATTAACAATGTAGAAAACCCTTACCTAACTGTGAGCATAACCTTATCATCTTGTACATTTTAATTTTTTTTTTTTTTTTAAATGTTGTGTGTTTTTTGCCCTCGTAGTTTTGGGCATGACAAATTTCCACTTTTGTAATAGTCAAAAGCAAGTACCTAGGAAGTTTATGATCTATGAATTATCTACTATGCTCTATGAATAAGATATTATCACCAGGGGATGGTAGAACTGCGTATAACAGATTTGAAAATCTCGTGTTTGTTCTGTAACTATGCTCTTTAACATTTTAAAATAAGATATTGCTGGGAATAAATGTTCTATTTTGTTGCCAAATTTGAGGAAGTATTTTAAAGAAGGCATGCAATATATTTCAATACGTAAAGACATCCCCTGCTTCTACTTTCAATATGTAGGTTAGTCTTTATATCACATGCGCTGAACTATTCTTTCACATGCTCGTGGGTGCCTTTTGTTTGCAGGTGGCGTCTTTGACTGTGAATTCTTTTGTGATGTGGACTGCTTGATTGCTTATGTGAGATTAGTCCTCTATGTCTTAGTCATGAGATTCTTTGAATGGTGGCTTGAACCCTAATCATGAAACTCCATTTGCATTAGTGGTGTAAATCTGTATGAGTTCCTACAATATTATCATCAACTTTAACTTCTGCAATCAAGCCCTTAGCAAAATAAGTTGTATAGGGTCATGTTGTAACCTTCCACTTAAATTGCTTGCCAATGGCAAGATCAAACTTGGTAACACCATGGTACTTGTCAGATGCATGTTCTGCATATGGGTAACCCCAACCTTTCTTTATAATTATATGGATCAACACTAGGCTAGTTGTGTGTGATTCTTTGACTTCTTGGAGGATAGTGATCACTCAAACCTTATGCAAGGATTCAAGAATTTAACATCCAAAAAGCTTATAGAAAAGACCTAAAAGGATTCTTTTTGCAAAATTAATTTTTTTTGAAACATCCTTAATCCTCACAAATGTCATAAATCTGACAAATTTAGTTGGGCTCCAAAGTGGCTCTAGCTAAAAAAAAATTTGTTTCCAAATGCACGAACTGCAAAACTAACTTACTAATCATCTCTAATTGATTGAAATAAAATTTGATCCCTAACTGATCAATTAAAGCTCATTTTACCATCAATCTGCAACTTGTCAACTTTGCGCCAGTAGGTCCTTTGATTGGCCTTAAAAACTAACCCAAACCTCTAACTAAGCTCTGGAATCTGACCCACTGATTCTCTATACCACACACTTTCACACTGTCAAATTTTGTCTCATGAAGAATTCGGGGTCAAAAGATATTCATTGTCAAAGTTGACCACTTAGAATTACCTACATAAAAACATGTTAGAAAACAATAAACTAGAATCGGATTTGGCTTTGAAAATTGGGCAAATGAGCACATGGGGAAATGAAAACTGGGGCATTGGTTCTCTGTCATGAGGACATTATGTATTAGCAATATGGGCTCATGATGAATAACAAGATGCATTTGGCGAGCAGTCAAAGTGAGTTACTTGGATTTTTTGACCAGAAAGAATGACAAGAAATCAATTTTTGCAAATGGAATTGACCTGGAAAAGTGTGCAAATGGATTCGTCATGACTTGCAAACTAGCACACTTAAATTATTTTTGAAGGACAACACAGTGGTACAATCCATGCGATCTTACCAATCACAGATCTCAAGATATAACATTGCGAACAGGGGTACCAAACATTCTACAAATATTGACACCAGTATAAAGATAGAAATTGCGTTTGGAATCACATTTGAAAATTGATCAAACGAATTCGTCATAAGCTGAAACTTAAAACATAACACGTATCTTATGTCTAAAATGCAAAGCAAAAGGAATTTTAGCATTTTGGTCAACTAGGTCAAAGTTATAACTCATCAAACAGGGCTTCCCATAATTATTAAAACAGTTAACTACCAACTTTGAGGGATTCAAAACCTAGTCAAACAGACTCGAAACAACTCAAAATTTGAAACATATGCTCTTAGGTATGAACA
Source organism: Cupressus sempervirens (assembly GCA_028749045.1). Taxonomy (NCBI): domain Eukaryota; kingdom Viridiplantae; phylum Streptophyta; class Pinopsida; order Cupressales; family Cupressaceae; genus Cupressus; species Cupressus sempervirens. The sequence continues at coordinate 274,353,447 of CM053791.1, read as the reverse complement.
CTAGATATTACCAAAGTGGCAAGTCATGAAATTTTTTTGGGTACAATATATTCAATGACAAACATGGCCTCTTGTCATTGTTTGACACTAGTGAAAATGCAGATCTGGAAATGGCTCAAAACAAGACTTCACAAAATGGCTCAGAATGTCAATTTATCATGATGGAACACATAAACACACTAAATGGAGGGTGTTAGAAACATTAAATACCTTAGGGCCCTCAAAGGTACAACTGGGTACATATGCATTTATGGGTGCTTATGGGGCTTGATTTGACTCAAAATTTCAAATAGATGCTCAAAATGGGAATGCAATTTTGAGCACCAACAATGGCTCTATCTGGGGATGCATGCCCCTTGTGGGCATGGAAAAATTTTAGATCTCTAGAAGAAGCAAACCACACACTTGAACTTCAAAACTCTCTCAAACAACTTTATTGAAAACAGGGACAACTACTCCTACTATGTACACACGATGGCCCCAAGCCACCAAACTTCAAAAAAAACCTTTACCTCTATCAAAAACCTGATTCTCATCTGAACTTGTATGAGGTAAAGTGGAAATATTTCTTCTATCAATTTCACTAATCAGATTAGCATCATGAATCAACTCTCTTGGTAAAACTGAATCTACAACTTCACTTTCATAATGCATATAACAACTAGCTTCATTTTCTACAGCTTGTCCATTATGAAAGTATCGATCAACATGCTCAAATATATTAGACTGAAACTGAAAATCCTCTTCATTTAATGACTCATGCATGCTATCAACTTTGAATACGAAAGCTTCATACTCAACTTGGGGAAATGAATTACACATACCTTGAAAATGTGTATCCTCATGCATAACCGGATGATACTCAAATGAACACTCTGACTTGTACTCACATATATCATCAATGTCAGAATTTGGAACCAATATAGAGTATTTCAATGATTCTTCACAATCAGCAAATGGCTTAGTCATATTAAAACATTCATCATAAAAATCCTTGCAAGGTGTAGGTAGATTTTCAATAACTGTCTCATCAAACGCCTTGTTATCATAATCATATGCAACATCATGATCATACTCACTGTCATATTCAGAAGAAGAACAATCTAATTTCTCACAGTAGTAGGATAAAGTATCATCATTAAACTCATTCTTCACTAAATTTGAACCTTCCATGTGCTCTTCAAACAAAGGATTGATAGCTCCATGCAATGACCCTCTTTGAACATTTTGACAAAAAATGGGCTGATCATCATCAGGATTCTCATCATATAAAGTGTTAGTATACACTTTAAAACCATTACCCATTTCATCTTCATGGATACTTTTAGCATGTGAAGAAAAATCAAAACTACATGCAGACTCACCATCTACTCCATCAACGAAACATGTAGAAAATAAATCAAAGTTACTTTCATTGTCTTCATGTAGGTGATTCAAATGTCTTGCAAGAAAATCATAATTTATCTTACCAATAGGTGCTGATGTATTAACCTTAGAATCATTTGTATATTGATCATCACTGCACTCATCCTCAAGACACTCTTCTACACAATTAGGTAATCTATCTTTATGGATAACCTCTTCTTCTTCATATTTTGTAGACAAATCTTCTTCACAACTTTCAACATCTAGCTGACTTGTATAACTCTAAACTGGAAATTCAATTTCAAATTTAGAAATGGAACTCATACCTTTACTAACATAAGAATACTCACTCCCGTCATTGCTTTCTTCTTCCCAATTTGCATCTGATTCATGTGAAGACGAATATGCACTATCACTTTCCTCTTCTTGACTTGAGCAACCACTCTTGTCATTGTCTTCACATGATGCCTCTTCATAATACAATGGATCAACAACTTCATTATCACTTGAAATATGACTTTCAGCTTCATCATAGTCACATTGATATGACTATCTTTCAAATTCAGATTTAATAACGTTCTCAACATGAAGCAATCTATGAAGAAGATAAATCATTTCTTGCCTATCTGACTGATCAAGTGAATCCATATTACCATTTATTGCTGAAACATTACAAACATGTCAACCTTTTTCTTTTGACTATGACTAAGATAAGTGTGATTCATATTCTCCATCTTGTATTATCTCTCCATGACATATTAGATCAGCAACATCAAGTTTGTGATTAGAGAGATAACTTCTAGCCTTCTCACTTACATAAGACTGAGATTTAGGTGCAGCATCCTCAAAATTTGAAGCATTAGTTACATCATCATACATATAATTATCATGCGAAGAAATTACTATTGTAACTAAACTTTGATTCATAAAATAAACACAATGCTGAACCTTATCAATGTCTGAAATATATCTTATTGTTGTAACATCATGAACATGTATGTCATCATTTGTAACCAAACTAACCTTACTTATAGACATATTCTAATCTGAATATTCCACTTGATTAAAACCTACATTAGGGGTATTGATATGCTTATTTGAAACTGAAGCATCAACACCATGTTCAAATTTTCTTTCATGACCATTATACTGGAAATCATCCATAGAAAAATGACCTCTAATCAATCCATACTTCATATTATTCTCAATATCCCTAGTAGTCACAAAAGCCTAATATAACATCTGTGGTTCTTTATCGCTTAGTAGATAATTCATTTTCTTGTCAAATGCATCAAAGTAAATAGCTAAACACATTTGATCATCAGGTCTATAACTCTTAGGGATATCATTTAGATGCTTTGCAAATCTAATATTAAATTGAGGAACAAGTTCATCATTCTCAATGTGAATCTTCAAGAACTTATCATAAGAATCAGATATGCTTACTCGTTCTCCAAATTGCTCCATGAAGGCTAAATGCAACTCACCCCAAGATGAAATAGAACGTGCTAGTAGGAAAGAAAACCAATCTCTAGCATCACCTTCTAAGGTTTGAACAAATAGTTTCATGTGAACATCCTCATGAGCAATCTCATAGTCACCAATTAAATCACTGAACAACTCAACATGATGACTAGCTGAAACAAGATGGTTCCCACTAAACTTAGGCAACTTATTTCTAACATCATTAGGAATGACATTTGGGAAACCATGAATACCATTAAAACTTAATGGAATATACCACTTGGTAGAAATGGATCTAGGAACTTCACTAACTGGTTGCATCTTAGGTGAAATGAATCTTGACATCCTTTAAACTTAAAGCTCAATCACCAAGATTACTTTTAGTATTCATTAATTGCAACAGATCTATACCCTTCTACCAATCTCAACTTCAAACACACTTCAAAAACTTAAATACAACCGACTGAAACTTGATCTAATGAAGTGTATAAAATCTTAAAACTATTCTCCTCTTCTTAGTGCTAAAACTTCACTTGATAGAGAACACACATGTAAAACTTACTTTCTTTCATGACAAGAAAAACATCATGAAAATGAAATACCTCAAGTGTTGCTGCATGAAACCACTGATCTGCTCATTGGCCTAGTGTTGATCTCAATTCCTCACACCACTGATCATATAGTTTGTAGAGTTGCCATCTCCTTGAGGAGAACTAAATGAAATCACTGATGTGATTCATTTTTGTCATTGAAAAATTCTTATGTCAGAAAATCAATCAACACTATAAAACTTATCGGTCAGAAATTCATATACTCTCTCTTCTTGCTTGAAAAGTCACATAACTTTTAGATCTGCCTATTTCAACTAAAAAATCTTGAAAAAAATTTATATATAACTAATCTACACTGGTACAAAGATTCTTTAGAGAGTCGCCACTCACAATTGTGAGAAAGATTTAAAACATGATTCATGCATGACAGATCTGAACTGGATTGTCAACTTGTAGAACTTTGCAAATCTTTAAACACTTAAAAGAGAGAAAACATCTTTCACCAATTTTGAATCTGAATTACAACAGTATTTTGAAAACAACAACCAATTGACATGACTAAAGATGAACACTCTTAGCAACACAATCTGTATTCAAACTTGAAAAATACTACTGCAAATGGATAAAAACTTACTGGGGTGCATGACATTTAAATAAGAAATCTGGAAAAACACATTAGAGAACTTACTGTTGCAAATTTTTCATGCCCTTCTCATGCTGTATTGAATCTCCCCTTTTCAAATTCTCAAGGTTTTTCTACTATTCAAATTCAATACAGTCCCCAATAGAGTCACCATTTTGTTGGCTCCTGATTTAACAATTTTGAAAATGACCAAGAAACCAAATAGATGCATTTAAGGCTAGCAAATTCCTATGATGAATGCACCTGACTGTAGTCTTGGGCCAACTATAAGGCATAACTCCTTCTTCACTTGAAGCTCTGCAAAACCTAGGCAGGTGAACCTCATATCCAATTGATATCATACCAGTGCAAAACATATCCCTGAATCTATTTACTGCAAATGAAAACCCCTTATATCTCCTAAAGCCTTATGTAGTAACAAAGAAATGTAGTAGCTAATTACAACTCTATGAAATGCATAAGATGAGTGAGGGTTACACTATTATATCTCTTCAACATGGTAGGGAAAAGGCTTTTGATTAATAATGTTGAATTCAACAAACCCCTAATATGCAAAATTAAGAACTAATTATCCTTTAACTGATCAGTGCCTTAACTATTGGGAAAATCTATGAATCACAAACATACATATGAATATCTAAGACATATGTGTATCTTCAGATAACTGATCTATCTATTCAACTTGTAAATAGACATCAATGATCAATTTAAACCTCATTCTTACATGATATCCTCATCAGTAACCTCACAACCCTGTTGATTTCCCTGAAGCATTTAAATAACCCTTTGAGTCACATGCAACAATGAAATAACATACAGCCTTAAGGGATTGAAACTACAACCTAAGCTCTATGTCAAAGATTATAAAACATTGAAGATCACTGATGAAGGAGACAAGATTCAAGATGAAACTCAACCATCTGCTATTCTTTGTATTAATTTCCTTGAAATTATACATTCATATGCATGAAAATGAAAACATCAAAAGGGATATATTGAGTTGGTATCATTGTTGCGATATATTTCTCATATTGGTGGAGCCCAACCCACCCCTCCAAAAGAGTCATGTTCAAGTCTAAAAACAACATAGAAAAACTTTCCAAAATAATCCCCAACCTATAAGACATCATCAAGGGACTAATACCAAGAGGGTTGTGCATCATTTATAATTAACATGGTTATGCTCCTTCCCTATTAGGGAGGCCGTGTTTCTATTGAGGGAGTAAAAATTCCACCAACATCTCATACCATAAATTTTGAGGTAAACTATAGTGAATAAATCAACCATCATGCTTCCTTCTCTGAAAGTGTGGTATAGAGATAAATTGTTGATCTTTGGCAACATGGGCCATATGCCCTATATTATATTTCTCACTTTCTAGTTGGACCTCATACAAGCTTAGGTAGCTTCAATGATCAGTTTATAACCCTCTTCAATGCAAAGGTTAGTGATCTAAATAGTGAGGGAAAATTTGAGACCGTAAAGTAGATTGAAGACTTCAACAAGATTACTAGTAGTAGAGATGAAATTCCCCACACAAGCTAGAATTAAATCACCTTTATAATTTTGTAGGGTTCCTCTTCCCAAAGAAGGCTATTCATTTCACATCAAGTCCAATTATAGTTTTTGAGTTATCAACTTTGAAGAAGGAGCTCGAGATTTTGTTTCCTAGCTAGCATATGATATATAAGTGAAGGGGGATAAGCTCAAGGTTTCCATCTACATATAGAACCATTTTCCACAATCAGTTTCTTTGTAATACTTACCATAGTTTCACTATTATTAGTTAAGTCTCTAAGCATTCTATTATTCCTATCCTTCTAGATATTCTAGAAAATGTAAGGAGAAAAGATTTTCCAGATCTAGTGGATTATGGAGTGGCTAGAGTGACAATCTCAATTATGTATAAACTATTGTATATTCTCAAGGAAATTCCATGATATGTTAAATTTGGGAAGTGTAGATTTTTCTAAATCAATGAAGGAAACAAACAATTGATTAGGAGGTGATTTCTAGTTTCTTCTACATTCTTAAATAGAATATACCAATTGGTGAGTTTAAAACCCCTCCTAAGATTGTTTGTAGTCAAAATTTTCCCATGCAAAGTTACCCACCAAGATAAATTAATCTAGTGTATAAGTTGGGAGTTACACACTTTCTCTTGACACAATGGATCTATTTGGGGACTAATAATCAAGTTGTAAGATGCTTTTACATACCAGCACTATATTAGTTTTGATCCCAAATAAAAGTATATTATCTTTGAAACATTGGAATTCTTATGTCATTTAGCATAACTCAAAGGTTCTCAATCGAATGAAGGAAGTAGGGAGAGTCCCCAAGGCACTTTACAACGTTGGCCTAGACTTTGTTAGGAGAAATATAATTTTAAACCATAGAAAAAAATAATTTTTTTCATTGTCTCATAATATGGCTGAATTGGATTTTTAATCAGAGTAATGTCACCCACCCATTTGTCTTCCAAAAAGTTTATTTTATTTCCATTGCCCACTTGCCACTCGATCCCAAGTTTCACAATATTCTTAGTTTTGATTATATTATTTTAAATTATAGAACTTGGGGAAAAGTACTTAGTCATTAAAAAATATTAGGAGGCATTCCTAAGATAATTGGTGTTTATTATTATGCACCAAATAACCACCTCACAAGCTAAATTCTAGCCAACTTTGGCCAATAAGGCTAATGCAGAGCATCTAGGAAATTCAAACTATCTCATAGGATCATGTTGATGCTTCCTTTATCTTATCACAAACAACTTTGTAGAGGCATATAATGACCAAATAGATAGTAAAACTTTGATAAAATTAAACCATTTAGTGTAGATTTACCAATTTTTCCATTTTGCAAGGATAGAAAAAATGCATGTTCCATTTATGGCTTTTGCCATTTTGTATAGGTACATTTAGGTACCTTAAAAGATATCTAAATTGTATGTTTCATTACTGATTTTTAGTCATTTCACAAGAGTGAACATAGGCATGTTTTGGAATGTAACAACCAATGCTTTTTCAAAAAGTGTAAAAGAAGCATCTCACGAAGTGGCAAAAATATATTCTTTAAGGGACCATTTACTCTATCAAACAATAAAATAATGACAAAATATTTGCTAGGGTATCACTATATTTTCACATGTCTAATATTTTAAATCCAAACCAAAAAAATAAAGTGCCTAAAGTACATTGCACGATTCCATAATTTTATAATTTTTGAATGGTTCCATTATTAGATATTTGCAAACACTTGCAAATATCTTTGTTGTAGAAGGTTGCAAGACAATTTTGCTAAATCCTATATGATCTTATAGTAAAAATCATGGAAAAACATAAAATATGACCCTAAATAAAATTATTTTATTGTTTCTTAACACTAAATAGGTTCAAGGCTTGAAATAATTCATTTGCATATGATGAAAAGTTCAAAAACTAGAGGGAAGTATGACTACAATAAAACCCAATCAAACATTTCAAACAAAAAGGATAGAAAACTTGTCATTCCTATCAAAATACTATACAATGATTGTGAAAATATTTTTCACTTCTTTGATCAACCCTAACTTCAATGGATTCTTCACATCTCCATTAATAAAATAGTAGAGAGAAGTGTAACTATAACATAACACGATCAAACACTTCAAACAAAGCTAAAAGAAAAGTTTCCATTAGTATAAAAATATGATATAATGATTGGGACAATGTTTGTCACTTATTTTATCAAACCTAACTTCTTCACATATCCATTAATCTTAAATGAACCCTATTGCAACAAGACAACCAAAGGCGTTTAAAGTGAAACTTTACATTTTTAACCCTCTGATCTGCATCCTCTCTCAAACTCGACCATTAAAAGGATTTTATAATATTCTTGGATGGTTACAAACCTTTCAACTTTCCCGAATGACCAAATTCATGATTCTAACAAGGTTTGTTACATTATAATTGCCCATATACTGATAATGACAATAATTTGTTGTAAATGTTGCACTTTTTACAAATTTTTGAGAAAATTTTCATTTGTGATTAAATATAGTGTACATGAACCTATACATAAACTCTTTACAAGTGAACAATTACCCAAACATAATCATCTAGTAACCTTGAACATCCATATTTTTTATGTGCAATGGGTGCTCCTACACCAAAGGCTTTGTTTCTAGATCATTTATCTTTATGATTTCCATACCACCCTAGGATTTTGGTTTGTAGACTATGCCCTAGTTGATGAGACTAAGTTTATCTTTATCCATCATACCTATCGAAATGAAATTCATTTGGAGCTTCTCTAGATTGTCCACCATACTTTTAGAGATCTTGAATAGGGATATGAAATAAATAAATATCCCTTGAAGGAAGGCTTGCAGGAGCTTCAATTTTCCAATGTTATGAATAGATATTTTTCCATTCCAACCCACAAGTTTTCTTTGAATTCATGCCAAGATTGGGGGGTCACTTCCTAAACAATGAGTGGGAGACTTGGCTAAGTATTTTGAAGGGCTACCTCTTGACAAAAAATAATATGAGTAATTTTAGTTTGAAGGACTAAACTAAGGTGGAAGAAGTAGATTCTTCTTTTAAACTAGTTTATCTATTGTCCCAACACTAAGATATAGTCATCTATGAGTTGTTTCTAGTGCTTGGCATCAACAACTAAGAAAATTTTGAATAGAAGAGTGTCAATCATGAATTATTGCATAACATTTGTAGGAATGGTGATGGCTACATGTATAACATATATGTTTTTTTATGATATTAGTAGTCAAATTTCTTGGTCATAACTTTGACAACCATATGAAAAGATGATCGACGAAAAGAGGTCCCCTGCCTTAACCCTTTATCATGCTTGAATAAACTCTAGGGAGTACCATTAATAAGGGTAGAGTAATAGATACTACCAACAACCTCACAAATAATATTAATAAGAATATCATGGAACCCCATCTTAGCAAGAACCACAAAAGGGAAGTTTCAAGTGACCTAGTTGTAAAGATTTGGAGATTTCTACTTTTAATGACATAGCCAAGGACTTATGTTTCTTCATAGAGTGGATAACCTCATGTGTGGATGTAGAATTAGTGTAGGGAATCTCCTTAAACTTGAGTTTTTCATGTGATTAAGGGTTAGTTAGGGGTGAGTATGTGTTTACTAACTTCCATATGTCCTAGGAAGACAACTACTCCAATTTTCAAAGCTCAAATGCTCATTAGGCCTTAATTGTTAAAAAATTGTTCATTGAGCCAAAGCTGCTCAATAGGGAAAATTTGGGAAGAGGTGAGAAAATAAGGTCTTTGATTAGCTAAATAGGTCCTAGGTATTCTATCTAAGGTTCTAGGATGGTCCTAGGTGGACCCATTTGGTCACAAAGTCTTGTGAGCAAAAAGTTGCTCCAAAGTTGCAAAAATGTTGCTTAAGCAACTTTTGCAAGAAAATGAATTTTTATCAGTTTTGGTGGTTGTAACTACCCATCCCCAAGAATATGAGAAGGGTAGATGATATTTTAAGGGTTGGAATAATTACCAATAAGATTTGGCACGTGAGACAATTCTATACGGACTTCTCTGCAAGTTTTCTTGTGTTCTCAGGCAAGTGTACAACCTTGTATGGATTGGCACAACATATCCATCCTATATTTTTGATAGCTTAGATTTTAATACTTCTATTTTATATTCATTTAGGTTTTGGAGTGTTAGGATTTGAAAGATTCTAGTTTTTATTTGTTGACTAGTTTAGGTACCTGTTTATAGGGTTGTTTGTACAAAATGCCCCTAACTTGATCACCCCACAATGGAAATTGCATGAAACCAAAGGGGGTGATAGGTTAGAATATGTATAAAATTTTTCCTTTTTTTTTTTCTTTTTTTTGAAGTAATTTCAAGCCAAATGGTAAAGCCCTAGACTAACTATTAGGAATCAGTGAGCTTAGATAGTGTGACAAATGACAATGCGAGACAACACCCATGATTGTGTTGATGAAAACCAATACCTTCCTAGAAGACCTAGGATGTCAAAGTGAATACTAAAAATGAATGGAGACTTGTTGATAAGTTTGAAGTGTTTGAGAGATTTTAGTTTGCTAATTGGACCAAAGGCCTAATGTTGAGGCTAAAAACTAGGGCTTGTTTCTAATTAGGTTTTTGGGTGTCATGGAACCTTGCAAGTTTGGATTCTTGGTGTGCTAAGAGATAGCTACAAGATTCCTATTTTTTTTGTGTGGATTTCTTGGAGAAAATAGAAGAAGGAAGGAAAAATAGGGTTACTAGACCTAAAAGACAATAGGCCTATCTAGCTTAGGTGGAGTGTTAGAACATTCTCAGTGTTTTGTTGGGACTAGAAGTGACAAGTGAGATAAAGAAGACTAAGGGGAGTATCTACATGGTTAGTAGACTCCAAGGGAGGTTAAGATCTTGAGCAAGGGTTAGGGTTCTAGGAGTAGGACTAGTTGGACTAGTGCCTAATGAGGGAGTTGAGTCTTCATCAAATCAACTATACCTAGGAGGCAAGTTGGTAGAGTAGCCTTGGAGGCTAGTAATGGTGAAGGGACAAGTACATGAATCTTGGAGGATTCAAGATTGAACCTTAAGTGAAGTTTTTTTGATTGGAACCTTAAACCTCTCTACATCAAAGTGGTATCAGAGCCAACTTTCATGTTGGTAGATGTCTAACAAGAAAGGAAGTTAAGGAAGTCAAGAAGCTGATAGTATGCCACCCAAGGCAATGAACAAGGGTGTTATAGTGGACTTGGTCAAGGACCTACTAGCCAAGAACAATAAGGCAAAATCCAAAAGAAAGAAAAAGGTCACATAATGGGGAGATGAAATTAATGAGGAAGATGAAACCCTTATAGGGGAGACAAAAAAAAATAAAGAGGAGTTGGATCAGGACAAGAAGGTGTTTTTGGAAGCCTTCAAGTTCCTTAACAAGAATAGTATGGCACACATTCCTTACTACAGCGATAGTTTGAATGGGGATGAATTGCTAGATTGGTTAGAAGTCTTTGAAAACCAATTTGACTACAAAGAGGTACACGAGGAGAAGAGAGTTAGTTATTCCAAATCTAGACTCAAGGGGTCAGCATTGGTTTGGTGGAACATGATGTAGGATGATAGGATATCAAGAGGGAAGAAGAAGATAGTGTCATGGGAGAGAATGAAGATCAGAATCAAAGCTCAATTCTTGTCCACTGACTTTGAGATCTAGATGTATCAAAAGTTGCAAAATCTGAGACAAAGGGCTATGACAGTAAGTGCTTACACAAAAGAGTTTCATACATTGAGCCTTAGAGATAGAAGATAAGAGGAAGAGGTGGAAAGAATGGAAAGATACCTTAATAGTCAGGGTTCACTATAGTGGAAAATAATCAAAAAATGGTGATTGTTGCCCAACAAGCAATTTCAATTTGACAAAGTCTTTACACATATGTGAGTTGGCATGTTACCCCAAGTTTACCAAATATAAGTCAAACCCATGGGCCTATCACCAGAGGATTTATGTCATCAGATCAAGTTTTGAAATGAAATAGCCAATCAAAAATATTTTTGGCACATGGAAAATTAAACACTTTCACCTATGGCTTCCCATGCGGTATTTTTGGATGACCTCAATTCGTGCTTGGTTTTAAAAAATGTCTTAGAACAGGGATGTCATTTTCCCCCCAAATATACGGACACATGTCCACATAAATTCAATTTCTCCATCTATATTATGCATGGTTTTATAATGGACAAACCATATTTGCCTTGGAAATTCTAGAATATAGGTTTTTCTTACATGAGCTTCACCAAATCTTTGGTATTCCCTATAATATTCTTGTGGATTTTTCCACAAAAGAGTGGTATAAATACAGTCATAGATAACTAGGTTGTCTCAATTCCAATTAGTATTTAGTAGCGAAGTCTCAATTTCTCATACTACCAAGATCATTGTTGGACGATTCATGAGTGTGATGACTGCATTTTAGCTAAAGGTAACTCAGATCCTTATCTATTTGTTCTCTATAATTTTAGTTCATTCATATATGTAGTAGATACAAGTTAGACTATTAGTGGTCAGTTATCAATTGGGGACTAGTAGAGTAACCAGGGAGACTTAAGACATCTATATTTTAAAGTGTAGGTCATGCAACTAATGAATACTATTTAGATAAATATATGTTATAGACTACAGCTGACTGGAAATTTTTGAATAGCTTGAATTTTATGGTAACCTATATTTCTTCAAAGATGTCAAACATGAACAAGGGTAAGATTCCTACATGTGGTGGAAGTCAAGAAAGGCCAGCCAAGTTCACTTGCACCTTGGAATAATATTTTGATGGAAAAAATCAAGAAGCAACATCATCACAAGTGCATTTACAAAATTCCCAACCACTATCGCTACTAGTTCCACTGGCACGTATTGAAGAAGTTGGAAAACCTGATATATCTGATAATGATGAACTAGAAGAAGATATTCAGGTAAATAGCTAGAGTAGCCAAGATCAGCAGGTCAATAGCAAGAGTAGCCAGAATAATATAATAGACTTGAATGATAATTCCAAAGATGATGATGGTACATAACCAAGGAAGGGAAAAAGGAAATACAATGCAAAAATTGGTGTGAAATCTAAGATAAATCGACATTGGGATGTATCAATAAGGAATTTTCAAATAGAATGAGCCTTCAAGTATCCATTCATTGAACCTATATGTAATCCAAAAGAAGGTGAGCCTCTAGTAGAATGCATATGTATGATATGCTAAAGGATAAATAAAAAGGAAAAGAGGTTGCAACTAAAAATTGACACCATAGAAAAACATATGGGTAAAGTTTAAGAGAAGCAAATCATAGATGGTGTTGGTGTTTGAAAACTACTAAACAACAAAATGTTCAATACCAAAATGATAACATTCATATAACCTAAGGATTAGCCAATTCCTATTATCAATTATATAAGTAAACCATTTGGAACGAACTTCAACAAAACCAAAGGATGGTTTCCTACTCTTTTTGCTCTGCTAAACCAAGGCGGGTATACCTAAGTATGATTCTAATGCAAACTGTTGTGTAGAGATTCTTTTAGTTCCATTTTGATTCTCATCTATCACCTACTAACACATGAGCAGTTTACTTCACTTCTTTTAATGTTCTTGGACTTGTATGCATCCCTTATCAGCAGATTTGGTCATCGTTCTCCTTGAATTTACAAATATTCCTGATAATAGCAGCTATCTAAGACTCAAAGAATATATATAAATGAGTATTGACCAGCATTTTCTAATTCAAATAACTTGTAAATTAATTAATCAATTGTAATCATCCATTCCCATTCTTATGAAATATCCTTTTCATAAATTCATAAACCCTACTGATTTAATGAAGCATTTCTATAATTCCTTGAATTAAGAGCAACAATGAAATCAGTATACAACCCATCCAGACTGCATTCAGTCAATTTAAACCTTATTTAAATGACTTCAAAGTAGATAAACACATAAAACAAAGATAGAAATTGATGACACAGATATAATGCAAGTACCCTTTTGTATTATCCTTTTAGATGACTAATACAATAACCAATAGAAATGAAAGCCCAGAATAGTTTACTAATTTTGTCATTTCAATATATCATCAAAAAGTACAACTAAAAAATAAACTAAGAATAGCTACACACTATTGGATCGAATATATTTCCTCAAAAGACTCAAAATTATACAAAATTTGAACCATCACATTGCCTTGAAAACTCACTTATCTAGGCATGAGTTGCAACAAGCAAAGGGAAAATGTGATTGACAGGTGTCCTTTTACAAAAATTAAAATACTACCCCTTTACAAAAATATTCGGACCCCTTAACTCAAAAAGAAACAATAGAAACAACTGTAGATGACAGCTGGAGCATAAAATCTTTAACTTTGTCTTTTTCTCTAACTGCTCCCTGTTGGTAAAGCTTTGATTTCTATGATCGCTTCCCAAATAAATACTTCTCTTTTGGTGGGCCATTCACATTCCTTGACTATTTTTAGTTCATCAATAGTTTTTTGCCACCTTGCATCAGTAACCACCCTTCCTTCTATGGTAAACCTATTCATTTTAGTTTCAACCTTGAATAGAGTATCAATTAGTTCATTGAAAAGACAATCATCAATACCATCTTGTAAAATGGATACCACTTGTGGTAAGTCTATAATGTGATCAAAAGAACTAGACAACTCACTAAAATCCTTTATTTTGTCATCAGAATTAATAACAGAAAAAATTAAAGAATAGAAACCATTTGTTAGCACTTTCAATTTGCTTTGAATTACTGCCAGCTTCCATGTGAAGATTTGCAATAAGTCTTTCACTTTATCCATACCTTCCTTCACAGTAACAACTTTATCTGGGAGATCTGGCTTCTTGGCTAACAAGGGTATCAACCTACCATAGAATTTCATATATGGCCCCCATTGTTGAAAAATAGGCTCAAGCCATCTAATTGCATCCTTGCATACCTATTATGCATATTGTAGATTGATGAATGAATTATAAGCATCTTGATATATTCTTTTCAGAATGCTTATTCTATGATTTAGTACATTCATCAAAGCATTTTTCTTGGTGGCACTTTCAAATTGGGAAACTTCTATTTCCACACTAATCATAGGCACTAGCACTATTACCCCTATAAGTATTTATTCTATTTGCGCCTCTGCTTCTACATTGTGCCTTCTTTCTTCCTCTTGCCTTGGTGTATGTTCTTCCTCTACTGCTGTCTTGAGTTGTTTTTTGAGGGATATTATTTCTGTTTCTAGATTTTTAATTTTCTCCTCCAACTCTTCTATTCTTTGCTTCTGTACATGGCTCATTTTGAGCTCTTCTTCATACATCCTTCTAATGTCAAGGCATTCATTGCAAATTGCAGCTAGCTTATCCTCAATTTCATTAACCTTTTCCTCATTCATGAGAGCAAAGTGTTTAACCAAACTAGAAATCTCTTTCCCAGTAGTGCTCTCCAATGTCCAAACAATCATATTGCCCTGCATAGTCTCCTCTATATCCACCATTTTGGGCTTCTTAGTGTCAAGGGCTACACTCCATACCGCTAGGGTTTTTGTGTCTACATTAAAACCTAACCCTCTTTTAAAACCTTCACTACTAGTGGCTTCATAACTGATGGCCTTATCTTGTCTTCTCATTTGATCTAGAATAAAGGCCTTCTCAATATCCCAATGTGGTATTATAATCATACCACTCCTATGTACCAACTCCCTGGCTTTTGCAATAGTCATTGTTTCACTCTCAGGATCATAAGCCAATAGTTTTTCAACTAGTTCCTTATTCTTCTTTGGATCCTCTCTTGGCATGAGACTCAATGTGAGCTCATTTTGTTTAATTTTATAATGAAAAATTTTAAACTCTAATGATTTAATGAAATCATCATCCTCTATGAACTTTTCAGATTGAATGAGCCTATCATCCAATCTTGATGCTACAACCTGAAGATCAGTAGAGGCCTTCCCTGCTTCTGTAGCCCTTTGGTGTAAATAATTTTTCCTAATATGAAATGTTCCTTTACTGATTTTAAATTATATTTCATGCCTCTAATCATATTTTCAAAATAAAACTACTAATATCACAAAGATCCACCAAATTTCTCAAGAAACCCCAGATCGGGTATGCCAGAAATAGTGCCAAAAGCTTCACAACTTCACCTATTATTAATAAATCTGAAAGTGGAAATTTTTACAGAAATTTGAGCAGCATAACAGCCTATAAAATAATATTTCAAAATCTGTATAACATGCACACAATAGCTCCCAAACAGAGGACAAAAACAATGCTCATCGGGCTCCCGAAAATAGCACAAAATAGCCCGAAATCACCACAAAAACTTAATAATCTATCATAGAAGTATAATAATATCCAAATAAATATTTTAAGCTCTATTTTAACATTTAAAATTCTGATATAAAGCAGCAACCCAAACTAATATGAAATACTCAACTGGAAACACCAAACTCTTACAAAAAATACACTCGAAAACTCACAAATTTGCACTGTTCAGCACAAAGGCAAACTCTGCATGAGAATTCACATGGAATGGCTTCAAAATCCTATCTTTAGCCTTCCTATAAACCTTAAAACTCCCATTCTTGGGTCTTTCTAGAAACCTGAAAACTCCTGTTCTTAGGTCTCCTTCTCCATAGGTTTGGCAGCCTCTGAAGAATAACAAAGAAATGAGCAAAAATCAAGTTCTGGAATGAGCCCAAAATGCCTCCAAACCCCTTAAAAGAGGGAATAATCCTAACTCACATCCAAGAGGTGTTAATGAAACATATTTTAATGATAATTTTCATTTATTAGTCCATTAGCTTCCAAAGATTATCCCCTTTTTCTGAAACTTCACCTTTTTTGGGCCTGCCTGCCTTAGAAAAGATTATTATTTTTAATTATTTGAAAAGGGGACATGAAAAGTCCTCCCCTTCAAAATATTTCTTGTCCTCAAGCAATGGATGAAAAATAAACCAATCAATCCACTTGGATCCCAAATGTAGTCATGAACTATACTATTGTCAATTAACACAGGTTCCTGCAATATCCTCTACAATATAACCAAGAGGAATCCATAATCAAACTGACAATTACTGCTCAACCAAACTCCAAAGTCACAACTTCCACAGTCAGAAACCCATGAGACACAAACTCTTAGAACATCAAAACCCAAGTAAAGTGGACAAATCAAACTACCAACATAGCAAATACCATCAACACATCCCACTGGCCTATACGAAATGTACAATCCAACTCTCCAACAATGGTGAATGCTCCCGAATGAAACTGTACCAAGTATGGAGAATCCACACACTATACAACTCCTGTAGTCAACACAACTCTATAAATCACCAGCCACTGTCTCATAGCCATAACTCCTATATACCCCTGATGGTGAAAAGCCATCACAAGATAAACGGTAAGAAATGGAACCCAAACAAAATTTTCCTGCCATCAACTCCTCAACACAAGGATCAAATGCTAACTAATGTACATACCCTATAATATAATGTTGATAAAGAAAACCAACCTCAGTCAATAGCTCACCATGAAAAAGTGATATAACCCACTGTGACTGATCACCAACTAAGTCAGGAGATGTCATAGCCAAAGGAGTAGAATCAATAACAACACCCACTGAAGCATCACTCCAAAACTCCTGCTCTAAGTCATGTATTATCAAGCTGTAAACTGTAGAACCTATCACCATGTCGTGCCCATCACGACTCTCATCCCAAAGCATCAAACTATCCCATAGCTGATTATAAGCACTAGGAACCAAAGTACATCTCTGTATCATCATCTCATCAACATGGTCATCAAAGGTAAATTGATGAGCATACCTCACAATGTAATGCTGATAAAATGTGCCAATCTCAGTCAGTGGCTCAGACTGCAATCTAGATGTAACTAATTGCAATCGATCACTAACCAAGTTGGAACTAACTACTACCTTTGAAGTCATCACCAAGGGAGTAGTATTACTAGCAGGAACCATGCCAACTATCAGCTCACCAACATCACACATGGTCTTTGATACAACATCTCTAGTCTTCGTGCCATTAGTGCTAGAGGTCACCACCATGTTAGGCATACCACAACAATCTGCTGCAGCAACCAACTCAACTGAACCTGATTCTAGTGGGGATGAACTTGATATGCCAATGTTAGTATCAAGGATGGATGCATCCCCATCTCCACTATCTTTGACAATCTCAACCATGGACATCCTCGGATCATCAGACACCACAACTTGTGACTGTACAGAATCTAGTAAAGATTTTAGTTTCTCTAACTCCATGGTCACCTTAGCTAAATGAAACTATGACTCCTTGAAAGCCAACTGTGTACTCTCAAGAATCTTAGAAGTCACCTCAAGCTCCTCAGTAAGCTCACTCACCTCATCTTCCTTGGCCAACAATGCATCATATGTTGTACTGCCCCACTCCATAAGATAATCTCTATTGGCTACCAACTGCATATAATCCTGTCTCAGAATCTGGATAGCCTCCCATAAATAGTGGAACTCTATCAAGGAAAGATAATTGCCTCCCTGCTCATCACTAGTAGGAGAACCCCATCCATAAACTGCTAACAATTGACGAGCAGCATCGAAATGTTGGCAAGCGATAGCAATGTCTTGCTCACTAACTCTCAACTGATTAGACACATGATGGCACTGGCTTGACTGTCTCCTACAAACCTCCTCTGATGCACTATCTAAAGGAGTATCCTCAAAGTTACTAGTCTCTAGATTATTACCATCCATATCCTGTGAATCAACTCTAAAGCTCATATCAACAAACAAAGTATCAAAAACTATAGCACTGATGTCCAACTCCTTAGTACCCAAAGAAACTAAGTCTTCAAAATTGCCCACTACATCCTCTTGGATTTCATCAATGCTAATATGATCTTGGGACTCATCTGTACACACTACCAAATATGAAAGATCATCAACACATTCCAGCAAGTATGGTCGACTGGATATATGAACAAAGCCCAACACCAGTGTATAAAAACTAATACCAACATCGAACAAGCTGCTAGCACAAGAAAATACAACACCGTGCAATCTGCTAATCAAATCCATGATAGCACCTAGACGAACACTACTACCAAAAAGTGTTAAAGATCTCTAGTCAACTGAATCCCAAATGCCAATATAACAATCTCGAGTCCATATCTATAAACTAGAATCAGCTAGTAACTCAAACAAAATCCTCACTTGAGTAATATGACCAATACCAACTAACTCCACATACCTGTCATGATGAGATAATGAAGTCACAATACTATCTTTGTTCACTTTCAGCTGGTTGGACAAATGGTGTGAAGTACTACCAGCCTCAACCTCATGTGAAAAAGCATCTAACTGTGCCTGGTACTCTTTCTTAGCAAAGTCATGAATGCTTAATGTCTCCTCATCTCTACCAGGTATCTCACCATCATGTACAACAACATCCTCATAATCATCATCTGAACCCACTATGCTGTAGTCACTACCTGTTGTAACTATACCATCCTGAATGCTTGTGATATCACCCTTTAACGACCTATATACAATTGTCTCAATTTCAGTATCAAGTTGACCATTACTATCAATCTGCATAATATCCTTTCTCACTACCTCATGTGGCGGAGTAGAATCTGAGACCTCAGCCTGGCTATAAGCTAGTTTCTCAAACTCCTCATGCAAGTTCTTGGTAATTGTGTCATCTGCCCTGTGAGAAAATCTACCAAATAGAAATCTAGTCAACTTATCCACCTTAGCTGGGTCGAACAACATGTCATTCATTATATGGTGGTGCTCAACCAACTGTTTAGACAAGTCATGGCTTATTTTCCTAAGTTTATCTTGAATGTCTAAATAACCATCCTTTCTATTGTTCTGACTTTGGATATCAATTGTCCAAGATCGTGTCCTCTGAGACTCTATACTATACCTGTCCATTTTGAATAAAGTAGAGTGTAACCCCAATAGGTTATAACTTCTTCAAACACCAAGAACTAACATGCAATTGATTAGAAGTAGCATGCAACCATAGATTTTGACAAGCAACTAATTAGAAGCAACATGCAACCACCAAATTCACCAAGAACTAACATGCAAATGATTAGAAGTAGCATGCAACCATAGATTTTGACATGCATTTGATTAGAAGAAACATGCAACCATAAATTATGACATGCAAGATCTGTGTGGTTTTCAAAACTGACATGCAAGATCTGGGTAGTTGTCAAAACTGACATGCAAGATCTGGGTAGTTGTCAAAACTGACATGCAAACTTCTACAAACCCTCAGGCTGGCAAGATCATGGCTCTGATACCACTAAAATTTCCCTTTACTGATTTTAAATTATATTTCATGCCTCTAATCAGATTTTCAAAATCAAACAACTAATATCACAAAGATCCACCAAATTTCTCAAGAAACCCCAAATTGAGTATGCCAGAAATAGTGCCAAAAGCTTCACAACTTCACCTATTATTAATAAATCTTAAAGTGGAAATTTAAAAAAAAATTTGAGCAGCATAACAGCCTATAAAATGATATTTATAGATCTGTATAACATGCACACAATAGCTCCCAAATGGAGGACAAAGACAATGCTCATCGGGCTCCCGAAAATAGCATAAAATAGCTCGGAATCACCACAAAAACTTAATAATCTATCATAGAAGCATAATCATATCCAAATAAATATTTTCAGCTCTATTTTAACATTTAAAAGTATGATATATATCAGCAACCCAAACTGATATGAAATACTCAACTGGAAACACCAAACTCTTACAAAAATACACCCAAAAACTCATAAATCTGCACTGTTCAGCACAAAGGCAAGCTCTGCATGAACATGCACATAGAATGGCTTCAAACTCCTATCTTTAGCCTTCTTAGAAACCTGAAAACTCCCATTCTTGGGTCTCCCTAGAAACCTGCAAACTCCCGTTCTTGGGTCTCCTTCTCTACAGGTTTGGTAGCCTCTGAAGAATAACAAAGAAATGAGCAAAAACCAAGTTCTAGAATTAGCCCAAAATGCCTCCTAACCCCTTAAAAGAGGGCATAATCCTAACTCACGTCAAAGAGGGGTTAATGAAACATATTTTAATGATAATTTTCATTTATTAGTCCATTAGCTTCCAAAGATTATCCCCTTTTTCCGAAACTTCACCTTTTTTGGGCCTACCTGCCTTAGAAAAGATTATTATTTTTAATTATTTGAAAACTGGACATGACATAATATCAAAAAAATACTCACTACTCCTCGAAATTACTTGTAGGGCTCTGCTTACCACCTTTTTTGGGATGTGCATTATCTTTTGTCTCTTATTTCCCTTTGGCACCCAAGTTGAAGCTGATGGTTTCTCCTCTTCTAACTCAATCTCCAATTGTGTATCTAGCTCAGGGGATTCTCTATTTACAATGGCTTCATCTCCCTCTAGCTCATGAGGCATTTTTGACATAATGTGGTCAAAATTATCCACCATTCTTCTCAAGTTATTAGGATATGGAATCTTTGTATAAAAACCCTTAAAGTCAGGGTTGGTCCTCTTCAGAGCCTCCTCTACTCTCCTTGTTTCCTCATATTTCCTTAATAGCTCATCTGCCTCCCCTGTTGCTACTATGTTGGCAATTAGGTCATCTATAGTGATTGGCTTTCTTGGAGGAAGAATGTAACCCCTAATGGCCTTGATCTCATTGGTAATGTAATTGTCAGGGTCATACATCCTATAGGGCCCAGTAGCAAATTTTTACTAGCCTAAATACTCACTTAATTCCTCAATTGCATTCTTGCCTATTTCAAAGTCTCCTACTTTAAAGGTTCTAAGGAAAAAAGTAGGCTTATGCAAAGAGGGAGGGATCATTTCTTTATTCATCAATAAAAATTGCCAAAAGAATTCAATAATAGCCAATCTAGGGGGTAAATATTTAGGCAGAAGATGAAGAGGTTGTGGGCATGCAAATACTCTGATTAAAGTGCACTCTTTAAACAAAAAGATACTCCCCCAGTTATGATCTAATTTGGTTTTTTCATCTAAGAATGAGGGCCTAAACAAAGGGTTCAAAACATTTGGTGCCCTAAAGAAAGTATGATCTAATTGCCTCATAATAGCTGAACTAAACAAATTAAAGAACACAAGGGCATTTGAATAGTAGAAATCCTTATGCCAAATATGAGTCCAAAGTTGCATAGGTAACTCACCAAATTCATTAGAATTTTGATCAATGAAGTCCCCACTGATGTATCTAATGTTGTTATATAGGATAAGGTGCATCAGTAGTGAAAAATGGTGGAACTTGAAGTCTTTCAACTCTCCCTTCTTTGCATCACAAATCTGCATGTGTCTACTGGCAATGATGAAAGCCACATAATCATACTCCTTGTGGTGGAAAGGGTCCTGTATATCACATGCCATCAAAAAAAGAGAACCATACACACAATCCTTTGCACCATCACTTCCCAACACTTTGTGCAACCCATACACTGTATTTTTGAAATAATTCTTAAACCTACTCAAAGGCAAAAAATATCCCACCCTTTTTGGAAGTAACCCTGCCCTTTTCACCCTATAAGGAATATGTGGAAGCATAACATTGTTCACAAAATAGGTTTTATTCCTATCAAACTTTCCCTGCAAATCTGCAACGTTAATAGGTACATCCATTTTTCCTATTAATCCAAAGGCTTCAACAAAAAAAATTCTATCCAATGTGCATAATACACTACCATTATGCCTATG
Source organism: Cupressus sempervirens (assembly GCA_028749045.1). Classification (NCBI taxonomy): domain Eukaryota; kingdom Viridiplantae; phylum Streptophyta; class Pinopsida; order Cupressales; family Cupressaceae; genus Cupressus; species Cupressus sempervirens. The sequence goes on along the minus strand of CM053791.1, from coordinate 274,331,149 downwards.
GAATGTTCTAATTATTAGATTGTAGGAATTCATTAGGGCCTTTAACAAATCAACATCAATGAATACTTCTGGATATATCAATTTTGCCATATTTATGTTCCATGGGTTACACACTGGCACATTTTCTATTCTATTCTAATAAAAGTACATAAAAAGATCATAACCAGTCACTCTAGGGCATTCAACATCTCGAACAAAAACATACTTGTCTCAAAAAATATGGTAATTTGTAGAAATTGCGTTCAATGATCCTAGGAGAATTTTCAACCAATCCTCAGCATGCTTATTTGGTTTCCTAATTCTTGTCTTCTTCTCAGTCTTAGCAGTAGATTTCTTCCTTTTTCCTTCAGGTGTGATCTCTACAACATCGTCACCCTCATCTTTGGCTTTGACTTCTTCTTCATGCATCTCTTCAACTTCTTTGTCAGCCATGTTCTCTTCAAATTATATTTTTACTTCTTCCATAGTAGCATAGAGCACACAAAGCTCTACAATTTTCAAATTTCAGAATGGACTAGAAAAAAAGCTTCTTCACAGTGGCAAATACGATGACATTCAATCAAATATTTGATATTTTAATCATACAACTACCAAATTTTTTAATAAATTCAGCATGCATAAGCTTTAAAACTATTAATGCAAGTTATTAGCAAGGTATATCAACCCCAAATTATGATCTAGGTGTACTTTTCAATGCTTTATTTTACTTGGCTATGGCAATTTTGTCCTTTTTGCTTACTTGGTATGACACATCAGCAGCCTTCCTTTCAAAATCTGGTCTCCTATTCTTATGCTGAGTCAATCCTCCAATCTTTGTAACACCATAAATGCCCTTGATGAATCTCTACAATCACTTGGAGACACTTCAGCATAGCCTAATCGTAAGAATGTAATGATGTCTTGGAACTATGTTGAAAATCCCTTTTACATTCTTATGATGCCCTTTATCCCATATGACCTTAAACCCTTTCACTTGATACTTCCGTTTTTACAATTTAGGCTTTCATCGTATAAGTGTAAAACCCTTATCTTAGACTTCTTCATCTTTTATGCCTACATGCAACCCTATAAACCATAAGATCTCAAACCTTCTCAATTGACATCTTCATTGTTATGATTTAACCATTCCTCGTATGAGTGTAAAAAACCCTTGTTAAGACTTTCTCTTTACCCTTTACGCTCACACGTGCATGTATCGACAGAAACCCTAAAAAATTCTTCTACGTTTCTCCACTTACTTCATTACCCAGGATACTGTGAGACTTCAAAATTTACCTTCTGCTCATATGCTCTTAGTTTCACCTGTAGCATCGAAATACCTGTTAGCTCTCTTTTGTTAATCCTTTATGCCTTTATGGGTTAGCTTTACGTCGTATGCTCAGAGAGCCTTCTCAATTGACACCTCGCTCTTACATTTACCCTTTCTTGTGAAAGCATAAAGCCCTTTCCTTTATTTCCTTCATTGACCATTTTACACTTATACACTGAGACTAAACTCATAATCATGGAGAAAGGATAAAACAACCCTTCACTCATACGCTTACCTTGCAAGTGTAAGGTCGTAATGAAAAAACTGCCCTTTTCAAATATCAACGACCCAGATTTGATCTCAAAAAATTTAAAAATAACATCGCCATTGATTTTGTGCACATGCTAAATTCATACCTTAAGTTAAATACTACACGGGCTGGGCCCATCTAACGTGAACGTCGTGTCTCCATCGGATTCGCTTGTACTAGGGCCCATATGAAAATTCAATAGGTCCCACTCGATGCTTTTACTGCTAGAACATGGCTTTATAGTTGTCCGTGAGCTCAAAAATGTATGGACATAAACACATTTGAACCTTACTTTCATTCTTACGAAAATCTTTTACCCGTAGAACTGTAAAACCTTTCATGCACATTTTTCAGATCAAGCTTTACACCGTGCTGGAGTATTATGCCCTTATGCTATCCATTGAAATGTATATGTGTAAATCACAACTCAATACCTCTCCACCCTTTTGCTCAGACTGCTTACTCGTAAACTCGTAATAAGACCTTTTAAAGTGCAATAGATCTTTATTCTTCTTCGCTTTAAGACCATTCATATGATCGAGAAGCTTCTAGCCAAACCATTCCTCTACTATGAAAAACAAAAGCGTATCCCTGTAAAACATGAAATCCTTTATGCTTCTTTGCTACATTATGAAGCATGACCATGGGAACAAAAGAATAAGGTATTCTGCTCTTATGTGAAACCCTACACTATAAGACCATAAAGGGTGAACTTTAAGCACTTTACAAATCCTTTTCAAAAATTTGAAGGGAAACCTAGGGTTTTTAAACTTAGGATATTTTCATGGTTGTGTTAAGGGACAAACCTTAAGAATTTAATAGAATTTGATAGCACATGAAACAGGGTACAACTAGGGAAACCTAAAATTTTGAAAAATATGAGGAATGAAAACCCTAATCTGCTTAATTCAAAGACCTAAATGATTTTTCACCCAAATTTTTAGAATTTTTCTATATCGTGAAAAATCAGACCAATAGATAGAGTGGAAAAATCAGTGACAAGATAGAAAACTAAGGAGGAATGTCAACATATTAGGGTAAAAGCACAAACCCGTATCACCCTTTTGTAAAGGAAACTGATAACAAAAGCATAATTGTTCATCTTCAATGACATAAAACTGGCATTATTATTTAGAATTTGAAAATGAAGTAAACTAATGAGATGTGTAGAAATGGATGAAGTTTAGAATTATAATTTCTAATAATTATTTAGAATAAGAATTGATATATTTTCCTAATTTGTATAGATGATTTTTTAGTTGCTGAAAAATGCTAAAAATTAGGGGTTTAGTTCCCACCACAAAACTATATGGAAATAAACTTATTTCCATTTGAGACTATGTTATATATGACATATATAGCTAGAATAATCAAATATAAAAATTGACTTTAGACCTATATTTTCTCTTTTATAATGATTATATTTTCAACTCACCTGAAATCGATAGTTTTCATCTACCACCACATTTTTGAAAACAAATATATTCTAACAAAAAGAAAAATTATACATTCTTTAAGAGGACTCTCTCCTCTAGAACGTCATATAATTTTTAAATTTTTTTATATGATTTAATATTTTTCCTTTCTCAAAATTGACATCTTTTCGAGTGTTTAAATACATGCTTGCAGAATTTTTTAATTACAATAGACTATATCTAATTATAACACTATAAACTCTATATGAGAATATTCTTGACTTTGAGCTCTATAAAATGGTTTTTATATGTTACTAAAAAATATCATAAAAAATAGTAAGAGTTATTGAAGCACCAATTTTCTAAAATAATTTTATTTCTTTAGTAATTGGATACAAACTAGTAGAAAACATGTATTTAATAAACATTTCCAATTGAAAAAGTGTGAGACCATATATAACTTATCTAGAATTAATTTATCTAGATCATATGTTTGAAAAAAATTTATTTTTGGATAGAAATACTCAAATTCAATTGTTCTAATAAGTTAGCTTGAAAGGTGACACAACTTTGTACTTTTACCCATTAAGAATGCAAAAATCTTATAATTTTAGGAGAAAATACAAATGAAGCCTACTAAAGTATAGGGTTCCATGGAATCTCTTATTGGAAAAGAAATGGAAGTTCAAGAAATGGGTAAAGTTCTTCAGTTAAGTGTTGTCTTCTATGTTTTAAGAAAAAGGCATGCCATGATAGACTACCCATCATTGAGTGCTTTATTACACTTTGCAAAAGTTTGTTATTATGTGAGGAGTCACTGGTTAGTAAACAATGGATGAGAATGGGAAAGTTGTCTTGCTAAGGTTGAAAATGAATATATTAGAATAAAAATTAAAGAGTCAAATTTTATTGCTTTATCTTTAGATGAGGTGACAACAATAGACAATACTTCTTGGGTATGCATGCATGTCTATACTATACACAATTTTGTCTACCAACCCAATCTACTAATTGTTGTTAAAATGAAGGATAATTCAATGATAGAAAACATATTTGAACTATTAAAAAGCTCCCTAATTTAATATGAGGTATAGATGAAATAACGATTGCCCAAAAGTTGGTGTGTGTTGGAGCAGATGGAGCTTTAGTAATGCAAGGCCACAAGAATGGTCTTCACACAAAGTTAAAAGAATTTGTTGCACCTTATGTTGTTGACATTCACTGCATGGACCACAAAATGAATCTAGCTTTTGGAATTGTCAACAACTCTCCACAAAATATATAGAGTTGAAGTTTTAATCAAAGAGATCTATAGGCACTTTTGCCGAAGTCCTAAACAATTTAGGAAATTTCAATAGTTTTCCGTCGGCCTAACTAATGGGAGAAATTTTCTTAAGGATAATGATACCAAATGGATCTCTTTGGATGGACTAGCTCATTGAGGTTTTTCTAAATATTTATCATTTCTTGGTACAATGGAATTAACTCGCGATGATCAGGGTGGTCAACAGAAATATGGTGATCTACTTGAAAGTTAAGTAATGTAGAGACACTCTTAATGTTATCAACCATTCTCCCCATGCTAGAGGAAATGAAAAATACAGTGAAGAAGATCCAACATAGATATATGTATATTGAAAAATATATTATGCTACGTAAAATGACATGTGTGGCCCTTGATAATATCTATAGAAATTCAGATTCATTTTCTATGGATGAAATTTTTTTAGGTTGGATGAGAATCACCAATTTGGATAATCTTGATAACTTTTTAAAGATTTATGCAAAGGGGGAATTATGTGCCAATATACGGGGTGTTGAGATACCAATGCACTACTATGGAAGGCTTGTGTCCATGAGAAAAGAAAAGAAACCCACACAACAAAAATTAACTATTACAAAGGAAGTGTTTGAATAGATTGTTGAGTCTATAATGAATTCTCTGAAGGTTTTTCTTGAGAGATTAGAGAAAGATTGCCTCAACATGAATTTCTTGAATCAATGTGTCTTGTGTTTCCCCATTACTAGATTTTAAGAAGTGCTAAAGATTTTCAAGATAAGTTAATGGCTTTGATAGATCAATTTTGCAAAATCAAGGAGATAAATGGGGTAACTGTAAATGGATTTTTAGATGAATCTCATTTGAGAGAGAAGTCATGTCATTTTTCCTATACAATGATGGAACAATATAATTTTATGTGGAACCCTAGAGAAGAGGATCAATAACCAAACTTTGGACAAATCTAGCTCAGAGTGAAGTGTTGCAAGATTCAATATCAAAAATTTTCAAGCTTGTGAAATTATGTTTGACCATGATATTGGGTTCTATGGAGGATGAGAGAGTTTTTAGTGCTTTGGGGTTCCTAAAATCAAATGTAAGATATAAAGCAGACAATGATTTGGAAATTTTTTTGAGGCTATATACATCCAAATATGAAATCAACTTTTCCTTATGAAAGGGAAATGAAATTGTGCTCGAAGAAATGCCAAAGAAGAGGTTTGGGAAATGTTTCAAACAATGAGATTAGTAACTCAAACATTGGTGTTGGTAGTGGTAGCATTGATGTTGAAGCTAAGGATTACTATCAGGATGATGAAGGTATGCCTATTGGATAAAATATGGAGCATGATAGACTATTTGAACTTGATGCTGAGGAATCAAAAGATTTAGATGATGTGGCAAGCTAAATAGTTATAGTATGATGTGTCAATTCTAAATTATTATATGAATATAATCATGATTCATCTATCATGCATAATAAGTTATCTGATGTCAAATAAACAAGTAAATTTTAAGTTAGATGATGCCATGATTCATGAATCAAAATTCATTCAAATTTTACCATTACTAATCATTTTTATTTGCATTGTTATGCTCATATGATATGGTGTTATGGTACAATGACAATACTTGATGATTTTTGTGAAAATATAGCAAATCAAATGATAAAATTCAATAATTTCAATTTGAAAAAGTTATATTTTAATGCCCAATTTCATAATCATGAGTTAAAAGTAGTAAATTTACAACTATAACATTTAGCAAATGACCCTAAATTCTCTTCTATACAAATATAGAAATAAGGGAGAAACAAAAACTTTAGGTTGTTTTGCCTCATGAGAAGAGTCTTAGACTCTTAGACTAGCATCAAATTTAGTATCAATTACATTTTTTGCCTTTGCATTTGATAGGCCTAGTAAGAAAATAACATTTTAATTCCACTACATTTATCCTATTCAAGAAATAAAGTTCAAACTTTAAAATCATATCAAACAATTACAAATATAAATAAAGTAAACACTAAAAAGATAATTAAAATCACTTTCCAAGTGTCACATTATACATACTCTAATTCCTAATGGATTCCTTATGACATGACTGAAGATTCGATCAGCTTTTTTAGGATGTCAAAGTCTACTTTGTTTGGTGTTTTAATATTTGTTATGTTATAGCAGATGACCTTTAACTTTGTTAGACTTCCATATTTGGAAGGTTTACTTGAAAGTAATGCTACATCTAATAATGGATTCAAATTCACCAATGGTTTGATGTAATTCAAAATGCCTTCAGGAGTTGAATCCTAAGGAAAGTTGACTACTTCAGACATCATTTTGGTCTCCAACTCTTTTTGGTAAGCTTCCCTACCAATGAATGTCATTGATGAATTACTAGAGCAAGAAGTAGGCAAACCAAGAATTATCATTAATTTATCTCTATCATCCATCTTGGTGAGTTTTTCCCAGTTGAGTTCAAATATTCCTCTCCTTTCCTTACACTCTGGCATTTTTGAATAATAGATGATGTCTTTGCTAATGCACTAACATGGTCATGAACTCCTTGGCTTACCAAATACCTGTCACTATGTGTGTTTATTATGTGTATAATTTGTTCTTCTCAATCTTCTCTTTGATACACCCACAAACATCTTGAAAACTTTAATGCAATTCAAACCAATCACACAAACTACTTGTATTTGCCATAATTTCGCCCAACATTTTTTCTTTAATTAGCTTGACTGAATTTTTAGTTTTTCATTTGACTCAAAGAAGTTGTTCTCCAAGGTTTTGATTGTTTTATTAGCCTTTTGTACCTATTGCACCATTTGTGACAACTAATTTTTACTTTGTTTCTTTATTTTCCCTGCTTTCTCTTCCCACCATTTTTCTTTTTCCTTCTCATTGTCCAATTCCTTATTTATGTCATTGATTGTATGTCTTCTTCTTTTTGAAAATATCTACTATAGATGCTCTTTCATCCCTAAGTTTTTTATTTGTTTCTTGCAACTTGTCCCCGAGTTCTTTGAATTTTTCACCAGCTTCCATATTAACATGGTTTAGAGCATCACTAAGTTTCTTATTGCCCTATTCCAATTGTTCCTTGAACATCTTGAGTTTTTCTTCTCTCTCTACATTTACATCACATAGACTTTTATTGCTTTCTTCCAATTGTTCCTTCAGAATTTTCATTTTTGCCTCCATATTTTATAGTTGAGGTTGTGCACTTGGTCCTTGAGAGGAAGCACTTGTAATCCTTTTCTCTATTTCTTTGCACTTGCTATCTGCTACTTTCTCCTTTTCCTTTGCATTTTCCAGGTCTACTTTTAACTTTCCAATTGCCTTCTCTAGCCCTTCTCTCTCTCTCTCTCTCTCTCTCTCTCTCTCTCTCTCTCTCTCTCTCTCTCTCTCTCTCTCTCTCTCTCTCTCTCCACCTTGAATAGTGAACTATAGAGCATAGAGTTGGTCTTTTTTGCTACACTAACTTTGTCCACATTTTGTACTTTGGAGAAATCCATAGATAGTGTGCTAACATGAAAATCTGATGGATTTATCTCACTCTTTGGTGGATTATTATCTAGCTATGGGGGAAAAATAATCATAAACTCCACTATTTCTTTATTGGTGTTATATGTTAGAAATATCCTACTCGATGCAGGTTCTTGAGATTGAACCACCTCAAGTACATCCTTCTTGAATGTCTTATTATTTTTTCTATTCATCTTTGTGGTTTCTTGAAAATTTGATACAAAATTATTGAATTCAAAATTTGGGTCTTTTAAGACAATATGATGCTTGAAAGGAGAAAGAGCGCTTGCAACATTGTACTTGTCTCCACCAATGCCCAAGGTTATAATAATTGCATTTTGAGGATTACCAATACCAATGACATCACCCATTCCTAATCCTACCCCACTACCACTAATAAGTGGAGTTTTTGGACTATTCTGAAGGTTTTGTGCTGAGGGAGTTGAGACTGGCATTGAATCAATATTAGTATCTGAAACCTTTTTCTTCTTTGCATAGTGACCTTCAACTTCAAGGGTAGGAATCTTGTCAAATTTTAGTCACATCATACCTTTTCTAGAGGAAAAAAATTGGGAGGTTATATATCCACCTAGGATGAAAAATTGCTTGGGTTCATCTTTTTTTGAACTTGATGGGTCATCTAACTCATCTCCAATGTTTGGTTTATGACCATTTTTTGGTACATCTGGTACTCAAAGTGGATACCAATTTCCTTCACCTATTATTCCTAGTCTACCATCACCTAGATAACCCATTTTTCTATCATATTTGTCCCTATGCCATATTTTTCCCTTGTCTGCTGATTAAGTACAACATATTGTCTAGTTGTTGTTGAATCAAATGTATTACTACTTGGAGCAATGGATTTAGTTGAACTGGTGGCAATGCTTATGGCTATGGATGAAGGATCCTTACAAACCTCATACTCATTTCCTTCATCACGTGCATCACATTGTATTTCCATTGCATGTGGTTGCTCATTATCCCATAATTTGCTAAATGTTTCATCCTCAGGAAAGTCTTCAAAATCTACAAAGGTGTTTGGTTCGCCAAGATTCTTCGTCATCTCCCAAAATGCATTAATTTTTTATCAACACCACTATTCAACTTCACAATCATGATTTATGGAATTTGGAAGATTTTTTTACTTGGATGATCCACTTTCTAGTAGAAATTGTAAGATATCATGGGCTGCACTTTTTCTTTCTATCTGTGCAATTCTTTAATTTGTGTTGACAATTCATGTATTGAATATTTTTTTCACTTGAGCATTTTTCCATGTCTATTTTGATCTCTTCCCATGAGTCCATATTTTTAAATCTTTCAATCAATGACACACTCTCATGTTAACATTTTCTTGCAAAGTTCCCATTTTGTACAAGCTTTGTACCAATTACGTTTAGTGGGTCATACTACCAATGCCTGGCAACATCAAATTTAAAAAATGCAAACAATTCTTGTACCACATTGAATGTTCTCCTCTTAATTGTGAACCCTCTGCATCTTAAAGGTAAGGAAGGAAAAATAGTTTTCTTTTGATGACCATGAAACAATACATCCGTGCTTTCCATCAGCCATACATATTCCAATGTAAATACCCTCTCTGCCATATGTATAGGAAGTTTGTAGGGTTATACAATTGAACCATAAAATCTTAATACATTATACTCTTCCATAAAGTACCAGTTAACCAATTGAATTTGACTTCCCAATTGAATTAATCATTTACAAGATACAAGCTATCTAGGCATTGAATTGCCTATAATTTTATGATAAAGTGGTGCCATATAGAAGTCTACAAAGTGGTTGTAGTTCCCTTGGACATCACCCATCCTAATTGTATATGAGCAATGTTAGTATGCTAATAGAAACCAAATTTAAATAAAGCTTCTACAAACTAAACAAAATTCATAAACTTCAAGATAGACTAAGATGAGCTCTTAATTGAAAATATGAGCCATTAATGGGCTCTCTCAATGAGAAGCTCTCTTGTTGAGTAGCTTTGTCTAAAAAGATAGGATGTATGCTCAATATGCTTCCAAAGGCTTCAATGGATGATTGTGGATTTTTGGTGTGGATAGATGGCTTTAGTATGGATTTGGCTCTCAAAATAGCATTATAACTTTACTTCATGGATTGTGTTATTTTGCAAAGGGGAAGGATCCAATTTATAGGCAAGAGGCTTGAGGGATTGAGGGCTAAGATGCAAGGATAGGAAAAAGCTCATGGAGGGCTCAGATTGCATGAGAGGAGAGCACATGGATTGTGCTTCCTTATAGCCAATCAAGGAGTGACACATGTCACATGGTGAGAGGATGGAGGAAAGGGGAAGGATGAGTCAACAAAGGAGGCTCAAGGGATAAAATCTTCATAAAGACCCTCATAATGACTTGTAAGAGCAATAAAAGGGCTTGTAAGAGTCATTTATAACCTAGTGGACTTCATAAAGTTTTATGGTTGAGATATTTTGAGGGTGATGAGAGAAATTTCGACTTGGGATTGATTAGGAAGGTTCTAAGCTTGCTTAGGCTTGTGCAAATGATTAGAGGATGGATTAGGATGGTTTAGGATTAGCTTAGGGATATGCAAGTGGATGGCATTTAATGAGGGTGGGTGAAGGAGGAGATATTTGTTAACTTTGGCTTGGGTTAGTAAGTCTTAACCCATGTTTAGGGAATGTGACAAGGTTAGGAGGGGATTAGGATTAGGGTTAAAGACATCTTCTAGAAGAGTCTAGATTTTGGAGGAGGATAAAGACTTTCTAGAATAGTCTAGAATTTCCTAGGATGAGGATGAAGACTTTCTAGAAGAGTCTAGAACTTCTTAGGATGAGCATAAATTAGATTTTTAGGAAATAAATAAAGTTTTATTTATTTCAAGGGTTTGGGTTGAGGAGATATTTATTAAAACTTTTTTAATAAACATGAGGATTAATATTTAATCTTAATTAAATATTTTGAGTTGGGATTAGGGGTAGCAAATGATGGGATTAGCCTTTAATCAAAATTAAAGAAGGATTAGAAGATTTTGGAAGAGGTTATTGGTCATAAGGAAATTGGCCAAGTTTTGGGCAAAAAATAAATTTTTAATTTATTTTAGGATTTTTGATCAATTTATTAATTAAATAATTAATAAATAAGAAAATAATGTTTAAATAAGATTTAAACATTTTTGGGAGGGATTCCTTAATTAAATATTTTTAATTAAGATAAAGGGATTTAATGGCATAAAAATTGATTAATTAATTAATTAAATAAATAATTAATAAATGATGATGTCATCAGGACTTTTTTCAGAAAATAAAAATACTTTATTTTCTAAAGGTTTTTAGGTGTCTACATTTTGCCCCTCTTTGATGTGATGCCGCAAGTGGCATGGCATCAAAGATAAGAAAATAAGATGCCCAAGGCTAGAGCAGAAGAGGAGAGAATGGGCTGCGAGATGCCCCCTCAAGAAGGTAGCGGGGAGAGAAAGCGAGGCTCGATGGCTTCTTGAAAAGTACAAGAATCTGGGATGAGCAAGGAGACTCAGATTGGCAAAGAAAAGGGGCTGAATTAGCTTAAACTCTCACTATGGGAGAATGATAAAGGAGAATCAGATGCACAAGAGGAAGCCAGCTTAAGACTTCAGGGATTGCAGAGGATGAAGGAGCGGAGCGCTATAAAAAAGAATCCAGGATAGGGAGATGGATGAGGGGATTATAAAGTTGATGCAACAGGATTTCAAAGAGTTAGATTGGTGGAAGATGGGTTTCGGAGATCCCTAGGACTAGGATTGTGGATCTCGAAAGATGAGGCTTGGTGGGTTGATTTGGATTGGTGGATCCCTAAGACTAGGATTGTGGATCCCTAAAGCTAAGAGTGATGAGTGATTCAAAGAGATACTGATGCATCAGCTAGGGTAGGAGAGACAGATGCTGGATATGGATGGGGGATAATGGAGATGAAGGAAAACCATTGAAGCTTTTTGAGCGGGGGGATACTTCAAAGAGAAGTACCACCATGTAGTTGAGCACTAGATTTTCTATAGGACTATTGGTTAATTGCCAAGGTTACCAAGAACATCAAGGCCTTTTCACCAACCATCCAAAGGACTGACAAACTAACTCAGAACAAACACACAAGGATTGCCCCAGCATCACACATGAATCCTAGAGGAAGCAGCATGGAAACGACACTGGAGAACCCACAAGCAGAAAAGAAAAACAAACGAAAGACCTGATCAAGACCTTACACTCTAATTGCCCCATTCGTAGTATACCATGATATGGAAGATCGTGACAACATTGAGGAGGGAACAAGGAGATTGCTTGGAAAAGATATTTCAAGACCCAACAGGGAAGAGTCCAAATCAAAAGAAAGCGAAAATCCAAAAGAGAACCGTTTGCCAATGAGATGGGTAGGACGAGGTACTAACGGACCAAGATCAGACATGAGGAAAGCTATATCCTACAAGGATCTATCGAAGAGCACCTAAGCTGATGGATCTGGATGGGTGATGCATCTGGCATGCTGAACTAAGAAGGATAGCACTTTGGTGACAGGAGATCTAGCTAAAGGATGCATTGGAATAGCTAACCAAGGGTTGTGCGATGTGTGCAAGATGCTAATCAAGGAGGAACGAACACGAAAGTTGGATAGATACAATGATACTAATCTAAAGAGGATGTACAAGCTGATGGACCAAGATATTTACAAGCTAAAGCTGACCAAGATAGTTACAAGCAGGCAAAAGCTCAGGATGATAGGATAGCAAGATGGTTCGATGTTGTGCAAGATGCGAAAGCTAAGGGTGGGGTGATAGAAAAAAGATATGGATTTGGCAGGATGCATCCAATGATGATGAGAGATTTTGTGACTAAGGATATCTAGAGGAGCAGGATGAGATGGCTGGATAGGATGGTAGATAGCTAGGATTATGATGGATATAAAGAGATGACATTGGGTTTGCATGAGGATAGCCTAGAGCTAGATACCAATGACAAGGGAGGATGGACAAGACAAGATCTCCATGTTAGAATCTGAAAAGATTAATAACCCAGAAAACTAGTGCAAAGAGTAAATATCTAAACTATGAATGCAAATGATACAAAATCAAAATAGCATCATAGAGTTAGTCTCCAAGAGAGTAATGCAAATGCTGGAAGCAAAATAGCATTAAGAGGATGCAAAAAATAAGAGCTACAAATACAAGCCAGGTAGCATGCTTATATAGGCAAGGAAGAGAGAGGAGGTGGCAACACCAACCAATGAGGAGCAACCATCTATCGGACTAAAGATAGCAAAGTATCTTCCCAAGATAGCTAATGGATGCTCACATGTAGGAAGGTGACACCTCACAACCATTCACCTAATAAGACATGCTTTATTAACCTAAGCGAGATTATTAAAAGTGTAGGAAAAACCTAGCAAAATAGGAAAAAATAAAAAACTACACTAACACCCCCCCATAAGCGAAGCTTAGGTGGATGTAGAAATGGGTCCCGGCAACGAGGCCATGTTAGGTACCCAAGTACAATGCAAGAAGATGCAAAGCGGGGAAAGAGAGAAAACCACAAGGGAAAAACCCTCCCCCAAAAAGAGGTAAGAACCTAGTGAAGAACTGAAGAAGTCTCCCACTAGGGAAATTGTCCCCTAAAATAGGAACAAGGAGTGATCATGAAGAAGCAGCATCACTGAAGCATGAAGAACCACAAAACTCTGTTAAAATGCTGATCTGTAGAACCCCCATGGAAATAGAAGGCACGAACCATCAACCAAAGGAACCTCCATGGAAATAGAAGGCACGAACCATCAACCAAAGGAACCTCCATGGAAATAGAAGGCACGAACCATCAACCAAAGGAACCTCCATGGAAATAGAAGGCACGAACCATCAACCAAAGAAGCATAGAACAACAATATAACCTCCCCTTAAGGTAGGTGAGGTGACAGGCAGCTGAAAAGATGGGCCAAAAATCTCCTACAACACAGGAGCCAAACTCATCGAGAGTGAGGTACAAACACAAATAAAGGCATGTGTCATTGACACTGCATGAGGAATTAGAGAAAGAGAGCCTATAAGCGGCAAACAACTATCCCCCCCATGGCACTTTATATAATAGTGCGAGTACAACGAATCACAATGATGAAAAGGATCCCAAATCGCAAGAGTGGCACTTTATCTCAGTGCGTTGCATAAAGATGCTTACAGTGAATATCAACAATGATCAGAAAAAATATAAGGCTGAAACAACAGAAGGTAAAGCCCAACATGAAGCAACTGAAGCAACAAAATCGATCTCCGGACCTGAAACAAACAGAATATCCACCAGAATGCTAAAATGCAAAAGACTCAATAGGATGTGTTTGGAACAACAACCAACATCACTGGAAAGAGCACAGAAAGAGCTTTCCAACAATATAAAGAATTCCAAAATCGGAGATCAGAAGCTCAAGATACGCCTCTCGGAGTGCAAAATAGAACATCCGACTTTGATTGCCATAATAAGCAACCAAACTGTATCAAAACTCAAAGAAAAACCTATACCAGTATCTCTGTCTCAGAACCAGCTTTTCGACGCTTCTTTCGGATTGGAAAAATACCTCCATATGCAAAAGTTATGGCCAAAAAACAAGTAGGTCTTGATTTCAATGCATTACAAACCCTCATGAAGAGCATATGCTAAAAGTGAAACTTGGGCACAATAATCAAGGAAACAAATAGCACCACTGCGATCTACTCAAAAAATCATGCACTTTCAAAAAAAGAATCGCCTCGATACGAGGTCGTATGAGAAAGTTATGATCCTCCGAAGTTTCCAAAATGAGAACTGTGCACAGTCACAGCTGAGAATCTGCAATTTCTGAAGAATTCATGCATGAAAATCAAAAACTAACTCCATTAATGGATAGAGCACAAAAAAATAGCCAAGTTCATAACAAGAATCATCAAAATCGGAGTCCGTATGAGCAAGAACGAGACATTTGAAAACTGCATTCAGATCTGCGGCTGCCAACGGAGAGGGGTATGGCTGTAGCTTTGCATGCTCGATCCTGAAAAATATACAGCTTGCATACAAAATCTAAAAGATACCCAGATGGTTTTTTGGGGCTGCAAACAAAACCCAAAAAGCATTTTTCTTGCTGATGAACAGAAGATGTTGCTGTAGTGTAAATCAGACGCCTTTAACAGTAAAAAATGGCTCCAAAAATCAGAAAACGACCCCAGCAACCAAAATTTGACATGCAAATGCTGGATCAGCTTCTTAAGTCCATCAATGGCATGCTGAAACCTGCAAAACTGATTAAAAACTCCAAATATGCAAGTTGCTTGTCAAATTTGAGATTGAAACCCCAGAGAAAAACTGTTTTTGTCAAAACTTTTCTGATTCTCAGGATCATCCAAAGATGCAAGAGAAGAGCATACTTTGTTTTTCAAAAAACTACAATAAAGTTTATTTGCCCCCCCCCCCCCCCACCCCCCCAAATCTCTCAAATAAGGAAACTAAAATCTACTCTTGCACATAGAAAAGCTCTGATACCATGTTAGAATCTGAAAAGATTAATAACCCAGAAAACTAGTTCAAAGAGTAAATATCTAAACTATGAATGCAAATGATACAAAATCAAAATAGCATCATAGAGTTAGTCTCCAAGAGAGTAATGCAAATGCTGGAAGCAAAATAGCATTAAGAGGATGCAAAAAATAAGAGCTACAAATACAAGCCAGGTAGCATGCTTATATAGGCAAGGAAGAGAGAGGAGGTGGCAACACCAACCAATGAGGAGCAACCATCTATCGGACTAAAGATAGAAAAGTATCTTCCCAAGATAGCTAATGGATGCTCACATGTAGGAAGGTGACACCTCACAACCATTCACCTAATAAGACATGCTTTATTAACTTAAACGAGATTATTAAAAGTGTAGGAAAAACCTAGCAAAATAGGAAAAAATAAAAAACTACACTAACACTCCAAGGAATATAGTGCCCCCAATCAGAAGATAACATGCAGAAGGAGGTCTTATGATGGATGTGATAGGATTGAAGCTAGGATGGAAAAAGCTGAAGGGGATAGGGAGATGGATGATAGCTGAGATGATTGGCTGAAGCTGCATAAGATTAGTGGATGGTGTGAGATGGAAGCTGGAGGATGGAGGATAGGTGGATAGATTGGAAGATGGAGTTGGATGTCAAGAGATGACCAAAAGCATAAGGGTGATAGGCTAAGCTGGGGATGGCGGGATTACGCATGACGCTTGTTTGCCAAGTTTTCATCATGGTACTTGTCCAAGGTGCTTGAATAGCCAAGTTTTCCCCAGTGGACGCTTTATTTTTCTTTTCTTTTTTGACTTTTTGACTTTGGACTTAGTTGGAATGATTTTGGATTTCTTCAGCTATTTTGGCTTTTTTGGGATTTTTCACTGGCTGTTGGAATGTTCAATTTTGTTGCTAGATGTTGGTACACCGGATGTGTGATTTATGCAATAGATCGGATTAGATGGGATTGATGGTAGGAGATGGAGGGATGAAAATGCTGGAAAGGAGCATGAGATGGGGATGCTTGCAAGAGCAACATTGGCACATGTTGGAACGGGTGTAAAAAGAGCATATGGGGGATAGATGGTAGATGCGAGCGTGATGGAGGATTTGTGAAAGCGTGCTTGGGGATATAGGCACCCAAGATGGAGTTAGGAGATGGGGGACATGAGTCACTAGATGGGGGATTAGCAATGGTGGATGCCATTATGCATTGGGTTTCAACTTTTTTCTTGGGGATCCACATGGTTTTGGATTTTCTT
This sequence comes from Cupressus sempervirens, assembly GCA_028749045.1. NCBI lineage: Eukaryota > Viridiplantae > Streptophyta > Pinopsida > Cupressales > Cupressaceae > Cupressus > Cupressus sempervirens. Next base: position 274,314,589 of record CM053791.1, on the reverse strand, counting down.
TTCATAGGCTTTTGCATTGTTTTGCATTCTTTGATTGGATTTTTCCTTTTTGGAGTATGTCTTTTAGAATAGACATATGATTGCCTAGGATGTGGATTTTTAGCTTTATGCATTTTGAAGTTGGCATTCACATTGCTGTGGTAAGCTTTGGGAAGATGGTTAGGAGAAGCTTTGTGAGATGGAGAGGATATGAAAGAGCATGTAGGGGGATAATGATGGATGATGTGTCCTGATATGTGCCTTTGTTGATCTTGCATAGAAATGGATGGAATAGGATTTTTATGATGGCTGATAGGAGGATGGAGGATGGTAGATTTTGGGACATAGGGACCCAAAATGGATTTAGCGGATGAAGGGGGGATATGGTAGGTTGTTTTGGGTTGCAAAGATGGTGGAGGGGGGATGACATAAGATTTCTTGAAGGAGTGATGGGAGGCTGGCATGGTGGGCTTGGAGATAGGCTTGGTTTGGGGGTGTGGTGTACCAACACCTTTAGATGGTGAGCCTTTGGATACATATCCAAGACCATGAAATCCTAGATTTTTTTGTGCAATAATAGGATCTCTAATTCCTTGCTCTTGTGATCCTAAACCTTGACCTTGATAATGCCATCGATTGAGCATTTGAACAAGCTGAGGAAACTTTTTGCTTGCAAAAAATGGTAGAAGTGATTTATTAGGTGTATTGCAATGGGGAGATATTGTTCTTAATTCTTCTGCTGAGAGAGGGCCACCGTGGATGAATGTAAGTGAACCAAGAGGGTAGATTATAGATGGTGGAATAGCTTGGATAGGTGGTAAGATGGAAGCATGGAGCGGGGGAGATGGAAGGATAGGATCTTGATGTAGCTGGTGGGATGACAAGATATCTTGTAGTGGAGGAGATATGGCTTGAGGTTTTGGAGATGGAGGAGATGGTGACTGCACTATGGATGGAAGACATGGTACGATGATATCTTCATTTATGCTTTGGGGGATGTCAACATGCTTTTGAGCAGGATCTTGATAGGATTGGTTTGGAGTGGATGGTGTGATAGGAGGTGAAGGGATGGATTCTTCAAAGGTAGCGGATGGATAGATGGGAGATTCAGTAGTGGAGATGGGTGAGTAGAAGATGGATGCATAAGGGTCATTACGAGAGATTTGGGAAATGCTTGGAGGCGATGTGGATAGGATTTGGAGGGATTTGACAGGTGGGGGGAATTTGATGCTTGCCGAAAGTGGAAGGATTTTAAGCAATTTGATGGATGGTATGGGGATGATAGCTATGGGAGATGGAGGTGATATTATAGATGGGGAAGCTTCATCACTGACTACTTCACATGGTTGGATTAGATGACATGGCTTATCGACTGTTGGAGGCAACTTTTCTTGTATTTTCTCTAGGAGATTCCTTGGAGACTCATGTGTCGAAGGTGGAGGTGGATTGATAGGAATAGCTAGTGTGATGGGGGTGGAAGATTGGAAGCTTGGTTGATGGGGTGATGGAGGAGAAGCTGGGATATCAGATGGCATGACTAGATAGTTTGGAATAACTCTTGGATTTTGGGGGATGCTTGGGGGAATGTTTCTAAGGCTTTCAATATACTCATCATATTCAACAAGATTTTCATCATCATTGGAATAGGAGCTAGCGGGAGCAAGGACAATGCGACCAAACACATCATGATAGGATTGGTACTTCATGCTTTGATGATGAGTTTGATGGGGATGGGGTCTTGCATATGGATGAACATGGAAGCTCATGGTTGGATTTGGATTAAGCACAGATTTTGGATTGGCTGATGAAAGATTTCCTAGGGAGAGTCAAAGCTGTATGACAGACCTAAGGAGGATTGGCTGGAGATTTTTGGCTTTGTTGTGGGTGGAAGACTTCAAGGGTATGCTATCAAAAAGTGAGAGTTTTGCTTTCCTATGTGTAGGATTCGTGGTGATTGTGTCAACTTAAGAATAGACTAATGATCCTATGGGCATGACACGAGATTGATCACTTGTGGATCCCAACCTTTAGCTCAAGGTGATGAGGGATACAAGTGACAAAGCTGGATTACCCTAGACAATGCTCTGTTAGAGGGATAACCTTGGTGAGATTGGTTGATTGGTAGGATTGATTGGATAGCAAACTCTGGCAGAGTAACAAAAACTCTTTAAAGGCTTGGGTGATTTTGGATTGGGTTGCTAGTTGGTTGGGGGGATGATTTGGATGGACTTTGGATTTGGGATTGTTCTAAAGAAAGGAACTAGATAGATTCGGTTGTAGAGGGGGAGCTTGGATGATTTTTTGATGAGGCAATGACTACGCTAAGTATGCCTTGAGCTGGGAGATTTCTACTTTTTTGGGATTTCGACCAAAATTGGCAAACATTCATTCAAAAGTTATGAACAAACAAGCAGACAAAAGTTTTCAGCAAGCACGTCAAACACACCAACATCCTAGGAAGCTTTCTACAAGGATGAAATTTGGTTTAGCTAGGGATTCCTCGATATACGCAAGGTACGTGAGGCCCAAATCCGTAGATGAAACCAAAAAGATGTCACACAGCCGAGAGGAGCGGTAACCCACTTCTCCTCTTTCACTTCTCAAGGGTATAAAGTTCCTTGAGGCTTAGCCCGAGTGACAAAATTTTGATCCCAAGAGAGGTGTCTTTTGATTCACCTCTCGATCTTTATACTCCGCCGAAATGCTGGAGTTGAGTTCATCCCAAGGGGTGATGAAATCCCCAAGCAGGCCTCCTAAAAAGTGTAAAACAAGACCATATACATGATCTTGGGCTTTAAAAGACACGCATTCATTCCAATTGATGATTTAAATTTTGTAAGCTATGATTGAAGACACTTGTGATTATGGCATACAATGTTCATTCCAATTTGACAGCGTCATTAGCATAATGAAAGTCGAGAGATCGTCAACATAAGAAATGCGAGCGCCATTGAAAATGCATCAAAACCATGCGATGTTCATTGATTTTTAGGCATTCAAGATTGAGTGTAAGTTTATTTTAAGCCCAAAACAAAGGTGTGTGAGATTCGATTTCAAGCGCGCGTCCAGAGGCCCTCCACGTCAAGATTTGTCCAATTTTTATGCCCAAATGAAGTGTGAGCGAGATTAATGCGCATTCAAGGAAAATTTGATTTTAATCCATGACATTCAAGAGTGTGTTTAGCAACATGCATTCAAAGACAAGTGATTAAGCATTCAAGTTTTTTCCTTTGAGCATTCATGATTGAGATTTTGTGTGTTGTTTTAAGAACTTTGAAATGCTTTGTTTTAACCTTAGTTCATTCAAGATTGTTTTTGGACTCAAAAATGAAAATGACTCTTTGGACTTTGCTTTTCATTCAAGATTTTGTGTTCTAGTTTGCATGTTTTAAGCCCAAAAATGATATTCCTAGATTGTTTTGATGCATGAAAAATCTAAAAAACATTCAAGATTTTGCAACAAGACATTTGTTTGGAACAAATAACAAAGTTTTTAGGACAATTTTTGGCAACCATTTAGGACTCTTAGTTTTCATGAGATTTTTTAAAAGAACTTTAGTGTGCACTTAGTGTTGATTTTGAACCTTTTGAAATGGAAACTTGAAGTTCTTTTTAAATTCCCAAAAATGAAGTGTTCCTAATTTTGGATGAATTCATCTAAAACCTTGATGTTGCAAGGATGCAAATGATTAGATTGGTTTAGTTTCACTTGTTAAAAGATTTTTTCTTTTTTGCAAATTTTTAATTTTCAATGGATTTAAGTATGATTTGGGGGTTCATTTTAAGCACTAAAAAGAAGTGTGTATGATTTTGCTTCCTTAAAAAAAAAAAGGCTAAGATATTCCACAAGAAGAAGAAGAAGAAGTAGATGGAATAAGAAGAATATAGACAAGAAGAGGAAGAAGAATTTCAAGTTCTTTGTCCACCTATAAGCTTGAAAAATCTGCAAACACTATGAGATAGATTATGAGTTCCTTTGTCTTCTTCATGCTCATGTGGACCTACAAAACCAATTTATACAATCCTACCAATCACAAAAACAAGAAAAATTAGCCAAAATCAGCAAATAACATACAAAACTTGACTAAAAAAGCTAATGAAGATGACCCATGCGGGGTCCCACCGGGCGTGCCAAAATGTATATGAGCAATGTTAGTATGCTAATAGAAACCAAATTTAAATAAAGCTTCTACAAACTAAAAAAAATTCATAAACTTCAAGATAGACTAAGATGAGCTCTCAATTGAAAATATGAGCCATTAATGGGCTCTCTCAATGAGAAGCTCTCTTGTTGAGTAGCTTTGTCTAAAAAGATAGGATGTATGCTCAATATGCTTCCAAAGGCTTCAATGGATGATTGTGGATTTTTGGTGTGGATAGATGGCTTTAGTATGGATTTGGCTCTCAAAATAGCATTATAACTTTACTTCATGGATTGTGTTATTTTGCAAAGGGGAAGAATCCAATTTATAGGCAAGAGGCTTGAGGGATTGAGGGCTAAGATGCAAGGATAGGAAAAAGCTCATGGAGGGCTCAGATTGCATGAGAGGAGAGCACATGGATTGTGCTTCCTTATAGCCAATCAAGGAGTGACACATGTCACATGGTGAGAGGATGGAGGAAAGGGGAAGGATGAGTCAACAAAGGAGGCTCAAGGGATAAAATCTTCATAAAGACCCTCATAATGACTTGTAAGAGCAATAAAAGGGCTTGTAAGAGTCATTTATGACCTAGTGGACTTCATAAAGTTTTATGGTTGAGATATTTTGAGGGTGATGAGAGAAATTTCGACTTGGGATTGATTAGGAAGGTTCTAAGCTTGCTTAGGCTTGTGCAAATGATTAGAGGATGGATTAGGATGGTTTAGGATTAGCTTAGGGATATGCAAGTGGATGGCATTTAATGAGGGTGGGTGAAGGAGGAGATATTTGTTAACTTTGGCTTGGGTTAGTAAGTCTTAACCCATGTTTAGGGAATGTGACAAGGTTAGGAGGGGATTAGGATTAGGGTTAAAGACATCTTCTAGAAGAGTCTAGATTTTGGAGGAGGATAAAGACTTTCTAGAATAGTCTAGAATTTCCTAGGAGGAGGATGAAGACTTTCTAGAAGAGTCTAGAACTTCTTAGGATGAGCATAAATTAGATTTTTAGGAAATAAATAAAGTTTTATTTATTTCAAGGGTTTGGGTTGAGGAGATATTTATTAAAACTTTTTTAATAAACATGAGGATTAATATTTAATCTTAATTAAATATTTTGAGTTGGGATTAGGGGTAGCAAATGATGGGATTAGCCTTTAATCAAAATTAAAGAAGGATTAGAAGATTTTGGAAGAGGTTATTGGTCATAAGGAAATTGGCCAAGTTTTGCGCAAAAAATAAATTTTTAATTTATTTTAAGATTTTTGGTCAATTTATTAATTAAATAATTAATAAATAAGAAAATAATGTTTAAATAAGATTTAAACATTTTTGGGAGGGATTCCTTAATTAAATATTTTTAATTAAGATAAAGGGATTTAATGGCATAAAAATTGATTAATTAATTAAATAAATAATTAATTAATAAATGATGATGTCATCAGGACTTTTTTCAGAAAATAAAAATACTTTATTTTCTAAAGGTTTTTAGGTGTCTACACTAATCACAGTTGTACATTCAAAAATTGGTTTACCAAAATAAAATTGAAGCTTGTTTGTTTCAAAAATTTGATGATGCTTTGATAATAGAAGATAGCACATATAGGTCATGTATCAAAATGTCTTCTTGACAGTGGGTCTTCCCCTCTTTTAATCATTAACAACTATTCGTTCATGTGATGTACAATGTGCCCAATATAATTATATCTTATAAATTGTTTTAGATAATGAATATTGAAGATCATTTCCAAAACACTAGCACCCACTTTCTTATTACTTTTCAAACCTAAACACATTGATAATTGAGATACATTATCCTAAACCCACTACAAAAAAAATCCAATTCATAAGGAGGTTTATGATCACAAGGAAGATTAAATGCATCTACTAACCCTTTGATGTAACAATGTTTTTTATCTGAACCTAGCTTTTCATATGTTTTTGCCAGTTTTTCTAGGTCAATGTGGGTTAGGTTTTGTTCTTCAAACCCTAGGTCCAATAGTCTACCAAATCCAATCTGCATGATAGAAAAAAGTTACCTCCTGTGTGTTTCGATTCACAATTTCCTTTCTATTTCCATCATAGTTTTCAACACAAGCTATTACAAATTTTGGACAAGGGAATACTTGAGGGAACCCCAAGTGGGCAATTCCACCAGTCCACTTTGCAACTTTGTTTACAATGGTCTCTATCAGTGTTCAATTTAATATATTTTGATTCTTTTTGTGCATCATTCCACTTATCTTCAATTGCATATCTAATTTCCTTAATACTCTTTCCATAGATAATAGGATCCAAAATATCATGGAATTCATCAGTAAAACTTGGAATTTTAACAAGTTTGTGCATGTCAAAAACTAGTTTCTGGGTGCCTTGTATTTTCTTTTGGGTTGCAATTCCACTGCTAGTGCCACTCCTTTTGTATATTTTTGTCATTGTTGAAAATTTTATAGAATTATACAAAAACATAAATTATAATTTATATACATGAATAATATTTAAACCCTAAATTGTATTTGTAATTTTTAACTTTCCAAGTTACCCAGCCTCTAAAAAGTGAACAATTTAGGCTTACAATGCATGATAAATTGGAAATTAAACCTTGAATTTTATAGCCAATGCTAGTTACTAAACTATCAATAAAAAATGTGTTCAGGAATTAGGATCTTAGTTCTTACCCAAAAAGTTGAAACTTTAATTGATAACTATTTTCTATGACATTGTGAGTTGTCAAAGAAGACTAGGTTTCTGATGCTTGCAGCTCCATTTCTTTTAATTAATTTTGGTCCTTGGATTGGTAATTTGTGTGCACAATAGAAATCCAAGTTTGAATAATGAAAACTAAACCTTATGGTATGCACACAAGTAAATTACTCGAGCATGTGTTTGATATCAATTCTAATGTACATTGTATAGTGGACAACTACTATTATAATTATTTGTGAAACCATAAATGTATGATGTTATAATATAATTTAAGATTAACTATAATAGTTATCGCTAATTTATGAAGACTTCTTTTTGAGGGAAATTTTGAAACAAAATTGAAGGTAGCCAAATTTGGCCCACAATAAATCTCATGTCATTGATCTTTGATGCTCCAATGGTGTTAGTCATCAATCTTTACATGTCTTGTTACCGCACCGTGATCTATGTCAATGAAACATGTCTTCTTTTTGACCCAATTCATATATGGCATGTGTCTTTTTTCTGCAACATTTGAGAAAGCAAGACTACTTTAGCCAAAATCAGCCTGAAATACAACTAGGGCCATTAGATCTTTGTTGATTGAATGGTGTGTATCACTGTAAAGGATGCAGATGTTGAAATGGATGTTATGTCAAGTATGCCACATGTCCTCTTCTTGGGGAATATGTGAATACAAGTCGACTATTGCCAAAATTGGCTCAAAATTAATTTGAAGTCATTAGTCTAAGTTGATTGAACAATGGTCAACTTGATTCCCTATATCATGTGTTCGTATGATATCCACCATCAATGTCAAAATGATTATCGAATAGTTAATGGTATTACATGTATGCCACGTGTCTTCTCTTTGAAGTGATTTGGAAAAATGAGTTGAGTGTTGACCAAATCAGCCCAAAATACATATCGAGTCATTCATCCTTGCTTATCCAATGGTAGTGGTGGCATCTCCTTTATTATATTAACACTTGTGTCATCATATTAAATTATAATTATAATATTAATTATTATTATATTATAATAAAAACTAGATTCTATTAACACTTGCGCATTTGTGCAATGTGCATTGTATTTCAAACTAAACCATTTACATTAAAAAAACATTTATCTTATTTTATGCTTTTGAAGATGCTTAAAATATAATTAACCTTAAGGACCTGATATATCATAGTTAAATTATTCTAATTCATATAGCATACTTAAAGTTTTAATTGAAAAGTGATTACAATATGAATAGTTGAGTGTTCTTATGTAGCATATTTATTAGTTATTATAGACTAGAGATGACATGAGTCTTTTTTCTAGTTACATTTATAAAATGGGTTGAGTGTGCCCCACATTTTCCCAAAAAGCATCTCTGGTTGTTGATCTAACTTGATCAAACAGTGCTACCATGCACATAGTAATTTCACACCTAATCATGTTTTCGACATGTCTTCTTTTTGGGGCTTTTGGGAAAGCTAGTCGGCTGTTGCTGAATTTGACCTGAAAATCATCTGAAGTCATTGATCTTTTTTCATCCAAAAGTCATCGCAACTTGGCCTTTTAACTTTATAATATTAGTAACATAGTTCTTAAATATATTAGGATATTTCTAATTTAAAAAATGAAATAATTTTTCAATGATACTTAAATTTGATTGTAAAATAAGCCTATCCAATGGAAAGTAACTATCGATTAAATTAATTGTTAAATGTGAAACCTCAATAAGTTAATTTTAATTCAATGTTAAAAGTTATATTTTGTTTCTTAATAATTTAATAGAAAAATTGGAAAATGAAAAAACATTGCATAAGCATAACAATGAAATATAATTTTATATGGAACTCCATAAATTTCATTGATATTCATTATTACTTGAAAATTACAATGTAAAGTAGAGTTTAAAGACTCTAGAGACATGTACAATGATTTTAATTTGATAAAAAAAAATGGAAAGTGAAACCATACTTCAAGGGAAAACCCTAGTACTACTGTACTAGTTATTGTAGAAAGCACAAGACTAGACTAAGGTTGTGAATTCTTCTAGCCACAGGTTGTCCTGTACCACTTCATCCAGGTTATACCATTTTTGGAGAAAATATAAGCCAATTTGTGCCCATTTCTTATGGTGCTTCAACTACCCAGTAGTCAAGCCCAACATAAATGGTTGCAAGGCCACATTTAGGCCAAGTTCCAAAAGCTTATGGATTTCACCCACCTAAGGGATCCCAACCCCTAATTCTGCATGAGCAACAATATCAATGTCATCGCACAAATATTTTTCTTTAAAAGTCTTCGTTAGGAGTAGCAAAATGTCGACCTTTGCTTCTCCGAGGTCAAGCAAAGGCTAGAAAATGGGACATAATGTTAGTGCTAGCACGGTACCTATTCCCATTCTCCAAAAACTAATGCCCTAGAACCATTTTCATTGCATGAATAATGAAGTTTATAGTAGTAGTTGTAGCAGGAACAACCTCATTGCAAATTGACAAGAGGTTTTCATCAAGGATTTCACCTAAAAATGCCTTATGTTTTGATGAGGCATATTAATGTCTCAAATTTGATATAGTTTTTATATAGTTTGAACTTACTCTTTGAGTCATGAGAAAAATATTTCCAAAATAATTGTTTTAAATGTCTTGTGAACTTATGTTGAATGTAGCTAGAACCTATTTAACCTATGGATAGTGGATATGACGTACCTTGCTTAGTATTATATATAAAGTGCAATATTTCATCTAAATGTTTTAAGCTATGTTTTAATATTTGAATGAGAGTAGAAATGTTGTTGTATGTGTTCAAATTTTGCTAATCTTCAGGAAATGTAGAAGTGGCATGAAGAGTGGCAAGCACCATATTAAAGGAGGAGTAATGAAGACCGATCATAGCATGAGAGGTGCATGTCAGTTTTGGGTGATAAGCCGTGTCTGTGAAAGGAGTTATTTCAAAAAGTCAGCTTGTTACATTATGTGCCAACCATTGTTCTATTACTCAATCAATGTTCTAAAAGTCATGGTTGACGTCCCACCCTTTTTCTACTAATGATGCTTGCTCGTGAGTTTTTATGTTATGTTTTGTAATAAGTTCTAATCCTCTATAAATATATGGAAAGTTAGAGTTAGTTTAGGGATTCAAAGATTCTGAAGTTGTTTTCTTTGTTCTTTACGAATTGTTCAATCATGTAACAAAAGAAGTATTCTAATGAGAAAGTGATTTTGGATTTCTTGTTGTGATCTTAGTTAGTTGAAGCCAACCAAGGGGGCCCACTTGAGAGGTGGAATAGATTTAGGTAGAGTAGATTTATTTCTTGCAATTTCCTGTTTAAGATAGATTTGCTATATTTGTTTTGCAACATAGTTATTGTGAAAGTTCTTGTAGCACTTGTGGAGAACTGTCATAGTGGATATTTGAACTATTAACTAGTTTAGAATTCCCTTTTTTGTAGTTTCTACATTTCTCTATTGATAATATAAGTATCTTTATTGTTTTGTATTAGTAGTATAGATTCCTTTCATGCATTTTACTTTCTTGTAGCATAGGTGTTAAGACTTAAAGGAACTTGGTGCACATACTATGTTGACCCATTTCAAGTCCTACATCCCTGGGTTGAAAATTAAAATGTATTTTCATAGTGGAATAGATGGTTCTCAAAAATGGATAGAGTACCCTAGTTAGAGGAATAGTAGTGTCATTATTTTGATCTATTATGGAAACCTGCATTTTTTGGACGATTGTCGAGGATGGTGTCAAACTAGGAACCTTCACGAGTCCTTCATTTTTAGATTAGTGTGTTAGTTAGAAACCATAAGATTGCGTGCTTGATTCACAAGTCACTAATTCAATTGCATGCATTGAAGAAGAAAACCATAAGATGAATATGGGAGATTTCTTTCACAAGACCTTGATAATCTGAATGAAGAAATTGAAGAAGAAGTTGAGTGGCCTTTTTGAGATGGAAGCCCTATTTTTCCTACAGAATCATCCTCAAGAGCAGAACCTTTAGATACAAGTGGCCTTCAACCTTTTGCTGAAATTTTGGCTAGTTTTCTTGATAGTACTGCTCCAAATCCACAAGTTGTTAACAATCTAGTGCCCAATATCCCTTTTCAACAACAACCTCATAATAAAATACCTCCAGTAATGGCACAACCTACTTTTCCATTTCCTTTCCCAAGCCTTGTAACCAATGCTAATCTCAAAAATATACCTCCAAATGCTCTTCCAAAGTTTTATGGCCTCACAACTAAAGATCCTAATACTTTCTTGTTTGAGTTTGACATACCTTTTCATAGCTTTGACTACAATACTAATACCCATAACCTCAAATTATTTCTAGCAACACTAAAAGAGTTAGCTTTATGATGGTTCATCAATTTAGAAGCCAATGCAATAGGTACTTGGGATGAAATGCAAACTTTGTTTCTGGACAAATACAAAGAGTATTACAAAGAAAATGATTCAAGAGGAGATGATAATTTTAGAATATCACAAAAGGAGGAAGAAACATTGGAAGATTATGTTTTACATTTCTTGTATACACTGCAGAAGAACCCTCAGCATGTGTTGTCTGAGGATTCACAAAAGCTAGTCTTTTTGAGAGGTGTGAATGATAGTTGTCTAGAAGCATTACACTTGATGGATGGAGGGGATGTGTATCAATCTTCTTGGGATGAACTCAAGAAAATTTATCTTAATTACTCAAGATCGACCATGAAGAAAGGAAAAGGAAACCAGACTACAGCTATTAAAGGAATCAGTCAGGGTATTTCAAAGCTCGAGATATCTAATCTACTCTCAGATTTTAAGCAAGAAATTATAAATGATGTCGCTACACATCTCAACACAATGAATACAAAGAAGAAACACACAAAAGTTGAAGTACAACTAGTTGAGTACTGTCGCCATTGACAGAAGTAGAAGAAAGATTGCCAATGCAAACTAGTCACTGGCATGGAAAACTAGCATCTTCCATCTAAGTACATCAAGATAGATGGAGATGATGAGCGAGTATTCTTTTTTGTTCAACACTGGCCATGGGCCCAACATCAAGGTATGCCTTAGGACCCTTTGCAAATTTCAAATCTATATGGTAATCAATGGAAAAAACATAATACCCAAGGTCCTCCACAATATACTCAACCTAATTGGAATAATTCTTGGAAAAATAATCCACAACAACCCCAATGGCATCAGAATTCCCAACCTTCCTGGCCAAACCAAAAAAATAATCAATAGCAAAACTAGCAGAACCAATGGCAACCACTCCAGGGCAATTGGTAGTCTAAAAATCAATGGAGAGGACCTCAACAGTGGCCTAACCAAAATACTAGTACTCCACAATTACTACCCCCAGTCCAACAACCTGCACTAATGCCACCACCTATGAGTCCTAGACCTCAAAAGTAAACCCACTTACCTGCATTTTACCCACATTATCAGATATTTAACTTGTGAAGGTAGGTTTTCAAACTTACATGCTCATCACTTTAAATTGCTTGGTTGCATAAGGCATAACATGCATGCTAATATTTCCAACTTTCTTTACAATATGTTATGTATCAGTACTGAGGAAACCTAAAAAGGGAAGCCAATTTTTTTTTCCCATCATGCCCTCATTAAACTTCTAGTTGAAAGATCTCTTAGGGATTCTTCCCCTATTTCATGGGTAGAATTTGTTGAATCCAAAACCTTATCGCCACAAGTCAACCTTGTTCCTCAAAATTTAGAAAATGAGGAAGAAACCACAGAGCCAATTCAAAATCTAGCTAAGAAGGAAAAAGAACCCTCTCCTGATAAGTCTCCTAAGCCTAATTTAGAGGACCATATGCTGAGCTCTTCTAGGGGTAAAGGCAAGAGTAAGGTTAGCCCTAACCTTGAAAAGGAAGTGCAAAATCCCTCTATTAAGGTAACAAAAAGAAAGAGGTATGTTCCTAAAGTAACTGATCCTGCAACATCTACTCCAGTCATGCCTAAACCAAAATGGACCCATAAAGTGGTCGAAGCTAAAGAAGTTCCTATACATAGAAGCCCTCACATGTGAGATCAAGTATCTCCAATTTCTATTGAAAAACCAAATGCCCCAATTTCAAAATCTCAAACAGAGTCAGTAGTTGAAAATGTCCCAGATGATTCTCCTGTGCAAGTAGAGCCCCAAAATGTAGAAATACAAGAAGATGAGTCTAACAAGGAGACACTGCAAGGGAATCCAAAAGTGTGCAATTCAATTCCTACTATTGTTCTAGAAAAAGCACCCAGCAATGAGCAACTTACCATGCCATCAGTCACTGAATATTCCAATGTCTCCCTTATACCTTATAAATCTTCTTGGTACACCCAGTATTTCCAACAAGTTGCCAGAGAACAAAAGATGAAATCTGAAACTCGAGAATGTTTGTCATCAACAATTCAGTCAATATTTTTTGGTCTATACTATTATTTTATCTTTCAAAAAGCCTTATAGAAGCAAGAGAGAGACCAGATGCCAAAGGCAATATTTGACAGAGACAAATAAATTGAATTATTAAAGGGGCAACTAGAAAAGCAGAAGCAACAAATGAATAAGGATTTGAAGCTAGTTGATTAGGCTATAGCCTATAGACCACCCCAAGGGTGTATGTTATATGTTTGAAAGAGCAGTTTCTGTTGTTCTAGTTGATGGTGACAATGAGAAATATTGATTGTGAATTTAAGAATGCTTGAGATTTTTATAATGTGTATCAAACTTTTCCCTCATGGAAAAAGAACTTGTTGTGTGAGCTCTATTCACATAATTTCATAATTCCACAAGAAACAGGGTGGAATCCCTTGTTTTACATAGGGGATGTTCGCTTAAGAGCTCTAATGTCATGGATGCACAATGAAACCAATTATGATAGATAGTTGGATACTTATGGAGACCTCAAAAAATCTGAGCCACTACCACTCTAGGCTAAATCCCATAAGCCTTATGACCTCTTGAGAGATTGGTTCAAATTAACTTGTGAAAGGCCAAAATTGGAAATTAGAGAGAAAGTGTTTGAAGAGAGGGAAAAAGTTTACAGAGAGTATTAGACACTTCCTAATTTTACAAAATAGAGAGCAATTGCAGGGCTTAGAAATAGGTGGACTTGACTGCCAGAATCTTTTAGGAAGGTTGAACCACATAGCCCTATTAATTTTGAGGCAACTGTGAATAGAGTGCCTAAATAAATGCAATTGGGAAGGCAAATAAGGAAAGAATTATGGATGCCACTAACCTTCCAACCTCCTACCCTTCTCTAGCCCCTATATGAAAGTAATGCTACCAGGTTAGATCCATTAGTTGAAGAACACTTGGGTGAGCATTGGAGATGATCTAGAGGGTACTTCTACACCTTCAGAAGTGGGAAATAGGGGAAGACAATAGTTAGAGATTTCAGAGAAATGGTGAAGAAGTACAATGCTTGAGGAAAAGCATTTGCATAATGGGGGTCAGATGATGAGGCATATTAATGTCTCAAATTTGATATAGTTTTTATATAGTCTAAACTTACTCTTTGAGCCATGAGAAAAATATTTCCAAAATACTTGTTTTAAATGTCTTGTGAACTCATTTTGAATGTAGCTAGAACCTATTTAACCTATAGATAGTGGATATGACGTACCTTGCTTAATATTATATATAAAGTGTAGTATTTCATATAAATGTTTTAAGCTATGTTTTAATATTTGAATGAGAGTAGAAATGTTGTTGTATGTGTTCAAATTTTGCTAATCTTTAGGAAATGTAGAAGTGGCATGAAGAGTGGTGAGCACCATATTAAAGGAGTAATGAACATTGGTCATAGCATGAGAAGCACAAGTCAGTTCTAGGTGATAAGCCGCTTCTGTGAAAGGAATTATTTCAAAAAGCTAACTTGTTACATTATCTGTGGACCATTATTCTATCACTCAATCAATGTTCTAAAAGTCATGGTTGACATCCCACCCTTTTTCTACTGATGATGTTTGCTCACGAGTTTTTATGTTATGTTTTGTAATAAGTTCCAATCCTCTCTATATATGGAAAGTTAGAGTTAGTTAGGGGATTCAAAGATTTTGAAGTTGTTTTCTCTATTCTTTATGAATTCTTTAGTCATGTAACAAAAGAAGAATTCTAATGAGAAAGTGATTTTGGATTACCTATTGTGTTCTTAGTTAGTTGAAGCCAACCAAGGGGGCCCACTTGGGAGGTGGAATAGATTTAGGTAGAGTAGATTCATTTCTTTCAATTTCCTATTTAAGATAGATTTACTTTATTAGTCCTACAAAATAGTTATTGTGAAAGTTCCTACAACACTTGTGGAAAACTGTCATAGTGGATACTTGAACTATTAACTAGTTTAGAATTCCCTTTTCTGTAGTTTCTACATTTCTCTATTGATAATCTAAGTATGTTTCCTTTTCTATATTAGTAGTATAGATTCCTTTCATGCATTTTACTTTCCTACAGCATAGGTGTTAAGACTCTTAAAGGAACTTGGTGCACATATTGTGCTAGCCCATTTCAAATCCTATGTCCTTGGGTTGACAATTCAAATGTATTTTCATAGTGGAGTAGATAGTTCTCAAAAATGGATATAGTACCCTTGTTAGAGGAATAGTAGTGTGATTATCTTGATCTATTATGGAAACCTTCACGTTCCTCTTCTAATTTGCATGCCAGGCACATTGGAGTGGCCATCTTGACTACAAAGCAAGGCCTACCACTCTACCAGACTACCACCAAGTAAACCAAACTACAATTGAACAAGCACTAAAGTATATATCTATTACCAAACTATTGACTACCAAAACCAAGATGAGCAATGATGAAAGAAGTAATTCAATTCCCTATAAATAAATGTAATGTCCCCACTATTAGGGTTAGTTTGAGACAATTAATTCCTACAAAATAATGGTTAGAATCACAATAATGACAAAACTAACTATATTACTCTACCCACTAATTTAACACCAATCTTAAGGATGTTTCCAAGTCGGGCTTCTTAGCTCATAGCTACCTCATCATCATCCCGAGAGTGCACCCCTTAAGATTCTTCTTGGATGGGCATCCTCTATCTAAGGCCAATGACATATGCATATGTTTGACAACATCAAAATATTTTGGTATGTCAATTATCAGCCATGGTGGATAATGGAGATCTTAAATATCTCGCATGCTCTATGCTTCGATATCGACTCTCAGCCATGGCAGATAATGGAGATCTTAAATATCTCACATGCTCCATGCTTTGAGTTTCATTAGTATCCATGGTATTAACCTCATAGGTTAACACAATATTATACACAAGTATGATTTATTAATATAAATAAATTCATAAATATAATTAAACAAATATAATCCATAAACATACCTTTCTTACCTTCTTCTTTTCTTAGTCCATGCGGCTCTATCCTTAGTCGGCCCTTCAATGAATTATTCCTTATAGATTATCTCAACTCTATATTTACTTTCCAAAATTCTTCATTTTCTAATTATAAGGAAAGGACAAAATTATATATATTTTTGTTTCTTCTCTTCCAAGAGTCACAACCTTTCATAATACAAATGCTTTGAAAAGTCACAACACTTCATAATTATAATCCTTTCGAAAAGTCATGACACTTCATAACTATGAAGAGTCACAACTATTCATAATTATGACCCTTTCAAAGGTTCACATCCTTTCAATATCGTTGACACCTTTTCAAAAAGTCACTTTGTAGTGCCTCTCGTGTTTGCAGTCTATACCTTGTTTATTTTTATCCGAGAGATACTTGATACTCTTATTGTTATTTGTATTTTGAGATGACTTGAGAGTCAGATGTATACTTTGATTCAACACTATAGATGCGTTACTACTATACTATTTAGTTTATCATATTTGCATGTTGATGCTATTTTGAGATGACAATGGATCTATCAGGATATTTGGTTTTATGGTTTATTGGACATATTTGTTGATTATGTTATGTGATAGATTTTATGCTATGGTGATTTACTTCATTCATGTATCTTTACACTTTCTACAAACATGAGTGGTCTAAATGGATTAATTAATTATTTAATGCATTAATTTCTTTGGCTATGATATTATCTACAATTGCACTTGATCATGTATTTTAGTGTGCAAGATTTATATCCCTAGCAGTGGCACATGGAGATAGTGATTCAACTATTTATATTTTACCAATGTTGTCGCTGTATGGTGGATGTATCCTTATTTAATTGGTTTTAATTAAAACCTTTCAATGATTAGTAAATTTGAACTCATTTGCATTATGTGATTAGACCAGTGAGCGTGTCTGTGCATTTAGAGGTTTGCTCTGTTGCAAAAGTGTTAAGTGATTTTTTGTGATTTTGGGTTTTTGAGTTTTAAATCTTTTCGAATTTAATTTCTAGCAACTTTTCCTTAGGTGAATTCCCGTTATGGAGAATAACCTATTTTTGTGTGGGTTGATTCAGAGTCCAGCTACTCTAGTTGGCTATTTTTCCTAATCGACTATTCACTCAAAAAGTGAATAAGTATTGAAAAAGTGATTTCATTATTCACTTCTCACTTTTTGAAATAGAAAATTTGAAAGCTTTTTGAGAATCCTCTTCTAAAGGATTTGAATTCTATTCATTCTGGGAGCTGTGAGCATGGGTTTTTCATCAGGTTAGTCTCATTGGATCTGGTTTGGGGAGTTTATGCTTTTCCATCACTTTCAGTAGATTTGGCAGGTTATTTATTTTACTGCATAAGTTTCAGTTTCTACCCCTTTTTCTGTCAAGTAAGGCCTTCTCGTTTTATTATTTTTACTCCATTTCAACTTTTGTTTCTTGTAGCAATATGTTAGGAGGCTGAGAATTAGTGTTCCCCTTCATTTCTATTTGCTAGTTCTACCTAGTTGGTCAAGTATGAACATTTTCCTTGTTTTTGGGATGGGGGTTTGGGGTTTTGAGCCATTATGCTAGTCTTTTTTTGCATACGGTGTCTGAACTCATTTATTTTTAGATTTTTGGGGTTTTTATGCCCAAAGGCCAAATGGGTTTTAATTTTAGAATTTTTCCAAATTTTGGGAATTTTACCTCATTTTGTGTGTCGCCCTATTTTCTCAAGTTTTCTTGGCACAATGTGGGTCTTGGACCTAGATGATCCATTTGGATATTAGTTAGACCACTATTGCATTTTTATGTTGCATTTGTCCTCTCAATTCTATTTTTGGTTGAGGGACTTTCTGCTTTGTGTTCTCATCTAGTCCTTGTGCATGATCTTCATGATGGTGGTGCACCACACACAAGTACATGCATGTACATTTGTTGGGTGACCTATGATGCTCAATGTTCTATGGTACTTTTAGAAGTTATGATTATTGGGGTTGGGTTAGGAATTTGCATGCGTACAAGCACTCATCATTGGATGTGCATGGGTAGGGGAGGGTAGCATATAGATGTGGCTTCTATCTCTATAGTCTGATGTCTATTTCCTAAGGGTTGGCATGCAGAAGCTTTGGAAACAAGTGATAACTAAACCTAAACATTGGGTGGTAATAAAATGTAAAGATAATAAAAATGATTCGAGATGTGCTCCTTCCATTGGGAAGTGGAGAGCTTCTAGTACTAGCTTGGGCTTGTCAATGCCAAGCAACTCTCCATGATATCAACCCCTACTTAGTAGCCCTTTGAGTGTCTGACCAGGACTTGTAGTTTATGCATTATCTATGTCTTGGCTTCAGTCATCATACTTCATGGCATGTGTGTTAGCCATGGATGTTGCTTGTGTTTGTTTATGGTTGGATCATTATCTCCATTAGCATGGTGGGTGTGGACCTGTAGGTGCCATGCGGTTGGGAGGTGTAGCTACCTATACCACTGCTAGGTACTGGTGTATAGAGATGGTCTATTGTTCTAACACGACCATTGTTGGATGTTTTTCACTTGGTACTTCGGGTTCCAAAGTATGATTTTATTGGAATGCTTGTGTATCATGTTCAGATGATGTTATATTTTATGCATTTCCTTATTATGATGATTAGCATGTGATAGGTGATGTTATCTACTTGTAGGATTATCTTATGCTTTGTTTCTAGCATGTTAGATTTCATTATGCTTATGTTGTAGCATGTTTAGTAGTTACGTCCCTATTATGATTGTACCGACAATCTGGTCAGTGGCTTGGGATGTTACACATTGGGGATGGCTAGGGCTCATGATGGTCTTATGACACTATTGACTGTTGGGAGGAACTACGTACTTAGTTATTTTTTTATTGCAATGTTAATTGTGTTATTACAATGTTGCTTTCAATAGACTGCGATGTTTCCCTTTCGTACTTTTTCTTTTTATTGTTTGTTAGATGGTTAGTGTTATTTTTGTCTTTTAGATTTGGTTTGAGTGTTCTTACCTTGAAATATGGATCCAGTACTCCCTGGTGTGGAGGTTTTATACTCTATTTTTACCCTTTGGTTGTTATCCTTAAGTGTTCCTTGTTTTCTTGGGTGATCATGCGATAGCATAGTGCGATACAATAAAGTATCCCACACCCATTAGAATTGTATCGTGTGTTCCCTAATTGTGTTGCATGCCTCTTGGAGTTTTGTTGTGTGATAATTTCTAGTATCTCACCCTCTTTGAAGAACTATCGTACGATACCCTTAAAGCATCGCACAGCCTTGTGAGTTGTATCGCCTCATCCCTAAAAATGTCACCCTACTTCTTTAGAAGTATTACCTAGTGCTGATTTAAAGTATCACCTAGAAATTGTGAAATCCTATGCGGGCGAGCAATGGCTACTTTTCGGTAAAATTTGAACTTTTTAGGAAGTGTTTTGGGTACCCTCTTTGGTGTTCTTCAATCCTATGGTGTCACACTTTGAATTTGGAATCTTTCTATTTGAATCTAGGTTTGCGTCTTTCTGTTGTCAGTCCTTTGGGGTTTAAAATATATAATTCAATTATAAGTTTACTTATACTTAAGATATATTTTAATATATGTGATGATTCATTTTAGACAGGTTCCAGACCTCTATGAGCTAAGATAAAGATTCTAGGAAATTTTAGGTCTTTAGGATTTCAGACTTAGCCAATTTTTCAGGAGTCGGCATTTGTCTTTTAGCTTGGTTGATCTCTTATGTTTTCTTTTGTGTCTTGGTTAGTAGTGGCGTTTAGAGATCTATTGGTGTTTAGATGATTGTTAGTCTTTCGTTGTGATCTTTATGGTCCACGTATCATGGTTGTCTTGTGCTTTCATACTTGTTAAAAAAAAAATCTTGCTTATATTTCTTCCTTGTTCCAAGGATCTCTAGGTGGGGCATTACACACTTCCTTTATTTCTTCATATTACTTTCCTCTTCCATTTTTCCTTTTTGAACTCCTATCTTCTGCTCTTCCTTTTTTCCCCCCATCTAAAATAAACTCTCCTCCCTTTTATATCTTAATTTTAAGGAGTCATATCTATTTTAAAAACATCTCTTGACGTTAAATTAGATTTAGTTAATTTATATTATTCTATGTTATATTATTTATTTACTTACTTATTTGTGTTTATTTTATTTATTATTCAATTCTTTTAGAAAGTTAACTCTACAATATTGTCTCTTAATTTTCTTTCTTTCTTTACTCATTGAAATTTTATTATTTTTTAATTATTTAAAATATCATACTAAATATTATTTTATTAATAATATAGATTAAATAATTATTATTTTCTTGTTTTATATTTTAGTATTAGTTCTAATATAACTTTATTATTTATTTAATAACATTGTATTATCTAATAATTATTAAAATTCTATCTTAAAATGGGGATATGACAATAAACTGGGTGGTTGAGAAATGGTCCCGACTCCCTATATATTTGTCTATTTAGCTTCCAGTTCATTTGTTTTAAATTATTAAATCTTGGCAAATCTTCAACATAAATGCAAGTTTGTGCCAAAAAATTGTTATGCGTACAAAGCTGATGGAAGAGGGAATGCCACTAACAGTGATAAAGACATGTATGTAATATCCACTACAAATGGTATAGGGGAAGGAAACATTTCACCATTCCGAAGACTTGAACAAGGTCAAGGCTTCATTCCAGATGTTTAGCCTGAAGTGAACCTTCAATAGTTGATATATTATCATCTAAAAAACGATATTCTATAAGTGGATGTTACTTGTTACACATGTATGTTGGAGTTATGAAATGATATTAGAAACATTTCCCAAAAATCCATTACTGCATACATCAATTCCTAGTTGCATGCGACATGTGTAGTATGTATTGTATACTACTACTAACAAGTAAGTACTTACTAGAAAGTGAAATTACAATTCACACAAATTTAAGAAGTAAATTTATGATTATTGTAAAATAACTAGAGCCCCCCAGAAAAACACCATGCCCACTGAAATATCAAATGTCAACAAAAAGGGTTTTACTTTGCATTATATTCTTTACATCTTCTTAAAATTTCATCTTCATATATATATATATATATATAGATATATAGATAGATAGATAGATAGATAGATAGATAGATAGATAGTAATAACAATTGTGGTTTCCCTCAAAAAAGGGAAGTGACAAAGCTTTGAACCATTACATTTCAAAATCATATACTTTTGATAATATGTTTAAAAAAATAAATACTAAATAAATTGATGATTCTTCGTGCAACACTTCTTTTATCCTTCAAAACATTCCAAAAGTGTTGAAGTTTCAATTTTGTTATTCCACCACATCTACAATTTGATCTTCAAAATTAGTAGGGTTGAGACCCATTTCAACAAACATTGCTTTGAGGTCTACCTTTTCTATCTCCTTTTTGAGCTCTTTGATGGTTTCCTCGGGATTTGTAGAGAAAACTTGCAAAACTGCAATAAGCCCAGTAGTAAGATCACTTTGTTCCTCATCCTCCTCCACAGATAAATATGGGTTGACAATAGGGCTTGTATTTTCATTTGATGATCCCTCTTCCATAGGCAGCCCCATTTTTGGAAACCAACTACTTTTCTGATAATGGCAACCACTAAGGAGGATGTCTACAATTTAAATTTTTTTTTTAAAAATAGATTCCACCATGTCATAAATGTAATAGGACATTCCACATATGTGTCATCCAACCACATTCACCAACACATTCTATATGTTTTCTCAATAAAAATGAAAATTTTCCTAATCATATATATATATATATATATATATATATATTTTTTTTTTTCCAATAAGCAAGAAAAATTTCCTAATGCAATATATATTTTTTCCAACAAACGAGAAAAATTGCCTAATGCAATATATATATTTTTCCAATGAATGGGAAAAAATGCCATATACAATATATACCCTTTGTATCAAAAGGGACACAATTGCCTTGATTTTATAAAAAAATTTAATGGTCAAAGAAAATTCCCATCTATCATTAAACTTGTTGTGACATTGAATTTTTTTTTCACCAAAAAAAATTAATTTTTTCCCCCAAAAGTAATGTTGGATTCGCCACAAATTTATATATTTTTCGGGGAGGGGGTTTCTTAAAGTTATCCCTATTAATGGCTTGAGGCAGGGGATCCAAGATGAAATCACCATGATGGCTCTAGATAGTATGCATAAATGTTTCCAAATGACCTTGAGAGCAGAGGAAAAGGCTAAAAGGAGTGGACCATACCAAAAAGGAGGAGGCAACAATAAAGGGTTTAGAGGCAAAGGTAAATTTGGTAGAGAAAAAAGTCCTAATAGGACTGATGAAACACCATTTGCTGATAATAGTGGGAACAACCAATACATAGCTTCATCTCAAAGGGGTGGATTCAAAGGAAGGGGACCACCAAGAGGTAGATTTCAGTCACATGGCAAGGGTAACACTATTTTTATTGGCAGATGTTACAATTGTAATCAAGTGGGACATACTATGGGTAGGTGTTTCGGGAAGGCCTCTTCTTCATCCATGGGAGAAAGAAAGAATTAGCTGGTACAAGAAGAAGATATTCAAAGTGTCACATCACCTATCTCTAAGGTAGGGCCATAGGTAGTCAGTGAAAATTTGATGTTGAGGAGAATCTTGCTTAAGGTACCTAGAGTGATTGAGCAACCACAAAGGAAAAGCTTGTTTAGGACAACTTGTAGGTCACATGGCAAGATTTGAAAGGTAATAGTAGATCTAGGCTCCACTTAAAACATTGTCTCTATTGAAATGGTGGACAAGTTGAAACTTAGAAGAGTACCCCATACCACACCATACAAGGTGTCTTGGTTAAGTAAAGTTCAACAAGTCATGGTGGATGAGCAGACCTTAGTGGAGTCTAAGATTGGGGAATATAACGACAAGGTCCCATGTGACATTATGCTTATGGATGCATGTCATCTCTTGTTGGGGCATCCACTGCAGTTTGATGTAAAGGCCATCCATAACAGTGAGAGGAATAATTATGTTATAACCAAACATGGTAGGAAGTATCAAATGGACCCTTTGGTAGAACCTAGTGAAGAGAAGAAAACTGGGAGTAGTGTTATGTTATTGAGTGGCAAAGAGTTTTTAAAAGTCATGAAGAAAGAGAAATGGGTTTGTTGTGCAGTGATTGTGAAGCCAAAGGAAGAGACCAAGGAAAATGTTAGTATGCTTGAAGAGTGCAATATTTGTTGGAGAGGTATCATTAGATAGAGGATAGTGGGATTCCTAGTGCATTGCCACCTATGAGGGAAGTGAGTCACCAAATAGACCTGATACCAGGGGCCAACCTACCTAACAAGGCTTCTTACAAAATGACACCAAGCCAAAATGCAAAAATAGAAAAGAAAATTCAAGATTTGTTGGAGAAAGGGCTCATAAGGAAGAGTTTGAGTCCTTGTGTAGTCCCTACACTCCTTGCACCCAAGAAATATGGTAAGTGGAGGATGTGTACAGACTCTAAAGCAATAAAAAAAATCACTATTAGATATAGGTTCCCTATGCCAAGGGTTGAGGACCTATTGGACACTCTAGAAGGCTCATGACACTTCTCCAAAGTGGATTTAAAGTCAAGATATCATCAAATCAGAATGAGACCTGGTGATGAGTGGAAGATAGCCTTCAAGATAAATGAAGGGCTTTATTAGTGGCTAGTAATGCCATTTGGCCTATCCAATGCTCCATGTACCTTTATGAGACTCATGAATGAAGTGCTAGCTAAATTTATTGGTAAATTTGTAATTGTGTATTTAGATGACATTATAATCTTTAGTAGGTCCAAGGAGGAGCATATGGAGCACTTGGAGATGGTATTGAGAAGGCTACACCAAGAGAAGTTTTTGATCAATTAAGGCAAATGTGAGTTCCTAAAGACTGAATTAGTGTACCTTAGTTTTGTTGTTGCTGATGGATGTATCAAGATGGATCCTAATAAGGTCAAGTCCATCCTAGAATGGCCAACTCCCAAGTGTATAGGGGATGTTAGAAGTTTCCATGGGTTAGCATCTTATAGGAATTTTGCAAGAGGTTTTAGCCATATATATGCACCTATACTAAACACCATTAAAGGGGGTGTGAAGTGCCAATTCAAGTGGATAGAGACAAAAAATAGGGCATTTGAAATGTTAAAGAATAAAATAGATGAATTTCCTACTTTAAGGTTTCATGATTCCAATTAGTTGTTTGTAGTAGAATGTGATGCTAGTAAGCTAGACATTGGGGTAGTTCTAAGCCAAGAAGGCCATCTTATGGCTTTCTTCTCCGAAAAGCTAAATGGAGCCAAAAAGAGGTACTCCACCTATGATTTGGAGTTATATGCAATGGTTGAGGCCTTGAAGAAGTAGAGGCATTACCTCTTCCCAAAGGAGTTTTTGGTCTACACAGATAACCATGCCCTTAGTTTCCAGAATAGGTAAGATAAATTGAATCAAAGGCATCTCAAATGGGTGGAATATCTGCAAGCATTCACTTTTGTAATCAAACATAAGAAAGGTGTGAGAAAAAAGGTTTTTGATGACTAGCCATCCAAGAGATTTAGTTGCAAAGTGTGGGGATGAAGGATCTCAGTGACCTCTATGAGGAGGACAAGGATTTCAAAGAATCATATGCGGTATGTGTGAAATTTCAATAAGGCTTTAAAACTGATTTTACTAAGTATATGTTGCAGGAAGGATTATTATTTAAGGGGCATCTATTGTGTATTCCTCAATGTTCTATGAGGGAGAATATTCTCAAGGAAAAGCATCAAGGTAGCTTGGGAGGCCATTTTGGAATAGACAAGACATTGGAGCAAGTTTCTAGGTACTATAATTAGCCTAGATTACAAACTAATGTGAGTAAATTTGTGGAGCAGTGCCATGTGTGTCAGAGAGCTAAAGGGAATAGTAGTAATGTAGGGTTATATCAACCACTCACCATACCACAAAGACCATGGGAATGCTTGAGTATGGAATTTGTTTTAGGACTTTCTAGAATAGTTAGAGGACATAATAGTGTGTTTGTGGCTGTGGATTTTTTCAACAAGATGGCACACTTCATTCCATGCAAACAAACAATTGATGCTTCACATATTGTAGGACTATTCTTTAGGTAAATAATGAGGATTCATAGCTTGCCACTTAATATTGTGACTAATAGAGACACTAAGTTCATAGGGCACTTTTGGAAGACCCTTTGGAAGATGTTGGGGACTAATTTTTCATTCTCTTCAGCCTTCCACCCTTAATCTAATGGACAAACAGAGGTGGTGACTAGATCTTTGGGCAATCTCGTAAGGTGTTTGACAAAACAATATGGTCAGTATTGGGATCATGTTATAGGGCAGGCAAAATTTTCTTATAATGACTCCATCAATAGGAGAACTAGAAAGAGCACATTTGAAGTGGTATATGGAGCTTACCCTATGGGAATCTTGGAGTTAAGGGATCTCAGTCTACAGGACAAAAGGAGTGCCCAAGGGGAGTCATTTGCTAAACAAATGGAGCTACATGACTAGGTGAGGAAGACTTTACTAAGCCAAGTGGACAACTATAAATCAAGGGCAGATAAGACAAGAAGGGATTTACAATTCAAAGTGGGGGATTTAGTCCTTGCCTATCTCAAAAAGGAGAGACTACCCAAAGGACATCCAACTAAATTGTTGATAAAAAAGATAGGACCTTTAAGGATCCTCCACAAATATGGCACTAATGCTTATGAAGTAGAACTTCTTCTAGACATTGGCATATCTCCTATTTTTCAATGTGTTTGATTTGTTTCCATACAAAGGCACTCATGTAGATAAGGATCAACATACTCCTACAGATGTGGAAGGGGATGACTGGATACAAGATATACCCACACCCAAACCTTTACAATTGAAATGCATTGTGGATTCCAAAGTGATCAAGAAGACTAGGAAGGGTATCTACAAGAGCTATTTTGTAAAATGGACGGGACTACTAGATGTTGAGGCCACTTGGATGACTGACATAGAAATTCAAAAACATAGGGTCACCATTGAAGACCTCCTAACTCAAGGGACTTGAGTTCTTTTCCCAGGGGAGTATGGTGTAGGGCACCTCCCTAAACTTGAGTTTTTGGTGTGATTAAGGGTTAGTTAGGGATGATATTTTTTTTAATAACTTCCACATGTCCTAGGAAGACAACTACTCCAATTGTAAGAGCTCAAATGCTCATTAGGCCTTAATTGTTCAAAAATTGCTCATTGAGCCAAAGTTGCTCAATAGGGAAAATTTGGGAAGAGGGGAACAACTGAGGTCTTTGATTAGCCAAATAGGACCTAGGTATTCTATCTAAGGTTTTAGGATGGCCCTAGGTGGACCCATTTGGCTACAAAGTCTTGTGAACAAAAAGTTGCTCCAAAGTTGCAAAATTGTAAAAAAGTTGCTTGAGCAACTTTTGCAATTTTTGCAAGAAAATGCATTTTTATAGTTTTGGTGGTTATAACTGCCCATGGTTGGGTATATGAGTAGGGTAGATGATATTTTGAGGGTTGGAAGAATTATCAATAAGATTTGGCATGTAAGACAATTTTGTACATACTTCTCTGTAGGTTTTCTTGTGTTCTTAGGCAGGTGTACGATCTTGTACAGTTTGGCACAACAAATCCATCCTATGTTTTTGATAGCTTAGATTTTATTGGTTTTTTTTCATATTTATTTAGGTGTTGGAGTGTTAGGGTTTGAAATACTCTAGTGTTTGTTTGCTGATTGATTTAGGCACTAGCTTACAGGGTTGTTTGCACAAATGCTACTAACCTGATCACCCCATGTTGGAAAATGCATGAAACCAAAGGGAATGATATATTAGAAGATGCATATACTATTTCCTTTTTTTTTTCATTTGTTTGAAGGAATTTCAAGCCAAATGGGAAAGCCCTATGCTAACTATTGGGAATTAGTGAGCCTAGATAGTGTGACAAATGGTAATGTAGTGCAACACCCATGATCATGCTAAGGCAAACCAATGCCTTCCTAGAAGCCCTAGGATGTCAGGGTGAATATTAAATAATAATTGAGGCTTTTTGATAAGTTTGAAGTGTTGGAGAGATTCTAGTTTACTGATTGGACCAAAGTCCCAATATTGAGGCTGGAAACTAGGGCTTGTTTCTAATTAGGGTTGTGGGTGTCATGGAACCTTGCAAGTTTGGATTCTTAGTGTGCTAGAAGATAGCTACCAGATTCCTAAGTTGGTTTTGGGGATCATTTGGAGAAAATAGAAGAAGGAAGGGAAAATAGGGTCACTAGACCTAAAAGACAATAGGCCTATCTAGCCTAGGTGGAGTGTTAGAACATTCTCAGTGTTTTGTTGGACCCAAAAGTGACAAGTGAGATCAGGAAGACTAAGGGGAGTATCTACATGGTCAGTAGACTCCAAGGGAGGTTAAGATCCTAAGAAGGGGTTAGGGTTCTAGGAGTAGAACTAGTTGGACTAGTGCTTAAGGAGGGAGTTGAGTCCTCATCTAATTAACTATACCTAGGAGGCAAGTTGGTAGAGTAGCCTTGGAGGCTAGTAATGGTGAAGGGACAAGTAAATGAATCTTGGAGGATTGAAGATTGAACCTTAAGTAAAGTTTGTTTGATTGGAACCTTAAGCCTCTCTGCATCAAGAATTATCTACAATTTGATGACTAGGGACAAAGCCTTTCTCGATCAGGCTAATAATTTTGTCTAAAAGTGGTGTTAGGATTATTGAGATAGAAGTAACTAGCACATCCAAATATAACCATTATCATAAAATATTAAATCACACAAAAGAGAACACAAGACACAAAGATTTAATGTGGTTCACCAAATCCCTAGGCTACGTCCATGAAAAAACAAGGCCAATATTCTTATTATCCAATGATTAATACAACTAGATTACAATCTGCAATTCCTTACAAATCAATACCACCTCAAGAAGCTACAATATCATCATACATTATGAAACCCATAACCCTAAGCCAGGGCTAGAATAAGTCACCCAATAGAAAATAGCAGTTGACACCTTTTACAATAATAAAGTTGGTTGAGCTTTCCATGGTGATGCCCCTGAAAAGCTCTACGAGGGGACCTCACAAGGGGTGCTACACCTTGACCTTGTCTTGGGGGTATTGCCCCCAAACCCCATAATAAAAATTAGGGGGGAACCAAATTAATAAAGTAGGGAAAAATTAACTTCTAAGTTTGATTAGGCTCCACATCACAACAAGAGGTTTGATCTAGTTGACCATAACCTTAGAAAAAGATCTTGTATACAGTATTACATAAGATGATAGGTCTAACATCAATCATCATCTTGGGGTCAGGGACCTTAAGCACTATGACAATGTACATGTTGTTTAATGTTATCTATCATTTTCTTGAGCGAATGAAGTCTTTCACAACTTTAGTAAGATCAAACTTAATGATCTCCTACATTTCTTGGAAGAAGGTCAGCAGAAAATCGTTAAGTCTAGTGAATTTATAATCTCCTATAGAGAAAGTTTTCATTTGAGTCTCCTCTTCAATAGCTTGTGACAACAACAACTTATTTTCTACCTCATTAACAACCCTAGGAAAAAGATTAAGAAGTTTATCATGCATAATAGGGTCCTCCTTAGAAACCTTTGTGAAGTTTTGGAGGAAAAATCAGAAGCTCATATACAAATGTCCTCGAACTCTATGAGTTCCTCATTGTTGTCATTACTAATTGCTTTGATATTATTCCTTCTTTTGTGATTAGAGGTAGAATGATGGAAAAATGGTGGTGTTGTAGTCCCCCTTTTGTCAGCCATTGAATCCTAGACTTTTTTCTTTTCAGTGAATTTATTACTATGTTGAAATGTGTTATATATAGGTTTAGGACAAAAATGAGAAAAAATATTAGTTAATTTATTAGTTCCTGCCATGGCAGTATACTATTGCATTCATTAGATGCCATAGGATGCAATAGTAACTTTTAAATAGCCAATCAGAGTCGAGAATTTTTACAACACATGTCTACAAACTATAGTTTTAAATTTTCCATCTATTTAAGTGATTTAAACAAAATAATTTATCTCTTCTTTGATTGGCTTAAAGCAATAATAGTAGGGAGTAAAATTAATTTTCTTCATACAAAATTAGGATATTTTGTACACTCTACTTTTAATACATTAATTATAGCTTATGTCATCTTTTCTAAAAATCTTTTTTTACCATATTTAATGCATTAATTATAGCTTATGTCATCTTTTATACAAATCTTCTTTTACCATAGAAAATCATTTTTAGAACTATTTTAAACATAAAGATCAAATAGTAATTATATCACATGTTGACTATTTTCTTTATATAAGAAATAAAACTTAAATCTTAATATTTTTCAATATAGTTTTATTTTATTTTTAGTAGTTTATATTATTATGTTCAATTTTCTATTTTACTTTTTAAATTATTGATTGTGAACTAGAATATTTATATAATATAAATATTTAATCACAATAATTTAATATAAATATATTAGATTTTATTTTATTCATAATTATTTATTAATTAAAGGTTATTTAAGAACATTATAAAAACTTTAGGAATTAAGCTTTTACATTCTAATAAACCAAAGAAATTACGATAAAAATTTAGCAATTTTTTACATTTGAAATTATATTTGTAAATTTTAAACAATATAAAGACCAACAATTTAGATATTTTGTTATGAATATTTTTATCTATTCTTTCATTATTTTCTTTTAACGTGTTTATCTTTTATATTTCTTATATTATAAGGTGAATTTGGTGCTAATATACCAGGGCATTGTCTTATTTGAAGCTAGATTTTCTATCTAATGCAAATAAGCTATTTTTACACTGTTCAAACCATAGCAAGTCACTCACATCAAGATTCAACATAGACAGTCTCATGTAATTATCAATGTTTGAATGGGAACATTGCTACTTCTATTTTGTTTAAACTAAAAATTCAAATGGCAGGAACTATGACGCTTGCATCATTTGTTACTTTATGTTGCACCCACACACACACACATGAACTTGCAATGCATTTTGCATGTATTTATTTTGTGTGGTCTTTTTGCATGGAAGTAATACATCAGTCGAAGAACACTTTGTACTACTTCTATTTCATAGGGTCTCAACAATCAATTAAAAATGAAAATGAAAAGCATCAATCAAACTAAAAAATTATTATCACTATTTAAATTAGCAAACATCCAATAGATTACTTATGTCATAAGAGGCATATTGTAAGCACCTCTTTAAAACCAAAATATAACAAATCGTTTGAATATTTGATGCTTGAGTTAGTGAGCAATACTTAGTTAAATTCAAATTGATTTAGACATATAACTAAATTTTAATTTACAAAATAGAGGTCTAATGGTCTAAAAGTGATGTTGACATTAACAATATAGTGACTGAGATTTAAATTTATTCAAATAAGCTTGACCCGCTCAATGCCACCTACCAATCTTAATAAAAAACTGAAAATAACATATTAAAAAAATAAATCTATAATAAAATTAAAATTAACCTAAAACAAATAAATAAAATGCCTAAAATATAAATTTCAAAGCGATGTGATGTCTCTAACCTGCAATTAAACTAAAATCAATTTTTTTTGGAGGACTCCAACTCACATCCTTTAAATAAACGCATCTCTTCTTTATTAGATGTACGGTTAGGTTAGGAGTTGTGAATAAGTAATGACAAAATTGTCTTGATAATGTAGATTTATTAGATAATAAACAAATGAAATTGTATTAAAAATAATGGCGATGGAAGCAGGTACGTACGAATCAATACAATGCGCTCATAGCGAGAAAGTTTACATTGTCAACGTCTTTACATACATATTTTAAGTGTGTTTCATTTTTTGTTTTCTACTTACATATTATTATTTATTTATATTGTAAATATTGTGGGTAAAATAATGCAATTAATGTTGGTTGTACATGATGTAATTTTACATGTAATTTATTTTTTCAATCAAGGTATTTCATTCAACTATTACGAATTATGTAAAGAGAAAAAAATACTTAGATTGTATGTTAGAATGTTGTATTTTAAGATTAATTCTAATTTGTTTAGAAAATCACGATCTTCAGTAATTGTATCACAATCATAGATTTTAGAATATTCAAATATTTAGTTCAACAACCCAAATTTCTATATGTAAAATACAAATCAGAATATCTCTTGAATGTCAAAATTTATATCTAGATCTCTAAACATTGAATTTTATTATTGATGTTACTTTTTAATTAATTGAAGAAAACAACTGTCTTAATAGTAAATGTCAAATCTTCCTACAATAATGTCACTGTAAAGGTGGGCAAGTCCAAAAAGTTGATGCCTACCACACTCGTAAGTTCATGGTGGTAGTTATTTGGTCTCTATAAGGGATTTTGATAAAGTTAATTAAGCTAGGCATATGAATGTCTAATCAAATCAATCTTTGGATCCTAATATCTTTGATGGGAACACAATCACTTTTCCCTTATATTCATATTAGAGATTATAATTTGTTAAGGATAACATTTACACTGTACTTCATTATATTCTGCACCCTTAAACATAACACACTAAGAAAAAAATTAGCTTGGAAAAAGAAACTCAACTTTGACTATTTAACACCTTTGTCTAGTACTTAGCCCTTAGCATGTGATGTTTATAACTGAGGATATTTCACATTCTCTTTTAGAAGAAAGCGTTGAGGCAAGGACCAACCCCTCCCATGTCCTTCAATTTATCATCTAGCAATTTTACTCAGTCTCACATCACATTAAATCCAAGTTGTGTAATAACCTTAAATTAAATTATGTTGGATGATTTGATTTGATATCTTAGAGTGTTATACACTCCTAAAAATGTTACACCATTTTTCAAAACATTTACAAGAAAATCCCTTCATTTAATGTTTCAAAGTCCAATACAAATACTTCATTCAAGATTTTAGTATTTTAAAAAATCAATATCTCACTAGAAGGCGATCTTTTGTTATGTAGTGTCTCCCATGGTTGCATTAAGATCTTTCTATTTTGATCTAAGTTAGAGCCTTTTATGTGTTTTTGTGACTTTTCGTACAATGTTATTTGAGTTATGTCATTGTGAGATGCACTTACTATGATTCTTTTTGTTCATATTGATATCATTGATGGTTAGATTGTAGTTTACACTTGTGATTTAGTGATGATAATATATACATGATGACTCTATGATATTGTGATGTAATTTGATATGATGATATCTAGTTTGCAAACATGTTATATAGGAAATTCTGGGTTATAAGGTTCATGGTATGGTTTATTTTGGTTTCACTAAGGTATGTGCCAATGGTTACTAAAATATTGCTATTTATCATATTTGATTATTATTTGGATCAAGGATCTCATATCTATTGTTATTGCCATCTAATGTTAGTTAGATAAAATTTATTATTATTGCATATTAAATAAGGATTAAATAATGTGTGAATCTCATTTGGATGTTGTGAAATATCAATATTATGTTTGTTCATTTTAGGTCATTTGCAACTAGTCATAGTAGCTTTAAGTTATTTTATATGTTGATTGGTATAATTAATTAATTATTCAATAGACGACATATGTGTCATTAAGATGTTATATATGACTAGAAATTAATTATGTTTTTTTTAGTTTGATTATTTGACCTTTAAATGATTTTTATTTAATTGATTTTTAAATTGCCCATAAACCTTTTTGAAAAAGTGTTTTCATAATTTGAAGCAGAGTTCATTTTTCACTCACTTTTTTATTTGTGATTTGACAATTCACTCAAAACCTTTTGTGGAGAAATTTGTTTTCTTCTTGTTGGGAGTTAGTTGCTAGATTTTTCTAGTGAGTGGCTCATTGGAATCATAGTAGGATTGCTACATCTTTTGAAGTTTTGGTAATTTTATTTTATTTTGAGTTTTCACATTGTCTTGAGGTTGAGCTTCTGATTTCTCGCTTAGTACTCCATGTATTTACTTAATCCTTGTCAAAAATTATACGTGTGATGTTTATTTATGTTTTCTCAACTTATTTGAACACATTTGATGCTCATTAAGCCTTGTATCTAAATAGTTTTTAGAAATGAAGTTCTATGCTATTAGCCTGCTCATTTTATCATGTGACGCTAGATTGTAAATTTTACTATATCTTAGGGCTTTGAAAAATATGAGAGCCAATGGGTTTTCCCAAAATCACAAGATTCTAAGTTCATTTTTGAGCATTTGAGGAGTCTTCAATTTGTGTGACCTCTATAACTAGATTGTCAAAATGTTTGGTGTGTTTCAAATATTAATATTAGTTGTTTACTATGTTTTTTCTTGGATTGTGTAAGTGTAGTCAATTGAAGACATCTTGGTTATCAAATATCATGATCCAAATTTTTAGTTTTATATCGATCTCATGGTTCTTTCATTTTATTGATTATCAATAGATATTGTTTCATTGTGTGGAAATTGTCTTCATAGCTTATCCTTGTGTGTGATATTGATATGTATCTTAGATCATACAAGGAGACGTACTTTTGATGATATGGTCAATTGAACCTACTATTATACATCCACCTTGCGTGTGCACACACATGGTTTTAAGCCATTAAGTAGTTATGAGATTGATATCGCTCCTTGTAATTGAGTTGGTCTTAAATTTGTAGTTGATTAAATATTCACATCCTTGGCATAGAACAAAAAACCTTTATTATCCACATCCTTGGGGTAGATCAAGTAGAGGAGCTCTTACTTTTTACATCCTTGGTGTAGACCAAGTGGATGAATCTTGTCGAAATTATCTCCTTTGTTCTAAAGTTGATACTTGGGACTATATATTTTGAATAGGTGTAAGGAGTAGATCCTTGTGTATACTTGGTCGACAAGTTGTTCTAGCTTGCACATCAAGGATTTCTCTAAAATGTGAAAACATAATTAAATGAATGCATAAAAATATTAACAAGATAAATTGGAATCCACAAATGTTAGTATTGGCATATGCAAATAGTGGTGGTTGATGGTATTTGAATTAGCCAACATTCTAGGATTTTCTTGTGTGAGTAGGACTGTTGGGTGTTAGAATTGATCCTTGTAGGTACTGATAATTCCTATGATTTGTACTCTAGTAGCTAGGTCTAGTAGATTTTCTTAGCAACCTAGTATATTGTCATTATACTTTATTTAGTATTGCATTGTGATTATACATATACATGTTGAGCATTCTCCATGTTTCCTCCCTATGATTCTTGTTTATATACATAATGTATGCATTGATCTATGAGAGTATTACCTTAATAATAAAACCAATGCATAAAGACATTAAGAATATAATTTGGAACCCTCAAATGTTAGTATTGACCTATGCAGATAGTGGAAGCCTTTAAATTCATAGATTCCAGGATTTACCCATGTAGGGGGTTGATGGTAATTGAATTCCCAAGCATTGTAGGAATTTCTCATGTTAGTAGCTCATCTTATTGAAATCTTGGATGTTAGAATTGATCCTTGTATGTATTGATACTTCCTATGATTAGTACTCTAGCACCTAGGTCTAGCATCATTTTATAGCACCCTGGTATATTGTAATTGTGCTTCATTTGACATTGTATTGTGAATATGCATATACATGTTGAGTATTCTCCATGTCTACTCCCCACAAGTATTATTTATCTACAATGCACAAATTTTCAAGAGTGTTACCAACATTCCCCCTCATATTTTTTTTTTCCTTCTTGCTTTGCATGACTAGCTTTATGGAAAAAATGGAGTGGATATGATGATTCTACATAGTTGGATGGCATAACTGACCACTATTGGGAATCAGTGTAGAAATGATCAAGAGATTGAGCTTATTCTTGAGCACTTCTCTATCCCTAATCTAGGTGGATCTAGAGTACTAGAAATTTTCATAGTCTCAAAATCTCTCAAATTCAGCATTTGTACAAAGAGCTCTGAAAATTGAACTCGGTGCAGTTTGAATGGGTGAAAAGGAGCTCATGTGAAAAAGTTATGCTTGGTCAAAGTTTTTGTTAAATAGGTGAAATAGGGGTTGACCAAAAAGGTAAAATTTGATGATCTCAAAAGTAGTCAACAATGGGTTTCAAATTGAAGAGCCCATTAAGAGTTTTCCAACAGCATTCATTTCGTCAAAAATGGAGTTCGTATGTGGAAGATATGCTCGTTTAAAGATAGTAAAGAAATTAAGTCAAAATAATGATGTCAACATGACATTAGTAGGTACAATCAGCATTTTAATGTAATGGACCAGTAACAAGTTGATACATGTCAAAATATGAACAAACATAAAAATGGCACATGGATGGCAATCTTATCTAGATTGGATGGTTTGCTCTTAACAAAACCAAGGTAGGAGGTTCACATTTAGAACCTCATGACTCCTAAATTCCCTCATTACCATTGAACCAT
This sequence comes from Cupressus sempervirens, assembly GCA_028749045.1. NCBI lineage: Eukaryota > Viridiplantae > Streptophyta > Pinopsida > Cupressales > Cupressaceae > Cupressus > Cupressus sempervirens. The sequence goes on along the minus strand of CM053791.1, from coordinate 274,279,012 downwards.
GCAAAAATCTTGGGTTTGTTATTGGTGTTATTTTATTTAGTGCATTCAAAATCATGTGGTAAACCACTCTTTAAACATGCACCCACTCTGTTTCAATTTCTCCTCCATGCCAATGAATTGCTTGTGACTTTTTCCATGAAAGTAGGGATTGATTAGTTTTGTTATAATAATTTTGAAGGGCCAATTACATATGATGCAAAAGCATCCAGAGGTATAAGGGCAATCCTATGTCACCCAAAAAAAAAATGTACTTAGACTTAGTTTCTATTTCAAGTGTTTTCATTTCTGGATACCCATTTGGGTCAAATAAAGGTTCCAACTCTCGAAGTTCCACTATCAGTGTTCTAGGATAGAGTATTTGAACACCTTGGGATACATGTAAATGCCAAAAAAATAGGAGTATGTAATTGAGTTATCATTTTGGTGAAATAGAAGGTGTAAATTGATTGGATGAATGTAATTGTAATTTAGAGCATTCCAGAAAAAGAATTAGGTCAAAAGGCCCCACGGTTTGAAAGTTATTGCAGTTTTTCAATTTTTGGAGACCTCCTAAGAATGTTTCAAAGTCAGGTTAGGGGCATTAAATGAACTCAAAAAGGGCTGAAAAATGGGGGACAAGCGAAGCTGGTCCATAGGGCTATAGAGCGCTTTGAGAGCTTTCCGAAAATGTAAACAATTCGTCAATCGAAGCTACGGTTCAAAAGCTATGCCTCCCAAAAGTTTGATTACCGTTTTTGGATTCTTCTAGATTTGCACCAACTTCTAACGTGGCTTCTGGAGCCTTCTACTTGGTTAGTGGATGCCTACTAGCACTTTCTAGAATGTACTCCTAATCCTTAACCCTCCGAGGTCTATTTAAGGATATTATTGGCATTGTAAAAGGCAGTTCAGAGTGGAGTTTGAAAGGAGGTATCAAAAGGAGAAATTATCTCCAGTTTTGTGCTATTGTAAGCCCTTAGGGCATGTTTTGAAGTCTATTATCTCTGTACTGAATGTACTAGCTTATTTTCATAGTTAATACAATTTTCCTTTTCCCATTGTGTTCATTCTGTGCTTGGGTCATGTCCCCATCAAGTGGTATCAGAGCCAAGTTTTCCTGAGAGTGTAGACAAAGCACCGACTATGAGGCAGTTTGCACCAGGACTGTGTGGTTGTGGGTTTGAGTTAAGAAGATGCCTCCATGAAGAGAGCATCGTGGAAGGGCCAAAGCTGTTAATCTTGAGGAGGTTAGAGCCCTCCAAAGGCAAGTACAAGAATTGCAGGAGGAGCTCCGTAGAGGAACAAATGTTGCCACAGGTGATGACAGTGAGGATGACAATGAAGAAGAAGAAATTGGACCAGAAGGGGAATTTGATAGGGAAGTTATGAATCAGGTAGAGGAAAGGCTTTTTCGGGCCATTACTAAATTTGGTAAAAGACCTACAATTGATGTGGGTGTATTTTCAAAAAATCTGAAACTAGATGAGTTGATCGACTGGATCAATGAACTAGAAGAATACTTTGAGTATGAGGATATCAGGGACCCAGATAGGGTTAAGTTTGCAAAGGCCAAACTGAAAGGCCATGCCAAAATTTGGTGGCAAAAGGTTCAATTGGAAAGAAACAAAAGAGGAAAGGAGAAGATCACAAGGTGGGATCGCATGGTGGACAAATTGAAGAAGTAGTTCATTCTTGTGGACTATGAGCTTGATTTGTTTAAGAAGATGCATGGGCTAAAGCAAGTAGAAAGATCAGTCCAAGAATATACAGAGGAGCTTTATGGAATTTTGACTAGAGCAGGGCATGCAGAAGAAAATAAGGAGAAGGTTGCTTGTTATATCAGTGGGTTACGACCTAGCATCCAGGAGGAATTAAGTCTGGTAAGAATGACCAGTGTTGAAGAGGCATACCAGTTTTCCATACAAGTTGAAGAGAAGCTAAATAAGAGTTTTGAAGGGAGACAAATAGGGCGTGGTCAAGGAGGAAGGGAAAGCGGTAGGTCATCTGGAGGTCGAAATGAAACCCAAAAAAAAAATGAAGATGTGGGTACTAGTAGGAACCAGAGGAATGAGGGTTTCAACCGCTTCCGTGATCAAGACTTTGGAAATTAGGGAGGAAGAGGTAGAGGACGTGGACAAGGAAGAGGAGGCTTCCATGGTACTTGTTTCCATTGCAGTGAAGAAGGTCATCGTGCCTTTGAATGCCCTCAACGATAAGGAAGGACAGATAGGAGAGTTGAGGGTCAAGCTAGGGTTGCTCATGTGGATGAGGATGCACAGTCATCACATTTAGAGGATGCAGAGAGAGGAGAGACCTTGGTAAATGAAAGGGTCCTACTAAGTGGTGAGATTGAACCAGGACAAAGGAGGAGTTTGTTCCATACCAGATGCAAGTGTGAGGATAAATGTTGTGATGTGATCATTGATGGTGGTAGCACTGATAACTTGGTATCAGAGGAGATGGTCTCTAAGCTAAAGCTCGAGAGGGAGAAACATCCCTAGCCCTATCAGATTGCTTGGGTGTAAGATGACCATAAGGTCTTGGTAAGTGAACAATGTCTTGTGAAATTCAAAATTAGGAGTTACCATGATGAAGTTCTCTGTGATGTTATTCCAATGGATGTTTGCCATCTATTGTTGGGTAGACTGTGGCAGTTTGATAGGCATGCAGTACATGATGGTCATGCAAACACATACTCTCTAACAAAAGATGGAGTTCGCCACAAACTGAAGCCCATGAAAAAGGAAGGTGAAAAGGTATGTAGCAGTGCTAGGATTTGTCTTGTTGATGGAAGAAAGTTTTTAGATGGAATGAAACATCAGCGTATGTGCTATGCTTTGATTCTTAGGAAAGATAAAGAAGGTAGTAGCGAAATACCACTTGAAGTTTTAGATTTACTAGGTGAGTTTGGAGATATTATCTCTGATAATGTTCCATAAGGATTGCCACCAGTAAAGCAAATCAGTCATGAGATAGATTTAATCCCAAGAGCTAGTTTGCCTAACAAGGCTGCTCACAAGATGACTCCTACTAAAACTGAGGAGTTAAATAGATAGGTTTAGGAACTATTGAGGAAGGGCTTGATTCGGGAGAGCCCGAGTCCATGTGTAGTACCTGCAGTACTAGCACCAAAGAAGGATGGAGAGTGGAGGATGTGTACAGACTCTCGAGCTATAAATAGGATAACCACCAAATATCGATTTCTTTTGCTAAGAATGGATGATCTTATGGACTGCTTGAGTGGAGCTCAATACTTCACGAAGATAGATCTCAAGAGTGGTTATCACCAGATACAAATTCGAGAACGAGATGAGTGGAAAATGGCCTTCAAGACCAAGGAGGGTCTTTATGAGTGGTTAGTCATGCCCTTTGGATTGAGGAACACCCCAAGCACCTTCATGCGGCTTATGAATGAGGCACTTAAGAAGTTCTTGGAAAAATTTATTATTGTCTATTTGGATGATATTTTAATTTTCAGCAAGACTTTGGAAGAACATTTATTGCATATTTTTAGTGTCCTTGAAAGGTTAAGGGAAGAGAAACTGTTAATTAATTTGAAGAAGTGTATCTTTACAAAAAGGGAGTTAGTCTATTTGGGGTTTGTTATATCACCTAAAGGTCTCAAAATGGATCCAGAGAAGGTAAAAGCCATCTTGGAATGGCCTACTCCAAGGTTTGTTACTGAGGTAAGATCATTTCATGCTCTGGTTAGTTTTTACAGGAAGTTTATTAAGAATTTTAGTGGCATATGTGCACCCCTAACTGACACAATAAGAGGGGATAGAAAAAAGTTCAAATGGACTGCAACAACTACGAGAAGTTTTGAAATGCTGAAGAAGAAGGTGACAGAACAACCTGTGTTGGTACTTCCAGATTTTAGAAAGGTGTTCCAGGTGGATTGTGATGCTAGTGGCAGCACTATTGGGGCTGTATTAAGCCAAGAAGGTAAGCCTATTGCATATTTTAGTGAAAAATTGAATGATGCAAAGAAGAAGTATTCTGTTTATGATCAAGAGTTCTATGCAATAGTTCAAGCCTTAAAGAAATGGAGGCATTATTTATTGCCAAAGGAATTTGTTTTGTATATAATCATCAGGCATTACAGTACCTAAACAGCCAAGGTAAATTGAATAAGAGGCATATGAAGTGGGTAGAGTTCTTGCAGAGCTATACATTTGTGTTGAAACATAGAAGTGAAAAATCTAATAGGGTTGCAGATGCACTAAGCAGGAGACAATTGTTGCTTACAATAATGCAGGTTGAAGTAGTTGGGTTTGATGAACTCAAGAAACTATACCCTGAAGATCCTGATTTTGCTAAAGCGTGGAAAGCTTGTAAAGAGCCTGTTGCTGTAGATAGAACTAAGTGGTTAGACTATCTGATTCAGGATGATATGTTATTCAAGGGCAGCCAATTGTGCATTCCAAGGAGTTCCATGAGGGAAAATCTGATTAAAGAGAAAAACAGTGGAGGGATGGCAGGACATTTTGGTCGAGATAAGAGCATTGCCATTCTTAGAGAACATTATTTTTATTTCATTCTTAGAGCAGGGCATGCAGAAGCACATAAGGAGAAGGTTGCTCGTTATATCAGTGGGTTGCGACCTAGCATCTAGGAGGAATTAAGTCTGGTAAGAATGACTAGCATTGAAGAGGCATACCAATTTGCCCTACGAGTTGAAAAGAAGCTAAATAAGAGGTTTGAAGGGAGACAAAGAGGGCGTGGTCAAGGAGGAAGGGGAAGCGGTAGGTCATCTGGAGGCCAAAATGAAACCCAAAAGAAAAATGAAGATGTGGGTACTTGCAGGAACTAGAGGAATGAGGGTTTCAACCACTCCCATGATCAAGACTTTGGAAATCAGAGAAGAAGAGGTAGAGGACGTGGACAAGGAAGAGGAGGGTTTCGTGGTACCTATTTTCATTGCAATGAAGAAGGTCATCATTCCTTTGAATGCCCTCAACGAAAAGGAAGGATAGATAGGAGAGCTGAGGGTCAAGCTAGGGTTGCTCATGTGGATGAGGATGCACAGTCATCACATTCAGAGGATGTAGAGAGAGGAGAGACCTTGGTAAATGAAAGGGTCCTACTAAGTGGTGAGATTGAACCAAGACAAAGGAGGAGTTTTTTCCATACCAGATGCAAGTGTGAGGATAAATGTTGTGATGTTATCATTGATGATGGTAGCACTGGTAAGTTGGTATCAGAGGAGATGGTCTCTAAGATGAAGCTCAAGAGGGAGAAACATCCCCAGCCCTATTGGATTGCTTGGGTGAAAGATGATCATAATGTCCTGGTAAGTGAACAATGTCTCGTGAAATTCAAAATTGGGAGTTACCATGATGAAGTTCTCTGTGATGTAATTCCAATGGATGTTTGCCATCTATTGTTGGGTAGACCGTGGCAGTTTGATAGACATGTAGTACATGATGGTTATGCAAACACATACTCTTTAACAAAAGATGGATTTCGCCACAAACTGAAGCCCATGAAAAAAGAAGGTGAAAAGGTATGTAGCAGTGCTAGGATTTTTCTCGTTGATGGAAGAAAGTTTTTAGATGGAATGAAACATTAGCGTATGTGCTATGCTTTGATTCTTAGGAAAGATAAAGAAGGTAGTAGTGAAATACCACTTGAAGTTTCAGATTTACTAGGTGAGTTTGGAGATATTATCTCTGATAATGTTCTAGAAGGATTGCCACCAGTAAGGCAAATCAATCATCAGATAGATTTAATCCCAGGAGCTAGTTTTCCTAACAAGGCTAGTAATAGGATGACTCCTACTGAAATTGAAGAGCTAAATAGATAGGTTCAGGAACTATTGAGGAAGGGCTTGATTTGGGAGAGCCTGAGTCCATGTGCAGTACCTATAGTACTAGCACCAAAGAAGGATGGAGAGTGGAGGATGTGTAAAAACTCTCGAGCTATAAATTGGATAACCATCAAATATCGGTTTCCTTTTCCAAGAATGGATGATCTTATGGACTGCTTGAGTGGAGCTCAGTAGTTCACAAAGATAGATCTCAAGAGTGGTTATCACCAGATATGGATTCGAGAAGGAGATGAGTGGAAAATGACCTTCAAGACCTAGGAGGGTGTTTATGACTGGTTAGTCAGGCCCTTTGGATTGACGAACGCCCCAAGCACCTTCATGCGGCTTATGAATGAGGTACTTAAGAAGTTCTTGGAAAAATTTGTTATTGTTTATTTGGATGATATTTTAATTTTTAGCAAGACTTTGGAAGAACATTTATTGCATATTCATAGTGTCCTTGAAAGGTTAAGGGAAGAGAAACTGTTAATTAATTTGAAGAAGTGTATCTTTGCAAAAAGGGAGTTAGTCTATTTGGGGTTTGTTATATCACCTGAAGGTCTCAAAATGGATCCAGAGAAGGTAAAAGCCATCTTGGAATGGCCTACTCCAAAGTCTACTACTGAGGTAAGATCATTTCATGGTCTGGTTAGTTTTTACAGGAAGTTTATTAAGAATTTCAGTGGCATATGTGCACCCCTAACTGACACAATAAGAGGGGATAGAAAAGAGTTCAAATGGACTTCAGCAGCTGCGAGAAGTTTTGAAATGCTAAAGAAGAAGGTGAAAAAACAACCTATTTTGTCACTTCTAGATTTTAGAAAGGTGTTCCAGGTGGATTGTGATACTAGTGGCAACGCTATTGGGGCTGTATTAAGCCAAGAAGGTAAGCCTATTGCATATTTTAGTGAAAAATTGAATGATGCAAAGAAGAAGTATTATGTTTATGATCAAGAGTTCTATGCAATAGTTCAGGCCTTAAAGAAATGGAGGCATTATTTATTGCCAAAGGAATTTGTTTTGTATACTAATCATCAGGCATTACAGTACCTAAATAGCCAAGGTAAATTGAATCAGAGGCATATGAAGTGGGTAGAGTTCTTGCAGAGCTATACATTTGTGTTGAAACATAGAAGTGGAAATTCTAATAGGGTTGCAGATGCACTAAGCAAGAGACAATTGTTGCTTATAGTAATGTAGGTTTAAGTAGTTGGGTTTGATGAACTCAAGAATCTATACCCTGAAGATCCTAATTTTCTTGAAGCATGGAAAGCTTGTAAAGAGCCTGTTGCTGTAGATATAACTAAGTGGTTAGACTATTTGATTCAGGATGGTATGTTATTCAAGGGCAGCCAATTGTGCATTCCAAGGAGTTCCATGAGGGAAAATCTAATTAAAGAGAAACATAGTGGAGGGATGGTAGGACATTTTGGTCAAGATAAGAGCATTTCCATTCTTAGAGAACATTATTTTTGGCATCAGATTTCACAAGATGTGAAGAAGTTTGTATAGAGTTGCTAGGTTTGTCAAGTTGCCAAGGGATTTAGTGACAATACTGGACTATATCAACCATTGCCTGTTCCATCAAAGCCATGGGAGGACATAAGTATGGATTTTGTTCTTGGATTGCTGAGGACACAAAGGGGTAGTGACTCAGTATTTGTGGTGGTTGATAGGTTCTCCAAAATGGCACATTTCATTCCATGCCACAAAACTCATGATGCTGTCCATATTGCAGACTTTTTTTTCAGAGAGGTGGTAAGACTACATGGTCTTCCAAGGAGTATATTTTCTGGCAGAGACACTAAATTTGTAGGGTATTTCTAGAGAACATTATGGAAAAAGTTGAGAACAGACTTGAAATTCAGTTCCACACATCACCCACAGACTGATGGCCAAATAGAAGTGGTAAATAGAAGTCAGGGCAATTTGCTAAGATGTTTAGTTGGGGATAAGCCCAAGGGGTGGGATTTGATTCTACCACAAGGTGAGTTTTCTTACAATAACTCTATAAATAGGAGTACTGGTAGATCACCATTCCAAATTATATATGGAAATAGCCCAAGGACTGCACTAGAATTGAGGACGATAGAGCAAGGGGAGAGGACAAGTGCTAAAGCTGAAGAATTTGCTGAATATATCAAGCGTCTACATGAGGAGGTTCAAGCACACATTACCAAGATGAATCAAGAGTATAAAGCTAGGGCTGATCAAAGGAGAAGACATAAGGAATTCCAAGTAGGGGATCTAGTCATGGTACACTTATGAAAAGAAAGATTTCCGGTCGGCACTTACAACAAACTGAAAATGAAAAAATTTGGCCCAGAAATAGGCAGTATGAAAAGTATTTGGTCAAGTGGAAAGGACGGCCGATAGAGGACTCAACTTGGATTTCAACAACTGAGGTTTTCCATTTGGGATTTCCTCTACCATTCATAAAGTGATAGGGTCACTTTTTAATCTAACCTGGGTGTCTAATGCAGAGCATCCAGAGGTATAAGGGCAATCTTGTGTCACCAAAAAAAAAATGTACTTAGACTTAGTTTTTGTTTCATGTGTTTTCATTTTTGGATACCCATTTGGGTCAAATAAAGGTTCCAACTCTCATAGTTCCACTATCAGTGTTCTAGGATAGAGTATTTGAACACCTTGAGAAATGTTTAAATGTTGTTTAGTGTGGATCCTGATCAGTCCCCAAGTGGGAGATTGTTAGATTGTGGTGACTGATCAGGAAAGTACTGTACATACTTCATAAATAGAAATTTCTTTTTTGGGAAGTAGCCGACATGGTAGCGGACATATTATGGCCGACATATGGCTGACATGTTATAACCCTAAAGCGGTTTAATACTTGTATAAAAAGGGCTTAGGGTTGGGTGTTTTTCATGTGTGGTGATACGAAATTGGTTCTTGCGGCGGTATTGAGCTGTAAGGGATTACGGATTGTAATCAGGTTGTAATCACTGGATTGTAATAAGATCGGACTTGCTGTTTGGTGGACGCAGCCCAGGGATTGGGTGAACCACGTTAAATCTTGGTGCCTTGTGTTCATTTCTATGTGTTCTATTATTTTCTGTTATTGGTTATATTTGCATGTAGTTTTTATTTCTGTCCATGGTTTATCCTAACAAGTGGTATCAGAGCAAGGTTGTCTTTCAGCTATCCTCTGCAAGAAAGTCTCACGGTTAAGTGGGAGTCTCACAGTTGAGTGGGAGCGATGGCAGATGAGGGTAAGTTGAGGGTTGACAGGTTTAATGGGCAGAACTTCCAGTTATGGAAGATGCAAATGGAAGACTATTTATATCAGAAGGATTTATGGAAGCCGTTGGAAGGAAAAGCCAAGAATCAGGGAACTATGTCAGAGGCTGAATGGGATCTTTTGGACAGAAATGCTCTCGAAAGCATTCGGTTATGCTTGGCACCATCGGTGGTATTTAATATTACAAAAGAAAAGACGATAGAAGATTTGATGAAAACCCTAGCGACACTGTATGAAAAGCCCTCCGCTTCAAATAAGGTATTTCTCATGAAGCGTTTATTTAATATAAAAATGGCAGAAGGTGGATCTGTTGCAGATCATTTAAATGAGTTTAATACTATTACTAGTCAATTATCTTCTATGGGTATCAATTTTGATGAAGAAATTAGGGCTCTCTTGATTTTGTGTTCTTTGCCTGAAAGCTGGAATGGCTTGGTAATGGCGGTGAGTAATTCTGTTCCTGGATCTAGTACCCTAAAATATGATGATGTGATTAGTGTTATTTTAAGTGAGGAAACTCGTAGAAAATCCTCAGGTGGATCTACATCAGGAAGTGCTTTAAATGCACAAAGCAAGGGCAGAATGACTGAAAGAGGAAGTAACTCTGGAAATCATGGGAAATCAAGAGGAAAGTCAAAGGGGAGGAGGTCTCAATCGAGAGGACCAAATGATTGCTGGTACTGTGGGAAACCAGGGCACAAAAAGAAAGATTGCTGGACTTGAAAGAAAAATGAAGGAGATAAATCAGATGGAGACAAAGAGGCAAATGTGGTAAGTAACAAATCCGAAGAGGATGCTTTGCTTCTGTCTTTAGAGAGTGTTGATGATTCATGGGTTTTAGATTCTGGTGCTTCTTTTCATGCTACACCTCATAGAGGTTATTTCATTGATTATGTCCAAGGGGATTTTGGGCTTGTTTATTTGGGGGATAATGAACCCTGTCAGATTGTTGGAAAGGGAAAAATCAAGATTAAGTTACAGAATGGGAATCATTGGCTACTACATGAGGTAAGACATGTTCCAAAACTAAGTAGAAATTTAATTTCAGCAGGGCAACTCGGTGATGAGGGTTGTGTAGTTACTTTTAATGATAAAAATTGGAAGGTTTCAAAAGGTTCCCTTGTAGTAGCAAAAGGTGTGAAAGTAGGCACCTTATATCTTTGTACAGGTCATATTGTTCCTTCTACTTTGATTGTTTCAGAGAAAAATGAATATTCAGGAACAATTACTACAGTTGAGCAGGGAGAACAAATAGCTGCTGTAGATTCTGATACAGCGTTGTGGCACTAGACTTGGGCACATGAGTGAGAAAGGTATGAAAGTACTTCATTCAAGGAAATTTTTACTAGGTCTAAAATGTGTGAATATGGATTTCTGTGAAAGTTGTGTGTATGGAAAACAAAAGAGAGTGAGTTTTGTAAAGATAGGGAAGGAAAAAAAAAAGGAGAAATTAGAGCTTGTGCATACAGATGTATGGGGACCGGCTCAGGTATCTTCCCTTGGTGGCTCTCATTATTATGTTACATTTATTGATGACACAACTAGAAAAGTATGGGTTTATTTCCTTAGACAGAAATCTGATGTATTTCAAACTTTTAAGAAATGGAAATGCTTGGTTGAAAATGAGACTGGTAAGAAATTAAAATGTCTCAGATCTGATAATGGTGGTGAGTATTGCAGTCATGAATTTGAAGATTATTGCTCCACTAATGGTATTCGTAGACAAAAAACTGTTCCAAGGACTCCACAGGAAAATGGAGTGGCTGAACGCATGAACAAGACTATAATGGAGCGCGCAAGGAGCATGAGGTTGCATGCTGGGTTGCCCTTACACATGTGGGCGGAGGCTGTCAATACTGCAGTATATTTTATTAATAGAGGTCCCTCTACTCCTTTGGGCTGTGGTATTCCAGAGGAAGCATGGACTGGTAAGAAGGTGAGTTATTCTTTTCTCAGGACCTTCGGTTGTGAAGCTTTTGCTCATATAGACTCTGAAAATAGAACCAAGCTAGAAGCTAAATCAAAGAAATGTGTCTTTTTTGGATATGGCATAAATGAATTTGGCTATAGGCTTTGGGATTTTGAAAATCATAAAATTATAAGAAGCCGAGATGTCATATTCAATGAAAAAGTGTTGTACAAAGATCTGTTGCAGCAACATGAGAAGAAAGAAGATGATTATGTAGTGCTGGATGATACTCCAAAAGCTGATGCTCCAGCCATTCCTCATGATGTGCAACAACTGCAACAACAAATACCACACACACCAGTGAATGTTAGACGGTCAACAAGGCCAATTAGACCTCCACAAAGGTTTTCTCCCTCTTTGTATTCTATTTTACTTACTGATGCTGGTGAACCTGAAAGTTATGATGAAGCTGTGCAGGTGGATACTAAGATTCAGTGGGAGTCTACAATGAAAGATGAAATGGACTCTTTGCTGAAAAATAAGACCTGGGGTTTGTGCAAGTTGCCTGCAGGTAAAAAGGCTTTATAGAATAAATGGGTTTACAGGTTGAAAGAAGAGGAAGGAGGTAAGAAAAGATTTAAGGCTAGGTTAGTTGTAAAAGGATTTGCACAGAAAAAAGGAATTGATTTTGATGAGATATTTTCTCCTGTTGTTAAAATGACTTCTATTCGTATTGTTTTAAGTCTTGTGGCTACTAAAGATTTGCATTTAGAGTAGATGGATGTTAAAACAGCCTTTCTTCATGGTGATTTGGATGAAGAAATATACATGGCTCAGCCACAGGGTTTTTAGGTCAAAGGTAAGGAGAACTTAGTGTGCAAATTGAAGAAAAGTTTATATGGCTTGAAGCAAGCACCTCGGCAATGGTATCTGAAATTTGACAGTTTTATGCATGAGCATAGATATAATAGGTGTCATTCAGATTACTGTGTTTATTTTAAGAGGTTGGATGATGATAGCTACATTATTTTATGTTTATATGTTGATGATATGCTTATAGCTGGGTCTAACATGGATCATATTAAGGGGCTGAAACGCCAATTAGCACATGCATTTGCTATGAAGGATTTGGGGGCAGCAAAACAAATTCTTGGTATGAAGATTTGCAGAGATAGGAAGAACAGAACATTGACGCTATCTCAAGCTGATTATGTTGAGAAGGTGTTGCAACATTTCTCTATGGAGAATGCTAAAGCTGTCAGCACACCTTTACCTGGTCATTTGAAATTGACTAAGGAGATGTGTCCCAAGACACAGGAAGAGGAGGATAAGATGTCCAAGGTACCCTATGCTTCAGCTATAGGAAGTTTGATGTATGCTATGTTATGCACTAGGCCAGATATTGCACATGCAGTGGGAGTCGTTAGCAGGTATATGAGTCATCCAGGATTTGAGCATTGGAATGTTGTCAAGTGGATTCTCATATATTTGAGAGGAACATCCAATAATTGTTTACACTTTGGGTGCTCTACTACTAATTTATAGGGCTATGTTGACTCCGATTTGGCTGGGGATATTGATACCAGGCGGAGTACTACAGGTTATGTCTTTACTGTTGGTGGGGCAGTCCTGAGCTGGGTTTCTAGGCTACAGAAGATTAATGCTCTCTCCACTACAGAGGCAGAGTATGTTGCTGCTACAGAGGCAGCCAAAGAGATGATATGGCTTCAGTTCTTCTTGGAAGAATTGGGACATCCTCAGAAGGATAATTATTTGTTCACAGATAGTTAGAGTGCCATTAATCTTGCTAAGAATTCAGCTCTGCATTCTAAGACCAAACACATACAGTTGTGGTACCATTTCATTCGGTCATTTTTGGAGGATGGACAGTTAAAGCTGGAGAAGATACATACCAATGAAAATCCAGCAGATATGTTGACAAAGGTTGTAACAAGGGAGAAGCTGAACTCCTCTTCAGCTTCAGTTGGTATTTTATACTAAATGTGAATAAAAGAACAGCAGAGTCCAGGGTGGTTTGATCCAGTGGGAGCCCCATGCGGTAGTTGTATTGCTACAGGATCAGTCTCCAAGTGGGAGATTGTTGTTTAGTGTGGAGCCTAATCAGTCCCCAAGTGGGAGATTGTTAGATTGTGGTGACTGATCAGGAAAGTACTGTACATACTTCATAAATAGAAATTTTTTTTTTTGGGAAGTAGCCGACATGGTAGCGGACATATTATGGCCGACATGTTATAACCCTAAAGCGGTTTAATACTTGTATAAAAAGGGCTTAGGGTTGGGTGTTTTTCATGTGTGGTGATACGAAATTGGTTCTTGCGGTGGTATTGAGCTGTAAGGGATTACGGATTGTAATCAGGTTGTAATCACTGGATTGTAATAAGATCGGACTTGCTATTTGGTGGACGTAGCCCAGGGATTGGGTGAACCATGTTAAATCTTGGTGCCTTGTGTTCATTTTTGTGTGTTCTATTATTTTCTGTTATTGGTTATATTTGCATGTAGTTTTTATTTCTGTCCATGGTTTATCCTAATAGTAAATGCCAAAAAAATAGGAGTATGTAATTGAGCCATTATTTTTGTGAACTAGAAGGATGAATGTAATTGTAATTTAGAGCATTCCAAAAAAGGAATCAGGTCAAAAGGCCCCACAGTTTGAAAGTTATTGCAATTTTTCAATTTTTGGAGACCTCCTAAGAATGCTTCAAATTTAGGTTAGGGGCATTAAATGACCTTGAAAAGGGCCAAAAAATGGGGGATGAGAAAATCTGGTCCAAATGTCTATAGAGCACTTTGAGAGCTTTCCGAAAATGTAAGCAGTTCGTCAATCGGAGCTACGGTTCAAAAGTTATGCCTCTCGAAAATTTGGTTACCGTTTTTGGATTCTTCTAGATTTGCACCAACTTCTAATGCAGCTTTTGGAGCCTTCTACTTGGTCAGTGGATGCCTACTAGCACTTTCTAGAATGTACTCCTATTCCTTAACCCTCCGGGGTCTATTTAAGGACATTATTGGCATTGTAAAAGGCAGTTCAGAGTGGAGTTTGAGAGGAGGTACCAAAAGGAGAAATTATCTCCAATTTTGTGCTATTGTAAGCCCTTAGGGCATGTTTTGAAGTCTATTATCTCTATACTGAATGTACTAGCTTATTTTCACAGTTAATACAATCTCCCTTTTCCCGTTGTGTTCATTCTGTGCTTGGGTCATGTCCCCATCAACATAAGTCTAAGATTTAAAGATTGTTATTTATTTAAAAAATTATGTGGGCCATTATTTAAATGACAAGGTCTTCAATGGAATATTTTTACTATGTAAGAGAAATTTTGAAATATTTGTAAAATATTATGGTTTCTACCATAATAGGAAAATGTAATATTATAAAAGGGAGTGAGCTTGGACATTGGTAAAGGGAGAGTGATCTGAAGAAAATATTCAAGAAATTAGTCCTTGGGGAAAGAAATTAGTCTTGGAGAATCTCTAAAGAGGGAATTTTGTAAAGGGAAGAATTTTTTTCCTTGTGAGAGATTTTGTAAGTATGAAGACTCTGTGAAGTATCTTTAAGTGCATAGGAGAGACTGTGAAGGCTCAAAGCTTGGATTCTATAACAAAGTGTTTTGCTTTGCAGAATTAATAAAGCGGTCCCCTGATTGAGAAGTAGACCTAAAGATGTAGTCCTACCTGAACAAACTCTGTATCAAATTGTTTCTATCTCTTTATTCTCTTTCTTATTCTATCAATTCTTTAAGTTTTTATTGTTATTAAACACATAGTGGATTAAGTGTTTAAGCATGATTTTTCTTGTAATTTCAATGGTTTCTAATACATACCACACAATTATTGCTTGGATCAGGGATTAAATCTATATTTGGATTAAAGTTATAAAGCTTGTAAATTCTAGTTTACAGATCAAAGTTGGTATCAGAGCCAGGTTTTGCAAAAAATTTAAGTTGGTGAATGTTAACCAAGTTAAAGTTGAAATAAGGAGAAGGTGAACTTGCAGAGTTCAATCCAGAGATCGGGAAAAGAAGAATTTTTTCACAAGTCATGGCATCTGAACAAAATTTTTGCAAGTTTGATGCAGACACCTTCTAGAGAGCTTTTGTTGAGTTGAAGTAGTTAGTGGACATTCTTCTCCAAGAAAGTCAAGAGCGATAGTTGAGAAAGACAAACAAGTCTAGGAAGAAAGAAGAAGGTAAATCTTCATCAAAAGATGACAATGGAAAAGGAGTAGGAGGTGGTAGTGTAGTGCCTCTCCCATTTGACTTATGTAAGTCATCTTGATGGATGCAACCTTGTTGATCTTCTATTATGATGGATCATGATTGTGACCATGAGTGGTCTACACCATTGAGGTGATCTGATTTATGTTTCTGTATCAGTTGCTTTGGTTATGCTTATGACTAATTTATGAGAGTATGATGTGATTTATGGTTCATTGAAGTTTTTTTCTAGTGGTTACTAGGATCAATGTGGTCTCATGAGGTTGTTACGTGATTACCTTGAGATGTGTGCAGAGATTGCACTGTGTGCTTTTACCATGCTACACTAGACTAGGTTCTTGTAGTAGTGGTTAGTCATGTTTCTGAATGTGTTTGCTTATGTGTTTTAAGTGCCTTTTCATGTTGTTTAAACTACCATTATTAAATTCTTAAATAGCTAGGAATGGATTGTCCTTGTTGGATTCATTGGTTATGTGATGCAGATATCTACTTATGTTATGTTTTACATATGAGATGACCTGAGGGTCAGATGTTATACTTGGATTTCAATATCATAGATTTTAGACTACTATGGTGTTCATTTGATCATTTTTGCATGATGATGCTATTTTGAGATGATAGTATTTTTATGATGATATCTAGTTATCTAGTATTTGGATATATCTCTGATTATGTTATGAGATGGATTTAATGCTATGGTTATTTACTTCATTCCTGCATTTTTATGCTTTATGTTAATGTGAGTGATGTAAATAGATTATTTTGATAGAATTAAATAAATGGTTGAATTAGGTGATTAAATGCATTTATTGCTTCGGCTATGTTATTATATGCAATTACACTTGATTGTGTTGTTTAGTGTGCAGGATTTATATCCTTGGTAGTGGCACATGGAGTTAATGATTCAACTATTCATATTTTAACAATGTCATCCCTGTATGGTCAACGTATCCTTATTTTAATTTATTAATTAATCCTTTTGATGATTATTAAATTTGAACTCATTTGCATTATGTGATTAGACCAGTGAGCGTGTCTGTGCATTTAGAGGTTCACATTCTCGCAAAAAATTTTAAGAAAATTTTTGTGTTTTTGAGTTTTCAGGCTTTTTAATTAATTTATTTTAACTTTTGGCAGCTTTATCATAGATGAATTCCTATTTATAGGAATAACCTATTTTCGTTTGGGTTGATTTGGGGTTTAACTAGGTTGGCTAGTTATTTGCCCTAATCGATTATTCACTTGAAAAGTGAATAAGTATCTAAAAAGGAATTTAATTCCTCACTTTTCACTTTTGAATTGAAAGTTGGAGAGTAAAACTCAAATTCCTCTTCATGAGGATTTATTTATTTTTTCGTTGTGGGAGCTATGGGCATGGGATCATCACGAGGTTGAGCTCGTTGGATCTAGCTAGGGGAAACTTTGGATTGTCGCAATTTTCAGCTGCTTTTGCAAGCTATTTATTTTATCATTCAGATTTCCATTTTTCCCTTTTGGTAGTGAGGTAGGGCTTTCCTATTTTATTATTTTGGCTCCATTTCTGCTTCTATTTTTGGTAGCCGTTTGTTTGGAGGCTGAGAACTAGTGTTCTCCTCTATTTTTATATGCTGGTTCTACTAAGTTGGGTGAGTACAAACATTTCCCTATTTTTTGGGATAAGGGTTTGAGGTTTTATGCCATTATGCTAGCCATTTTTGCATCTAGTGTCTAAACTTATTTATTTTTGGATTTTTGGGGTTTTTGTACCCAAAGGCCAAATGGGTTTTAATTTTAAATTTTTTCCAAAATTTGGGATTTTTATCTCATTTTGTGTGCTGTCGTATTTTCTCAAGTTTTCTTAATACAATGTGGGTCATGGACTTGGATGATCCGTTTGGATATTAGTCAGACCACTATTGCACTTTTATGTTGCATTGGGATGCATGTCACACCCGTACTCTCGACTTTGTGTTCAGTTGAGTGATTTTATACCTGTTGTTATGGTTTCTTTTGGACCTTGTTATTATATCATGGACACTAGGATTTGTGTAGAATCCATGCTCCTGGATTGAGGCTAGCTGAGTGAGTTCATGATGTTTGGTCTTGTTTTATCATTGGGATTCATGTAGAATCCATACTTCTGGATTGAGGCCGGTTGAGTGATTTCATGATGTATGGTTTTATTGTTATTTGGGATTCATGTAGAATCTATCCTTCTGAGTTGTTTTTGATTGAGTGTTACTTTGCATTGTGTTCTCATCTAGTCCTTGTGTTATGATCTTCATGATGGTGGTGCACCACACACGAGTACGTGCGTGTACATTTATCGGGTGACTTGCGAGGCTCGATCTTCTGTGGTACTTTCAAAAGTTATGATCATTGGGGTTGGGTTGGGAATTTGCATGCCTATGAGCACTCATCATTGGATGAGCATGGATAGGGTAGGGTAGCATATGGAGGGGGCTTCTATCTTGCAACCTGACAATCATGGCACCATGGGTTGGCAAAGGGAGCTTTATATAAATGATAACTAAATAAAATGTGTGAATGGTAATAAAATTTAAGATAATAAAATGTGTGAGCACCCAATTAAGTTTGAGGACACAATGTGTGAACACCCATTTAAATTTGAGGATACATGATCTAAGCTTGGGCTTGTTGATGCCAAGCGACTCTCCATGATGTCAGCCCCTACTTTGTAGCCTTTGAGTGTCTGATCAGGACCTGTACTACTTGCATTGTCTTAGGTTCTTGGTTACAACCATCATACTCTCTGGCGGTGAGTGTTAGCCATGGATGTTATTTTTGTGTGTTTGTGGTTGGATCATTATCTCCATCAGCATGGTGAGTGTGGACCTATGGGTACCATGTGGTTGGGAGGTGTAGCTACCTTCACCATTGCTAGGGACCAGTGTACAAAGATGGTCTTTTATCCTAGTGCAACTATTGCTGGATGTTTTCACTTGATGCTTTGGGTTTCAAATTATACTTTCTTGTGATTTATGCTTTCATTAGAATGATAGGATATCATATTTAGATGATGTTAGTTCATTTGATGTATTCTGATATTATGATGTTTAGCATATGACTAGATGATGTGAATTGATGTATTAGATTATCTATTGCTTATTGGTTTAGCATGTTGGATTCCCTTATTACGATGTTCAACATGTGATAGGTGATGTTATCTACTTGAAGGATTATCTTATGCTTTACTACTAGCATGTTAGATTCCTTATGCTTATATTGTAGCATGTTTTAGAAGTGACGTTCCTATTATAATAGTACCGATGATTTGATTGGTGGCTTGGGATGTTACGTACGGGGGATGGCTAGGATCCATGATGGTCTTATGATGTTATTGATGGTTGGGAGGAACCATGTACTTAGTTTGGTTGTTTAGTTATTGTGATGTTATATTTGTACATTGCAATGTTACTTTTGTTCACTATGATGTGGCCTTTAGTATGTACTTTACTACTATGGTTTAGATGGATAGATTTTCCTCTTCCTAGTGATTATAGCACTTGAGTGTTCATTTCTCAATTTACATGGATCCAGTACTCCTCAATGTGGAGGTTTTCACTTTTTTATGCTTTTTATTTTTGCTTTGTTGTCGCGCTGATGTGTTTTGTCATGTGGAAAGGTAGTTCCTCATGCAAGAATGTACTTCCTCACCTAAGAATGTACTTCCTCACATGAGAATGTATTTCCTTGCATAGGGATGCAAATCCTTGTGCAGTGTGAAATGAATCCTTGCACGAAGCCATGCACTTTCTCGTGTGTATTGATGCAAGGTCTCATGCAAAGTGATGCATAGTCTCGTGCGAAACTCAAGACTAGTGTACTTTCTCACACAAGAAATAGAGAGTAGTTAGGCTTGGTCGAGGAAGTTTTGAAAGTTGGTTTTTGACACCTTATTGGATTTCACACCTTTCCAATTCAAAAAAGTCTTTCTAGGGGTTTAAAATATATCATTTAAGTATAAGTTTAAGATATATTTTAATATATGCAACGAATATTTTGAGATAGGTTTCAGACCTCTCTAAGATAAGATAAATATTCTAAGAAATTTTAGGGCTTCAAGATTTCAGACTTAGCCAAATTTCAAGATTTTGCATTTGTACCCCAGCATGGTGTTTTGTTGATGAGTGATCATTTCTTCAAGCACTCATCATGTGCATGGTCATTGTTGGCCTTTGTTTGCATTTGACTATTTGGTAGTGGCATTTGGAGATTTTTTGGTTGCCAAGGTTGTGGTGAAATCTTCTGTTGCAATCTTTGTGATCCATATATGATGTTATCAAGTGCATTCATACTTGTAAAAAAAAATATCTTGGCTTGAATTGAATCCTTGTTCCAAGGATCTCTAGGCAAGGCATTATAGGTAGTGACCCTCCTAAACCTTCATCTCCATCTTCTTCATCTTCTTTATCCTCTTCTTCTTCTTCTTCTAAATTGTGTACTTCTTCTAAAAAGAAACACGTAAAGACACCTTTTTTAAAACATGATGTGAAGTTTGATTTACTTGTATATAGTGGCAAATTGGATGCAGAAAAAATAGATAACTAGCTTAAGTAGATTGAAGTGTACTAGAGGGTTCAAAATATTTTGGATGATTCTTCTAGAATCCAACTAGCTACTCTTAGAATGGGAGGCACTGCATTAGTTTGGTGGGGAGTAAGATCCAGGATGAGCTTGCTACACATGGTAAAATCATTTCATCTTGTTATGAATTTACTTCTACTTTGAAGAGATAGTTTTATCCTTTGGGTCATAAGTAACAAGTCATCATGAATTGGCAAAATCTAAAGCAAGGTAAAGGGTAGTCTATGCAAGAGTATACATAGGTGTCTAGGAAGAAGGCTTTAAATCTTGAAATTCCTCTTTATACACAAGATACTTTGTTAAGTATATAGGTGGAATGCATTCTTATTTGAAGCATACAATATTGATGTTTAGTCCTTCTAACTTTCATGAAGTATGTGTTCAAGCAACCTATATTGAAGCAGGTGGAGTAAACACAAGTTTTAGTTCAAAGAAGGAATTTGTTCCTCCTAAAGGATACAAGAAGGGCAAGAAAGCAACCACTATGAGGAAAGAGGAAGGTGAAAAGCCTACTTGTTCACATTGTCAAAAGAAAGAGCATGTAGATGCAAAGTGTTGGAAATGACATCCAGAGTTGAAACCAAAGTGGTTTAAGAAAGATCACAAAGGAAATCAAAAGATTGCAGCCATTGTTCAAGATCTTGGATCATATTCTGATAATGAAACCAATATATCAGTTGTGGGTCTGAAAGGTAAAGCTTTCATTGGTCATGATTCTTCAACTAGTGTTTCATGTTCTACTTCCACAAATAATGATGTTATTGAAGATAGTAAAAGGTGTGAACTTTTTCATATAATGGTGATTTCTAAGAACACTAAAATTGACACATTAATAGATAGTGGGTCCCAAGTTAATTTGATTTCAGAGGAAGTTGTTAAACAATTGGTATTGGAAACTAAGCCACATAAGAGACCTTATTCATTAGGTTAGGTGTGCAATGATAACGGATTGCAAGTAACAAAGCAATGTAAGTTAAGATTTGCAATAACATCCAAATACATAGATGAGGTTGACATTGATGTGGTTACTACTAGACATCAGTGGGATTGTCTTGGGTAGCCCATACTTATATGATAGAAAAGCTATATTCTACAGGGAGCATAATAGGTATTATTTGTTTAAAGATGAGATTGAATACATTGTAAAGGCTCATCAAATGAAGAATGAAGGATCAATTGTAAATATAGGGCATTTGAAAATGATTGTAAATGCAAGCAATAGACTAACTCTCATGTCTACCACAACAAGTGAGGATTAGGTAAAAGAAGATTCAATTCTTCAACCATTGTTGGTAAAAGAGGATTTGAATGATTCATTCTCTAACAGTGTTCCTATGCAAGGGATCTAGAGAGTTGGTACTTTTCCTTTTTCATCAGTTTATTCAATGTTGTTGCTTCTTTTTCTCCTAGTAGGTACTATGTGGGTGATGGATGCAACAATGAATCTTGGTGGATGTATGGCTAATTGTGTTAGCAATGCTATCTCATTTTTGTGTGTGTTCATGATGAGTAAAATATTTAGAATTCTAGTAGGTTGTACAAGTGATACTAGACAAGTGAGGCAAACATGCCCTTACTTTCATTCTATGTAAAAATAAACTTTTGGAGGTCAAAAGCTTCTCAATGGGGGGAATGATCCAAGTGAATCTAGAGAACTAGAATTTTTTATAATCTCAAAATCTCTTAAATTCAGAATTTGTACAAAGAGCTCTGAAAATTGAACCCGATGTTGTTTGAATGGGTGAAAAAGGAGCTCATGTGCAAAAGTTATGCTTGGTCAAATTTTGGGTCAAACATACAAAATAGGGGTTGACCAAAAAGGTAAGATGTGACCATCTCAAAAGTAGTCAACAATGGGTTTCAAATTGAAGATCCCGTCAAGAGCTTTCCAATGACATTTGTTTCAACAAAATTGGAGTTCGTATGTGGAAGATATGCTTGTCTGCAGATAGTAAAGAAGTTAAGTCAAAATGATGATGTCAGCATGACATCAATAGGTACAATCATCATTTGAATGTAATGGACCCATAAAAAGTTGACATGTTTCAGAATATGAACAAACATAAAAATGGCACATAGATGGAAATCTTATCTAGATTGGATGGTTTGCTCTTAACAAAACCAAGATAGGAGGTTTGAAATTAGAACCTCATGACTCCTACATTCTCTCATTACCATTGAACCATGCACAAATCTTGGGTTTTTTATTGGTATTATTTTATTTAGTGCATTCGGTATCATGTGGTACACCACTCTTTAAACATGCACCCACTTTGTTTCAATTTCTCCTCCATGGCAATGAACTGCCCGTGACTTTTCACATGAAAGTAGGGATTGATTAGTTTTGTTATAATAATTTTGGAGGGCCAATTGCATAATTCTAAGATTTAAAGATTGTTATTTCTTTAAAAAATTATGTGGGTCATTATTTAAAAGGCAAGGTCTTTTATAGAATATTTTTACTATGTAAGGGAGATTTTGAAATATTTGTAAAATATTATGGTTTCTACCATAATAGGAAAATGTAATATTATAAAAGGGAGTGAGTTTGGGCATTGGTAAAGGGAGGGTGATTTGAAGAAAATATTCAATAAATTAGTCCTTGGGGAAAGAAATTAGGCTGGGAGAATTTCTGAAGAGGGTCTTTTTTAAAGGGAGGAATACTTTTTCTTGGTGAGAGATTTTGTAAGTACGAAGACTCTTTGAAGTATTTTTAAGTGCATAGGAGAGACTATAAAGGCTCAAAGCTTGGATTCTGTAACAAAGTGTTTTGCTTGGCAGAATTAATAAAACGGTCCCCCGATTGAGAAGCGGATCTAGAGACATAGTCCTACCTAGAGGAACTTCGAATCAAATTGTTTGTGTCTCTTTATTCTCTTTCTTATTCTCTCAATTCTTTAAGTTGTTATTGTTATTAAACACATAGTTGATTAAGTGCTTAAGCATGATTTTTCTTGTAATTTCAATGGTTTAAAATACATACCACACAATTACTACCTAGATCAGGGATTAAATCTATATTTGGATTAAAGTTATAAAACTTGTAAATCCTAATTTATAGATCAATCCCTTACTTTACTTTCATGTTTTATGCTCATTATCTGTGTGTGTGTGTATATATGTATGTATATATATTTATATACATATATACATATATATACATCTACATATATATCTATACATATAAATATATGTATATATGTATATATATGTATATGTATAGATATATATACATATATATATACATATGTATATATATTATGTATATATATGTATGTACATATATATATATATATATGTATATACATATATATATATATGTATATACATATATATATATGTATATACATATATATATATATAATATATACATATATATATATATGTACATATATATATATACATATTATATATACATATGTATATATATATATACACACAGACACACACACACACAAACACACACACATATTTTTGGTGTATATATAGATGGTGAAATCAATTAGCCAAGGCCGCTACATCCTTACTTATGCACTGATAGTGAAACCAGCGATAGTGCTTCAATAGATTCAAAATTTTTGCTGACATTAGCATTTTACGAGGTTAAATTTGATGGCCATTTGACCATCAAAACCAAGGGTTTTATAACTACTACAATGACTGTCAAATTTAAGCACAGAGTTTTCTGCCTAGACCCCTCTTCAGATGCAGTTTTGATTTGGCAGCCTGACTTTGCGAGGCCATAACTCGATCATTCGGACTCCAAGTCAGGTGCAATTTCTTTTGAATTTGGGCAGAATTCCTTGAAATTTTTAGTGATGGTGTTATTTTCTAGTTTTGGTGCAATGATTTTTTAGAAATTGCATTTTTTGGCAACTGTACGTGTTCAATCCTTCATTTTACAACTTGAAATGCTCCAAACGGGCTCATCTGGACACGAAAATAGGTTTCATTTTTTTTGAAAGTGAGTTATTTTTAATCTCCTTTCTAGATCTATAGTCATATTCTAGGGTTGTGTGGACAAAATTCACTTTCAAAATTAGGGCTTTTTTTGCATTTTACTACTTTGATTACTTTTCAGAATTCTTGTACATCTGAGCTACAGTGCTTAGTGATAGATTTGGGCCTCAAAAGGTAGTTTTGAAAAGAAAAATCAAATGTCCATTTTGTTCATTTTGACAAGTGCCCTATTGTACATGCACTACTTATAAAGTGCCAAAAGCATCTTTGTTAGGGGGGTATTTTGATTGAGTGAAAAGCAAGTGGGGGGGGGGGGGGGGGGGGTGTGTATTGTGTATTGTGTCTCTCTTTTCTACTCTTTTCATTTTCTGCATCATGGGTTCACCTAAATATCCACTTCTAACTTCACATAATTATTCTACATGGAAAGATATTGCATGGAGTAGATTAATGGAAAAAGGTTACAGTCTTAATGTTGATGGTACAATACCCAAACTCACTAATGCTAAAGAACTCATTGATTGGAAAAAGAAAGACCAATAGGTTTTAAGAATTATCAAGAATTGTGTACATAGAGATCTCTTCTTCCACATTTCCAGTTTCATAGAATGCAAACCTACATGGGACAAACTTGAAGCATTGTATGGTAAGGTGGATGAGGAAAAGGGTTTTTAGATTGAGGATGATCTACTTCTCTTAGATCCAAAGAACTTTGACACAATTCAAGATTACATCAACAAAGACAATTAGTTTAGGGTACTACTTAAAGATTGTGGTAATCTCATGAAAGATGAAAAGTTGACTCATCACATCTTGAAGAGGCTACTTTCAGAGTATGCCTCCTTTGTTTCGAGTTATAATACTCACAAGTTGACCATGGGAATTGCTTACCAGAAGCTTACATTTGATGCATTTGCAAAGATGTTGATTATTGAACAATCTTACTTGATAGATTTGGGACTTCTCATGACATCAAAGACCAAAGCATTGGTGGCTAGTGATGAGCACCAATCAAGTCAAGGAGGGAAAAGTTCTAACAACAATAAGAAGAAGCAGTGGAAGCAAAAATCACAATCTGAGACACACCAATCCTCCTCACAACAAGGTAATTCTTCTTCCAACAAGAAGGAAGTAATGAAAAGAAGGACACACTTTTTTGTGCATATTGCAAAAAGAAAATCATGATGAGCATCATTGCAAGACTAAAAGAATCAATGAGTTGGAAAACCTATTCAAGAAGAAAAAATCCAAGTGCCAAGTACTTCCAAGGATTCAACTACAACCTCTTCAAAGGGAAAAGGGCAAGCACTTATGGAAAATACTACTTCTGTGGAATGGATACTTGACTCAAGTTCCTCCTATCATATGGATTCTTCAAAGGGAGACTTTTCGTCTTTGAAGAAATCACATGTACCACACATCTTCGTGGGAGATGATACCAAAAATGGAAGTTGAAGGAAAAGAACATGTGGAAATGGAAAATGGGGAATTCAAAGATCTTCTCTACATTCCAAACCTTAGCTCCAATCTCCTTTCAGTTTACCAAATCACTCACCTTGGAGATGGCAATAAAGTTGAGTTCCTTCTAGATTCAATGATGGTGCGTAGTCTCAAAGATGATTCATTGGTTGTAGTGGGGAAAGTAAATCATGAGAAGAGGCTTTATTCCTTCTCCCACTTTGTGCTTAAGTCTCCTTCTCAAGCCTTGTTAACTCAATCTAATTCACACATCAACTTATGGCATGAGCAGTTTGGTCATCTTTCCTTCTGCTATCTTCAACAACTTTTCTCAAAACACATGGTCAAAGGTCTACTTGACATCAACTCTTTTAAGGGGGAGTGTTCATCATGTTTAATGGATATGCATTTTGAGGAGAAGTATGATAAAGGGAAGTCTTGTAGAGAACTAGTTGTTCTTCAGTTGGTTCACATGGTATTAGCAAGACCTTTTGTATCAACATCAGTTAGCCAAGGCCGCTACATCCTTACTTTTGTTGATGACTTTTCATGATTTACATGGGTCTACTTTCTTCATCAAAATAATGAAGTGGTTGATAAGCTTTAGGCCTTCAAGAGTCATGTTAAATAGAAATCAAGGAAAGCCATCGAGGTTCTAT
The DNA here is from genome assembly GCA_028749045.1 of Cupressus sempervirens. Classification (NCBI taxonomy): domain Eukaryota; kingdom Viridiplantae; phylum Streptophyta; class Pinopsida; order Cupressales; family Cupressaceae; genus Cupressus; species Cupressus sempervirens. The sequence continues at coordinate 274,253,154 of CM053791.1, read as the reverse complement.
GGATGGACAATGAAAGTAGATATGTGGATAGAAGACTTAAAGACTTTTGCAAACTTGAGGGAATTAATCTTTAGAACTCTCTAGCATTTAGTCCACATAAGAAAAATGTTGTAGCACTGAGGATTAGGACTCTTAAGACCATGGCAAGTTGCATGATAAAAGCCAAGCCTCTTGATCTAACACTTGAAGTTGAAGCCATTAGCAGTACCAAACACGTACTTAATAGGTCTCCTCATAATGCCTTAGATGGAAAAAATCCTTTTGAGGCATGGTGTGACAAAAAACTAGTTTTGAGTCACTTTAGAGTCTTCGGTTGTCCAGCATGGAAAGACTTATCTTCTAGGGGAGGTAAGGCACCATTTCCTAGGCCTTGTACTTTCATTGGGTATGAAGATAGTACTAAGGCATACAGGCTTATGGATCCTAAGACTCATGAGATTTTTGTGGAGAAGGATGCTCACTTTGAGGAAAGTTCACCCAACATATCCTCTAGTCCTCTCTGCACTTCATACATAGTGGAAACTGATAGTGACACCAGTGATAGTGCTTCAATAGATTTAGACACGTGGGGTTCTATCGATAGTTACAGTGAGAAAATATTTTCGCACAGGTCTTGGACAGTCACGCCCCAGCACTACACAAAATATTCCCAAAATATTCTATTTCTATTTTGGCAGGAGAACTCTACAAATTCTGGCATATTTTCTATCGACTCTAGTTAAGTTTGTCCAACAAACCATTGGCTGAAAAGCACTAGTTCTAGTGACTACAATACCTAGCAGCCTCAACTTTACATACCACTTTGCGGGATGCTGTATTTTAACACAGCGTAGTGCTATGACCCATGAATGTGTGACTATTTATAAAACCTTTAGCACTGTGAAGTTTAAACTCTGGCCACTATAAAACTATTTTTGGCCATTGTATTTTCCTCCTTCGACAGAAAGTGCAACACTCTAGTTCTGCCTGCAATGACTAGCATATTTTGATAATGGATTTAAGATTCTAGTGTTACAATGAATCGAAGCTCTAGCTAGCTTAAATAGAGACACACAACCTCATTTCTAGCTGCACACACGTCTGCTTTGTTATGACATGCGAACCAATCCTACTCTGCCACGTAGATGACCCACCAACAACACAGTCAATGCCCACATGGTGCCTATGTTAGCAGCCTACATGGAGTTTTGTACCATCCTTGTTAGCATCTGAGTCATCCGAACATGTAACCATTAGTACACATCCATTTTTCTAACATCATGCCGATGCCATCACAGGGCTTGGAGTCGCTGACATCATCAATTTTGTGAACTTAAATTTGACGATCATCTGAAAGTCAAAACTAGGCCTTTTATAACTGTTGTGATAGTTGTTTGACCGTCAAATTTAAGCTAGTAGTTTTTCTTCCAGACCCCTTTTTAGATGCATTTTTTATTTGGTAGCCTGACTTTGAGAGGCCATAACTCAATCATCTAGACTGCAAATCAAGTGTAATTTTTTTTTAAATTGGGTAGAATTTCTTGAGCTTTTCATTGGTGGTGTTTTTTTCTAGTTTTGGTGGAAGGATTTTTTAAAAATTAAATTTTTTGGTGACTGTACTTGTTCAATCTTGTAGTTTTCAACTTCAAATGCTTTGTATGAGCTCATCTGGTCAATTTTTAGGTTTTTTTAATTTTTATTTTTAAAGTGCATTATTTTTCATCTACTTTCTAGATCTATAGTTAGATTCTATGATTGTGCAGACAAAAATCTCACTTTCATAATTCAGGCTTTTTCTACATTGTAATGCTTTCATTTCTTTTTAGAATTATTGTACATCTGAGCTACAATGCTTAGTGATAGATTTGGGCCTCAAAAGGCAGTTGTGAAAATAAAAATTAGAAGTCCACTTTGTACATTTTGACAAGTGGCCTATTGTACACATACTACATATAAAGTGCCAAAAGAATCTTTTTTTGGGGGGTCTTTTGATTGAGTGAAAAGGGGGAGTGTGTATTGTGTTCGTGTGTCTCTCTTGTGTGCTCTTTTCATTTTCTGCATCATGGGTTCACCTAAATGTCCACTTCTAACTTCACATAATTATTCTACTTGGAAAGATATTGCATGGAGTAGATTAATGGAAAAAGGTTACAATCTTTATGTTGTTGGAACAATTCCCAAACCCACTGATGCTACAACACTCATTGATTGGAAAAAATGAGACCAACAAGCTTTAGGAATTATCAAGAATTGTGTACATAAAGATCTCTTTTCCCACATTTTCAGTCTCAAGGAATCCAAACCTACATGGGACAAACTTGAATTATTGTATGGCAAGGTGGATGAGGAAAAGGGATTTCAGATTGAGGACAATCTACTTCTCTTGGATCCAAAGAACTTTGACAGAATTTAGGATTACATCAACAAAGACAATGAGTATAGGGCACTACTTAAAGATTGTGGAAATCCCATGAAAGATGAAAAGCTGATTCATCACATCCTAAAGAGGCTACCTTCAGAGTATGCTTCATTATAATACTCACAGGTTGACCATGCGAAGTGCTTACCAGAAGCCTACATTTGATGCATTTGTAGAAATGTTGATTGTTGAACAATCTCACTTGATAGATTTGGGACTTCTCACAACATCAAAGACCAAAGAATTGGTGGCTAGTGATGAGCACTAGGGTATAATATAGTGGTGAATATTCACATTTTGGAAAATTTGACATTTGCGTAGTGTTGTTTTTGGCAATTTGTGAGCCATTCCATGGTGGCTCAATCACCAAGCTTTATTGGGTTTTCTGGATCTCTTCTCCTTGTAATCGCCAAGCAAGCTTTGCCTTTGAGTTTTTTTAGGCTATATTTGCCTTTCATGCAGTCGACCAAGTAATGGTAATGGATGCCATGTTCGCTAGGTTTCAATGTTACATTTTTATGCGGTATTGGGGAGTTTGCCAATGACCCAATAGTTGTTTATTTTTCCATGGAGGAGTCAGCTCATTTTAGTTTCACCTTATGGCAAGTGCTGGAGTCAGCTTGTTTTGCCTTATTGCAATTGAAATTGATTCATATAAATTCCAACTGGAAATTACTATTTTCCCAGGCAATGAAACGTTGATTAAATCCACTGGTGCTCTTTCAAATTTCTCCAATCTACATATCTTTGATTTTATCTTCTTGCCAAGTAATGGTGTTATAGATTTTAGGCACAACACATCATGGGCACAACTCAGAGATCACTTCTGCCTTCCATTTCATAAAATCTACTCCAAAAATCATTGCTATCCCTTGGTAAGAGAGTGAAAGTTTGCCTTCTAATTTGAAATAGAATGGTATTGTTTGAATGTTGAAATGGAATGGTATTGGTTGCATATATAATTTCATTATGTTTTGTTCATAGCTACTGTAGACTATACAATAGTGTGTTCTTTCTATTTTAGTTTGCCCCATGTAGTTAACTATAATAACAGGTTTGAAAAAATTAGTTTTTAGCAGATTTGACCATGTGATTCAACTCTACCCAATATTGGGTTTCCTTATTGCCGTTCACCTACTATTGGATTTCTTTAGAAATATAATGGTTTTTCTCTCTACTTTTCTCTATAATGCTAGAGATATATGTTTTGTTTGACCTCAGACTAGGTGAAGCAAGATTCATCCACAAGTACATTACAATCCTTTTACAACTAGGAAATCTTACATAAGGGTCTGATGAAATTCAAGCAAGCTGTGATCATTTTACCATTATTGAACTTACCAAATTGTTTGTAAAACTGTAAATCCACCATGTACAATCACCATGCACAATTTTTCCTTACATTTTCAATCTTCTCTTCCAATCCACTTTAGGGGCCTTTTGATTTCTTGGTATTAAAGTTCTATGTAGCATCACATTCTCCCCTATCTATAATTCAACACCTTTTTGGGGTTTGAGGTGGGCTACATATATTATATATATGTAACATCCAAGCCTCCTCTTCCTTTGGAGTTGAATATCACACCCTCACCTTCCTTGAGCTCTTTATTCTTGGCAGTTCTTTTTCTCCTAAATTAGCTATGGTTGCCTATCTTTCTCATCAATTTACCATAACCCTAATTAAGTTTCCACATAGCACTTGAAGCATATTGATATACTTCAAATGTTATTTAGTTTGATTAGGACCAGCTCATTCCACAGTTTGAAACATAGCCCATTAAGGTGTCTAGTAGCAGGCTTTTAACCATCTTTTTATAGATATTTGCAACCTCTTGAACTATTTGAGAATTTTTAATAAAAACAACACCTTTTTGTCTCTAGTTTTGAAACTTTTTGAACAATTTCTATTTATGTTTTGTAGGTAAGCACTTGGATCTCAATTGTTACAACATCTTGGGCCATAATCTAATTATGTCTTTTCCCCCTTTCTATTATTTTGGATGATATTCCATCATAAAGCAGTGTAAGACTTCATCTTTGCCTCAACTTCACTCTCTTTGAATCTTTACAATCATTATTCAAATTTCAAAATACCTCTCTAGTTCTTGTGATCTAGTGCTCCTTAACTTTTATTCCTTATTTTTAAATAGCTTCAATCAATCTCTCCATGTGATCTAGTGCTCTTTTCACTCCAACCATAGCTCCCTTATTCTCTTGTTCATCTTCAGATTCATCACCAGAATTGTGCTTTAATGGCTTCTAATCTCTAGAGTAATACATCTCCAATACTCCATCTATATAGAACTTCTCTCCTAGCTTTCCTTTTAGAGTTCAAATGGCTTCCTCTCCTGGACAAATTATAGGCTGCTTTGATACCAAAACTAATGAAGATTACTCTATTCTATAATGAAAAAACTAAGTTGCCTCCATAAATAGTGAACATTATACACTAAAACTGTAGAAAACATACAAATTTCTACAAAAAATTAACAAAACTTTTACTTTTCAATGAAATTGTGGCTTAAATTCTCTTGCAATGTCTTCTCCAGTTCAGACCTAGAATCTCTTTCCCAGCAAGCCCAGTTACACAACCCATAATAAAATAGGCTGACCCAATTAATTACACTACAGTAGCCACATTTCCAATAAATGGCAGACATGACAAAAATTCCTAAATTATTTGAACTTTAATTACTGACACTAAATTGTTTAGGGTGTCATCTTTTTTACTCTTTTATTTTTAAGATCATTTTGGATCTTTTTGCGTCAATCTAATGTTGAATGCTGCAAGAATTTAGTTTTTAATCTTGCACTTTACTTCTTTTTGTTAATATGCAAGCTACTTTGATACCAAAACTGATGAAGATTACTCTAGTCTGTAGTGAAAAACCTTAGCTGCCTCCATAAATAGTGAGCATTATACAATAAAACTATAGAAAACATACAAATTTCTACAAAACTTTTACTTTTCAATGAAATTGTGGCTTAAATTCTTGCAATGTCTTCTCTAGTTCAAACCTAGAATCTGTTTTCTAGAAACCCTAGTTACACAACCCATAATAAAATAGGCTGACCTAATTAATTACACTGCAACAACCACATTTCCAATAAACAACAGACATGACAAAAATTCCTAAATTATTTGAGCTTTAATTACTGACACTCAATTGTTTAAGGTGTCATCTTTGTTACTCTTTTATTTTTAAGATCAATTTGGATCTTTTTGCCTCAATCTAATATTGAATGCTACAAGAATTTTGTTTTTCATTCTTGCACTTTACTTCTTTTTGTTAATATGCATGTTTTTCTTGGTTGAATATTCTAGTTTTGCACTTTGTAAGGTTTTGTTAATGAAGATAATAGACTAGTACAAAATATTTTTGGATTAGATAGCGTAGAGATTTTTACCATGATTTTTTTGGATGGGACTCTATGTTCCATCATTAGCATGATAATTTGGAGGTCAAGGAGGCAATGGACTATTCTTGATCATCCTTTCCCTATTGAAGAAACACAATGATAATGGTGCAAATTAAAAAGTAGGGAAGGTTTGAAGTGATCTAGACTTGCTAAGACCAGTGCTTCCTTAATCATACAAATGCATCCGCTAGTTCCTTGCACCATGTGTTTGACTATTCCTTCATTAGCATTGTCAAAATGGCTTTGGTTTTCTTTTCAAAGGAAAAGGTCAATAGCTTTCACACTTTTTGGATCTATCCATTTTCCTTGCTTTGATGCAATGTGTCCCAACAGCTCTTCTTCAACACCAAATACATACTTCTTACAATGTAGTGAAATACTATATTCAAGGCACCTTTTGAATATATGTTGTAGATAATTTTCATGATTATACACTCAAACATGCAATTTTATAATCTCTTGTTCACTCCTTATTGGATTACAGAATCTGAAAGCTCATTATAATACAAATGTAGGCTAAAATATATTTCATATAAATATAACCTTGATTCAGCAGTATAATTTAAAAAAAATAGATACCTCCTGTTGAATGACTAAAATCTCTTGACTCTGCAAAGTCCATTTTGATGAAATCTGATTGATTTCTCCAATCCACCTAGGACAAGTCTCTCACTGTTTAAGATAGACTCTTGATTCTGAACCTGAGAATTCTACTAAGAAGCCCTGGAATTAAAATAATTAAAACTCCAATGCATTCCTTGATAACATATTCCTTGATTGGTTTTGCTTCTCAACTTCTTCTCCTTAATATCCATAACTTCATTTAGAACCAAGGCCAACTTGCTATCTTCACCAAGAGGTTGAAGTTCTATTGAAATGAACTTTTAGTCTTTCTACCTTAGAGCCTTTTTGAGGTCTAATAGATGGAAAATTTGTGTATCTTGCTACTCTCCAGTAGGTTTAGTTCATATGCTATATCACCTATTCTTTGGTAGACATTGTTTTACATAATAAGATTAATGAACAACTATATGTGCCTTGAATTAGAACATGATCAAAATTTTAGTTAACATTAACAAATATGCAGGCTTTGAGAAGTCACAAATGCACAGAAACATCCTAGGAAGAAAAGTCAATTTGAAGAAATTTAATCAAAGAATTAATTGAGTAAAAGTTTAAAATTCATTTTATTGACTCACCCCCTCTAAGTAGTAAATCTGTGTTTTGCTAAAAAGACCTAATCGGTCTCAGCATGAGCAGATCCTGTCATTAGAACATGTGGCTAGTTGGAGCATTGAGATGGAAAGTTGTTATGTTTCAATAGGGTATGTTGTTTGTTGGGCTATTTTGAATGGTTATATTATGCCTATGCCTTCTTTCATTGATCCTATAGATAAAAATGATTGTAAACACAATGCTTACGAAAAAACTACTTAGTCATGTTGTTTCTAATTTTAATTGGATTGTACATTTTGGTTTATGCAAATAATTTGATGTATATTTTGGTAGACAACATGCAAGAAAGAGATTAGAGTTACAATCTTACAACACATTACACAAAAATTAGAATTCCATAGAAAGTGTAAAGGACCAAGATAGAGAATAATTTCTTTATACTTCATAGTATTACTATTATTAATTAATTTCAATTCCTAGTCTAAAACTAATACTACTTATTCTCACTTCTCAAGGAAGTAAATAGATAGTCAGTGGATTGAGATGTCAAGGGAGGGTGAGCCTCTAACTAATACTACTTAGTCTCAAGGAAGTGAAATTGAAGGGGTTGTTAATGGAAGGCTACATGTTGACAAGGGTAAGACCCCCAAGGGCAATGAAGGGATTAATCTTACATAAAAATGCTTACAACTTAGAGATACTACCATAAAGGCTTTCTTTGGAATTGGCAATGTTTTTGGTCCACCAACTCATGCAACTACAAGTGCAAAAGGAAATCACAATAGCTCACCACTACCAAAAGATGGGGTTGTTATTTAGTTAAATCAAAATGCATCAAACGAGGATAAATATGTTTGAACAACAAAAGATGTTGTAATAGAAGATAATATTGATGTTGGTAGGAAGAAAAGAAAAAGGAATATAAAAATGAGGCAGGAGTGGGAAATGAAAAGAAATTTCCAGGTTGATTGGGTAGCAAAGTACTAGTTTATTGAACTGGTCACAAACAATGATGAACCACCAATAGAATGGAGGTGTACGATTTGTACCTAGAAAAATAAAAGAAAGAAAAAGTTTTAGCTAAAGCTCGACACTATAGAAAAACATATTGGTAAGGTTTACGAAAAACAAATCATAGATGGAAAGGAAGTAGCGGCAGTGAGATGGAAATCAAAGGAAGAATGACTTCATGTTAAGTATGCCATAGAATATGAAGAGTATCTATAGAAAATAGCGGTAATTGGTAATGGCAATCCAATCAAGGTTGGGCTTCAACATGCAGCCAATGATGCAAACTTGGCAAAGACCATTCAGATGAGTGTTGTTTTCCATATTCTATCTAGAGGGCATCCTATGAGAGACTTTTTAGAATATAGTAATTTATTATCTTTTTTGAGAGTTCCTCACTATCCTATGTCACATTGGTCAATATATGCTAGATGGGAAATGACAAATTGTCTTGTTGAGGTGGAAAAGAAAAATGTACAGGAGAGAGTAAAAGAATCCAAGTTCATTTCATTATCCTTAGATGAAGTCACTGTAGTAGATAACACTGCTTGGGTCTGTATGTATTTATATACTATAAAAGAACATGTCCATCAAGCTTATCTACTTTGTGTTAATAAAATGAGGGCCAATTCAACTGTAGAAAATTTATATTTAGAAGTTAAGAAAGCTTTGAATGAAATTGATGGTATGGATGACTTGACAATTCCCAAGAAGTTAGTGTGTGTTGGAGCTGATGGAGTTGCAGTAATGCAAGGGCAAAGGACTGGTCTTTGTGCAAGATTACAAACTAGTATTGCACCTTACATGCTTGGCATACACTGCATGGCTCACTAAATGAATTTAGCATATAAGATTGTAGGTAGTTTTCCTACTATGTCAAAAGTTAAAGATCTAATCCGTGAGCTCCACTCCTACTTTTGCAGAAGTCCTAAATGTTTTGTAGAGTTTAAGATTTTTTTTGAGGGAGTTACAATAGGAAATAAGATTCTCAAGGATGTTGAGACCAGATGGATATCTTTGCATGGACCAGTAGAACAAATTCTAGCAGAATATCAATCCTTGATTGGAGTTATATATGAGCAACGCCTTACAGTAGACAAAGATCCAAATTTGTTAAATAAGTTAAGTGATATAGAGAACCTATTAACTTTAGCCAGTCTTCTCCCTATGCTGGATTTAATGAACAAACTTGTTAAGAAAGCCCAAGATAGAACTATGTATATTCATGAGTATAGTGATTTATATAAAATGACATGCATGGATCTGGATTCTTTGTATTCAGATCTCACAAGTCATAGCCCAATTTTTTCAAGGTGGGAGATGATTACAGATTTGAATCATGCTGAGAATTTCTTATGATTCAATGAAAAAATTGAGCTATGTGTCTTTGTGAAAGGATTTCAAATACCAATGCACCAATCTAAGACAACCAAGAGAGGCAAAGTACTACCAGTTAGAAAGGATGATTTTGACAAGATTGTTAAATCTATTAGTGAAAATGTGAACTCTATTTCCTACCAACTTTCAAGTGAGATTCATGAAAGATTCCCTCGAGAAGAAATTCTTGAAGCCATGAGTTGTGCGTTTCCTCAATTTTGGAAACACTTCGGAAATAATCCAAGTGATGCAAAGTTGTTTCATAGTAAGCTTGATGAATTGATAACATAGTTTTCAAAGCATACAGATTGTAATGGACAACCAATACAAGGAATCTTAGACTCAAATAATCTTTAAAAATAATGTAAATATTTTGCATTGTGTATGAAACACCAGATGGAAAACTTTGAGAATCCATTTGATCCTGGTGCAATAACAAGGCTCTTGAAAAGGATAAGTCAGAGTGAAGTATTATGTACTTCAATATCAAGATATTTCAAACTTGCTAATTTATGTCAAACAATGATATTAGGGTTAGTGGAAGATAATAAAGTTTTCAACGCATTGGGGTTTTTGAAATCAAAGGTCAAAAAAAACTAGACAATAATTTGGAAACTTGCTTGAGGTTATTGTAACTCAATACAATGTTAGAGATTTTCCTTATGATAGGTCATTGGCCATTTGGAATTCCACATGTGAAAGATGAGGCCTTTTCAACACTTTAAAAGATGGTGGTGCTACTGTTGATTCCAACATAAATGATGAATTTAGGTCTCAAAGTCAGGATGAAGATGATGATTTTATGGATTTTGAATACCCTACTCAGAATGAAGAGGAACCTATTAGTACTAGTCAGTTTCAGGATCTGGAGTTCATATGGGATATAGAAGCATCACATTTGAGACTGAGTTAATGAAGTGATTTAGCATTCAGTTCTAAGGTATTTATAGCTATACTCTACTTCAGTTCTTCCATATTCAATCATATTAGAATTAAAATTTACAAAACATGACATATTAAACATGGTTTCCAACAGATTAAAAAATTTTATTAATGCTTTATTAAACATGGTTTCCAATACATTATTAATCTATAGAATTTTAGAGGTTACTTCAGTGGTAGTTTTCTGAATTGCATGTCTTTGTTGGTCCTATCTTCAAGAATGTATTATATACTGAATAACATGTGGGTTGATAGTTTGGCCATTTTTTTAAAAATTGATGTATTCTAAGGAGTGACCATCTTTTAGGCTAAGTCTATTTTGTTTTTTGTTGTTAGTATTAACTTCATTCTCTTGTCAGGCCTTTTTCTTTCTCCATTTTCTAAATGCTTCTCTGTCTATCATGTTGCATTTAGTACCATTCCCATGCTTATATTGTTGTGAACATTATGATTAGTTGGGCTGAAATAATATCTACTTGTTCTCTATCATTTTTGCATACTAATATGCCGCCACTATTATATAAAAGGACAATATTAAAATCTTGGGTTATTTGGTAATGAGACCATGGTGATGGACTTATTGCATACATGTTGCTACTATTGTTGTATTGTCATTTTTTGTTGTTGTACTTTTTAAATGACACACCATTGAGGCATATGATTGTTCAATACGTATAGGTACATTTGTATTAGAATGTGCCTTTTTTGGATGCATATTTGTTATATATGTGTGACTTTCCAATGCACTTAAATTGTCAAGAATATGGAACATCTGTGCAACCATTAACTAAGGAATCCAGAAAAGAAAATAAACCTTAAGTACATTAAGTTTTTCAATCAATTTTTAGACAAGTTTAAACATCTTGAATTGTGAGGTGAGGTGTTGTTAGTTCATAGACATTTACTCATAATTTGATGTAGTGAGTTCAATTGATGATATATCCTTGTTTTAAACTCACCAAATCGTTTGAGTTTCTTGAATGCTCCTGTATGTTTTGTAAGTTTTAAGTTCATGTATATTTTGATCCTACATCTCTATTGTAACAATGTCTATTTTTGAATCTTATTTGACCTGATAATCTTTGATTCTTTGTTAATCTATTCTCAATGGTGAACACATGTTTCTCTCTAACCTCCTGGAGGTTTTAGATATCTACTACCTTTTTTTTCACTCTTCATTGGATTTGGCTATGGAATCAGTGAACATTCTCCTCAAGACAATGATACATTGTGCCTTCAAGATTGTGCAATAATAATTTTATTTTTCCTTCCTAATATTTGTATTTAGAAGGTATTCAGAAGATAATAGGGATGCTTCCTTACAAATATCTTATCCTCTTTGGCTCTTACCTTCGGTTTGTTTGGCCAGTTTAGTTTCTTTCATGTCCTAGCTTCGGAGAAAATTAATTTAATTGTCAAAGGCACGAGCTTAGAATTACTAAAAAATATGTGACACTCATTGAGATCTACCTTTGGTTTAGTTTCTTGTGCCTCCTAGCCTAAGGGAAAGTCACCTTAATTCTCAAAGAGGCATGTGCAGGAACTTGTCTATAGGTATTTAACCTATAACGTCCCAAGCCAACCATTCAGGACATTAGCCAAGTGAACCAATTTTTCCTTTTTAAAGAACACCAACAAGAAAACAAGCCCAAGACAAGGCAACAAACATGTACAGTGAGTGCTATGTCAGGGGCTCAATGCAAAAGATAGAGAGTATCACACTTGCCAATAGCTTGATCCCCAAGATAATCTAGAGAACATTAAGGCATAATAGAACAATAGAAACATGATTTTGATTTATATAACACAAGTAACAAGAATTTCAATTTCATTTCTTCTCAAGATTAATAAAGATAAGAAAAGCACCCATGGTTTCAAAGTCCCAACAATTTCAATACATCACTAGCTTATTTGGGTTTAGGGAATTGATGAGGAATTATCATATAAAGGCATTCTAACTTATTTACCTAACACAAAATCATGCATTGAGTTTATTCCTTCATATACATAACAATGACATTAAAAGGCACATAATTCCCAATAAATTATTAAGTTTTAATGTTGTAGCTTGTTGCTTACTTCCCAATACCAGTTATAGGGCTTAGAAATGCTCAAATAATTGTATTATTATGTCAACAAATTTAAAATAGCAAGTGATATCTCTAAGATAGTTTGATAATTTGATAAAGTTTAAAATGGTTGCCACACACACTTTAGTTATTTAAAATGTATTGTTCTCAGCTCAACAGCGATAAAATTGAAATGACAGTGCTCCTTTTTAATATGCAAGAACTGATAAAAATCTACAAGAAAAGTGATTTAAAATTGTGACCTTTCATTGCATGTACCAATTTTTAAATGAATTTTTTAGTGCTCAGAATTACATATACTAGTCTAAAATGATGTTGCAGCACTCAAAATTACATAATTAAATTTGTGTGATTTCTAATTCAGCACTTGGTGTTATCTTATTTCAGTCATAGAGATTCATAAGCCTTGTTTGAATTCTTAAGAGAATATTTTACAAATGGTGTAGGTTATGCAATAAATTGGCTTCATCAGTCCAACATTTTTCTTGACTAAACTGAGCCATATCAATTCTCCAGTGATGGTAGTTTTATGCATGACATGTAGCCAAGTATGTGATCGATATAGAACAAGATCTTGATTTGAATATTTGAATATGTCAATAGATAGTTATGATGCATGTGCATCTTTATAGAATCTAAATTGGGTTGATTTCTTTTTGTGCATGATTCATGATGATCATTGACTTGGTCCTTGATGTAGGGATGTGATGCATTTTCTCATTCTAGACTTGTTAGCAAGAATTACTTGTTAATTCATGCTATGTTGGCCTTGATGAAAACTAAATTAATCACTCTTTGTCACCTTTCAATTGTGTGCTTAGCAAATGATTTGATTCAAGAAAGTGACTAAGCTCAGTAAAAAGAGAAACATGCATCAAATGAAGTATAAAGTTTTAGTTTTATGGTTATTTGTGATAGATATGACATTTTACAATATTATATGTGCATATAAATCCATAGTGTTATGTTTTGATCAAGATCTAGAAGGATGTTCTACATGTTTGATAAATCTTCTATGCACTCCCTGATATTTGTTTTATGTTTTCCATGCATTTTCAAGCATTTTACTATAGAATTACAATGTTTTTGTCCAGAATATTCATTCTAGACCATGAATATAGTTTTAGAGCTTTCCTGATTCTTTTCATCTCATGATGGTTGCTGGCCTCTGTAGCTTCTAGGGGTTCCTCTATTTTTATGGTACAATGAAGTGTCAAAGACCCCAAAGTCTCCACTCGACATGTTTTCTTCACTTAATACTAAGGCAGTACTAGCATATAATTTCCTATAAATAGAGTGATAGATTAACTAAAATGACGTGTATACACGATCCATTGCAATTCAACTATGGTAAATTGGGTGCTTCTATTGGGGAGTATCGTATGCTTGCTTGGGTTTATTCATATTCACACTTATATTGCTAGAAGGAGGTCAGGCAACCTAATAACTAGGTTTTAAGCTTATGTATTTTGCTATTAGACTTTGTTTGCACTATTTGTGTGCTTGATCTTGGTCTTTTTCCTATTGTTAGAAGGTAATAGAAGGAGAGGTTATATATAGAGCATTTGATTGTAGATGTCCAAGCATTTGACTTTGGATGTCCAATTATTGTGAAGAGAGGAAAATGATTCTCAACTTAGATTATATAGTTTGAACCATTACAAATCGATTCCCTTCAAATGTGTGCTTTAATTTTCATATAAAATCATTTCTCTAATGGACCAGAATATTTAATATAATATCATCTACAATATACCTAGTTTTAAAAAAAATTTAGGGCTTTCCAGCTTGCCTATTTCTTTTCTTCCCATGATGCTTGCTGACCTTTGTAGTTTTTAGGGGTTCCTCTATCTTTCTGTTATCACAAAGTGTCATTAACCCCCAAGTCTCCACTTGTCTACATGTGTTTCCACTTCATTATGACAAACAATATAACCATAATATTTCATAGAGTGATAAATAAATTGCAATTTCATACAATTTATGGCATACTTGCAAGACAACATTTGTCATTTGAGGTCTGGTCTCAAGATCAATTGCAATACTATATATATCTGATCCAATTGCAAGTCAACAACATGAAATTTGGTGGTTTACTTTTATGAAGGTCTTTCAAACATTCTTATACTTTCCTGGGTTTATTGATATTCACATTTGTATTGCTAGAAGAAGAAGAAGGTGAGGCAACCTAATAATTGGCTTTTAAGTGCACTTTCTTTTTTCTTGCTTTGGGTATTTTAGTGTTGTTGATCTTCATCTTTATCCTATAGCTAGAAATATCATTCAGGGAGGAACAGGGAGAAATTATAATCATGGAGGCTTTAGATAGATGATGAACAGGTGAATATTATTTGACCACTAAAGTTCTGGATAATAGCTTCTCTACTAGGAAAATTTTTGAGGTTGATCTCTATAAGTGTGGGTCTTATAATTTTATTTCCAAGAATTAGATCGATTTCCTATTCTCTAATTGGGAACATATTCTTTGGTGTATCCTTTTGCACTTCATAGCTTGAGTTAGGTCATTGTAAAGTTCCATTCAAATTAACTAGATTGTGTCACTATGAAGTTCCTACCAAGTTCTGACTAATACTTTTGTTATGTTTTTGTTTGTTGAAGTTAATCTAATTTCAGCCTAGATACTTAAAATTGTGGGATCCTAATAGTTTTATAGTTCTTCTAGTTATATAGTTCTTCTAGATCATGTGGACATGGTTTGCATTATTATGTGAGATGTTTATATGAAATTATGAATGTTCTTTTGAGAAATGATCAAGCCAACTCAACTCCATGTACTTTGAGCTTTATATTTTCTTATATTATAATGTGTCAAATATTTGAGAGGTGAATGTTCTATTGGTCTAGGGGTGAATTGAAAAGTTACCATACAATGAAATGATTTACCCAAAAAATTAATATTTTACTATGATAATTATTTTTTGTTTGCCAATGTATATAATTTTTGTGGTTTTAAAACAACACAATTCACCTAGATTTTACACATTGTTCAAAAGATGATGACTAATTTTCCAATGAAGATTATAATTTTTTCTTTGTAAACTAAAATTTTTTGCCACAAAAATTAAATTTTTTTGTTGGGTGTTTTACACCTTTCTCCAATTTTGTACACCATTTATAAAGGGGAGGTTTCTTAAAGTATACCTTGAGGAGCACCAATCAAGTGAAGGAGGGAAAAGTTCTAGCAACAATAAGAAGAAGCAGTGGAAGTAGAAATCACAATCTGAGACACAACAATCCTCCTCACAACAAGGTAATTTTTATTCCAACAAGAAGGGAAGTAATGAAAAGAAGGATAATGTTTTTTGGGCATAATGAAAAAAGCCAAATCATGATGAACATCATTGCAAGACTAAAAGAATTGATGAGTTGGGAAACCTACTCAGGAAGAACAAAATTCAAGTGCTAGGTACTTGCAAGGATTCAACTCCAACCTCTTCAAAGGGAAAAGTGAAAGCACTTATGGAAAATATAAGTTCTTTAGAATGGATACTTGAGTTAGGTGCCTCCTATCATATGGATTCTTTAAAGGATGACTTTTCTTCATTGAAGTAGTCATAGGTACCGCACATCTTCATGGGAGATGATACCAAAATGGAAATTGAAGGGAAAGGACATGTGAAAATGGAAAATGGGGAATTCAAAGATGTTCTCTATGTTCCAAACCTTAGCTCCAATCTCCTCTCAGTTTACCAAATCACTCACCTTGGAGATGGTCACAAAGTTGAGTTCCTTCCAGATTCAGTGATGGTGTGAAGTCTAAAAGATGATCATTGGTTACAATGGGCAAAGTCAATCATGACAAGATGCTTTATACCTTCTCCCAATTTGTGCCTAAGTCTCCTTCTCAAGCCTTGTTGATTCACTCACATTCACAAATCAAACTATGGCATGAGCAGTTTGGTCATCTTGCCTTCTGCTATCTTCAAGAACTTTGCTCAAAACACATGGTCAAAGGCCTACCTGACATCAACTTTTCTAAGGGTGAGTGTTCATCATGTTTAATGGATATGTATCTCAAGGAGAAGTCTAATAAAGGGAAGTCTTCAAGAGCACTAGTGGTTCTTTAGTTGGTTCACATGGTTTTAATAGGTCCTTTTGCAATGACTTCAGTCAACCAAGGCCACTACATCCTTATTTTTTTTGATGAATTTTCACACTTCACATGGGTCTACTTCCTTCATCATACGAATGAAGTGGTTCACAAGCTTCAAGCCTTTAAGACTCATGTTGAATGAAATCAAGGAAAGCTATCAAGGTTCTATGGATGGACAAAAAAAGAAAATATGTGGATAGAAGACTTAAAGACTTTTACAAACTTGAGGGAATTCATCTTCAAAATTGACCAGCATTTAGTACACACAAGACAAATGTTGCAACACTAAGGATTAGAACTCTTAAGACCATAGCAAGTTGCATGATAAAAATTCAAGCCTCTTGATCCAACACGTGAAGTTGAAGCCATTAGTAGTGCTACTCACATACTTAATAGGTCTCCTCATAATGCCCTAGATGGGAAGACTCCTTTTGAGGCATGGTGCAACAAAAAACTAGTTGTGAGTCACTTCAGAGTCTTCAGTTGTCTAGCATGGGCAAACCTATCTTCCAAGGGATGCAAGGCACTAACACCTAGGCCTTGTACTTTCATTGGGTATGAAGACCATGTTAAGGCTTACAGACTTATGGATCCAGAGACTCATGAGATTTTTGTTGAGAAGGATGTTCACTTTGAGGAAAGTTCACCTGGCTTATCCTCTAATCCTCTCTACACTTCATACACTATGGAAAATGATAGTGACACCAACGATAGTGCTTCAATGGATTCAGATAGGTGGGGTTCTATCGATAGTTGTAGTAAGAGGTCATGACATTAGTCTAGTCCACATGCTTACATTGCCACAATGACAAGTCCAACACAATAGGGTACATGTTGTCTTCCAACTCTAGCTTTAGTTGATGACTACATGACAAACACTGCAGGTTTGTTTGTGGAGTCACACACCACAAATTTGGGAGACAACCTTGATGATTTACATCTTCTCTTTGATGAAGATGATCCTTCTACAGTTGTTGTGAGGGCTCACTCTGACACTCATGTCCATTCTCTACATGATCAATCTTTAAAAGTTGGCATGATTATGGATCCTTATGAACAACAATTATCATAGGTCTCTTTATTAGTTGACGAGATAGATGGTTCATTGGAACATGTTCAATAGACATCCTTGCCAAATCTGCATTCATTCTTTTTAGCACAATTGGAAGGGTCAACCATCAGCATTGACACAAGGATACTTGAACAGGTTTTAGGGCCACCATACATCTTTAGGATTATACCTTTGCCATTGTTTCTTCCAAAGGGGAGGAATATCATTTTGCATTCCTACCTTGTCTCTCTTCCTCTTCTTTCTTATGGGGGGGGGGGGGAGGGGGGGAATTTTTCCTCTTATGAGGTCTTGTTCTTCTCATTCTTCACTATTGTATAGACTAGATGTATGTTGTAATGGGGGGGGGGGGGGTCTTGATTACTCTATCCATCCATGCATCTTAGTTTCTCATCTCTCTTTTTGGGGGAGGGTTTTTCCCATGAGGTTTTCCCTCTTTCTCTGCTTTATGAGAGATTTCATTTCATTATGTAGATGGGTAGCTAACATGGCCTAGTAGTTGGGACCCATCTTGCATTTCATAATAGTTTTAGTAAGCTTAAGGGCATTTCCCTAAGTTGCACTTAAGGTGGGGTGTTGGTGTAAATATGTATTTACTATTTACACTTACTTAAGTTTACTTATGTTAATGCATTATTTTATTATTTATTTTTGTGAGACACTTAGGAGTTTGTGCACCTTTATGAGTTGTCATGTTGACAACACAAAAGTACGCAACTCTAATTCAACACATGGTGTCTACAATGCTGGAATTTGCATCATTCACTGAGTTGTCATGTTGATAACACAATTATTCACACTCCCTCTTTAGCACATGTTGTCTACAACACTAATTTACATGTTACACCCTTGTAGGCTTATCCTCTCATCATTGCACTTACTTCTGTGCTTAATGGAGGATAACCCATATCTAGTGGACATGTGCCTGGTTGTATGGCTTATCATGTAGTTGATTCCTAGGCATTCTAGATGCATCTCAAAGGCCTTTATATACAAGAAATCCTTGTGTACTTTCATGCATATTGAATCAAATACATTGTTATTTTGATCATACTCCTTTCTGGTCTAGAATTGTGCTTGTGTTTGAGTTCTTAGTTCTTGGGTGAATTTTTCCCTAAGGAAAATTCTTACATATATACATGTAATTCATATGTGTGTGTGTGTGTGTGTGTGTGTGTGTGTGTGTGTGTGTACACACACACCTAGTATTAAAGCTTGCATTCATATGCTAGGAGCTCTAATATATGTGTTCCCATAGTGATTGGTGTGTAGTTATTATGATTTACTTTGTGCTAATTGTTATTTATTTCTAATGTGAAAAATTCCTCTAATAATTCTAATGTATATTTCATTCTATTGTGAAGGATTCCTCTTAAAGATAGTAATTTGTAGTGAGGTATAGTTGCATAATTAAAAAATTTACAAGAGGAATTGAAAGAAGATTATTAGAAATAGGAACAACATGATGACTAGTAGGTGACTATATTGATGATAATAGGGATGCTCACATGTCTGAATTACTTCAAAAACTTATTGTATGACTAGAACCTCATTAGGAGGCATCTAAAAATGAAGAGTCACAACCATAAAACCATTCTTATAATGAGAATGTGAGAGAAGGTGAACATTATCATACCTTGACTAGATCTAGAATGAAACATATAAGAGGTAAGTGAATTTTTCATAAGGATGTCATGTTAGACAAGATAGGCCATTTTTTGTTGCATCCATCCACTTTTCATGATTCATACACTGGTATAGAAATTGAGACTTGGGTTATAAACATGGATCATTTCTTTTCTATGCATCTATATGTGAGAAACACTAGAGCTCAATGTGTCATCATGTATCTTATTGTTTTTTCATTCACTTAATGGTGCATAGAGGAGAAGAAGATACATTTGGATATTGATTTGGTTTCTTACAAGATCTTATTAGAGAAGTTATGTCACTATTAGAGATGTGTGAATGGGTTTTAATGGTTGCAACATATGTCCACTATAGTTGACTAGTATGATCACATGTTATTTGAGCTAAAATAGTAAGCCAATACTACAAATAATGAGTGTATGCCAATGTAATACTTTTTGAATGTTCTTAATGACCATATTAGTGGTTATGCTTAAGGTTCTAATCCCAAGAATCTTGAAGTCACCATAAAGAAGGTGATATAGTTGAGAATAATATTTATAGGGTCCTTGGAAGTAAGTCTACAATATAGGCGAGTAGGGAACTACCATGTAGATCAATTACATAAGGTACATAGGTACAACCCTTAATATCCTCTAGGGAAAATTCTATGCCTTCTAGATAGAAAAATAATAAGGAAGATAAAGGTTACCCAAAAGTTCCATATCTAGATAGGATTTGGGTAGCCACTAGTTAGTTCATCATAGTGGTTCACATTCAATGGGAAAGGCCCATGGTCATGTAGTGAGGAGAATACCACAGGGTCATCAATATGACTCTACTAATAATACTTTATTTTAGTCAAATACACCTCCTATATGCATATGTTAGAGGGGGTTTCTTCTCTTATGGCCAATAGGGCCACATTGTTGTGCATTTTCCTCAAGGGATACTATATGAGATGAGTCAAAGGGTAGATATTTTTTAGCCTAAAGTTGAGGATATAGATCAATCCCATAGAGAATTTCTAGTCATTTATAATAGTTAAGTTGAGCATTATAGAACCATTTTTTATAGAAAATGTGTGCTATTTTGTATATCTAATTATATATTTTTTATTTTAGTGCCTCAAACTCTTTTATTTCCCCTTCTTACAGAATGATGTGAGATAGTAGCAACAAGGTTGGTTGAGAGTTTTTTGATTTAGTAAGCTATGGGTTTTAAGATGATTTTCAAATCATTGGTTTGTGGTTGTTTCACTAGTACATTTGTAGGAAATTCACAATTATTATGTGTCACAATTAAGACAATAATCTATGGTAATTATGATGGTCATATGTGTCACAATAATTCTATTGCAATTTGCCACACTTTCAATTAGGGTTGCAATTGTGACTACACTAATCATCAAAAATTGGATCGCTTACTTCTTGTAGGTTTTTGTTCCCAATAATTGAAAAATTCATCTTGTTGTCACATAAGTGTCAACTACTTTTACGATATTCTCGTTGCATGTACAATATACCTATCACAATATGTTTCACGTTATTAATCTTAGTATTGTAATTGTGAAAAATTTCAGCCAACCATTTCCATGACACCACCATCACCTGACAACATACTAGTTGGTATAGGCATCACAATATTGATCTTTGTGTCACAAGTACGATGGAGGAAAGTCAACCATTTCCACTAGCTTTTTCATCACATGTACATCAAACCATCACATTATACAACTTAGTGTCACAATTGCAATGCCAACTTCACAGTCTTTGATAGAGCCACTACCTTTAGACAACCACCATGAAAATTCCAAGCTTGAATGTGATACTCATAGCTCTCTGCCATTAGTCTTTGATACACCCTGCAATGTCCAAGATTTGAAAGTCACAAGATTTATCCCTTCTCTTGTTCATACTTTTTGCTGCAAATTCAATTTTTATCTTACAGAAGAGAGCATACGACTCTCATAACTATCAAATTTTGGCCATTATGGGGTGGAATAAAGACTAATGATAAAGACCTAAATGCATCACTTTCAAGCAAGGAATTTCAAACATTATCTTCAAGAAGAAGAAGATGACCATATCATAGACCATAAGATATAGCCCAAATTATGTCCATTTCTACAAAAAACCACAACCAAATTCAAGTTACTCGATGGATCTAGTTTATGTTTGAAGTTTATAAAAGTCTATGAAAGACCATATGATATAAAAAAGCAAGGTTTTAAGTGATAAAATCCAAAATGTAAGTTGATGAGTAACCATGAGATTAACATCAACTACAATAAATACATGACATTAACCATCAAATAAGACTATTACTATTTGATAGTAAAAACACAACATAGATAATTGATAATGAGAAAGAAAAACTTAAAACCTTAATCAATACCATTTTGAGTGTACATGAGAGGAGAGATCTAACAACCCCATATCCACCAACATTTATTATCATCTATCAAAGTTACCAAACATTGGTCAATAACTCTTATTTATATCTACTCAATGTAAGAGCTATAATAGATAATCATGAATCTTATAAGGATTTTGTATGTACCTCTAGAGATGATGAATCCTCTAAGAAAAAAAAAACCAAGATAGAAAATGAACCAGAAGTGTAATAGCAATGCAAAGGAAATAAGTACCATAATAAAATAGCATGCAAACTATTTATCTTAAAAGAATGTCATAAATCCTACCTACATGAAAGTATTTATAACTTAAATGTGATAAATGGAGATAAAAAAATCTATATTTAGAGTACCATAGGCATCTAGAAAAAATGTTTGATGTTCTGGTTATGTGTATATTGGTTGTGTGTATATTAAATTTCTCTTAAGTTCTAAAATTATCTAGGAAATGATAAAACAACTAATAGAAAAATCACTAAACAAATTGTTTGCCTTCACCTTTTAGATACATCAAAGTTGGTGTGTCATTTGTAGACACTATTCGAGTAGCTTACCAAGTTGATTGGGTGAATGGGTTCTAGTATGTCACACAACTTAGTGGACTAATATAGCATTTTTGAGAAAAAATATTTCAAAATTGTTAGTCATGTAAATTGACCTATCTAAGGATGCATATTCAATTCCTTTATGTGAAGAGGTGGAGAAAAGAAAAGAAAAGAAAACACACATGGGAAAATATAGGACATGAAAATTATTTCTGCTAAATGATGTACATAAAAAGATGATCCCAAGAAGGGAAAGCAATAAATAAAAATACAATGTAGTGATAACATGATAAAAAGGACAAAGTGTTTAGGAAACACAAGGTAGATGAATATATAAGAAACAAATATCACAACAAACATTGAAAAACATAAAGATAAAATAAATAAAGTAAAGTTACTGGCATAAAGTTACTAATCTCTTGACACACATTGGAAGTAACTTCATCATATAGATTTTTATGACCATGATTACACAATGCATATATTTCCTAAATATCTATAAGATTTTGAATTTTATATTTGACTATCAATATCTATCTAGATAATGTTCATGCATGCAATAATAAATGAGAAATAACTTAGCATTGCACGGTGTAAGATTTGAAATATCATTTGGCTTAATTGAAGGAAAGATAATAAGAATTTTCTTTTCTAAAATTTAATTTAATTTAACATTTCTATATAATATAGAAAACTAGGTGAATCCTTATGATCTACATTATCCGTATGCAAAAAAGTGATAGAAAGAGAATAACATAAAAGATACTAGACTAATAAGAGCACTCAGAATTACATACAATAGCACCTAAATCTACAAAAAGTCACTTATCAATCTACACTAAAAAGTAGAAGTTGTTAATGTAAACATTATTAATGGTACATGATTTTCACTTTGTTAACTATAATGACATAGATGACATACCTTATAAGGGGTTCCACTTTTGTGGGATGAAGAAAATCCAAAAAAATTGTAAAATCTACAAATCACATTTATCAATTGTTTGCCCAAACATATTCACCATGTTCACAGTGAACATATATTATAATAATGTTCACAGTGGACATATTTCACATATATTAGGCATGTTCATTGCAAACATACCTCATTAATATGTTCACAAAACTTAAGGGTGTGTGTTTGTGTGAACACATGTTCGCAACAAACCCATTATGTATGTTCACCATGAACATGTCAAATTACAAATTTTTTACCCGCTTTTCTGAAAAAATAAAAATAAATTGGCTCTTTTGACACCCAAAATTGAAAATTATTGATCTCCTACTATAAAATTAAAAATTCCAATTTTTTCTACTTAGAGCAAGCTTTCCAATGACTTTAATTGTAATACATATTATATTAATTAAGACTTTCAAATATGAGTTTAACTCATTATAGGTTCATTACTGATTAAACATCAACTGACTTCGACACTTCGGGAAAATTAGTAAATTAGGTCAATTTTTTTTTGAAAAAATCTAGGAAATAGGTTATTGCGATAGCTTTCTATTCATATTTTTTTTTAGATTTATGATAAATTGAGTTCAAGTCATCTGTGTCAAAATGAATGTATATCTAAATTAGGATTGGTGTCACTTCAAAACTTCATAAACTATACAATATTCAACCAAATTAAATCAAACCAAATGCATCCTCTAGATATTGATGTTACAAATCCAATGCTAAAATAATTACCTCATTATCTTTTCTAGAAAAAAAGTTGTGTGTCACACAGATTGTCACTCTTTAAAAATATTGAATTTTCATATGTATCACTTTTCGGAGGAGAAGAAAAAATTGACATAATTTTTTTTAATTTTTTAAATTAAAAAATATGGTTAGAAAGTAGGAACAGAGTACTAGAAATCACTAGTTTATTTCATCTTGAAATTATTCATATTTTTAGAGATATAGTCACTTGAACGTGAGGTTTGTTTCAAAAATATTGATTGCAGTGTCAAAATTGGTCAAAAAGTGGAACCCATTATTGTGGGATCACCCATGACATTGTTTTGTTAGATAAACCACTCATAACTTTGAATTTCACCAACAACAATACAACATAGAGAAGAGTTATTTGGGAGCCTTTGTAAAGGGGCTTATATGCCTTCTCAAGTAGAGGTACATTATGAACATTTTCAAGGTCACCATAATCATGATGACTAGCTATGTTGGGACTAAATTTTTTATGGATCAATCTATTTGTATCATCATCTTCAATTGTGCTTCCTAACACATGATCATCATATTCCATGGGATCATTAACTTCACCTTGGATTTTTGCACCTCTATGTTCCTCTACTTCAAAAACCATATTCTCCAGATCTTGGTGGTCCATATCATGTACTTTACTTAGTAGATTGACCTATATAAAATTGATTAAACCATGATCATTATCTCATCATCTAAATATTTCATATGTATATAAATTATTAAAAAATAATAATAAACAAATTACTAGTGGATGATAGTCATGCCCCCCTTCTATGTCACTATTCTCCCAACAATGTCTCTTAGTTTTTTTTATTAGCAACTTTCTATGGTTTAAGCCCTTACAAAGTGTATAGGGACAATACAAAAATTCATCACCTTTTCTTTTCAAGTTAGACCACAATCCAAGGATCGTCTTCCCATTTTTTTCTTCACTTATATTATCTGACATGATCCTTCTTCTTACAAAGGAAAAATAGGTCTATGGAAACTTTGGTCTACAACCTTCACAAACTAAGAGAAACATGTCAAAAGTAAACAAATCTTCTTAGACCTAGTTATATATAGATATTGGAAAGTTATATATGAAGGAAAAATTATATTTTTGCATACAATGTTTGAACTACTTAGACATATTTTTTGCAAAAACACACATATCAACATTGACATGACAAATTAGATTTTTTGAATAATTTTTTTGAGAATAAATAATACTATTTGTACAATTGAATTTAACTTCACTCTCTATACAATAAGTAATCTACATGCATCAATATTTTTTTCCAAACTTAAGGTGTCCAATGTAAATCCTCTACTTGAAGATTTGATAAAATCATAAGATATACATATCCAATAACAATACACACACAAAGAGAATAATTCTTAAAGGAAATAATATGAATTGCATTAATATAAAGATATTGTTAAAACCATGAAATCTAAAAATTCTTCCTATTTTCTTGAAAAAGAAATTACATATGTTGTTTAGTCACCTAATGATTGATTTCTTATGTTTCTCTTCAAAGTTTTCTTAATGTTTTCCTTAAAGTCCAAATGAAACAATGAGTCTAGATCCATTATCAATCATCATCATCATCATCAATTAAAGTCCTTGCACAATATTTGTCAAAGTCTCCAACAAATATATCTAAGCATTAATGAGATTCACATTCATGGTCATATTCTCCTTCCCCTATGTTGGATGAGTTTTCTCATTCTTGAATATACAATTCATGCAATATATCATTAGGTGATGGTTTAGGTGTGTCTTCTTTCCTATAGAGAGCTTTTCAAACATGTACCATTGGTTGAGGATGTGATTTTGGTGAAAGTTTTCATTGAGATGCTCGAAACCTTGAAAATATCCATAATGGTTGGCATTTCCTCATCCAAGCATGCAATGATTCAAGTTTAGAAAAATGATATGAGCTAGATGGACTAAAATGTCTCACAAACCATCGATTTATTAGATTAGTTTGAGTGGAAAAATTCCCAACTTTACACAAACATGAATAAAAATTGTAATAATTTGGGAATTCATAATAACCAACTAGAAATGGTCCCACAAAGAAATAGTGAATTTTTTGCTGCATGATTATTCAACCATACCTCTTGATTTTGGATAGTAGTAGTTTCTTGTATAGCTACACTTCGTTCCTTTGAGAGAGAAACTTCTCAACTATAGGTGGTTGATTCCCACTTGAGCAAATAAGTTTTATTTTCTTTGCTAGTATGTTCTTGTGTAGGTTTTGTACTTGCATCTCGAAATTGTATGCATTGTTGATAATAGTTTACCTACCAATGATAATGTATCCTATGGTAATAACTTTCATATCCAATTCAATATCCATCTTAAAGCACATTTTCCCTATTCACGTTGTGTCCTCCCCTATTTTTTCTATTAACACGTAGACATATGTTTTTTAACAATTATTAAAAATTATGGGAGACATAAATTGTAGGCATCCATAATTTTAGGGAATATTACTAGAAAATTTCCAAAGATTGAATTAATTTTTTTTAAATATGGATTGTGGCTATGATGGAATTATTTAAGTCTAAAGTTAATTTAAGTGAAATCAGATCTACTTACATCAAAATCTTTAAATGCACAAAATGCATTTGATAAGTCAAACCAATATAAGATCCATTCATGTAGAAGTTATATAGAAAAATTAATAAAATTAACTAGAAACCATCCTCATGCCCATTATAAAACCTATGTGAAGTGGGAGATTAGATGCATTTGATGCTTTATTAGAGCAAGTTAGACTGAGAAACTTATTACATCAAAAACCAAATTCTACACAAGAGCTATTTTATTCTTTATCCTATAAATCTCTAGGATGTCTAATGGAGTTCATAAAATTAAAAAATTTCATCCACCCACAATTACTCAAAAGGGACATCATAATGATTAAGATGTGGACAAGGCATGGCTAAAGAACTTTGATCTATTGGAAGGGCAAGAGTAGTTGGGACATGGGTAGGAAAAGAATTTCAAAATTTTAGGTTCACTAAGAAACTCTAGAATAGTTGGCAATGTAGATCTTTAAAACCAACAATAGGCACAAATCAATTTTCTAACATCTTTTACAAAAAACTAGTAGTTCAACCAGTCAAGTCCTTTTTCCTAAACCCTAGATTCCACATTGGTAGTCATCGAAAAGAATGAAAATAACCATCATTTGACATATGCAAACATTTTACTCCTGGTAAATATTCTTCACCTTCATTTATCAACCTAAAGCCATAGATGAATAGAGTGCATGTATCAAGTTGTACCCATCACAAATTATCAACATTTGAAAAAGGTGAAAGCTTTGCAATGGGAGCCAAGTGATTGGACTTAGGTAAAAAAAACCCTAGAGAGATAACCTTCCCCTCAACCCTTGAAAGAAGAAATCCCCACAAAACCTCCTCAACATAGGTGGACCCATGGTGAAACAAAAGACACCATCTTCAAAGAAAATGAAGAAGGTCTGGAGAAAAAGTAAAAATGTTGTCGATCTGCAATATGCAGGAAATGGGCTTCCCTCTCTAGGTCCTAAAATGGGGGAAATAATACAACACCTTGGCCACCTAGAGGTTACTCTTCTTGAAAGAAATATTTCAGTTCATATTTTCTTCCTCAAGAATACATCTCTCCTCTTCAAAATTTTAGAAATAATCCCACAAATTTGAGGACATTTGAATTTGGGTCCTTGTAAATTAGGAAGGTTCAAAAGAGGTAATATTCTATGAGATGGACTCTCATTTTTTTACTATCCTTTTTCATTTAGGTTCTTTTAGATATTTAGTCCATAAATTCAAAGGCTTTTTCTTTTTAGGCTATGGTATTGTTACTCTAGCCTACATCCCTAACTTCAAACCAGACACAAATATATGTGGTTTTATGACACACTGGATAGCACTTCTTGGTCTCCCTTTGGAATATAGAGACCCTAAAATCATTGAGATATTGGCTAATAGAATGGGAATATTTATTAAGCATGACCTTATCCCTTTTGAAAATGTCTAGTTACCAACCGAAGTATGCCTCTTTCTTAAGGAATTGTGGCTAATCCCTTCTAAAATTATAGTTTGATCTCATTAGAGCTCATGAGTTCAACAAGTCATTGTTCAAGATGCTCATACTATCCATTCTAATTCTTCCTCCTTAGGGAATTATAACATTGATTGTTGGGGCTTCCCACATGACTCCTTATGGCTTTGTGAGGGCCACTGCTCAAATCCTTTTAAATGCTCTCATAAATCTCAAAATGAGTGTTTAGAAGAAAGGTCAAATTGTTATCTCCCTAGAGAAGATGTGGATCTCCTAAGGGTGAATCTTCCTCAATCTTCACCCCACCACTCCTACCATGAGAAAATTTCCCAATTTGTAAATAGGCCATCTTCTATAGTGATATTTTGAGGTGCTCTAGAGGTTTCTCAAATTACTATAGGCTCAAAAATCTGTTCTCTTATTCTACTTCTTTACATGTGGTTAATGATCAACTGGTAGCCATGGAGACTAATAAAAATGATGAGGTTTCTCATAGGGATAATCTCTCTTTATCAATCAACCCCTTAAGTTGTTTGGGACTTGTAGTAGATTTAACTATTTTTCACTCCCTAATTAGTTGAGAGGAAAATGAAACTCTCAAAATAACAACTTTAAATTCTCTTGTTTCTACAGATGTTGGGTTATAACTACTTGAATATTTTGAGTGATATTGTGAGTCCCATGACAGTTTCATGTATTTCATGGATCACACTGCAACAAGGAAACCTCTAGGTCCAATTTATTTTTATCTAATTATTTCAAGCCTTCCCTTCAAGTTCAAGAACCAATTCTATCTCATTGCATTTGTTGACTCAACCTTCAACATTAGAGTTTTCACTAGGATTGATCCAATAATACACTTCAGGAGGGATAAGTCCCAATTTCCTCATTGGTCTAAGGATTTTAGGATAACATAATCCATCACATCATGTTTTATAATGAACCAATTAAGGGTATATCCTCAAAGGCTTCTAACCAAATTAATGATATTTCTATGGGTGTAAAGTGATATAAGGAATTAATAGATATAGCTAATGCTCTTCTTTTGTGTGTGGCTTCAAAATAGTATGATATCATTTCACAAGAAGAAATGTTTGGTGAATCATCTTTTGTCACCTTGCTTACTAATCAGTCTTTGAGTTGTTGTAGAGCATTTAAGCAGTTAGACCTTAGGATTTCAAGGGAAAATTTAGCCGTCAAGGATAACATGTCAATTGGATCTCACCTACTTCAATTCAACTATATTTAGGTGGACTCACTAGTAACAAGTTCCCACCAAATGCCTTTAGTGGATGGGGAAATCAAAACATTATCCTTTGAATTCTCCCAAACTTTATCTTATCACCAATCCCTTGTGGTTATTGAATCTCAAGTCTCTTCTCCCAAGAGCATGGGTAGAAATTCTAAATGTACAAAAGCTAATGAGGAGAATGCAATAGGTGACCCATCTACACTAGAAGATAAATTTAAAAATGTTAGGCATTCTCAGTTAGTAGTGGTGTCTAATGGCCATACCAAATTGACCAAACAATCTATCCTCATTAAAAGAATCTTGAGGAGAATAATATGTTCTCCTTGGAGGATATGAAGATCATAACATGGACTATCAAAGGTATAAATACCTATGAAAAGAGATTGAGTGTCAAGAATCTTCTTGACAAATCTCAAGGAGATATTGTTCTTCTTCAGGAGAAAAAGTTATTTGAGGATTCCTTCCAAAAATCAATGGAAAAGGTATCTAAATGGTAGTCAACTCACCTCTAAAGTTCATGTGCCTCTGGAGGTTACACTACTTTTTAGAATCCTAAGTCAATTGTTAACAAACTAGTCAACCAAGGTTTTGGTTGGTAGCATCTTAATTTCAAGATTACTGATATTCCATTTTTGATAATTAACATATATGGTCCATCCTCGACATTGGATAAGAATAAACTTTGGGATAACTTATCTTCTATCATTCAAATCAAGTTTGATCAACATTTTATCATTTGGGGGGGGGGGTGGTGGGTTTAAATGCTATTAGAAATTCCATAGAGAAGAAAGGAGGAATCATCCCTCCTATGAAAGCCATGGAAGAGTTTGACACATTTATTTAGGCAGAAAACTTTCTTGATCCCTTCCCCTTTAATAGAATTTTCACCTGGAAGAACATGTGAATCTCCTCTCAAATTGTTGAAAGTATAGATAGATTCATTGTTTCTCAAACTTTGAAAATGTGAAACTTTTTAGTTATCTCTACAATAAGCATAGATCATTTCCTGGTTTAGCTACAATTATCCAAAATTGCATCCCTAAAGCTCTAGGCGCACAACCCATCTTTTAAATTTTAAAGTATCTATTTTAGTAATCCACACTTCTTGCCTCTCCTTAAAAAATGGTGGGTAAGTGCTCCTCTTATAGATGAGACAATAACATTCCAATTCCACACAAAAATTCATATTTTTGTTTAGAAAAAGGTGGTGTGAAAGGAGCTGGAGGATATCAAGGAGTATATTATTAGGCATGGGTTAGATCTCCTCACATTTACAAGGAAAAAGGAGAAGTAGGAAGAGTGGAGTGAATTAATTTGTAGAGAAGAGGAATATTGGAGACAGAATTTCTGTGAGCTATGGCTAAAAGAGGGAGACATAAACAAAAAGTTCTTCCATTCTTTAGCTAAACACCTTAGATCAACTAATACTATTTTTTAGTATTAAGGATGTTGAGCTTGGAACTATCATCTCATACCCTATAAGGATTCAAAATAAAGGGGTCAAATTATTTCAAAACTTCATGAATCCTCCTCCATGTCCTTTGTAAGATGAGAATGAGTTATATGATTTAATTTATGCTATCTCGACACTTGTCTCCCCACAAGAAAATGTTTCATTGCTGGCCTCGTTCTCATTGGAAGAAATCCATAAGGTGGTTTCCTCTCTCCCGTATGATAAAGGCCATGGCACAAACAAATTTACTACTCTCTTCTTTCAAAAATGTTGGGACATCATTTTTTGGGACCTTTTGTTAGCTCTAGAAGAGGCTAGAATAAATGGTCCCATGTTCAAACACTTTAACTCTACCAATATTGCAATCATCCCAAATATTTTTGAGCCTTGATCCTTTGCTAAATTTTGACCCATTTCTATTTGCAACAACATATACAATATTTTTAGTAAACATATCTAATTGAGGCTACAACCAATTTTGAAG
Source organism: Cupressus sempervirens (assembly GCA_028749045.1). Classification (NCBI taxonomy): domain Eukaryota; kingdom Viridiplantae; phylum Streptophyta; class Pinopsida; order Cupressales; family Cupressaceae; genus Cupressus; species Cupressus sempervirens. The sequence goes on along the minus strand of CM053791.1, from coordinate 274,222,028 downwards.
AAAATTACCTCACCTAAACATGCTGGTTTTATTACTGCTAAATAAAATATGGAAGGCATTCTTCTTGCCTATGAGGCTCTTCATTCCATTAATGAGAATAAACTTCTTTCTTTTGTGATCAAACTAGATATGATGAAGGATTATTGAAAAGATAAATTGGTCCTTCCTCTTGAAATTCTTAAGGAAATTTGGGTTTTTTGATAAATGATGTAGATGGGAACACCTATTGGTTTCTTTAAATCATCCTGAGGAGTTAGAAAAGGTAACTCACTATCTCCAACACTATTTATTCTAATGGTTGAATCTCTTAGTAGAATCATCACATATCAACAATCTCAAGATCTGTGGATTAGTTTCAAAATTGTGAGAAAAAACTTATCAATTACCCATTCCCTATCTATAAATGATACTCTCCTATTTGGATATGCATGTATCTCTAAGGAAAGGAAAGAAAAGTCAATCTTGGACACCTACATGACATTTTCAGGGTAGAAAATTAATGCTCCAAAATCTAAGATTTTCTTTTTTAATGTGAGTGATGATATCACTAGTAGAATTTGTAGATTACTAAAATTTTCAAGGGATGCTCTTCCTTCTAATACCTTGGCATTCTCTTTTTCATGGGTCCTAACAAAATCCATATACTAGAAGTCAATTATTGACAAAATCAAATATCATACTCTTGACTAGAAAGTCTAATGGTTGTATCTTTTTGGGAAAATACTACTTATAAAATCACTCCTCTCTACCATCCCAAATTATTACTTCTTTGCACTCCAAGCCCTGATGGGTATTATTTCTCAAATTGAGAAATTAATCAAGACATTTTATGGACTAGTCATATGAAAGGTGAATCCAAGATTCCTCTAATTTTACTACTCTGAACCCCGCAAAGGAATCTACAATTTGGACTTTTATGATTTCTTCAAGAGGAATAATAACAAAATACATCTTATAGAAAGTCAATAATGGAGAAAAGCATTATTCTGGGAGGAATCTTGGAATGGTTTTCCTCTAATCTCCTCGTCCCCCCTCCTAGAAGATGAGTGCATCTGTTGGAAATATGAGCTGAGTAAATGAGAGGGGAGGGGTGAATCAAGTACCAAAAAATAAATCTCATATCCCTTAGATGTAATTACAAAATATAAACTCTGATAAAATTGAATTTTTTTGTAATTCGATAAACACACAAGTACTTGGCTATCACTAGCAAAAGTTGTAAATCAGTAAGAATAGTAATAACTCGGTAACTACTTAGCATGAAAATATTAAGATATTATATATGATTAACCTTACTTAACTTAGTTGCATACACATGAAAGTAAATAACATTAACACAAATGACACCAAGATTTTACGTGGAAACCCAATTTGGGAAAAACCACCAATTGCAACTAGTTACTAATTTTCACCCTTTTGAAGTGATCATGGCTAAGAGCCAACTAGGTTAAAGGTAGAAAAAAACACTATTAGGTGTGACTCTATTAGAGGATTTAATCACCCTATTAGGAGTGGCCTTGCTAGAGGTCTTAAGACACTTCAATTAGAAATGTCACCTTGTTAGAGGATTTACAAATGGATGTTAAACCAACTTGGTTAAGAGATTTAGATCACTACCACAATTGTTAGAGAGTAACAATGAGATGACTTGAAATTTGATGCAACTAAATTGCTAATTACATATCTTTGTTATGGCTTGTACTAGATCCTTCCTAATTGAATGTATCTTTTTGGCTTCACAAGAATATTCTTCTTATCCTTCCAATTCACTTCCTCTTTGCATCCTTCAAATCTTTTATTAATTTCACACACATTGATCCACAATTTGACCTTACATATATATCTTATACATTGTCAAGTTGGCTTGAATACAACTTAGAATACTTAATATTCATCTTCTTAGTCAACCAGAGTCATTAAAAAAATTCAATTAACTCAATAAACTAAAACACAAAAATCCTTTGTTAGCCAACCCTACTTAGTAGATACTAGCTAAACTGATTTTCCTTCATTAACCAAGTGAGATCAATCAACATTGGTTTTTCATGTCAAATTGATTTGTCTCCTGAGTGAACTCGGTTGACACTATCATCTACAAATTCTCTTTGGTAACCAACTGAGCTCGATTAACACTTGTTACCTTCCAACTTTCCTTTGTCTCCTTAGTAATCTCGATAGACACTATCTTTTGAACTTGAAATACATAGGAATGCTTGGCAAAAAAAAGAAATTGTCTTCATCACCCAAGTCAGCTCAACATACACTAACTAGAAAATATATGATATGTTGTGTAACATCAAAGACAATACACAATTAATCAATTTTTCTCAACAACATCAAGGTATTTCAATCCCATTGGGGGGAATTTTTAACAAAATTCATTGAGCAAGTGGACATCTACACTAGGAAGGAATCTTGTAGAGATCCTTGTCTTCTTCCAATATCTAAAGAAAGAAAACCCACTTACCAATCTCTTGTTAAAGATAGGATAGTATACATGTCAAACTAACAAGATTCTATCATTTGGGCTCATGTTGAAGATGGGATATACTCAGTCAAAATAGGGGACAAGGCTACCATGAAATGGAAAGATACTAGACCTTAGTGCAAAGCATTTAAATTCTATTTGAATGCTTCTCTCTTGCCAAAAGATGGATGTTTTTCCTAGTTAGCATTGAAAAAAAGAATTCTAATGAGTGACAAACTCTCCAAATTGGCCATAGTGCAACCTTTCCAATGTGTTCTATGCAACTTAGCGTTGAAAACTTTTGATCATCTCCTCTTGTAGTGTGAGTTTTCACAAAAATTTTGGTTTCATATCCTACTAAAAATATTTTTTTGCATGCCTTTTCTTGCAACATTATAGGACATATTTCAAAGTTGGATGATAATTTTTCCTCATTCTCTCTATTCTTGCATTTAGATTTGCAGTCCAGCCACATTTATTTACGCTATTTTGTGGGAAACAAACAAGTGTATCTTTAGGAAAGTCTCATCCCTAATAGAAGTGGACTTGAAATCCATAGAATCTTTAATTATAGATTTTGTTGCTTCATATGCTAGAAATACTATAAAAGACCTTATTATATCTGCTCTGGACACCAGTCTTTCCAATAGATGGGATAGTCTTCCCTCTCCTTCAAATATCCTCAAAAAACCTATTTATCAAATTAATAGACATGGGAAGGGGGGTGAAATGGACACCTCTGGTTGAAAATGTCATTAAATTGAACTTTGATGTATGCTCATGGTAACCCTGATACATGTGGAACTGGGGTCTATTTGATGAATTATAATGGTGGATTAATTATAGTCATGGCTTAGCCAATTCCACCCAAAATAAATAACATCATGGAAAAAGTTGAGGCCTTGCTCCAAGGTTCTTCCCTGGCAAAGAAACTAAAGATTGAGAATCTCCTCATTGAAGGTGATTCAATGATTGTTATGAAGTCTTGCATCAATAGTTCATTTGGGAGTTGGAAGAATGTATATATCCTCCACTGTGCTTGGGCCTTGATTGATTGATTCACCTTAGTATCCTTTTCTCATATTCTTTATGAAGGAAATGGTCTATAAGATGCTCTTGTAAATATCAGATGTGATAACATAATGTTAGACTCAAGAACTTCAAAAGTGACGTATTCTAACAATCCTTGCCTTCAAGAAGCTATTAGTTCATATAGATTAGGACTATCTTGACTTGGTACTAGTTATATGCTTTCACATATAACTTTCAACTGATTGATCTCAAGAGTGTGAGTTGTGACTAGTTGTCTTGACGTGCATCTAATTGTGCTTATCCAATCTCTAGGTTTATGATTGATTATCTTTAGCCATCTTCTTCTAGTTTTTGTTACCTTCTTACCTAGGTAGTAGATGTTGTTAGACTGGAAATAGATTATTTTCTCTTTGATAGTTCATGAATGATTGATTTATCTCTTCTCCATACTTCTAGTTATTTATTGAGCTTGAGTGTTTCTCCTACATACAATATATTTAGCAAAAAATCTACTCCAAGTACACTAGAATTTTTTGGTATTGATCACTTCAAACAACTTAGTTTGCTTACCCTCCCATAAATATGATTTTTTTTGTATAAGTAGGGTAAAAATCATGCCATTAACTCCACCTAATTTCATAAATGCTAAAGATGGTTGGTATGAGGGTTATGGCTTTTTATTTTAGCATGGTACTATGTTTGTTTATCTACATTCCTAGTGTATCATGCTACAATCAGCCCCCTTTTATTTCCAGCATCATTCCATGTGAATTTCTATATGTTCAGATCTAGTTGGTCACATTTGCATTCAATTTCTTTTTTCCTATCTTTGATATGGAATACTGTCCAAAGAATTATAAAATTTAGCTCTAATTTATTGAGTGGGAAAGGTTATTTGAGGACCCCATCTTAGATACCCAACTTTCTCAGGTGTTCCTATGCTTGAGTCCATTTTTCTTTAATACCATAAAGTGAATCATTGGGGTGGAAATTCTTTCCCTATCAAAAAAAGATTCATTTTCCCATCACAATCAACCTCAATTTTCCTTTCCTACATCATGGACTTTGTTCAGTGATGGAACGATCTTGAACATATTATCAACTTTTTAATGTTTCCTCAAATTAGGGCCAACATCAACCTATTGGAGCTTACCAAACATTATTATCTTTTTTGTGGAAGTGAGTTGCTTGAGCTAGCATTTTTTTATGGGACCCCCTAAAAGATAGATGGGAGTTCAAGATTATCATGAATAGTTTGAAAAGGTCCATCTGAATTTGTCACATTCACCCACTTGAACATGCTATATAGAATGTAGACCAAGTTCTTTCCTTCAATGTGTGATGTGCTAGTTTTTCCAAACTCCATGCCATTTTAACCATCCTTCTTCACAAATTTCACCTACAGATGTTCACTTGGTCAAGAGTTGTATCTTGTGATTCTTGTTCTCTAGATTCCATCTCCTTTCATCTTCACATGGTAGTTACACCTCCTATAATAGTTTATCAGACTAGTGGCTTTGTTGGTGGGTTGGCTCTTCATCATAATACTATTTTTTTATTTGTTTAGAACTTTCTCCAAATTGAAAATTGTTGATCATTTAGGTGTGTTCCCTGTGGCTCCCATGGAAGAGTACGCTAGTCCTTAAGATAATTTTGTGGTAAATATTGGTTTCTCATACTCCCTTTTTTACCTTTTTTTTTAAAATCAAGAATGATCCCTATTTTTTCTTGTTGGTGAGTGCCTCTAGTTTGTTCATTCATCTTTGGGACTATAAGGGACAAGGTTGAAATTTTATCTTTGATTGATGTCCACTGGGATTTTGGATGTGCTATTATGCTATCTAGCTTCTTGTTGTTGCTTTTGGTGGTGCCCTCTTCTCCTTTGTAGTTGGTTTGGTCTTCGCCTTCACTTTTTTTTGAGATTCTCATTTTGTTTACCAGTTTAGTATTGAGTTCATTAGATGTGGTGACTAATGTTTTTTCAACTGGTTACTAACCTACATTTTTTCACCACTTCAAAATTCAAATGTTATATTTTTTGTTTCATTATTTTTCATTTTCGATGTGGGACATCCTACATAGGCTATATTCCTTAACTTTTTATCAAGTTCTTTGTGATGTACCTATTTTTAGATCTAATTAATCACCTTTTTGGCTAGGTTGATAGCAAAAATTTGGTGACATTGATTGTAGCCCATTTTCATAATATTATTTTAGTAGTTCTAGTTTTCTAATATGTTGTTCCACTCTCTTTCTACCTATTCTAGTAATGTTACTCATGAGTCTCAAACTATGTAATCTTTTTTATTTGATAAGGATTGAAGGTTTTCTTGCTAGTTCTTTCCCTCATGAACCTTGAACTAGTGTTATTTATTAATATATAAGTGGATTTCCACTTTTTCCAAGAAAATTAAATATAAATAAGATGTTATACAATAAAGTCATCTAAATTTGAGCATAGTATATGTCATCGCTTTCTACCAAAGCAAGTAATGGCATCTTTAAAGAGTCATCTACTTGTTAAAAAAATTCTTTGTTGACTACTACTAAACAAAAATAATTATGTTCTTAATTACATTTAGTTGAAAAAATTAATCTTCTAGTTTGTTTCCATTGAAAATTAAAAAACTAATCAATTAGGAAACCACTACTATTTTAACTTGACAATAGAGTTATTTGGTACACACCCAACCTCCCCAGCTTCCTCTAAATGTTTTTCATACAAAGAATGGAATTATTTAATGTAGTCAATACTTGGGCAGCCATACTAGCAAGAAGCAAGAACATATATTGAATAATCATGGCACAACAAAAATCACCATGCCCAACTTGGACTTGAACTAGGTAACTTGGTAAAACTACGAACTTGGACTCCACAAACTGCACCAACCTTGCCCCAAAAAGTTTCAAATTGGGAGCTTCAGAATAGGGGATGAAAATCCATCAATGTGTAATAGAATGCAAATTTTTGTTTGATATTGTTTTGATTAGGTAAAAATAGGTTTTAAAGGACCTGAAACTTTTGCAATAATAGAAGTCTAGAGCAAAAAATTAGAGAAAAGAAGCACAGAACAACATGAAATAGACCTCCAACAAAAATAGAGATGAGGTCAAAAAATATAAAGCTAGAAAAAATAGAAAAATTACAGAAAAAGAACAAAAACCAACCAACTAAGAGGTCTTTATTAGGTCAACAGCCTAGTCCATTAGAGTTTGTATATTTTTAGTAGCAACCTTCACCTCGTCCTTCTTATTGACTTCCTCATTCTTCATAGAGTGGGCATGGGTGTGTTTGCTTGGTCCCTGAATCTCTGCCCCTAGAGGGGAGTCCTAGCCCTTGTCAATCTCATTCCTCTTCAAGAGGATACTCACATTGTCTGCCCACTATTTGAACAATTTATCCAAATTTCTCAACTTTGTTTCCACTTTCAACACCTTCCCCTGAATACTGCTTATCTCTTTATCCATCACCCTTTGTTTTGCTTCAAGCAATGGTATCTTATTCATGATATTTTTTACTTCTTTTGCATTCCCAATACCTTCCAAAAGTTTATCAATATGTTGGCCCAATGTTTGCTCCCCTTTGGAAGTTTTGCTGAGTTGCTCCATTTCATTACCCAACAACTGCATTTGTTGCTTGAGGATACCAATCTCCTTCAAAATTGAACCCGAATTGCCAAATAATCCCTTGGAAGACCCTAGCCCACCTTTGGCTTTATCACCCAAATCTGACATATGCTCCTGTTCTCCATCATCTTCATTGTCTGATTCCCCATTCTTCCTTTTTTTTACCTATCCTCCTGCAACCTTAAGGATTTTCTTTTCCTTTCCAACTAGTGAGCCAGAGGCTCATCATCAAAAGGAGGAGAGACCCAATCATCATGACTGCCTTTACTCTTTCCTTTGCTTCCATGCCTGTTATTATAATGGTCTCTCACAATTTCCTCCACGAAGTCACTTTCCTAGTCAGAGTCATCATCCTCAACAATCTTTTTCTTCTTTTTTGAACTACCACCCAAGCCCTTTTTCACACTTTCGAAACCCCCTTCAGCGTCATCTTAGGTATTAGAATCATAGCCCTTATCCAAGATACTCCCTTATGTTTCCTGATCAGCCCCTTTCAAACTCCTGGGTTTTAATTTTTTTTTGGACTTTAACGCATTCATAATCAAGACCATGAGATCCTCATGGAAAACATGCTCTCCATTTGGGTCTTTCTGAATGGCCTGAGCAGAAATACTAAGAGACTACAAAAGATAAAAAGGAAAATTGATCCTAACATCATGTTAGAAATGATTTGCCAACATGAAATGATACCCATACAACTTAGTGAATCTCTCATCTAAAGTCATATATTCCATTATCACAAAGAGCACAAAATGCCATGGTTGAGAAATAGAGGCCAAGTTATAATACAAGTTACCTATTTTGACCAAAGGATTTCTCTCTTGATTAATCTCCACAAAATCATCGATAGCCTTGTTCGAAAGCTTCCTTTCCCAATAAAAATTAATCCCATCCATGTCCAACCCCATAGCCTCCGCAATAACTTCTTTGGTGATCCATACATTGGGTCCCAACCATCACAAATCCATCCTTCCAAGATTTGATAAATTGGTGCATAATTGCTGGATTATTACCTCTAAGCCTTTCCATGTAGATTGTGAAATTGCCACACCATAGAATGTCCCACACCTCCGAATTGTTCTTCCACTCCAAGTAGCTAGGTGACTCCACCCTTTTCCTCTTTCCCCCCATTTTCTCAGCACCAAATTTTCTGGTTTACATTCTCTAAAAACCCCAAAATGCTCTAAAACTAAAAACCACACCACTTCTGAAAAGAGTGATGGTAAAAACTACCCAGAATTCATGTGAAAAGACCACCTTTCTAAATATTATAACCCACCTCACTCCAAAGGAGTTAAACTCATAATTGCAATTCACTGACACCATCATAATAAAAGTGTTTTTTCTAAGATCTCCATTTATCATAATCGATATGATGGCAGCCATCTGGAGGTAAGGTCTTATAAGACTCCCAAATGATTTTATAATCACTTAAACAAGCCACATTCAAAGCCCAATCAATTAAACAATTGGTTTCTCTAAAGTTATGAGATATAATGCAAGTTTGGAAAGAATTTATAATGTTAATAGCCTTGGAGATAATATTACTGATAGTCCATGATGGTTGAGTAATTTTTTCTAAATAATTAATGATATTGAGGGAGTCATTTTCAACCCATATGTTCTTCAAATTCATACTTTTGGCATAGATAAGACCATGATGAGCAGAAAAAGATTTAGCAATGTGATTAGTTTTTCTCCCTAATGGTATAGCCATGCCTCCCACAAAGTCTCCATTAGAATTTCTACTAACAACTCTGTAACCTGCTTTACCCGGGTTCCCTTTCAACGCCCCGTCAAAGTTTATCTTAAACCAATTCACTGGAGGACAATCCATCTAGCATTATCCCTTGGGTTAGGATCCTTAATAATCATACCCAAACTCCTTATATTCCAACTATTAAGTACCCCTTCTTCCCACTCATTACAAGGTTTCTATCCAGAACCACAAATTTTAATGTTTTCAATCATAGGGACCTTAATTTTATAGAATACCTAAGTAGGAATGGAATCCACCCCTCTAAAGATCCTATCATTACGCTCCTTTCAAATGCCCCAACACAGATAAGGAAGGATAAAGTCCCATAATTTAATAATCAAAGCATTCTTAGAAGGAGTCTTCCAACAAGAAAAGACCAGCTAGATGGTAGCATGAAAAACCCAATCCACATTCATTAAGCTCCAAAATTTATCCCAAACCTTCTTGGTAAAGGGACAATGTAGCATAATATGATCCATCAATTCCCCATCATTCTTAGAAAGAACACATTGATTAATAATGATGAAATCTCTCTTCTTAAGATTGTCAAGATTTAGAATTTTATTTTGTAGAAGAATCCAAAAGAAGATATTAACTTTGGGAGTCAAACCTTTCACCCAAGCCGTAGCCCAAAAAGGTTCATCATGATCATCAAAAGAGTTAGCAAAGGTTGAAGCAATAGAGAACATACCACTGGGATCAATTTTCCAAATTAGAACATCCTCTTCATGGTTTAGAAAGAATGCATTCAAACACTTACCAAGCTCAATCAAGTTATGGTCCACCCTATGAAGATTCACCCACAAATCATCCTTCCAATAATCACTCACAAAAGTTCCAAACTGATTCTTGCACTACTCCATATACTTGTTCTACCTAGGATCAACACAAAGAGGGTGATCCAAGATCCAAATGTCTTCCAAAAAAAGAACATTCCTACCATTTCTCACCTTCCATTTAACCCCTTTCCTTAAAATATGTTTAAATTTTTGAGCATTCTTCTAGATCAGAGAACCTCCTTGATCAACATTAGTAGAAAGGAAATGTTGAAAATCAAAATGGTCCCTATTATATTTGTCAGCCAAAATATTCCTCCATTCCCCCTCTACCTTGTGCCATCTCCATAGTAATTTAGCCAGTAAGAGTTCATTCATTATTGAAATCCTTTGCAAACCAAGCCCTCCCTTCCCCCAAGGTATACAAACATTCTACCAAGCAATAAGAGGGAGTCCTTTTTTAGTCTCCATACCGGTCCACAAGAAAGTCTTCTAAATTTTCTCAATAGCAAGGGCAAACTTTCTCAAAATTTTAAAAACACTCAAAGCATAAAGCAGGACACTTTGAAGGATAGAGTTCAGAACAATAACCTTACTAGCTTGACTAAGGAGAGAACCTTTCCAACCAAAAAGTTTCAAGTGGATTTTATTAATCAATGAGTTCCAAAAGCTATCAAGAGGGGTTAAGCCCAAATGTAAACCCAGATAGGTTCCAAGAAGAGAACCACTCTCACAGCCAATAATCTTTTTGATCTTATTTTGTCTAGCCTCACTAACATTGATAAAGTAAATCATACTTTTACTCCAATTAATGATTTGACCAGTGGCCATTCCATAGTCACTCAAAGCCTTCTTAATGTTCCTAGCATTCCTCACTGAAGCTTCCCCCATAACAATAGAATCATCAAAAAATTGTTGATGTGAACACACAAGGGTAGAAGATGAAGGATTAAGGCCCACAAAGTCCCCTTTCACCACCATATTATTCACAAATCTCCCCAAGCATTTAGCCAAGATAACAAAAAGAATAGGGGAGATCGGGTCCCCTTGTCTAAGACCCCTTGAAGCCTTAAAGAAGGAAGTGGGGGATCCATTAACAAGCACCAAGGAAGAGGCCAAAGAAACTAACATGAAGATATGATCCTGAAATCTCATATTAAAGCCAAATGCTTCCAAACCCCTGAGGAGGAAATTATAGTCAACTCTATCATAAGCTTTTGAGAGATTAAGCTTAAGAAGAAACCCTTCCTTCTTTGACACTGCAAGAGAATGTATGTTTTCATGAACTAAGATAATGGAATCCAAGATCTGTCTACCCGGAAAAAACCCATTTTTCTACCTTGAGATGATAACCAAAAGAAGGGAAAGAATTCTAAGAGTAAGAACTTTAGAGATGATCTTATAAAAAGAATTACACAAGCTAATAGGCCTAAACTGATCCATACTATAAGCTCCTGACTTCTTCAAAATTAGGGCAATAAAGGTCCCATTTAACTCTCTTAGGATGCTTCTAGTGCCAAAAGATTCCTTCACACCATTACAAACATCAACACCAATGATATTCCAGTATTTATGAAAGAACAAAAGAGGAAGTCCATTAGTACTAGGGGATTTGTCACCCTTGAAAGAGAAAATAGCCTTAGAAATCTCATTTGAAGAAGGAATGGAAGTAAGGGAAAAATTTTGGGCCTAAAAAATACAAGAAGGAATGCACTCCAAGAATATATTCTGCTTATCCAAATCCAAATCAGGGTCACCTTGTAGTAATCTGCTAAAGAACTCCACAGCCTTCCTTTTGAAAATCTCTTCATTATCAGTCAAACCTTCATCTGTATTAAGTCTAGAAATTCTATTAGCCATCCTATGCTTTAAGGTAGTCAAATGAAAGAACTTGGTGTTACGATCTCCTTCCTTCAAAAAGACCTTTCTAGAACATTGTCTCCAAAACATCTCCTCCTTGGTAATAAGATTACAAAGTTCAACCAATTTACCACTATCCTCTTCCCTTAAGAGCACCTCATAACCATCAGTCTGAATCCTATCTTGAATATCTTTGAGTTTCTCCAAAATCTTTTTTTGGTTCTCAAAAATGTTGCCAAAGGTATGTTTATTCTATATCTTAATATTCTTCTTAACATTTTTCAATTTGGCAACCACTCTAAACATTGTTGTACCTTCCACTTTAATATCCCACCACTCCTTATATGAGTACCTTGATAAACATGAATGAAAAATGTGGAACGCTTATATATAAAGTGGGTGATCTATTTGAAAAAAATTATTTAGTTTTCCATTATCTAAAAAAGAACAATGCTAATTTTTCTATCTACAAGTTCACCAAAGAGTGATGATGGAGAATGATAATACCCCAACTATGCCTATTGTATCATCTACTTCACATATACACCCAAAGAAATATATAAAATTCAAGATAATTCTTGTAGAAACATTTACATGAATACCTATTCTCTCCAAAAATTTATAGATGATACTAAATATGATTCTTGTAGTGAAATTCCCAACCCCTTACAATATTGTTTTGTTCTTGTACTAATTGTTATAAGTTTTTAAATCTTTCATTCTATGTCATAGTTAAAGACCCAAATGCATGGATAACATACAATGACTTCCATTACAACTTTTGAAAGGAATTGTTTAAAACCATAGTCAAGCTCTAGTTGGAACAAAAAAATTGAATAGAATCCCTACAAAAATATGCAAGATTTGGCAAGATTTATAACCCAATTATGCAAGAGAATGGGTAGAGGGTCATATGAATTCACATAAAAAAAATTATTTAAAAGAAAAATATATTGTTTCCTTTTATATATATCATATACTAAATGAATATAGATTGACATGGAATGGGCATGTTGTACAAATGGGCTAGAGGGTTGCATTTTTTCTTCAACTTAGTGCAATCATGAAGTCATCCAAACAGATTGATACCAAAAATTGTGTTTCTCGAAAGCAACAAGGGTTACATAAGAAAATTTTATACCCAGAATACCCTACAACATAATAATTTGGCTAGTAAAAAGGACTTTTGAAGCTTTTTATGGAAATAGTTTCTGTAGCAACAAGTATCACTGACAAAGCATATTGTATTTTTTAGTTGTATGATTTCTATACGTATTAGTCTTTCTTTGAAGTAAATAATGTGGTATGATAAATATTTGTGCTTAAAATATAATATTAGATTACACTTTGTTCTAATATGATTATTATAAGGAATTTGATGCATTTTATGTATTATGACAATGGTATATTAAAATGGAAAATACACTATCAAAACAAATGAAACTTCATGTTCTAGAGAAGAATTAGATGAAAATGCATTCATTCTATATGCAATAATAATTTACTCATTCTTTGAATGTACACATTCCAAAGGTTAAATACATTGTCTTGACCTTATCTTGATCACTAGCTTCTATAAAAAGGATAATAGATACTCAAGATTCAAAACAAGGAACTACACTATTGCAAAGAGACTAGGAATAATGAAAGGATCAAATGTTTCTCCAATTTCTTCTTACATTCCTTTATTTTCTTCTCAATTCCTTCAACAAATTTGTAAATACGTAGATATGACTTGTTGATATTTCCACCTTCAGTTAAAGAGACTTGAATACCCTTTATATTGGTTTCCAATACAAATATGACATTAATTATGGTTCCCTAAAGATCATTAAAGATTTCCTCATGATTTTTTTTCCTAATCTTTTAACTCGACACATTTCTCAATAAATCACTACACATATTCAGCTATTGATTAGATGGAGTGTCTTCTCTCTAAAAAATGACAACATTGACTTCTCCAACAAATTGGATACTTGCATCATAAAAAGGTGTCTTCCAAGTGAGTCCTCAACTTTTCATTCCTAGCTTGTGGTTTAGAAAATTGTACAAATTGGAAAGTTTGAATTGGGGAAAGAGTTGATAAATTAATTGGTCCATGGGATAGTTCTACATTCATTGATATAGTGTCCATTACCATAAACTCCATTACTTCCTTGGAAGTAACTCTTTCCTTAAGAACTAATCTATTTTAATCTTATTCTCATATACTATATAAAGGTCCTTAGTGGTAAATGGCATCATTTTTTCTAGAGAATGAATGTCCTCTACCTATTCTATGTTTTTTTGTGTAATCTTTCTCCCTTATCTCTATTTTCCTTCTTTCTTCTTTTCAATTTCCATTTCCTTTTCATTTTTTATGTTTCATTCACTCTTTTCCTATTATAACTACAAGATCATCCATTACATCATATGTAACTTGTACTATCATTATTTATGGAACATCCATATTATGAACTCCGGCAATAATTACCTTTTCAATAGTAGCTCATTCTTGTCTCACTTCCACAAGAATTAGAACACTTGTTATAGGTAGTCCAAGTTACAAAGCTGAAGAACTTTTTCCTCGTGCTTTAGGTATGGCCTTGTAGTTATTCTTTGCAAGGTATACTCTCATAACCTTCTTTGTCTCCTAATTGAAATTTTTTTTCCTATCATATGTTTATTTAATTTTGATATTTTCATTGTAATTCTTTTTTAGATTCCTTAAAAAAAAATTTCAGCTCATCCATAGACATGACAAGGCATTTATCAACTATGACCCTTTCTCTCATATCTTGTCCTCAGCTAAAGAAAAACATTTTCTTGCATCAAGAATATTATTAAAAGTCTTTGGTATATCACATGTAATCTAAATTAATATATTTTTATATCTATTTACATATCTTACATCTTAAATAACTCTCATTTCTTCTTGATCAAATTTATCAAAGGATTTTTACACTAGTTTTAAATTACCACAAGAATTAATTCTCTCAACTACACCATTCACAAACATATGATGCTTATCTAATTCAAACTTATTATTTTTAGTTACATGTCCTCCAGCAGAAGACTTGGACTTTATTATTTGTGGATTTTGAGTCTTCTTCTTCTTCAATTGATTAACTATCTCATCTAATTTGGTAGCCTCATAATATTCTTCAAATATGAATTCCTTTCTATTATTTCCTTTATCTTCTTCTCCTATGTCTTCTTCCTCTTTACTTCCCTCACTTGTGACATCCTCTCAACCTATTTTTTATGTGGTGATGGTTAAGGATTCTTTGATTTTGCGGTCATCGCTTTCCTTCGTGCAATTGGTACCAGGGGTTCGGTGCTTGTTCCAATAATATTGCCAATCCTTTTTGCATTAAATTTCTCAAATATTATTTATCTTCCTTTAATTGTGTAGGTGGAATACCCATAGATACTATAACACTTTGTACTTTTTTCCTCACTCTACTTTCTATCTCATGTATACCTTGAGATCCTTTTCTTTGTATATTCCAAATATTTATTCTAAGGTATTTTTTAACAAATATTGAGCATATACATATATTAAGCACTCCCTTGCCTCATATCCTATTGGTATTTTTGGTTCTTAACTCAAATGCCTCAATTAAGAAATGATTTATTTCTGTCATAAAATAGATCATGTCTTCATACTTATAATCTATGGTCCTTAGAATTCTATCCCTAGAGTGCACCATCTTCTAAAAACCTTTGAAATAACCCAATATTGAAGCAACTTGCATTGTATCATCCATTACATACATCAATTTTCTAACTTGGACTATTACTGGTTTGTTAGTTGCCTCATCAATAGGACCAAAATGCTTCATGAAATAGAAGAGAATAAAAAGATCATTAACATACCAAAAATTGAATATGTTCTTTTTATCTTTCTTAATATTTTTTTGGTTTTCCAATAACTTAATTCTCAATGTTTTGCATAGGTCATAATCAATATTTTCCTTTACCATCTCATATGTTGTGTAGATTAAAGTCATGAGAACTGAATTTTCTTTGTTGGAGTGGTATATCTTGTACCCTATCACCATTGATGAAAAATTCATACCATCCTCAATTGTTTCATGGATTGTCATGTCTCTTTTGTCTATCTTTTATCTAGTTACACCATGAAGGACATCAACCTTAATAGATTTGAGTGTGTGTACCTTACAAAATGACCATAACATGTTATTTCATGTATTATCTCCTTAGTGATCTAAAATGGTTGGTGAAAGGTTAGACACTTGAATTCGCCATGGATAATTCTTAGCATTTAATGTATCCATTCATCATCATCGATCAATAGAAACCAATCAAATTGGTCAAAAAATTCTCTTCTAGGGCTTTGAATCTTAGCTTCATTTGATATTTCAAGTTAGCCATCTTCCAAGTTAGAATGGATGTATGACCTAATGTAATGCCCCACTAAGGAACCCGAAAGGATATGTTTTAAATGTTACAAAGTTTTGGTGAATAATTTTTTTGTACATCTTCTACTTATTAAGTTCACTTTGATATTAAGTATAAGAATCCTAACAGGTTACCTAATAAATAATTTCCTAGATTCATTTCCTTAAAGTATTTAATTTTGATTAAAGTAAGAATGTCCTCTTTCTAAGACATAATTACATAGAAAATTGCACTTGATAAGAAAATATCACAATGTTGGAAATAAAAATGGGAAAGTAAACTCTGAGAGGGAGGGAGGGGGTGAATGAACACTTCAAAACTTTAGCCATAAAAAATTCACCACACATCCATCTCATAATTTATTATATAAAATGAAATAGCTAATTACACATTTGTATCCATAGCATGAAAAAAATAACACATGACACAATAAATTTGGTTACCTAGAAACCCTCCAATGAGAAGGTAAAATTGGGTTGGGCATGACACCCACAAATATTCACTACTACAGCTGTAAAGTGTAGCCAATTATGGTTACAATGAATTTGATCATAAACTATGATCTACCTTGTGAGACCCTATTAAAATTTTACAAAGACTATTAGGTATCACCTTGTTAGAATATTTAAACTTACAATAAAGAAATCACTCAATTTAAAGATTTATAATATCCTAGTAAGACTTCAATCTTGTTAGGTCTACTTGGTTAGGATATTTTCTCTGTATCACCTATTAAAATTATTCAACACCATGATCCTTTGGTTATCACACTATTTCTAGATGTCAAATCTTCTCTTTACTAATAAATACTTGATCCTTGTGATTAGATATGTCTCCTTTATCCTATCTCTACTTTCATATGTTCTCTCTAATTGATTATGTAATTCAAAACATTACAAAATCCATAGCTACCATGATTTCCCTCTCTATACTTAACATTCATCTCCTTTCACACACACAAACTCTTTAGGGTTTTCCTGGTTAGTTAAGAATTGGTGGAGATGGATTAGGTAGGAATCAATAGTTGTGGTTGATCCATATTGCCACTCATTTAATATATTTTTCTAATTGGTTGCATGTCATGCATAAAGATTCATAATATACCTTCATATTTATCTCTTAGAATCATAAAATATGATTATGTCAACCCAAAAATTGTTTACGTAGAAATTTGTGCCATAACAAACAACTATGTCAAAAACTATTCACTGAGCATCTGAAGACTCTAATGATCATCTATCACTACATCCTCAATGCCCTAACTCAGTTTCTAAATGGCTCTACATACACTATTTACTCAACACTTGAATCACTCGACATGTATAGACTACTTGGCACTTGAGTGAATCAACACATACTATCTGCTTGGCACATACTAGTGCTTGATACTAACTAAGTACATTGTTTGACATTTATTGTCTAGAAAATAATGCTCAACATGCTTTGATCACTCAGCTCACACTGATTGCTTGACTTTCTCTGATTACTCAACATACACTATATTTCTACTAGAGTATGACTTAAGTGTTTTGACATTTCCTTGTCAAAACCAAAATGAGATCAACACATAATTCAAAAAAGGAACACATTTCTTTATAAATACTTGATACATAATACTTTACAACTTTTCTAAAAGAATATCTACAAAATTTGTCATTAATAAACTCTCAAGAGAGAGTGAGATAACAACCATATCTTTTCATATCAATAGTTCCCATTAAAACCCTTATTTCCTATCTACCTAACCCTTTTTACATTGCTTTCTTTAAAATACAATGACATGTTCCCTTTTAGGATTTATATTTTACATCAAATCAAATACATCATAATGTGGAGACATCTTCAAAATATCATCATAAGTATCTTCATAAACATATTCATCAGCACCATAAAACTCTAATAGTGGACTACATGCAAGCCTCAAATAGTTTTCCACTCAATTGCATGGAACTACTCCCTTGAGCTAGGAGACAAAACCATGATCTACATAAACTCTAAGGTAGTCTAAGGCTTTACCCAAAATTAAGTACAAAGATAGAATAAGGTCACATGAAAGCATAATATCCAAAATAAAATCACAAAGCAAATGGGCAACTAGAGGAAAACATAGAGTGAGGGGTTTAACCACATCTAAGTGAGTGTCATCCTACATTCCTATAGTGTTGGGATCCTTCCCTTGAGCCAAAGACCATATTTTTTTGTAGAACATCTTCTTCCCAAGCACTCCAATAGGATATGTAAGCTCATGTAGTTTTGGGATCATTCCCTTAAGTCAAAGATTGTCCTATTGCATAGAACATATTCTCTCTGAGTACTCCAATAATGCATCCTTATCATCCTGATTATTGTGAATTCCTAAACCCCCATAACCCATAATTTCAATTAATGTTATCACTTATTAACCAAATCACATGTAGATCCAACCTACATAGGGATCTAGTCTCTAACACATAGGATCCTATGGCAACCACTTTCAGGCCCCAACACCTATAGTAGGCCACTCGCATAGGTTCTTTACCCTACTCATCAAAAGAATCCAAAAGAAAAAAAGAGTTATTGGGAACAATAACCTAGGGTCTCATGCCCCTATTCCAAAATCATAACTCATACATCAATTTATATTCACATGAAGTGAAACATTATAAAATTAGAATAATGTAGGAGACTTTCTCTTACAACAAGCCACAAAATTTATAAGCCTTTTCTAACAAAAAAAAATTCAATTCAAAATTTGAATCAATTAGGTAAGAGGGAAAAGTGGTTATGCGCATATTTTTAGGGTCCCACACCCTTAGGTCAATCCAATAAACCCAAATTGATCACATGAAAAATAAAAATAAAAAATCATATCATAAACACTTTGAAATAAAGAATATCACATCTCTAGAAAATATAATGCCTCAATTGCAAATACAAGATCACAAAACATGAAAGAACCAACTGAAATATTGATCCTGAACTGTGGCTAACTCAGAAATTTCTTAAAGCCTCAAATTTTTAAAACCTTTATTTTAACTCCTATGAGGCTAAAACCTATCTCAAAACATGTCAGGTGAACAGGCTCTAGAGGTCAAACTAGAAAATTTCCCCTATTACTACACATCTATTTCTTATTTATGTGTATTTTTTTAATAGAGCTCTGCATTTATTCATTATTTTCATGCATCCATCCACTATACTTTCACTTTTGTTATGAAAAGCTATGCATTTGTTAGTTTTACAAGATGTGCACATCCATTAATTAAATTGGTACATCTATTAGTATAGTTACACTTTTGTTTCCTATTGCTAGGTTTTTTTTTCCCTAAGGTTGCACTTGTGTCTAAGGTGATAAACAACTCGAGAATGTGCAAAACTATGCATATGTACAATATTCCTACACATCTTTTCTAAAAAAAAAAGGAAAGCCATGAATTGAATTCCCACATTTATTTTAAATAAAGGAGGCTTCTCCTTACAACTCCTCATTGAATCATTAGGTTAGAAACCTTCTTTTATTCCTAATCAAGGGTACTCAATTCCTAACTTACCAATTCTACACTCACATAAAATATTTAACATGAAACATAAACATGTACATAGACATAAACATTTACACCCTAGAACACCATCATAACCACCAAAGACATAATACACCTAGATTCTTATGCAAAATAACAATTCTTACTCTAAACATTTATTCATTCCAAAGATTATTTCATGTTAGTTTCTGCATATAGAGAGAGAGGCAAGGAGAGAGTACCAAAGCCTACTTGATTTTTTGAGAAAGGTTGCAAGTGAAGCCTCTATGAAATTCCAAGCACTCCAATGCCTCCTAGCTTTCATAGTTTTCTCCATCATCCTAGATTCTCCAAAATTTCATATGTGCAAGTTTCTTCTCAATGATAATTTTAGACTATAGTTTTTGCATATAAAAATTTCTATGGTTTTTCCCATTATTTCCTATCCTCTCTTTTCATAGAAAATTCCTTATTTATAGGAAGCCAATGTTGTTGGAGTGGTTACATCCATTGTAGCCAACACTCCAACTAATGTTTTATTTAATAAATTAACCTATTTGCTTATGTTTTGAAAAAAATTAATCTTTTCCACTAGTTGATAGTTATTTAAGTGCTCAAGGAGATTCAAGTCCGAAGATGTCTTATAGTGTAATTGTTAAGTTCTACCATCTTATTTCATAGGTCAAGGGTTCGATTATAGTGACATTTTTCCCATCCTAAGACCATAGCTTGTTGGTCTTGTTGAGTTCAAATCCATTTTTCTTTTAATGATTCAAGAATATCCAATGGGGTGAATTGGTTTAGAGTAAAATTGAAATGTAGTAGGTTCTATGTTCAAACTTCATTATCATTTTGATTTCTTTTACTTATTAATTATAAGACTTGCAAATTTATTCACATAAGAGATAACATCAGATTTAAGAAATAACATACATACATATTTATTTATTTAGGTATATATATGTGCACCCATATATACTCATATTATGTATATTTAATTGCTCAAACATAAATAAAAGGGTCACAATAAGATATAATTAAACCAAACAAACATAAAAAAAACAAGTTCACAGATACATGTAACTAATTCCCTAATAGACCCTCTAATCTTAGGGTGTCTACTTGAAAAATGGTTTTTGATGAGCCCAATTTATGGTTATTTAGTTTATGATTTTCTAGTTTAAAACTTGGTATTTCATGAGGTTCTCAAAAATAATATTAAGACTTTACATGTTTTTATGCTATGCTTACGTATGTATTTGATACTTTTAAGACTAAAAGAATGTGCTGAAAATATATAGATTATATGATTATGTATGATGAAATATGGTGTTATTTACATTCTGCATTAATGGGGTAGTGTTCCTACAACCATGCGATGAGGATAGTGCTAAAGTAGGAAAACTATTATGAATCTTTATCTTTTGTATGTGTTGCAATTTTTTGTGCACTCATCTCTTGTAGAAAAGGATAAGTTAGAAAACAAAAGAAACTCAACATTAAAGTCAATACAATGAGTTTCTTTCAAAGATTCATAATGGCTCCATCATTTCTAGTCAAGTGGTGGTTTCTATTGTAGACTAATCCAATTCAATCAGCAGTTATTTTGGAGGAAATCTAGCAATCGTGCATTCCTATATTTTAGTATATTTGAATGCAGTTTACTCTTGTATTAAATGTTGTTGTTTCTCCTATAACTAAAACCTATTGTATTCCTAAATGGGAGGATCTTAGTTCTTAGTAGTTCAATTTTATTTTTGTTTATAGATAAGCTAGAGTTCATGATTCCTATGGGGGGATGTTTGGGAAATCCATTTTGTAATACAAGTAGTGAATACAACTCTGTTATTTATATCTTGTACTTATGATTTCATGAATAAATAAATGATACTTTTAGGTCTTAGTCTTTGAATTTCCAATTCAATTACTTTTTCATGGGGGTCCACACAGAAGGTGAACTTGGTTTGTAATTAAGTAGGAATTAGATTTAAAATTTCTTGAAGTAGATATACTTTGTTTCTCCTACAACCACTGGGTTATATAACCATTAGTTGTTCCTATAGCATAGGTGCTTAGAGAGGTTTACCATTTGTAGCATTATCTTAAGCTTTAATTTAAGTTTTCATTTCCACTTCTAGCATATATTTCCTTTAGAATTGTCTTTATTTTAGTTGTAATCACTCTAAAGATGAGTTAGAGCATATACTTTGCAATCACCATTTTGAATATATGCTCCCAGATTTATAAATCAAATGAACTTAGTGTACCATTTTAAGTAAGACACATGATGTTATTTGGCCATAGAATCATTGTGAAAGGATGCCCAATCCTTTATTACTAGGGTATTAAACTGACTAGTCAGTTTGGCATCATTATTGAGGATGGTGTCAATCTAGTTACACCCTAAAGTCATTATGTTAGTGTATCATCTTAAAATGGAAGCACTTCCATGTTAAGAGTGTTTAGCCCTCCAAGTAAGTGGTTTGGGGACATGTCAAGTGCCTTGAATGGCTCTTTGCATGGATTTGGTTGTTTCCCCCCTATTCTATCCCTTGTCCACTTTCTTTCTACACTTTTTTTGCATTTTGGACTGAAAACCTAAGATTCTTGACTTTTGTGTCAAGGATGACCTTAGGGTCAAGGTTGACCTTAATCCTAACTTAGGTCAAGGATGACCTTGATCCTTACCTAGGTCATGGTTAACCTCATCCTTGAACCAAGGTCCAAATTTCAAGGTTCCATGATTTTCGGATGTCAGGTTTTAGAAGGAGTTTTTTTCCTACTTCCAAGTCAGCTATTTTGGATTTTAAAATGGTACATTCTTTAAATTACATTTAATGTAGGTTAATTAAGATTTAGTGCTGCTATGTTGGCCTTATTGAGAATTATGTGCCTTAGATCTCTATATAAGGAAGCCTTCCTCTCTCATTTGATCCATCTACTATCTATTATCTATGATCACACATCCACTCACTATGAATATTTGAGGATACATTATATTAGATGATCCATTATCAAGCATTCAAGATCCAATTCAAGGAGGTCCATTGTTATTTATTGAAGGATTCAATCTCTATGGAGCCCTCTTGTTGAATATTTCTCCATCCATATTCATTCAAGCCTCTTCCTATGAAAATATCTAATCAAGATTGTTGTTTAAGATCTAATTCTATTGATTTTAGAAATCCTACATTCATTTCTACATTCGTTTGGAACATACCTACTTGTGGATTCAAGGATCCGAATCATCCACAAGGATTTTACTATAAGCAAGGTAAATAGTTACATTTACTTTGTTTATACATATTGCAATTTCAATTACATTTCAAGGTTGATTCAAAACAAAAAACCATTTTTCTTGTAGGTACATTTGTGGAACAATGAATATCAATGCAGATTTGGATACCCTTTTCGTTGAACTTGCAAGGTCCGCGAATAGAAATTTTGTCAGAGTAGTGCAAGTCAAGGTTAAATTTTTGGGGCATAATTGTGCCCTAGGGTAAGATTGCACCCCACTATCTGGGTCAATGTCTACCTACCCTTAGAAAAGAAATTTTTTATGGGTTTTGTATATCTCACAATTTCAGTTTGAGGAGTGCAATAATCAATAGTTTTTGAGATTGTTTGATAGGGTTTTTAGTTGATTCTTTTTTGGAGGTAAGTATCTTTTATTTCTTCATTTCAACATTATCCATCTAGATTTACTTTCCATATCATAAGAATCTATATGTCTATGTAAAATATGGGTTTAGGGCCTCTTTCATGTGCACTATTTTAAAACCCTATTCATCCATTTTTTTATTATATATTTTGGTGAACCTGACACACTTACCCTCTTTTCTTTTGTGGAATTAGATGCCCCATTATGTTTTTGGTGTTATATTTCCCTTCATATTACATTTTGGTGAACTCAACATGATTACCCTCTTTTCTTTTGTGGAATTAGATGCTCTATTGTGTTTTGTGGTGTTAGATTTCCCTTCATATTATCTTCTTGGTGTTAGATTTGTCTTTTATGTTAAATCTTGCATGCTCATTATATCTCTTGCATTTATATTTCAAAAATACAAAAAAATTACACAATTTCTATAAAAATACAAAATAATTTACATTGCTTTGTAGAATTAGATGCCCTTATTGTGCTTGTGGCATTTTATTTCCTTTTCCATCCTTATAATTTTCATTTGAATTCATTTGGTTATATCTAGATCTATTTTTAATGCATTTCTTTACTCTTTATCATGTGGTACAAGTTATTTTCAAGTGTTTTCAACTGCCTTATTGATAAGGATAATAATGCTCCTATTTGGGATGAACCTTTGGATTTGGATGTTGATTATTCTCTTCCTCATGAAATAGTTGTGAATAAAACTAATTTTGGGATGAACCCTTTGATAAAGACATTGATTTATCCCCTCCTCACAAAGTATGTTTGATGCAAGAGGGTGATTTATTAATGGATGACATATTCATACATGATGATAACTCTTT
Organism: Cupressus sempervirens; assembly: GCA_028749045.1. Classification (NCBI taxonomy): domain Eukaryota; kingdom Viridiplantae; phylum Streptophyta; class Pinopsida; order Cupressales; family Cupressaceae; genus Cupressus; species Cupressus sempervirens. The sequence continues at coordinate 274,198,112 of CM053791.1, read as the reverse complement.
TTCTAACACACACTCCTATTATGCGGATATTATAAATGCTTAACCTTCATTTTGGATTCCTTCTGGCGATGAGGAATTAGTGGAGAATGATATGAATTGTCTTAATACTCTCCCTCTTAGTGATGATCTTATGGAGAATCAAGCTCCTACCTCATCTCCTCCTAGATTTTCTTCCTTGGTTCCTTCTTATGAATGTGTTTTTAGTGTTTAAACAACTAACATGGTTTATCTAGAACCTTTTTTGACTATCAAAGGTTGTCCCCACATTACTATCAAAGGTAAATCTATGGATTCTTTAGAGTCTTTTAGCGACCAAAGTTCTATAGCCCACACATATCATACAAGGAGTGACCTTGAACCTAATCCAATGATTTCTACTTCATTTCCACCTTCTCAACCCATTCTCCTCCTCAACCCTATCTTCTTAGAAAGGAGTATGATTTGATATTAAACCAATTACAAAATACCACTACCAAGATTTATTTATGGGATCTTCTTCAAAATTCATCTACCTACTATGAAGCCTTGCAAAAAGCTCTAGCATCTCTTCCCATTCCACCCCCTAATCAAGAGAACATCCATAACTTCTTACAATGCATGCAAACTACCTTGAGTATTCCTAACATTGTATTTACTCAAAAGAATTCACCTTCTAAAGAAGTTCAAAATAAATATTATGCTCTAATGGTGGTTGTTAATATCAATAAATTTATCATTCGTAGGACCTTGATTGATAATGAATCTGGGCTTACTTTTTGTAGCATGGAAATGCTCAAAGAAATTCAAGCCAATATTTTAACTATTCAACTTGATAATGTTCCAATATGTGGCTTTGATAATATTTCTAGGAATAATTTGTGAATCATTACCTTACCTAGCAAAGTAGGTATAGTCATCATGAATACACCTATTCATGTCATGTCTAGACCTCTCAATTATAACCTTCTTTTGGGTAGAACTTGGCTGCATGAGATGCATGCTATCCCTTTCACCATTCACCATAAAGTCAAGTTTATACATGACAACATGATGTATACACTTCATATGGATGATGTGTCAAACCCTTGTCTAAATATTCAAACCCATACTACTTTTAATAGTAATCCTTCTTCCTCTAATGCTCTTCCTGGTAATGATTGGGGAACCTTGGATTTTACTCTCGCCTTTATTAGAGAGTATAAGGTTTCTTATCTTGATTTTATAAAGCCAAAAAGAGAGTTTAAACAATGAGTTTTTACTTCTAAAGCTCTTCGTAACAACTTTTTCGATGCTTCTATCCACAATGAAACTATCAAAACTATTAATGATGTTATAGTGACTAATGAATTTCCATTGACTCCTATTTTGCCTTCTCATTATGGTCCTGGTTATCATTTCCTAGTTAAAAAATGATTTAATGGTCAATTATGTGGTAAGAATAAACAAGGAATTCAAATACCCTTACAAAATGGGGGGCATGAGCATTCTTATGGATTGGGATTTAATTCTCAAAAACAAATCAATGTTAACAACATCTCAAATAACACTTGAAAACATGATGAAACTATGAAATATTTTGACCAAGAAGCTCTTTTCCCTAACCTCATTTGTTCTAAGATTATTACTAGACCTAAATGCAAAAATAAACATAGTCCAAACTTGATGACTCTTCCTTTTTTTTTTAATCACAGATTTCATGATCACTCTACTAATGAATGTTAAGATTTACATTATAAGATTAGGCAAATCATTGATAGTAAATTTATTTATATATCACATGGCAATGAGTTGTATTTCAATCCTATTTTCTCTAAATAACATTTATGTTCCTTTCAAAAAGCTCCACATTATGTAAACAACATAAGTCTAATTTTTGGGGGCTTTTTGTCTTGTATAGTGTTGTGAGTGACATAATAGGTCCCCTTTCATCCTTGTTCCTATGCTTGGGGAAAAGGATGTCATTCCTTCTTTTGTATCTTTTCAGGGTCGACTTTTCCTTGGTTAATCAGTATCTATCTATTATGCAATATCTAATAATACATGCAAATTATGGTTTTCATTAAGGATCTATGTCCTTAATCATAACCTTTTTTGTTGTTTGACACTGGGTTTCCATGGTTGATAAGTATCTCACCTTAGAAGCTAAATAGTGTGTTATCCCTCACAAGATTTAATTTTTCTCTTGTTTCATTTCTCCCTTTCATGGCCTCATAAGAGTTGCGTCCTTCTTGGTTTGGACTAGGTGTTGTCTATGGATATTGTCTTGATGTTGAATAAGGCTTTATCCTTGTTCTTTTCTTTCCTTAACATGTCAAAATAGTATGTATTTTTTCCATCTTAAGGATGGGGGCATATATACAACCTCCCTCATTCTAAATTATGCATTTTTGTTCTAACCTTTTATTTTGCAGGTTGCTAAATCTTGGAAGGTAAGACACATAAGTTGCTAAATCCTGAAGAGACACACATTTTCAATTTTCAATATGCTAAATCCTTCGAAGGTAACACACATAAGTTGCTAAATCCTAAAGAGAAATGTATTTACAATTTCAAATATGCTAAATCCTCAAAAGGTAATGTACATAAGTTTCTAAATCTTGAAGAGACACATTTTTCAAATGTAGTCTATGGTGATATGAGAATATGGATACATGGGTACTTTATAAAATTTGTTAGAAGATGCATGATAGACATCCAAAAAGCCACAAGAAGGTGCATAAATTTATGGGGTGACAATAAAGTTCTTTCTTAGTGGTCCATCCTATTCATTTTGTGGTTCATAGTGAGATACACACATCTTACTAGGTGAGCTAGCCACTCCTCTCTCCCTCTTCTTTCCTTTTTCTAGTGATGTCACTCTTATTGTAATCTTGGAGTTGACAAAGAATTGAGTCCTTGGGGGCTTGAGGATCGCTTTTTCCCTTTTATTTTAATAATATTATCTTTTCATTATGTTCTACTTTACCAAGAGTTTGCATTGAGTCCATACTCTTGCTAAAGTGGGGGTTGAATGTATAATCTTAAAATGTACAACTTCCATGTTAAAAGAGTGTTTATCCCTCCAATTAAGTGGTTTGGAGTCATCTCAAGCACCTTGTATGGGTCTTTGCATGGATCTAGCCATTTCCCTTTGTTCTGCCCCATATCCACTTTCTTTCTACACTTTTCTAGCATTCTAGATTGCAATCCTGATATTCTTGACTTTTGGGTCAAGGATGACCTATTAGGTCAAGGTTGACCTCGACCCTAACCTAGGTCAAGTATGACCTTGACCCTAACCTAGGTCAAGATCAACCTTATCCCTAATCTGAGGTCAAAATTTCAAGGTTCCATGATTTCCAGATGTTGGGTTTTGGAAAGAGTTATTCTCCCACTTTTGGGTCAACTATTTCATGTTTCAAAAAGGTACACTCTTAAATTACATTAATATATGTTTCAAGGTTGATTCAAAACTAGGATTTGACCAAGGCAAACCCCTCATCAAAAAAAAAAAACCATTTTTCTTGTAGGTATAGGTGTGAGACAACAAATATCAATGGAGATTTGGATGCCCTTTTTGTTGAACTTGTGGGATCCATGAATAGAAATTTCATTGTAGTAGTGCAAGTCAATGTCAAGTTTTTGGGGCACAATTGTGGCCTAGGGTAATATTGTACCCCGCTATCTAGGTCAAGGTTGACCTACCCTCAAAAAAGAAAAATATTTTTGGGTTTTATAGATCTCATAATTTTGGTTTAGGAGGGCAGCAATCAATAGTTTTTTAGATCGTTTGACAAGGTTTTCACTTGATTATTTTTTGTAGGTAATGTTAACCTCATAATGGTTTTTGACAATTGAGTGTCAACACACTTAATCACATTCTACATTGGAGCCGAGTACATCATGCATGCCGAGTCACAACAAGTGCCGAGTGATCTTCATATACCGAGTAGTTTTCAGATATCGAGTGAAGATCAGATACCGAGTGAAGTATAAGTGCCGAGTAACATAAGGTGTTGAGTAACATAAGGTGTTGAGTGTTCACAAGTGTCGAGTAACATAAGGTGTTGAGTGTTAACAAGTGCCGAGTAATATAAGGTGTCGAGTGATACAATTTTGTTAAGGTGCCGAGCTATCCAGGAAACAACATGTGCTGAGTATCAACAATACTTTAGGAGCCGAGTAACTTAGTAGATGAGCATAAGAGTTTGTAATTGCACAAACTATGATGCAAACAGTTTTTACAGCCGACATAAGGTAAATCTCGAAGGATTTAATGATGAGATCGAATCTTTTAATTTTCCTATGTAATCCACATGTAGCCAATAAGAAATATGATGAAGGCATGAAACCAATAGAATAAATGCAAATAATGAGCAAAAAATGGAGATTGAATATGGATCGTAGATCCATACCTAACCCTAAATCCTCAAATGTCTTTATAAGGAAGATGAAATTTCATTTGTAAATGTATGAGTGGATATACAAGGGTGCACAGGAAAATCTATTTTCAGAAGCAAGGGTTATCAGATCACAAAGGATCAAGATCAGTGAAAGCGAAAAGGTGCCTGCATTCAACAATCAAGGATTATAATTTATCAGGTTCATTATACCTAATACTTTCTAGCAATTGTATTAGAATGAAAATCTTATGGTGATACATTAGCTTAACAACTATTTCATTAGATCCTTTAATTAGATGATTAAATCTTTTAATAGGGTGAAACTTCATGTTAAGTGTTTGGAAATCCTCTAACAAGGTCACTATTGACACAGTGTAAAGCCTTTAATAGGGCAAGCCTTTAACAGGGCAGACCATCAGAAGTGGTTGAACAATATTGCTGCAGTAATTTTTGTGGGTATCATCCCCACCCCAATTTTACCTTCTTATTCCTGGAGGGTTTTTGGGTTACCAAATTCTAGTGTTATGAGTTGTTGATGCATGTGTTAAATTTCATGTTTACTTGATATATTTACATGCATGCAATTTACTTTCAGTAAAAAGTTTTATTGGCTAAAGTGTAATGCTTATGATTCACCCCCACCTCTCATAAGTACTCTTTCCATATTTGAATATTCCAAAAATTGGTATCAGAGCAAATCTAGGTTCTCATAAGGAAAAGCCTAACAGCTTCGAGGAAAAGATCTAAAGATGGAAGCTTTCAAAGTTGGAAAGATCATTGAAAATCAAGTGATAGATGTGCAACTTGCTCTGCATAGCTTGGAGGAATTTAGAAACAAGTTGAGAAACTCATTAAAAAAAAGGAAGGATCTAGCCATAGCTGAAAATGATATACACTACAAGGATATTGATACCACCAACATATTTTCCAATGGAGATACAAAAGAGTTTGATGCAGCAATAGCAGAATTGATGGAGAAAAACAAAGTTCAAGCAGATGCGATAAGATCTCTCAAGATGGAACATGAATCACAAGCCATAATGATATGTGAAATCACTGAACACAAGAAAAGAGAAGTTGAAGATAAAGTGATGTTGGAAAATGACAAAAGAAATCTTGCAAACAGACTTGAAGAAAAATGTACTGAACTGACAAGGATCTCAAACATGCAGATGGATACACTTGCCCAAATGATGAACCTTCATCATGAACTCGATGTAAAAGATATTGAGATCTCTACTTTGAAGATGTAGAATGAACAAATGTAGAATGAATTAATAGAGAAAAAGAGGTAGTAGAGAATCTCAATAAATCAAGTGAAGCCATCAAGTATTTTGAATAGTTGCTGAAATCCCCAAAATCTACCCATGATACATCAGGACTAGGATACAATAGCATTGAAGTTGGGGAATCATCAAAGAATGCTGAACAAAGAAGTGACAAAGGTAAGAATTCAAAACCCACTTGTCATTACTATAATAAGAAGGCACATACAGATAATGTGTGTAGGAGTAGAAGATTCAATCAATCAAACATACCCAAAATTTTCTGTCACAAGTGCAACATGCAAGGACATATGACACAAAATTGCAAATCCAATGTCACAAGGACTCAGAGATTTGATGGACATTGTTATAATTGCAAAAGGTATGGACATAGGGCATTTGAATGTAGATCAAAACCTATGTGGACATCAAATCAACCAGGAAAAATAGAAGGGAATGAAAGTAACTATCATTGGGATTACAACACCAAGTACAGTTGTCACTATTGCCAAGAATATGGACATATACCACAGAACTGCATAAGAACACATTTCAAAGGGAACTACAAAAGATGGTTGAATAAAACTACATGTTTTAGTTGTTTAAGAATTGGTCATATCAGCAGAAATTGTCCTACAAGATCAAAGGCAACCAAGACTGACGATAACAGAGGAAAACAAAAGATTGATGTCGAAAAGATAAGGGGGAAAATGAATAAGACTTGGAAAAAGAAAGATGAGTGCAACACATCAAGTGGAGGGATCACTTTACCCAATGGGTCAAGTGATTACACTTCATCAAACTAAGCATGAGAAGTACACAAGATTGATATACAAAGCTATATCATACATCAATCCCAAGACAAAGAAGATAAGTAAAGTATAGACCTACATGAAACAAGATGTCAAGACAAAAACTAAATGTTGTTGCCTAACTATCTTTGGATGCTGAGTTAAAATAGATGTCAAGCTCCCAACATCGACCGAGCCGATAACTGATTCCGAGTTGGATAACTCCAATGGAAGCCAAGTAAAGAGGAAATATAGTGGAAGCTGAGTTAGGTTAAAATTTCTTTAGAAGCCAAGTTGGTAGTTGAGCATTAAATGCGATGAAATTAGGGTATATTATTGTGATTTGAATCAGTTTTGCTCGTCACAATCAAGAAGCAAAGGAGAAGAAAGAGAGATGAGCAACTTCATAGCAAGAATCTAGCATATCAAGCAGATTGCAATCGCATTCAACACATTTTTCATCGATCTTGAGGTATTTTCATTTATGCTGGCTACATAGTTTCATATCCTTTTGCTATGAAAACCCTAGTTTGCATAAATGGCATCAAGTTCAAAGAAAATCGAGGAAAAAGAGTCTTTTGAAGTGCAGTTAGTCTCAAATGAGGTCAAGCAACCTAATTTTTGTCCTATTCCCAAAGTTGCCTACAAAAATGACCCAGCCAGAGCTCTCTCCCATATTCCCCCAAAAGTTGTAATGGTCCAATATGTCAGAAAATGTTACAACTACAAGATAGGAGCCCTAGGAGACATGGAAATTAGACAAGCATATGATAAACTGTGTGTGGATGGAGTCTTGAAAGAAGAATTCAAAATTGTTGAAAGAAACTGTTTGACCCAATTTTTAAGCTTTCCTACCGTATTCAAAACAGAATGCGTTAGACTTGTACTAAGCAGAATTCATGGTGGAAATTTGTGTTTAGAAGATATTCCCATCAAATTGACCAAAGAAATCATATATAGAGTAGCAGGGTACCAAACCCTAGATCGATACAAAACCTTGAGAAGTGAATCAGAGGAGGTCATTGAAAAGAATATTGGTGCCTAGTGGAACAAAAGAGGAATGGCAATTCATACCATAAAGGATCCTCTAGTTGAGTTTGCTGTTAGAGTCATTGCCCATAAATTCTATCAATCCAATAGACTCAACAGTGTACCATGTATTGCAGTAGATGTAGGCTACAAATTGGTGAAAAAGGATCATACTTATGATCTTGTAGAATTGCAACTGCAACAAATCAATGAAAACCTAGCTGCCATAAGAAGAACAAAGGGCACTCAATGCAAATTTGGAGCAATCCTAGTTTGCATATTCTTTTATGTTTAGAATGAGTTTCCTTCTTTTGGAAAAGTAGCATGGAGGAATGACAAAACCATCATTGGCCAAATTAATGAATATATAGAGCAAATGGGAGAAAATTTTGATACCTTGATGACAAGCTATTTTGAGGATTTCAAGAAATCCATGAACCAAAGATCAAGGATACCAGCTTCCTTAGTTGAAAAACATACTAATGATATATGTTTCTTAGTTGACATTGATTTTACTTATATTCAAGCAGTAATACCAAGGGTAAGATGGCTAAGGCCATTTGGATATGAAATTAATATTGATGAGGCATCTACAGCAATAACTGCATTATTGGAAGAAGAAACAAATAAAAGTGCTCCACATTTTGGCACTTATGATGTGGTAAGATCAAAGATAAAAATGGAATTAAAAACTGCCTCCACATTGAAGAATAAAGAAAAATTAATAAAGAAGATTAAGAAGAAGTTTGGTAAAGAAATTGAGGCTAAAGTAGAAGAAGAAGAAGATGACAGTGATGATGAAGATGAGAAAGAACAAGGGCCAATGGAACTAACTCAAGGTCTTGGAGAAGACAAGGAGGAAGGTGAAGAGGAAGAAGAAGCCAAAGAAGCACCAATTGAAGTTGAGCCAAAGAAGAGAAAGGCAACAGAACAGCCTTTAGCCAAGCCCAGATCAAAGAAAGCTGCCACGCCATCACCTCAAAAGCCAACAACACGAGCATCAACAAGGGCCTCCACTCAAAAGGCCAAAGAGGAAGTTACCAAGAAGAAGAAAATCAAGGAAACATAGGAAGATCTGAGGAAAAGAAGAAGGTATGTGGCTCAACCTGACACTAATGAAGAAGATCAAACTAAAAAGGTAAGCAATTCATCAGTTGATACCTTATGTAAAAAGATTGCAAGTGGTGACTTAAGTAATTTAAATAAGTTGATTGCAGTAAATTTAATAAAGAAGAATAGAATAGAATAGAAGAAATAGTTTATGGAATGATGGCACAGTTCAAGTACACTCCACTTGAACTAGATGGACAATTGCCAAAAGAACTGTCAAAAATTGTAGAAGACAGATGGCATTTTTGTTTGAAAATGGAGAAGGAGATGAGAGAATCAACCCTAGCAAGTGTATTGCCGGATTTGACTAGGGAACAAGTAAGGAATGCAGTCAAGAGGCATAATAAAAGGTTTACACCTAAATACAATGCATTCTTCATACTCCAAAATAGAATGGAAGAGATTGTTCAAAGAACAATGAAATCATGGAAGAATTTGTACAAAAAGATTGAAGATTTTCTTGAGGAAGAATACAAGGAAGAAGCTGTTGTACCAATAGAGGAGAGGAGAAAAAGGAAAGAAGAAGAAGAAAAGAAAAGAGAAGAAGAAAGGAAAGAACAAGAACAAAAGAAAAGAGAAGAAGAGAGGAAGGAAGAAGAAAAGAAAGATGGAGAGGAGGAACAAACACAAAAATAGGATATAATGGGAACAGTTGAGCAAGAGCAGCAACCAGATCAGAGTGTGCAAGACACACAATTGCCACCCCCTAGCTCTCCTCAAGCATCCATCTCACCTGCAGAAACTATAACTATTATTGATGTTCTTGATACTTCTAGTCAAAATATCAATCCATTAACTGCGGAAGATCTGAAAAGAATTCTTGACCAATCAACACAATAAGAAATATTGTGTACAGATCCAGTATTGGTCAGTATAGATGAATTGCAAAAACTAGTAGAAAATATAGTAAAAAGATAAGGTGAATCCACAAGAACCACCTTCTATTACAACTACTAGTAGTCAATTCCAAATACCAACAAGCATAATTGATGCTACAAGATAGAAGCCAAGTGCAGTTGTAGAAAAAGGAATAGAACAAAAATGACATACTATTACATCTGATCCTACAGCACAAACACAAAGTGCACTTCCACAAATTACAATAATTGATCATGGTAGATAGAAGGAGGAGGAAATAGTAAAAACCCCTAAAGAATAGGAGGCAATACAAACATTAATAAATTTTCCTACCTCGGGAACTCCTTCACACCATCCATTGCAAATATATGTACCATCATCTAGTACTACCAGAGTTGCAAGGGTACTTCACTATGGAGACCTTGAATTAGATGAGGAAATAGTCATACCGAGCTATGACTCAAAATCAATAACCATTGATCAAATCAATGAGGTGCAAGAAGCACTAAATAGAAGGAAAAGACAAGAGATACTTAGGAAGGAGTATAAACATAAGCAAACACTATATGAGATTAAGGACATCTTTATGGATGCCTTCAGTTTGAAATCACCAGATGAGTCAAAGCATATCATAGAGCAATTAACAGATATTGTTGACCAGGTGACAAATCAAGACCTAGAAACAAATGCAAAACTTATGGAATGGTCAGAAAGAAAATTTCAAGGGAAAGTGAATGAGAAAATATCAAGTCAAATTTCACTTTCACAAGTTGAATTGGCTAAGCTTATTGACAAAGTGAAAAAGGTACTTGAGAATATATTCTCATTGTATAAAAAGTTGTGTGATTTTTCATACTTCAGACAAGAAACAAGCCAAAAGATATTGAGCTTGGAAAGAAATTTAAACATTTCAAGCATGCAATTACCAAATGATCCAGCTCAAAGTGAGAAGCATTTTGCTCAATCGCTTCACACTCACAAAGAAATAGATGTACTAATAGTAGATGAGGCTAATATCAAGGCCAAATTAATAGAGCTCTAGTCCTCCATTACCCAACATTTAAAGATACTCCATAAAGAGTAGGTATATGTTAAAACTGTTCTCAAGAAAGACCCAAATCTTTCTACATTAGATGGACTTATTCATCTTACTACCAAGACTGCCATCTAGCATAAGTCACCAGAAATTGCTTTGAATAATTGGGATGCAGCTCTCAGAATGATTATGGAGGTAAACAACACATTTTTGGCTAAATATGGTCTCAACCCTTAAACATTCTTTGACATAAGTGTCAAAAAGGGGGAGAAAATAGACATAATAGGAGGAGATATAGATATTATGAGATGAATTAATAGGGGATAAAAGATACAAAGAAGGAGCTTGATATATAGATAAGGCACAATCAACTCAGGGGGAGTTATACAAATTTTGAGGTATATATTGTAAGTTACAAATTTTGATCAAGTTTTCTTTAAACTCTATACATACCAATCAGATTAGTAAATGTACTTATAAGGTCAGTTAAGTGTTTTTGTCACTCATGTGAAAGGGGGAGATTGTTAACCTCATAATGGTTTTTGACACTTGAGTGCCAACACACTTAATCACATTCTACATTAGAGCTGAGTACATCATGCATGCCGAGTCACAACAAGTACTGAGTGATCTTCATATGCCGAGTAGTTTCAGATACCGAGTGAAGATCAGATACCGAGATACCGAGTGAAGTATAAGTGCCGAGTAACATAAGGTGCCAATTGTTAACAAGTGTCGAGTAACATAAGGTGCTGAGTGTTAACAAGTGCCAAGTAATATAAGGTGCCAAGTGATACAGTTTTGTTAAGGTGTTGAGCTATCCAGGAAACAACATGTGCCGAATATCAGTAATACTTCAGGAGCCGAGTAACTCAGTAGATCAGTATAAGAGTTTGTAATTGCACAAACTATGATGCAAACAGTTTTTACAGCCGACATAAGGTAAATCTCAAAAGATTTAATGATGAGATCGAATCTTTTAATTTTCCTATGCAATCCACATGCAGCCAATAAGAAAAATGATGAAGGCATGCAACCAATAGAATAAATGCAAATAATGAGCGAAAAATGGAGATTGAATATGGATCATAGATCCATACCTAACCCTAAATCCTCAAATGTCTTTATAAGGAAGACAAAATTTCATTTGTAAATGTATGAGTGGAAAGTGAAAAGGTGCCTACATTCAGCAATCAAGGATTGTAATTTATCAGGTTCATTATACCTAATACTTTCTAGAAATTGTATTAGAATGAAAATCCTATGGTGATAGGTTATCTTAATAGCTATTTCATCAGATCTTTTAATTAGGTGATTAAATCCTTTAACAGGGTGACACTTCATGTTAAGTGTTTGGAAATCCTCTAACCAAGTCACTATTGACACAATGTAAAGCCTTTAACAAGGCAGACCATCAGAAGTGGTTGAACAATATTGCTGCAGTAATTTTTGTGGGTATCATCCCCACCCCAGTTTTACCTTCTTATTCCTGGAGGGTTTCTGGGTTACCAAATTCTAGTGTTATGAGTTGTTGATGCATGTGTTAAATTTCATTTTTACTTGATATGTTTACATGCATGCAATTTACTTTTAGTTAAAAGTTTTATTGGCTAAAGTGTGATACTTATGATTCACCCCCCCCCCCCCCCCCCCCCCCCCCCCACTCCTCATAAGTACTCTTTCCATATTTGAATATTCCAACAGGTAAGTACCTTTTATTTCTTCATTTCAATAAGAGTAATCTAGATTTACTTTCTATATCATAATAATTTATATGTATGTGTAAAATATGGGTTTAGGGTCTCTTTCATATGCACTATTTTAAAACCATATTCATCATTCATACTTTACCTTATTTAGTTAGTTTAAATTCTACATTATTTTGCATGCATGGAAGAAGAGACCACCTTGGGAGATTCCTTCCTTGCATCATTTAGGATGAACAATTTGAGGTTTTTAACCTAGAATCTAAGGAACCCCAAGTTAAGAACATACAAGAAGAAGAATCATTTAAGAATGTATTTTTTGATGCACATGAATGATTTCCTTCACCTCCATCCTCTAAAGAATCATTCCATTTGAATGATCTTTTTGCTAACCTAGAGTATTAAGATAACCCACTTGCCTTTTTTATCTATCAACCACCACCAGGTCATCCTCCAAGAATGGCCTAGCCTACATTTCCTTTTCCTATCCCTCCTTAGCAAGGTAATCAAAATTTGAAGAACATAACTTCTTCGACACTTCCCAAGTTCTATGACCTAATTAATGAAGATCCCAAGATATTTCTCTTTGAGTTTGACATATTTTGCAGAAGTTATGACTATATAATTGATGCCCATAAGATGAAGTTGTTTCCATCTACCCTAAACTTTAAGATGGTTCATAGGGTTGGGTGCTAATGTTGTAGTAGATTGGCCTACAATGAGCAATCTATTTCTTACAAAGCATAAAGAATATTGGAGGGGTTGAGATTTTAAAGGGTATGGAATTTTCAAAATATCCTAGAAGGAAGATGAAACCATAGAGGATTATGTCTTCAAATTCATGTTCAACTTGTAGCATAACACATAACACTAGCTAAATGAGGAGTCAAAGAAACATCTTTTTTTTGAAACGTGTAAATGACAAAAGTATTGAGGCCTTAGACCTTATGGCAGGAGGAGACATAACTCATAAAAGTTGGAGTGATATACATAATATGTGTCTAATTATTTAGGAGACACTGTGAAGAAAAGTAGGGGAGTTAGAGACCTAACACATAAGTCTAATGTTGGTTTAGGAGTATCAAAGATGGAGCTATCCAATTTGTTGCAAGATTTCAAATAAGACATCATTAATGATGTCACCACTTAGCTAGATACCATGCAAGTGAGAAGGAAGATAGATGAAGTTGATGCCATGTTAGCTAAATACTATCCAAATTGTAGGGAGAAGGAAAGGAACTGTAGATTCATGAATGTTGCAAGCTAGGAGTCATAGCCAATGCCTACTAAATTTTAAGCTATTGATGAAAATGGAGAGGTTCTCTACATTTCTCAACAAAATCCATGTGCTCAAAGACAAGGTATGCCACAACATCCTCTCCAAAATTATAATAGTAACAATCAATTGAAAAATTCTTAGAATACTAGTTTTACTAGGCATAATAATTGGTAACTACCTCAATAGGGTTGGAAAAAGCCTCGATATGGTTGGCCACAACCTCAACATAGTTGGAAGAAACCTTAGCAGGGTTGGAAACAACCTTAATAGGGTTGGTAACAACCCTAACAAAAGTGCCAAAAACCTCATAACTTGAATAACCAATATAGTTAGCAAGCCTTAATGCCACCACCTTAGCAATAGGATCTAATTCCTCCTCCTATAGCCACTAATACTCTCCTATGAAGACTTAGCTACTAGTTGAGCCTAATCCTAATCCCAAAAATACAAAATAGCTAGCAAACTAATAAAGCTATGTTATTTCTTTGAATGATATCCACTTAAGGTTAGGAACTACTCTTTCTTCACCATAAATAGCTATAATAACTGAAATAGAAGATTTCCTAATTGAACCAGTGGATGTATCAATTCAGAAGACCTCTCTTGTATCCAAAGAGCCCTTGTTTCTTCATAGGTTGATAGAACAAGGTCAACTTGTCGAAAACCAAGTAGTAATTGATAATTTAAAATAGTTGAAGCAAATGATAATAAAAATACCATTACTTGATGTTATTAAGGAATTTCTTGTCTATACTAAAGCCATCAAGGAAGAATGTATCAAACAATCAGGAAGAATGAAGAAGGATCCAAAAACTAATCATATCTTAGGAAAATTCTCTGATCTAACGTTGGAGAAATTGACTATACCCAAATATTCTGACCCTAGGAGTCTTGTGGTTACTATCACCATTCATGGGATGCAAGTTCAAAATACTTTAGTTGACCCATGAGCATCTATAAATGTCATGACAAAAGGGGTATCATCCCAATTGCATATTTTTGGTCTCTAAGAAACACCAACTATACTTCAACTCACTGATAGTTCTACTATCAAGCTAGATGGGATGATAGAAGATGTCATAGTCACCTTAAACTCTTGGGAGTATTTAGTTGACTTTATTCTCCACTCCCTAAAGGCTAACATGGGTGGATATCTTTTAATTCTAGGGTGACCATGGTTAGCTACTTCACATGCCTATAGATCTTGTTGATCTAGGAAGATGACAATATCTAATGACATCCATACTAAGAACTTGACTGTATACTCCCCTGCTCAACCACTGTTACAAGATCACCAGATAATCTAGCCACACATGGGCGATGATGATCTAGAGGTTAATTTCATCCATCATCTAATAATGATAGGTCTATATTCATTTATAGCCTCTAGGGAAGAAGATGAGATAAATGTATCCATCATCATGAATGAATATAGAGTAGAGTGTCAAGTGTGTCCTCAAGATAAATGTATCCTAGAAATCATATTACCTTCTTGAACAAACCTCAGCATTTAGAAGCCCCCCAATTCCTTCACTCATTTTTACCTCATGAGGTGGATTCTTCTCCATGTTCTTAGATATTCATGGTAGATAAGTTCATTAAGATGGAAGTTGGTCTAGGAAGATATTTTAATGTTAAAAATGCCCTATGACCTTCCCATCATAAAATTATGTTGCAATTACTAGAGGAGAATCAAAAGAATTTTCTTGGGACTACATGGACATGAAAGGATTAGATCCTATGCTCTACACTCACAAGATCTACATTGGTCTTGACTTCAAACTTGTCCAACAACCTCAGAGGAGAGTCAACCCTTTTTGGAGGGATATAGTTAAGAATGAACTGTAAAAGCTATTAAGTGTTAGTTTTATCTACGCCATATTTGATATCCAATGGGTCTCACCCCTAGTTATAGTACCAAACAAGGGAGGAAAATGGAGAGTTTTTGTGGAATAAAGGGAGCTCAATTTAGCCACTAAGAAATACCACTTCCCCTTGCTATTTATAGATCAAGTTCTTGATAACCTAGCTAGACATAAATATTTTTCTTTCCTAGATGGTTTTAGTGGTTACAATCAGATACAAATATCTCTAGAGGACCAAGAGAAAATAATCTTCACATGTTCATGGGGAATGTTTTCCTACTTAGTCCTACCTTTTGGCTTATGAAATACTCACACCACATTCCAATGAGTTTTCATAAGTATCTTTTCTAATATATCTATTGACTATATCAAGATCTACAAGGATGGTTTTACTATTTATGGGACTACTTTTGATAAATCAAAAGAAAACCTAGAAAAGGCACTCAAAAGATGTCAACACTGTAACCTTTCCCTAAATAGTAAAAAATGTTTTATGATGATGGAGAAAAGAGTTGTATTGGGTAATTTTATTTCATCACAAGGTATCTAAGTAGACCCAACAAAGATTGAGGTAATCAATAGCTTACCCATGCCAAAAAAGTTGAAGGATGTTTGAAGTTTCCTTGGACATGTCTGGTATTATAGAAGATTCATCAAAAATTCCAATCAACTTGCAACACCCCTTTATAACTTGTTAAAAAGGGATTCTAAATTTTCTTGGGACTCTAAGTGTACTATATCCTTCCTGCAACTTAAAGAGGTTATCACCACAACAATGGTATTGAGAGGGCCCAATTAGGGACTACATTTCCACATTATACAAATGCTTCAAACTATGCTATAGGTGCAATTCTAGGTTAGAAGATAGACTCAATTGAACATGCTATTTATTTCATTAGTAAAAAATTTCAAAGTGCAGAGTTCAACTATACAATCGCTAAAAAGGAGCTACTTGTAGTTATCTATGCACTGAATAAGTTTAGGAACTATATTACTAGATATGAAATATTTGTTCATACTGACCATTTTGCTATAAAGTACCTGATGAATAAGCCTACAATATCAGGAAGATTGGCTCACAAATTTCTACTTATGCAAAAATTTGATATCACAATAGTAGATAAGTCTGAAAAGGCCAATGTGATAGCTAACTTTCTCTCTCAATTACATGTCCCTAATGATCCTGCATCCATTGATGATAGTTTTCTAGATGAACATCTCTTTTTGTTGTTAGCACAAAATCCATGGTATGGAGGCATTGTTAATTACCTAACAACAAGAAAGACACTAGTTCACTCCTCTGCTAAAGAAAGGAAGTTAGTAGCTCAAAAGAGCTTTAACTATTCTTGGATTTCTAGATTTATGTTTTATATTGGTCCTAATCAAGTAGTGCATTGGTTTATAAGGGAAGATGAAATGTATGACATCTTAAGGGCATGCCATGATGAGCTCTATGGAGGCCATTTTCTAGCCAAGTGTAGAGTCTTTAAAATATTGACTACTAGATAATATTGGCCAAGTTTACACAAGAATGCAGCTAAATACACAAATAAATGTGATAAGTGTCAATGAATGGGGATACCTAGCAAATCAAATGAAATTCCCCTATAGCCTTAGATAGTCATTGTACCCTTTGATAAATGGGGGATTGAATTTGTAGGTCCTATTGAACCCTCTTCACAAGGTAGATCCTATATTTTAGTTTGCACTAATTATGTAACCAAGTTGGTGGAGGCCAAACCCATGAAACATCCAAGGGATAACAATGTTGCCAAGTTTTTATATGAATCTATCTTTATACAATTTGGTATCCCTAGGGAGTTTACATCTGATCACGAAGCTCATTTTACATATAATCTAATAGCTACTTTAATGGAGGAATATACCATTTGGCATGGTAAATCATCACCCTACCATCCACAAGCTAATGACCAAGTAGAATTTACCAACAAGGAGATGGAAGCCATTCTTATCAAAATAGTAGCACTACATAGAAATGATTGGGCCACACACCTTCTTGAAGCTCTTTGGGCTTATAGAACCACCTAGAAATCTACAATGGGTCTCACTCCTTTTTAGCTAATCTATGATAGGTCAGTTGTAATGCCTATGGAGTTTGAATATAACACATTAAGGACTACTCTGGAGCTTGGTATGGAACTTACTGTTGCACAACAAGACCGAATTCTAAGTTTAAATGGCCTTGATGAATGGTGCAAATCTACATTGAATAACACCAAACTCATCCAACATCAATGGAAACAATGGGATGATAAGTTTATCAAGGAAAAAATGTTTTTTGTGGGTGATTGAGCACTTCTTTATGATTCCAAGTATCAACACAATCGAGGAAAGTTTCAAACTCATTGGTTAGGACCATGTGAAACTATTATCATGTTTCCAAATGGAGTGGTCCAACTATCTACTATTGATCCTATTTGATTTAAATTACTAGTCAATGGTCAAAGTTTGAAATTGTACTGCAAATCGTAGAGTAAATTAGAGTTCCTACAAAAATTCTCTTTTGCCAATGGAAATACCTTTTCTGTAGCCTTTGGAAATGAACCTTTCCCTCATTTAGGTTCTTCTCTTTAAAAGTTCTTGTCACTTCCATAATAAATGCTTGCTTTATGAAGTGATTTCTCCACAATAAAATCCACATCATCATTTCTTGTCTTTTCACCCATTCGCTTCATCATTCTCCACTCATGGATGACAACAACAACTCTTCTCAACACATTTTTAGGTTTGTACACTACTTGAGGTATTTATTTCTTAATTTCTTTTCACACTTTAAGATATGCCTTGTTACATGTGCAATTGTGGGACCAATTGCCAAGTTAAGCTGGGGGGAAGATATATTCATATTTTTGTCTTATGTATTCATCAAATTATTATATTTTATTCTTTTGTTCTTTTAAAATCTTACTTGTTTTACTGCACACTTCTTTCCGTCCTTTATTTTGAATGGCATGTCAATCTTTTAAGAGTTACAATTTTATTTTCCACATATCATGCAAAGATGGCTAGTATGAGTTTGTAATTATGTAATTATGAGTAGTTAATGTGTGATATATGCTTGATTTGCACTCATATATTCTCAAGAGCTCATTTTCAGCCCATTTTTCAAATACCCAAACAATTTTTCACTTTGAAATTTTTCTATTGTAGAGCCATTTCAAAATTTCCTTGTCTAAGCTATGTTGTAGTGTGTTTAAATTTCTTGCAACTTCATTGTGGAGTAATTTGACAACCTAAATATGGGAGGTGGCCTTCTCTGGTATGAATATATAGTGCACAATATTTTTTTAGATGATTAATCATGTTTGCCATAATGCCAAGTAAGAGGGTGGCTTGATTATATTTAAAGGCTCACCAGTTGGGACAAAGAGGTTGTATTGTAGTTTTTGAGCACATTGAAGGAAGGAGTGGTCATGGTCAGGGGATTAAAGGTAGCCTTTTCAAAGGAAATGGTGGTAGGTGTTATGGGTTTTCCATAGGAAGGGGAAGAGTTTTTTGAAGACTTTGATCTAGTAATGGCTAGGGCACAGTTTACCTTGTACCCAAACCCATCTCTAGATATTAACAAGAAGCAAGGTATGCACAAAATTTCTTTTCTAGAACTATTTGGATAGTGTGTAGTCCATGTTATCAAATATCTCACTTGTGAAGAACAATAGACATTTCTACATTCTATTCATTTCAAGTTTATAAGTTGTCTACGACATCAAAATCGAGCTATAATTGTTCCTAGCTTCATGTTTGACATTTTAAAGAAGAGATTTTCTTTGGTGCAAGAAGGTAAACTTACCTCAATTTCAAATCATTGTTTAATTAAGTTAACTGTTAAAAAGGATTTGAAAGAATATTCATAAATGTTATGGGATGATTTACTATCACAAGGGTTTAAAGAACAAATTATAGAGCCTATATGACAAAGAGTTGCGTAGAGAATTAAAATTGAACAAGGGGTTAAGAAAATTATTGTAGAACTTAAATCAAGATCTTCCTCTAAGAAAAAGTCTAGTTTTAGGACTCCTATAGGTTCCCCTTCTCTCTCTACCTCTAGGTCCACCCAAAATAAGGACAAGGAAATGACCTTTGCAAAAAAGTTTACTCCTGAAAGGGTTTCTTAAAGAAGTAAAGATAAGCAGGGAAAAACCACCCCTAGTCCTTGCCAACAGACAAAGTAATAGTCTCCTCTAGCCACAAACACTTCTAGGAAGTAGAAATTTTTAGAGAAAAAGGAGGAAACTTCATTGAGAAGGAGTAGTAGATGAAAGCAAAATGTGACTATAGACATATTGCCAAAAGGGTTAACTATTGAATTTGAATCCACCAAGAAAAAGAAATAAGAACCTAGGAATATTTAACCTAAATTATTTGAGGAATCTCTTGAGATATAAAAAGAATAGGTTCCTATGAAAAAAATGACTAAGGAATTTATCATAATTGGTGATAACTCTAGCCCTGAAGAGTAGGATTTTAGATTCCATAGAAGAGGTTCATGCTCTAAGGATCCTCAGACAACGGATAGTTGTAGTGATTTAGAAAATGATTTTATGCCTAAGGGATATCTTACAATGGAAGAAGATGAACTTGAATTATCTGCTATAGTGAAGAAGAATTTTTTTGAAGAAAACCCTAGTATTAACTTGGATTTTGTTAACCAAGTAGCATAACAAATTTTGAGTAAAGGGTTTGATGCATTGGCCTTTGTTGCACAAAAATGCAATAACACTAAGAGATCCATGGTGTTATGGAAAGATCCCATGGAAGGGGTGAGTTCTAAAAATGGTAAGTACCCTATTTTTCATTCAACAAAAAAAATTAAGTATTAGCTCTATGTCAGATAAGTCTATTTTTGTATCTCTATTATCTATTATTTTTCAATTATCTAATCAATTAGCTTCAAAAAGAGAATAATGGAAACAAAAAAAGAAAAAATTGAGTAGGGTTATAGATGAGCAATATCAAGAAGCACTTCAACAAGAAGAAAGGTAAGAGTGACTACATGAGAAACTCAAAAACATAAAATCTCTTATTCCTAAGTTAATGAGTTGTAGGTTCTCATCTCCTATATATTCCTTATTTATTAAGGAAAAACTATTGAATTTCTTGATGAATTGCATCATGTAGGATAGGTCCCCATCATTACAAGAACCTCTTCAATTTACCCAAGCTTTTCATAATTCTCCTATAGCCATTAAGAATTTTTTGTGTGAGTTATTTCTCCATAATTTAGAAGTTTTGAATAACAGTCTAGAATCCTTTATTGACCGTTAGGGATATCAAATTGAGAATTCTTATGTCTTGGATCCAAAATTAAATTAGTCAAGAATTCCAAGCCAAGATATATATGGAATTGGAGGAAAAAATTCTCCTATATTTGAGGCTAGAACTTAATGATCCAAGAATCTCTTATTATCATTGGTTAAGGACTGTACCTTTAGACAAAGGAAAACTAAACATTTACCCACTCAAGAATGTAGCATTTGATGAGTATGAATAGTTAGCTAATGATGAATTTCCTCTAGCCATGAACTCCATCTAGTGGCATTGGATCAGTTTAACCAAGGAACTAATAGATAAGGAGCCACATTCACCTCTTAAACTCAACATGGAAAATAGACATGCACCATGGTATATCTCCTTGGGAAGAGTAAGAGAGGTTTTTTGGATTCCACTTACATTTCATTCACTTTTTGTTATGTCACCTCTATTAGAAAATTCCAAAAATTTAGACAATTATGATATGGTAGGAGAAGTGAACAGGTGGGAAAGGTACATGGAAATCAAAGGATTTTATTGGAGTCTTGCCAAGTGAGGTGTTGGACAGATAACAACTTTTGACTATAGGATGATAACCAAAATCAAGAACTTTATGTTTACTGCGGGACCAACAAAAGGTCAAACTGGGGGGAAATGATGAGCCCAATTTATGGTTATTTAGTTGATGATTTTATGGTTTAAAACATGGTATTTCATGAGGTTCTCATAAACAATATTCATACTTTCCATGTTTTTATGCTATAATTATGTGTGTATTTGATACTTTTAAGACTGAAAGAATATGTTGAATATGTGTGTGTGTGTGTGTGTGTGTGTGTGTGTGTGTGTGTGTGTGTGTGTATGATTATGTATGTATTCTTTCTATTCTATATTAATGGTGCAGCCTTCCTATAGCCATGTGATGAGGAGAATGCTAAAGTAGGAAAACTTATTATGAATCTTTATCTTTGGTATGTGTTATGGTTTTATGTGCACTAATCTCTTGTAGAAAAGAATAAGTCATTGGACAAAAGAACACTCAGAATTAAATTCAAGACAATGAGCTACTTTGAAAGATTCATAATGGCTCCATCATTTCCATTCAAGTTGTGGTTGTTGTTGCAGACTAAGTCAATTCATTTAGCGGTTGTTTTTGAGGAAATCCAATAATCATGCATTCCTATATTTCAATGTATTTCAATGTAGCTTACTCCTATATTAAATGTTGTTATTTTTACTATAACTAAAAGTTGTTGTATTCCTGAATGGGAGGATCATAGTTCTTAGTTTGGTTTTCTAGTTGTTGACAAATAAGTTGGAGTTTGTGATTCCTATGGGGGGGGTGTTTCGGAAATCCATTTTGTAATCCAGTAAGTATTGAATACAACTTTGTTATTTCTATCTTGTACTTATGATTTCATGAATGAATAAATGATACTTTCATATCTTAGTCTTTGAGGTTCCAATTTAGTCACTTTTCTATGGGGGCCCATATGGAAGGTGAACTTAGTTTGTGATTAAGTAGAAATTAGATTTAAGCTTTCTTGAAGTAGATATACTTTGTTTCTCTTGCAGCCACATGGTAACAGAACCCTTGGTTGTTCCTACAACATAGGTGTTGAGAATAATTAGTTAATTGTGTATTGTCTTTGATGTTACACAAAATGTTATATCTTTACCAATCAGTGTATGTTGAGCTCACTTAGGTGATGAAGAAAGTTTCCTATGTCTACTGAGCATTCTAGTGTTTGCCAAGTTCAAAAGAAAGTGTCTACCAAGTTCACTCAGGTGTTAAAGAAAAGTTCATAGAAATTGAGCATTAATCGAGCTCACTTAGGTAACAAAGGAAAAGTTGGATGGAACTAGTACTAATGAAGCTCACTTGGTTACCAAAGGAATTTTGAAAAGATGTAGTGTTAATCAAGTTCACTTGGTTAACACGAAAAAATTATTTCTAAGCTAGTGACTACTGAGCAAGATCAGCTAATGAAGGATTTGTTGGAATATTCAAATAGGAATAATGCTTTTGAGAGGGGGGGGGGGGGGTGTGAATTAGAAGTATTGTACTTTGACCATTAAAACTTTTTAATTGAAAATAGATTGCATGTATTTAAACATATCAACCAATTATGAGAAACACATAAACATCACTATATAACACTAGAAATTTTGGTAACCCAGAAACCCTCCAGGAATAAGAAGGTAAAATTGGGGTGGGGATAATACCCACAAAATCACTACAATAATAAAGTTTAACCACTTCTGATGGTCTGCCCTGTTAAAGGCTTGCCCTATTAAAGGCTACAACACACTTTTAAATGTGACCTTGTTAGAGGATTTACAAACACTTTACAAGAAGTGTTACCCTGTTAAAGGATTTAATCAACTATTTAAAGGATCTATGAAATAGATGTTAAGCTAACCTATCACCATAGGGTTTTCTTTCTAATAAAATTGCTAGAGAGTATTAGGTATAATAAACCTGATAGCTTACAATCCTTTGATTGCTGAATATAGGAACTTGATCTACTTTCTCTAATCTTGATCCTCTATGATCTGATACTCTTCACTCTAAAAAATAGTTTTTCCTTACACATCCTCATCCATTCTCATATACAATGAGATTTATTCTTCCTTATAAAGAAATTCAAAGACTTAGCGATAGGTATGGATCTACGATCCATATTGAATCTTTGTTTCCTGCTCATTCCTTGAACGTTTACTATTGGTTGCATGCCTTCTCCATTTTTCTTATTGGCTACATGTCGATTACATAGGAAAGAAAAAATATTTTTTCTTATCTTTTTAATCCTTCAAGATTCATCATATGTCAGCCATGAAAATGGTTTACATCTACATTTGTAAAGTTACAAACTCATATGTGCATTCTGTGTTGCTCAACACTTACTGATTCTGAATGCTTGACACTTATATTAAACTGGCTTACTCGGCTCTTGTTGTATTTTTGTATTTCTCGACATCATCTATGACTCGAAACTTGTATCATGCTCGGCACCTAAAGTCATTTGGCACTTGATCTTCACTCGGTACCTGATCTTCACTCAGCACAAGAAGGTTGCTCGGCACCTGAAGATCACTCGACACTTGAAGGCTTTCCTGACTCAACTCTTGTTGTGGCTTGGCATACATGGTGTACTCTGCTTCAATGTAGAAAGTGTTTAAATGTGTTGGCACTAAATTTTCAAAACCATTCTGAGACTAACAATCTCCTCCTTTGACATAAGTGACAAAAACACTTAACTGACCTTATGAGTACATTTACTAATCTGCTCAATGTACATATAGAGGTTTTAAAACCTTAATCAAAATTTTGTAATGTACAATATATATACCTCAAAATTATTGTAACTCCCCTTGTTGACTTGTCTCTTTGTTTCCCCATTCATCTTGTCTCACCCTTTATCTTTTCTCCCCCTTTTTGACACTTATGTCAATAGATTTTAAGGGTTAAGACCATATTTCACCAAAAATGTGTTGTTTACCTCCATAATCATCTTGAGAGCTGCATCCCAATTATGTAAAGTAATTTCCAATGATTAATGCCGGATGGCAGTCTCTGCAGCAAGGTGAATAAGTCCATTTGAAGTATAAAGATTTGGATCTTTCTTGAGAATAGTTTCTGCATAGACTTGTTCTTTATGGAGGACTTCCAAATGTGGGGTAATGGAGGATTGGAGCTGTAATAGTTTTGCCTTGATGGTGGCCTCTTCTACTATTAATAAAGCTATTTCTTTCTGAGTATGAAGTGTTTGAACAAAATGCTTCTCACTTTGAGCTGGATCTTTTGGTAGCTGCATGCTTGAGATATTCAAATTCCTTTCCAAGCTCATTATCTTTTGGCTAGTTTCCTGTGTGGAGTATGAAAAGTCACATAGCTTTGTGTACAATGAGAATATATTCTCAAGTACCTTTTTCACTTTGTCTATTACCTTTGCCAATTCAACTTGTGAAAGTTCTATTTCACTAGATATTTTCTCATTAACTTTCCCTTGAAATTTTCTTTTAGACCATTCCATAAGTTTTGCATTTGTCTCTTGGTCTGCATTTGTCACCTGGTCAACAATATCTGATAATTGTTCCATGATATGCTTGGACTCATCTGGTGATTGAATACTAAAGGCATCCATAAATATGTCTTTAATTTCATGTAATGTTTGTTTTTGTTTATACTCCTTCCTAAGTATCTCTTGCCTCTTTCTTCTATTTAATGCTTCCTGCACCTCATTAATTTGATCAATGTTTATTGTTTTTGAGTCATAACTTGGTATGACCACCTCCTCATCTAGTTCAGGGTCTCCATAGTGAAGTACCCTTGCAACTTTTATAGAGCT
This sequence comes from Cupressus sempervirens, assembly GCA_028749045.1. NCBI lineage: Eukaryota > Viridiplantae > Streptophyta > Pinopsida > Cupressales > Cupressaceae > Cupressus > Cupressus sempervirens. The sequence goes on along the minus strand of CM053791.1, from coordinate 274,173,189 downwards.
TGATCCTAGTGCTAATATTTGTAATGGCTTTTGTGAAGGAGTCCCTGAGGTAGGAAAATTTATCAATGTTTGTATTGCCTCCTGCTCTTTAGGGGTTTCCTCTATTTTCTCCTCTTGCTGTCTACTTTGATCAATTATTGTAATCTTAGGAAGTGCACCTTGAGTTTGTGTTGTAGGATCAGTTGTAATAGTCTGTCTTGTTTTTTCTATTTCTTTGTCTACTACTGCACTCGGCTTTTGTATTGTTGTGTCAACTATGCCTGATGAAACAATTGTTGGCATTTGAAGTTGACTACTAGTAGCTGTAGAGATGATGGAAGGTGGTTCTTGTGGATTCACCTTATCTCTAATTGTGTTTTCTACTAGATTTTGTAATTCATCCATACTGACCAATACTGGATCTACACATAATCTTGCTTGTTGCATGGATTGGTCAAGGATTCTTTTGAGATCTTTTGCAGTTAATGGATTGATGTTCTAAGCAGAAGTGTCAAGAACATCTTGTACTGTTACATTTTCTACAGGTGTGATGGGTACATGAGGAGGACTTGAGGGTGGCAATTTTGTGTCTTGCACACTCTGATCTTGTTGCTGCTCTTGCTCAGCTGTTGCCATTTCATATTGCTTTTGTGTCTCCTCCTCTATTTGTTTATCCTTTTCCTCCTTATTTTCTTCTTCTTGTTTCTCTTCTTCTTCATTCTTTTCTTTTCCTTGTTTCTCTTCTTCTTCCTTCTTTTCCTCTTTTTGTTGCTCTATTTATGTCTTCTCTTCTCTCCTTTTTCTTCTTTCTTCTGGTGGAGCGGTAGCTTCTTCCTTGTATTCTTCTTCAAGAAAATATTCAATCTTTTTGTACAAGTTCTTCCATGATTTTTTTTTTGTTTGTAGAATTTATTCCATTTTGTTTTGGAGAATGAAGAATGCCCTGTATTTAGGTGTAAAACTAGCATTGTGCCTTTTGACTGCTTTCCCTATTTTCTCCTTAGTCAAATTAGGCAGTATGCTTGCTAGGGTTGATTCTCTCATCTCCTTCTCCATTCTCAAACAAAAATGTCATCTGTCTTCTACAATTTTAGACAGTTCATCTGGAAATTGTCCATCTAGTTCAAGAGGAGTGTACTTGAATCGTGCCATCATTCCATAAACTGATTCTTCTATTCTATCTTGTTCTTCTTTAGTAAACTTATTGAAATCAACTTTATTTATGTTTCTTAAGTCTCCACTTCCAATCTTTTTACATAATGTATCAACTGAAAAATGGCTTACCTTTTCAGATTGATCTTCTTCATCAATATCAGGTTGAGCTACACATTTTCTTCTTTTCCTTGGTTCTTCTTGTGTCTTCTTGATTGGTTTCTTCTTTGTAGTATCCTCTTTAGCTTTTTGTGTGGAGGCCCTCATTGCAGCTCTGGTTGTTGGCTTTTGAGGTGATGGCATGGCGGTTTTCTTTGGTTTGGGATGAGTTGGAGGTTGATCTATTGCCTTTCTCTTCTTTGTCTTGGGTTGGGTTGGTGCTTCCTTGGCTTCTTCTTCCTCAGCACCTTCCTCCTTGTCTTCACCTAGGCCTTGAGTTAATTCCATTGGGCCTTGCTCTTGTTCATCCTCTTCATCATCATTGTCATCATCATCTTCTTTACCTTTAGCCTCTACCCCTTCATCAAATTTCTTCTTAATTTTCTTCATCAATTTTTCTTTCTTTTTCAATGTGGAGGTAGTTTTTAATTCCATATTTATCTTTGACCTTACCACATCATAAGTGCCAAAATGTGGGGCACTCCTATCTGTCTCTTCTGCCAATAATGCAATTATTGCTACAGATGCTTCATCTATGTTGATCTCATAACCAAATGGCCTTAGCCATCTCACCCTTGGAATTTCTGCTTGAATATAGGTGAAGTCAATATCAACTAAGAAGCATATATCATTAATATGTTTTTCCACTAAGGAAAATCGTATTCTTACCCTTTGCTTCATGGATTTCTTGAAATCCTCAAAATAACTTGTCATCAAGGTATCAAAATTGTCTCCCATTTGTTCTATATATTCATTAATTTTGGATATGATAGTCCTATCACTTCTCCATGTAACTTTTCCAAAAGAGGGAAATTCATTCTGAACATAAAAGAATACACAAACTAAAATTGCTCCAAATTTACATTGAGCACCCTTTGTCCTTCTTATGGCTGCTAGGTTTTCATTTATTTGTTGTAGTTGCAATTTTGCAAGATCATAAGTATGATCCTTTTTCACCAGTTTGTAGCCTACATCCACTGCAATACATGGCACACTATTGAGTCTACTGGATTGGTAGAATTTGTGGGCAATAACTCTAATAGCAAACTCAACTAGAGGATCCTGAATGGTATGAATAGTCATTCCTCTTTTGTTCCACTAAGCACCTGTGTTCTTTTCTATAACTTCCTTGGATTCACTTCTCAAGGTCTTATACCGATCTAGGGTAGGATATCCAGTTACCCTATGAATTATTCTTTTTGTGATTTTGACAAGGACATCTTCTAACCACAAACTACCATCATTAATTCTACTCAATACAAGTCTGATCCACTATGTCTTGAACAGGGTGGGAAAACTCAAAACTTGTGTTAAACCCTTCCTTTCAACAATTTTGTATTCATCTTTTAATACTCCATTAACACACAGCTTCGCAAAGGCTTCTCTTATTTCCATATCTCCTAGGGCTCCAATCTTGCAATTGTAGCATCTTCTTACATCTTGGACCATAACAATGTTTGGGGGTATGCAAGAAAGGGCTCCAGCTAGGTCGTTCTTGTATGCAACTTTAGGAATAGGGTGAAAATTGGGCTGCCTAACCTCATTAGATACTAGCTGGACTTCAAACGATTCTTTTTCCTAGGTTTTCTTAGAACTCAAAGCCATTTATGCAAACTAGGGTTTCCTTTTCATAGAAATATGAAACTGCATAGCTTGACACAAATGAAAATACTTCAAGATCGATGAAAATGTGTTGTAAGAGGTTGCAATCTACTTGGAATGTTGGATTCTCTACTGTGAAGTCATTCTGCGCTCTTTATCTTCTTTGCTTCTTGATCACAATGAGGAAAAATGATTGAAATTGCGATAATATACCCTATTTCCATCACATTAAATGCTTAACTACAAACTTGGCTTATAAAGATTTTAACATCACTGGGCTTGCACTACATTTCCATTTTACTCAGCTTCCTTAGGAGTTACTCAACTTGACATCAGTTATCAACTCGATCGTTGTTAGGAATTCAACATCCACTAAAGTTTTACTTGGCATCCAAAGATAGCTCATCATCATCATTTAAAATTTTTTCTTGGCATCTTGTTTCATGTAGATTTATATGTTGCATTGCTTCTCCATGGTTTAGGGCTGATGTATGATACTTCCTTATATGTATCAGCGCCATAGGCTCATCTTGAGATTAATTGGATGAGAAATGATCACTTGGCCTCATGGGTGAAGTGAACCTTTCATTGGATGTACTTGATTCATTCTTTTTTTTCCATGTCTTCTTCATCTCTATTTTGATGTGTTCCACATAAATCTTTTCTTTTCCCTTGTTTACTTCAACCTCTGGTGCCTTTGACCTTGTAGGATAGTTTCTACTGATATGACCAATTTTTGGGCAAGTGAAACATGTGGTTTGGCTTAGCCACCTGCTATAATTCCCTCTGAAATGTGTTCTTATACAATTTTCAAGGATATGTCCATATTCCTAACAATAATGATAGCTATATCTAGTGTTGTAATCCCAATGGTACTGACTTTCATTCCCTTTTGTTTTTTTCTGGTTGATTTGATGTCCACATAGGCTTTGATCTGCATTCAAATGCTCTATGTCCATACTTCTTACAATTATGACAATGTCCATCAAATCTTTGTGTCCTTGTGACTTTGGATTTGAAATCTTGTGTCATATGTCCTTGCATGTTGCACTTGTGACAGTAACTCTTGCTCTTGGGTGTGTTTTTTTGATTGAATCTTCTACTCCTACAAATATTAGCAGTATGCCACTTTTTATTATAGTAATGACAAATGGGTTTAGAATCCTTACTCTTTGATAATTCTCCTACTTTAGTGCTGTTGTATCCAAGTCCTGATGGATCATGGGTGGATCTTGGGGATTTCAGAAACTGTTCAAAGTACTTTATGGCTTCACTTGAATTGTTGAGATTCTCTTCCTTTTCTCTGTTAAATTCATTCTGCATCCTCAAAGTAGAGATTTCAATATCTTTCATATTAAGTTCATGATGAAGGTTCATCATTTGGGCAAGTGTATCCATCTGCATGTTTGAGATCTTTGTTAATTCAGTACATTTTTCTTCCAGTCTATTTGCAAGATTCCTTTTGTCATCTTCCATCATGACTCTGTCCTCAATTGCTCTTTTCTTTTGTTTAGTGATTTCACATAACATTATGGCCTGTGATTCATGTTCCATCTTGAGAGATCTTATCTCATTTGTTTAAATTTTGTTTTTCTCCATCAGTTCTATTATTGCTGCATCAAACTCTTTAGTGTCTGCATTGGCAAATAGTTTTGTGGTATCTATCTCCTTGTAGTTTGTATCATTTTCAACTAGGGCTATATCCTTTCTTCTTTTCAAGGATTTTCTCAGTTCCCTAGCTAGTTGCACATCAATCACTTGATTGTCAATAATCTTTCCAAGTTTGAAGACTTCCATATTCAAACCTTTTTCTCCAAGCTGCTAGACTTCTTCTTGTCAGAACCTTGCAGCTCTTATACCAATTGTTGGAATATTCAAATAGGAATAATACTTCTGAGAGGGGGGGGGAGGGGGTGAATCAGAAGTATTGTACTTTGACCATTAAAACTTTTTAACTAAAAATAGATTGCATGTATTTAAACATATCAACCAATTATGAGAAACACATAAACATCACCATATAACACTAGAAATTTTGGTAACCTAGAAACCCTCCAGGAATAAGAAGGTAAAACTGGGGTGGGGATAATAGCCACAAAATCACTGTAGTAATAAAGCTTAACCACTTCTGATGGTTTGCCTTGTTAAAGGTCGGCCCAGTTAAAAGCTACAACACACTTTTAAATGTGACCTTGTTAGAGGATTTACAAACACTTTACAAGAAGTGTTACCCTATTAAAGGATTTAATCACCTATTTAAAGGATCTACAAAATAACTGTTAAGCTAACCTATCACCATAGGGTTTTCGTTCTAATACAATTTCTAGAGAGTATTAGGTATAATAAACCTGATAGCTTACAATCCTTTGATTTTTGAATACAGGCACTTGATCTGCTTTCTTTGATCTTGATCCTCTGTGATCTGATACTCTTCACTCTGAAAAATAGTTTTTCCTTACACACCCTCGTCCATTCTTATATACAATGAGATTTAGTCTTCCTTATAAATACATTCAAAGACTTAGGGTTAGGTATGGATCTACGATCCATATTGAATCTTTGTTTCCCACTCATTCCTTGCACATTTACTATTGGTTGCATGCCTCTTCCATTTTTCTTATTGGCTGCATGTATATTACATAGGAAAGACAAAATATTTGTTCTTATCTTTTTAATCGTTCGAGATTCATCATATGTCAGCCATGAAAATGTTTTACATCTGCATTTGTAAAGTTACAAACTCATATGTGCATTCTGTGTTGCTCGGCACTTACTAATTCCTGATGCTCAACACTTATATTAAACTGGCTTATTCGACTCCTGTTGTATTTTTGTATTGCTTGGCATCATCTATGACTTGACACTTGTATCATGCTTGGCACTTGAAGGCTACTCGATACCTGAAGGCTGCTCGGCACCTGAAGGCTTTCCTAACTTAGCTCATGTTGTGGCTCAGCATACATGGTGTACTCGGCTCCAATGTAGAAAGTGTTTAAGTGTGTTGGCACTCAAGTGTCAAAACCATTCTGAGACTAATAGGATTTTCTTTTTTTGGCATATTGAATTTAACGGATTCATTTGTTGGTTCTAGCCAATCAAGGAGATGAATATTAATTATTATAAGATGTATTCAAGCCGACTTGACAATCTGTATGATATAAGTATCAGGTCAAGTTGAGGAAGCAAATTGGAAGGATATGAAGAATATCCTTGTGGAGCTGAAAAGATACATTCGATTAGGAAGGATCACATATTCAAGATAGAATACAAATCTATAATAAAAAATTCATTTGTATTAGAAATTAGGTCATCTCATTTTTACTCTCTAACCATTGTAGCAGTGATCTAAATCTCTTAACAGAGTTGGTTTAACACCCATTTGTAAATTCTCTAGCAAGGTGGTATTTCTAGATTGAAGTGTCTAAAGAACTCTAACAAGGCCACTTCTAATAGGGTGATTAAATCCTCTAATATGGTCACACCTAACAATGGATCCTAATAGGGATCACTTTAGAAGAGTGAAAATCAGTAACTAGTTGAAATTGGTGGTTTTTCCCAAATTGGTTTTCCACGTTAAATCTTGGTGTCACTTGTATTCATGATATTTATTTTATGTGTATGAAACTAAGTTAAGAAAGGTTAATATAGATAATATCTTAATATTTTCATGTTAAGCATTTACCAAGTTACAGTTGTTATTTCAATAGGTTACTAAGTTACAACATAATATCAATATTAACCGAGTAATTGTGTTTTGGCCAATCATTACTATTTTCAGTGAAGTTTATGTTCTATGTTGACATCTAAGGGACTAGGATTTATATTTTATTGGTAACTATTTCACCCCTCCCCTTTTAGTTACTCCTCTTATATTTTCAATAATTATTTTTAAAGATTCTTGATGCTTGCAGAGAAGGTTTCAAGGACCTAAGCTCAAGATCATGATGTCTTACAAAAGAGAAACTTCCAAGTTGAACAAAGATAAATTTGAGTCATGGGAAGAACTTATGAAGTTGCACCTAGCAACCATCAATGATTCAGGTTTAAAATATCTACAAAATTCTTACAAGGCTCATATTGGAATATTGACTATGGAATAGATTGTTGAAAAAGAAAAATATAATATTATGATGATTGACATTGCATCAATTCTTAACTATGTTGAATTTAATGAGGTCAAAGGATGTGCTACTGCTCATGACATGTGGACCAAACTAAAGGATATCTATGGAGGTGATGATAATATGAAAAGAGACAAAGCAAAAAGCTTGAGAGGTCAATTTGATCAGATGAAGATGAGAGAGGATGAAACATTACAAAATATTTTGAAAGAATAAAAGCTAGTGTTAGTGCTATCGAAGCCTCTGGAGGAAAAATTGAAGATGTAATAGTGGTAAGAAAGGTACTAAGAACCCTTCTTCCTATCTATGAAATCAAAGTTTTTGTTATTCAAGATATGAGATGTTGTCCACATAATAAGATAAATTTGGATGCTCTAGTTGGAAGTTTGAATACTTTTGAGCTAGATAACTATGATGATTATACTCTGAACACTACCAATCTCGAGCTACATTTGAAGCCAAGTTAACACTTACGAAGAAAGCCAAAATGTCAAAAGGAAAAAAATTGAAAGTGAAGAGGAAGAAAATTCTAACAGTGATCTTGAAGCCATTGGAGTAGTAATTTCAAGAAGGTATCCAAAAGACAAAGGAGATTACAAAGGTAAAATTCCTTTGATCTTCTTTTCTTATGAAGAAGTTGGACAGATTGTTGCAAGATGCCCAAACAAAGAAGAAAAAGATGAAAAGAAGCACAACAAATTTAAAGGTAAGAAGGATTTCATGAACTTCAATGACTACAAAGACAAAAGTAAGAAATATTTTTTTATGGCTAAAGACTCATATAGTAGTGAAGATGATGAAATGGTCTATATTGTTGTAAAAGATGAATCTAATGATGAAGGAGATAAAATGATGCTTATCTTTCATGTTAGCAAAAATAATATATGGATTATTGATAGTGGTTTCTCACATCATATGATTAGTGAAAAAAAAAAGTTTAAACACATGGAACATTATAAAAGTGCACATGTGATAATTCATGAGTATGTGGAAAAGAGTGAAGAAGAGAGCAGCAAAGAACTTGAGGATTACAAAAAGTTTATTTACTTTGAATGTGATACATTGCTAAATCTAATTTCAAGTCAAGAGACTTAACCTCTTGAGTCCCCAAAACATCTAGAAGCACCGAAGTTGCAACCAGTGAAACTTGAGTCATAGTCTAAAGGACCTAAGTTTCTATCAAATGATACTAAGTTGTAGCCAGAGAAAACCAAGTCTGAATGACCCAAGTCATAGATAGTGGGACCCAAGCTTGATATAGAAGATAATGGCAAGGCTAGTGGAACAAGTTCTAAATCCAAAGTACTTGTGTTTGCAAGATATGTTCAAAGGCACCATGCACCTAATCAAATCATTGGAGACAAGTCAAATGGTGCAATGACGAGAAATAAATTTAAAGGTACATCTTTGCTTACTAAATTTGAACCTAGATCAGTGAAAGATGCTTTGGATAATAAAATTTGAATTGAAGCTATGAATGGAGAGATAGAACAGATAGATAAGAATAAAATATGGAATTTTGTTCCTAGACCCAAGGATAAAAGTGTAATTGGCACAAAGTGGGTTTTAAGAAATAAGTTGAATGAGGATGAAAAAGTTTCAAGAAACAAAGAAAGGTTAGTATGCAAAGGTTATTCTCAAGTAGAACGTATTGATTATGGGGAATATTTTGCTCTTGTTGTGAGATTGGAAGTTGTTAGGACTTTACTTGCTTATGCTGCACATAAAGGTTTTAAAGTTTATCAAATGGATGTAAAATTTACATTCTTGAATGAAATTATTGAAGAAGAAGGTTACATAGAACAACCAAAAGGTTTTGCAGATCCTAGCAAAAAGGATATGGTTTGAAAATTGTACAAAGCATTGTATTGTCTCAAGAAAGCTCCTAGATCTTGGTATGAAAGACTTCATAGCTATTTGATGAAGATTGGTTTTCAAAGGACAAATAACAACAATAGCATGTATATCAAAGGACTAGATAAAAGGATTATGTTGGCAGAAGTATTTATGGATGACACATTATTTACTAGAAATGATGATATATTCAAAGCCTATTTAGAAGAAATGAATAAGGAATTTGAGATGTTCATGTTTGGGGAGATAAAATTATTTGTTGGATTACATATTCAATAGAAGAATATCTACATTACTCAATCTAAATATATCAAGGAGATACTAAAGAAACTTAGAATGGAGGATTAAAGACTAGTTGGAACACCTATGTGTACTAGACATAAGATTTCCAAGAATGATGATTCCAAGGAAGTAAATTAGACCACATATAGATCAATTATTGGAAAACTACAATATGTACATACAAGGCTTGATATTATATTAATAGTTGGTATGGTGCCAAGATTCTCAACAAATTCAAAAGAAAATCATATGAAGGCAATCAAGAAAATCATGAGGTACCTAAAGGGTACTAAAGACTATGGATTATCGTACAAGAAAGGAGGCAATTTGGATTTGAAAGCCTTCATAGATGCTAATTGGGAAAGAGGTGTTGATGACAAAAAGAGCACCAATGGTGGAGCATTTTTTCTTGGTAAAAGACTAGTGTCTTGGACAAGTAAGAAGAAGAATTCCATTTCTTAGTCTACATCAGAGGAAAAATATGTGGCAATAGTAGTTAATTGTTCCAATATTGTTTGGTTCAAGCAACTGTTGGCATATATGAAAGTAGAGATCAATGATCAGTGGTTATCTTATGTGATAACACCAATGAAATCAATATATCAAAAAATTCTGTGATGCATACCAAGACCAAGCACATTGTAATAAAATATCATTTTCTAAGAGAATTGGTGCAAGATAAAGAGGTAAGATTGGAATATGTGAATACTAAAGAACAAATTACAAACATGTTCACTAAGCCATGTCCCCTATGTGAAGCACATTAATGAAGTTTAATGATGCATTAACTAGAGCATGTTGAAGATTAGTCTTGTTGATGCAGTATTGAAAGAACAAATTGCATATGAATCAATACATGAGGTACATTAATAGTCACTAATTATTGTCTTTGACATAAGATGTCAAAGAAGGAGATTTTTATGTCATATTCACAAAAAAATTATGAGGGAGATTTTTTTGTGTCATATCATAGAAATCTTGTTTGAAGATATCAAAGAGGTAGATTTTTCTATCAAAAGAAGATATTGAAGGTAGAGTTTGCTAATAGAGGGAGAAACTAAACTTAAAGAGAGTTCAGACTAATAGAGGGAGTTCTCATAGATGAGAATCAGAATGAAACTAAGGATATTATCCTTACTATTATTCTTCTCTAAAATAAAAATTATTATTTTTAATTGTATTTTAACATGTTTTGTTACCATCAATGTCAAAGAGAGAGATTGCTGAAAAATTTAGTTAATTGTGTATTGTCTTTGATGTTACACAAAATATCATATCTTTATCAGTCAGTGTATGTTGAGCTCACTTGGGCGACGAAGAAAATTTCCTATTTCTATCGAGCATTCCAGTGTTTTCCAAGTTCAAAAGACAGTATGTAGTAGGTTCACTTAGGTGTTGAAGAAAAGTTCACAGAAGTTGAGTATTAACCGAGCTCACTCGGGTAACAAAGGAAACATTCGATGGAACTAGTGTTAATTGAGCTAACTTTTTTACCAAAGGAAAACTTGGATGGAACTAGTGTTAACTAAGCTCACTCTATTACCAAAGGAATTTTACAAAGATGTAGTATTAACTGAGTTCATTTGGTTAACATGGAAAAATCATTTCTCAGTTAGTGACTACTGAGCAAGGTTGGCTAATGAAGGATTTTCTTATTTTGGCATATTGATTTTAATGGACTCATTTTTTGGTTCTATCCAACTAAGGAGATGAATATTGATTATTTTAAGATGTATTCAAGCTGGCTTGATAATCTATATGATATTAGTATAAGGTCAAGTTGAAGATTGAATGTGTGAAAGTGCATGGAAGAATAAAAAATGCCTAGGGGAAGCAAATTGGTAGGATAAGAAGAATATCCTTGTGGAGCTACAAAGATACATTCAATCTAGATGTTGAAACCAAATTGAAGTATGAATATGTGTTTTCAATAATTGTTTTGTCACTAATGTCAAACCTACTACTTGCTAGTAAGACAATTACTTATATAATTTTAGTACTATCATTTATTTGATTGATGAAGAAGATTTGATCAAGTGAGGTAAAAATAGCACCTAAAGGAAAGGTTGAGTTATGATATGGAAAAGAAGTACAAGGATTAGCTAAGATAGTGATATTATAATGCATTGATTATCTACTTAAGGTTGCAAAGGATGGATACACTAATTAAGTCTAGAAGAACAAAGAGAAAAAAATAGAGTCTACCAAGCTTGACTGAGTGGACAATAGGTACCGAGAAAAGTTACTGCAAGCCAAGCGAAAAATTAGTTGGAGCCAAGTAAAATAGTGTAAGCTAAGTAAAGTTTAGTTGATGCCGAGCACTAATAAACTTTAGTTCATACTAAGTAATTTGATAGTCGATGTTGAGCCATATAGTTTATGCCGAGCATTAGAAGCAAGTAAATGTCGAGAGACAACATTATGAAAAATATTGTGAAATCAATGAATCTATGCCAACAAGTTTGGTTTCTTAGATTGTGTGAACCATTTGGGAAATAAGCTTGATGAGCTAGTGGTATAGAACTCAAGATGAATTTTTTTGAGGCAAATTCTAAGAGGATTGAAGGACAAGTTTCTAGAAAGGAACAAATGAAATAAGGGGTAGATTCATTGAATCCTACCTAATCCCATAAAACCCTAAAATGGATGATGGAGAATGAATGAAAAAAGATCCAAATTCTCTTTATAAGGGAATACCAAGCATGAAACAATAGTTTTCTAGTTGGCAAGTGCAAGAACCTAAGGAAGACAAAAGGTCTTAGGTATTGTTTGATATGGAGGCCAAACTATAGAGTATGTAATCAGAAAGAAAAGTAAGAAGACTTAAAGGTATGGATGCTTGAAGGGTAAACAAGTTGTCAAATCCAAAGTGTGTGAATGCCAATTAGAATGGAGGACTGAAATAGAGATTTTTAATATACAAGTGTGTTGTAAGTTGTTATTAGATCAAGCCTTACTGTTACTCTCTAATCATTGTATCAATCTAGGGTAAATCTTTTGGATTAAGGTTGACCTGACTATCATTTTTAAATCCTTTAATTGGGCGACATTCCAAGTGCATGGTCTAAAGTCCTCTAACAAGGCTCACTCCTAATAGGGTGATTGAAATCCTTTAACTAGGTCACATTTAACAATGTGCATTGTAACCTTTAACAAGGTTGGCCTTTCACAGGGCATCACTTCAGAAGAGTGAGAATTAGTATCATGTTACTATTAGTTTTTCCCAAATTGAGTTTCTACATAAATCATTGTGTCAAATGTGTTATTAAATATGTTATATTTCATGTTTACATTTCTTCAAAGTTGATTTGATAGTAACCTACAAGTTTAAGTGATTGTATGATCTAACAGATGCATGCATGATGAAATTTTTTTATGGATATGGGTTCATTAAATTGTGAAAAAAATTATTTGTAAATTTAGGCCTTGGATAATTGATTCACCACTCCCTCTTAGTTATTCTAAAAAATTCCAATAATTGGTATTGTTAACTCCATAATTTACACCCTAAAACTAAGCACTAAAATGCTTAGAAATTCTGGATAACATGGGAACAATCACGAGTTTGTGGGTAAACTATAAAGATGACTGAACCTTCGGATTCTAGGCCGGTTCCTATTTGATGTTATGTGATGCCTCACCTAAACTATTGAAAACTTTAAACTTGTGAGGAAAAGGGATAGGAAGTATGGAATAAAATTTTTCTTAAACTTAAGAGGTGATGCACCCAGACAAGATAAGGGATCTTGATATATTCAACAACACAATGATAGGAATACTGACAACAATAAGATACAACTTTGACGAAAATCTCTGCATAACAGTGCTTTAGAAGAAGGCTCAAATGTATAACATCAAAATATAAAAACCACAATTGATATTATTTCCATTAAGATGCACAACTTATGACCTATGCATGACAATTTTACTAACTCAAATAGATGCAAAAATGAGACATAAACTTAAAGCTTCTTTACAAGAACACAAAAAATAAACATCAATCACCAATTTTGCACACAAAGAATGAGCCCCAAAGTAGATCCAACTTGCTATATTATTTCTTCAAAGGCCAATAACATCAGCTCCCAATGATACAATCCAGAAAAGATAAATGCAGAAGACCATAAGAATGGCAATATAGGCTTTTCCTTTCCCAAAACTGAACCCTTTTACAATCAAAATCCCCAGACTAAATACAGACCCCTTGGGGTCGAATCCATGATAGAAAGCCCTAAAAATGAATGAAAAACCCATCCAAATGAATGATAAGTGACTGATGAAGTGTGCCAAGTCATAGAAGAACTTATGACACACTCATGATCACCCAGAAAAACACTCCAGCTAACCACAAGGACTCCAAGTTACCATTTCAAAGTTCAAATTCGACCCATTATGAGCCCACAAAATACTCTTTAAATGACTTGAAAGCCATTAGTTAGAACTCCAAGTTCTCCCAGCTAACAATTAGGTAATTAGAGTGTTTACCTAGTTAAGTTAATTTCAACACGAAATTGACTCCACCTCCATTTCACGTTGCATTAAAATTTTATTATTAAATAACTGACTTATAGTTGGTCAATTAATTTAATAATAATCACAATTATTATTGTAAATATAGCAAAATATAAAAAGTTTAAGAATAATCGCTAAATCCAAAATATTACAGCAAAAGAAAGCATGACTTCAAAAAGTCACTTTGTGGACCCGAAATTCCTTTAGAAAGGAATTAATTTGCAATGTTAAATCGCAAAAGGCAAAAAGAATGTCTTCATTTGCTCATTTTCGAGACCTAAAATGTAGACATATAGGGTTTGAAACCCTAGCCACACTCCTCACTCCTTTGGACCTGCATGTGAAACTAATTCTACATTCCTTTAATGGAGGAGCGTATCTTTAGCTTGTGCTTCAATGTTCTGGCTGTGTTTTGCACATACACTGGGCTCTATTTGTTGGATGTTGCTTTGCATTTTTTGTTGCCATGAATTCTATTTATTGGGAATACTTTGATGAGGGCATTTACGACATAGAACTGTGAAAATTTTTGTGTTGAAGACATGGTATAAACTTGTAAGTACTCCTACCTTGTTGGTTGCATACACGACATTAAATATGTAAGTGGAAAACACTTCTTTTGCTATTGATATTAATATTGAGGCTGCCATTTTTTATGTTTGTGGAAAGTTCTTAACTGTAGATGTTCTTTTTTTTTTTTTGCTGAGAACTTGATACTTTACCTCTGTTGTTGTAGCCATCACTGGAAATTGCATCCTCTACTATATATCTTTGAACACATTTTTTTCTTTTTCCTCTTTGCTATAGGTTTCATTTTATTGAATGAAATTGCACAAAAAGTGCATTCATTTCAAATACATATATCACTGTTTGTCTTGCAAAAAGATATGCATACACATACAGATTTTCAAAAAGTGTCTGCTATTGACTACATATACTCTGCATGAAAATGATGTTTCCATGAACAAGGTCAGCATTGAAATATTCTCGAAATATACTTCAGGTTCTCTATAGAGATGTGCCATTTGTTGTTTTCATTGATGCATTTTTAGTTTAGCAAAAGTCTTGGTTGAACTTGAAATATTTGCTATTGTAAATATTTGCTTGGGTACCATGAGCATATGTTCTTCTACACTTATGTTTATAGCTGTTTCCTTGCAATTTGTTGTAGGGTTTGCATGAATCTTGAGAATACTGGCTCGTTGAAGTGGATGCTTCAAATGACAAACTTTTGCTCACTGTTTTATGAATACTAAAAGTAGAACTTGCTGGAAATGTTTACGAATTTGAGCTGTTCATTCTTTGGCTGGAAATGTTTACTTCTTTTCTCGACACATCTTATGAATGTTGCAATTGCTCCTTAACCTGTAGCTTGTTGTAGATGCACATTGTATTCTGTATCTCGTTGTATCTCCCATGTTTGTTCTTGCCCTGTTTCTGCTTTGCATTTATGCATAATAGCTTTTTTGTGAATGCATTATTCTTGCACCTTTCAATATTTTCACACCCTACCTTCAGCCTTGTATCATGAATACCTTTCTCATAGCCTGTATCATGTCCATGACTGAAAGAATTTGTTGTATGGTGTTGTCATGGTTGTTTGTTGTTGTTGGTACAACTATATAGGATATGATCTCTACTATAGTTGAAGGTGAATTTATGTATTTCTTCTAGTTTGCTACAGGAGGAACATGAAATATATAATTTGCATTCTTTCTTTTATTCTTCTTCTTTACAAGGTTCGAGCACGGGCTCGTGACACTTGTAACCAAACTGTTACTATTCTTTGACATTGATTATAGCTTACTTTCTTTTGCAATGAAATGCATCAACAGATGGAATATATTTAGTAGTAGAGATATTCAGTCATTGCTTAGATCCTTCAAGACCTAATATCATTTCTTTTCATCTTTTGCAGCTGTCAGGGAATTCAAACTTGGAGCTGGACAGAGCAATCATAGGAAATCTATAACCAGTCAAAGCAAAAAGCAATGACTGGTTATCTCTAAACTCGCTTCTTTCCTTTGAACATATTTTATCTATTTGTGTATTCCTTTATGAAGGAAAGTTAGCTAGGAAGTTATACTCAGAGCTTGTGTGAGACCCTTTACTTTCAGCATTTCAATCATTTTAATCAATTGTAAATGAAAATTGTACATATCAGTTATGATTTATACAATGAACATTGTCCTTCTTTTCTTAGAATAAAAATGATTTTAAAATGGAAATGAACTAAGACAAATGCATGAATGGCTTATGCATAAGTTACAAATAAATTAAATTTTAGCATGTGTGAAAATTTAGTAACATTCTTGGTGACCTTTGTTGTTTGTCTACCTGCTAGACACCTTATCCAGTAGCCTTTGATACCCATTGGGCATGGAGTCTGAAAATATGCATCCTAAGACTAAACCTAACATGACACGACATTCTAAAGTTGCTGGTTGGGTTTGGAATGCATGAATAGACTTAATGAGACTTAGACTCTGATTGAGTTGATTGATGCATATGGCCGAACTCAAGTAGCAACTTTAGGAGCTGAAACTTTCATAGTTGGTCAACTGATGTATGCATGGGTGAACGTATGTATTGAATGAATGCATATGAATGGTAGATATGTGGGTATACATACATGTATGGTTGGTGGCATGAACCTAGAAGACTGCAACTCTATATGGATGCATATGCATGTGTGAGATGGGCGCGTATGGAAATGCACACTGAACAACCCAAACCAGCAACCTGACTAACTTAAAACTTAAGGAAAATGGGAAACTAACCTAAGAGCGGAAACAACCAACATGTGCTTGGACAACACTTAGGAAAAACTTAAACTATTATGCAAATGCATTTATTGAAAGCATGAAACCTAACCTAGCATACAAGATTGGGCTGATAGATCATACCTCAAAGCATGGCTTGAGGTGTATCCCATTTATAGGGATAGGTAGAATATCTCCCTCCATGATAGCAAGCTGAAATGCATTATGTTATTTACATTCAGCTATCAAGAATGGACCAGCCCACATATGATCAAACTTGTTATGGTGGCCTGGCTTGCTCTTCAAAACATCCCACTTCAGAACTAGATCACCCTCCTTAAATGAGCTTTTTGTTGCTTTTCTGTCAAAAGTATGTTTAGCTTGCAACTGCTGATACTCCATTGTTTGCAATGCTTTCCTTCTTTCTTCCTCCAATTCAGTTAATTTAGCATATCTTAGATTTAGAGGATCATCTTTCTCAAACAATAGTAATTGATCAGCCAACTCAAGTGAAGGAAACTTAGTGGAAATAGGTAACCTTGCTTGTTTTCCATAGACCAGGACATAGGGAGAATTACCAAGAATCTACTTGGGGGTAATTCTATCCAACCATAAGGCTGATCTCAACTTTGCATGCCAATCTCACTTATTCTCTTCCAATGTCCTTTTGATAATGCGTAGTAGACTTTTATTGGTACTTTTGGCCAAGCCATTACCCTAAGGGTAATAATTTGATGAAATGTTCAGATAAATGCCATTTTTGAAACCCCACTCCGCTATTCTAGCCCCCACAAATGTTAAGGAATTATCAGAGATAATTGATTCTGGAACACCAAAATGGGTGACCAATTCATCATAAAAGCTTAAAATAGAACTTTCATTGGCATCCCTTAGTGCAATAGCCTCTGTCTAGTGAGTAAAGTAATCTGTGGCAGTTAGGATCCATTTGTGACCAGCACTAGAATTAGGATTTATAGGCCCCACAAAAACAATAAACCACCTCATGAATGGCTATTCAACCAAAATGGGTTGCAAAGGCATAGTAGCCAGCCTTTCTTTTCCTGCAAACAATGCACATTGCTTGCACTTTCTTGCCCAGGAATGGGCATCTTTGAACAAATTGGGCCAAAAATACCCAGCCCTCATGATTTTGTAAGTTGTTGTTTTAGGTAAAAAGTGGCCACCTGCTTCATGAAACTGCTCTAAAAACTTGCTGGTCTGATTATTATCAATACATCTGAGCAGAACACCATTCAAATCCTTTCTAAACAATATATTGTCAATTAAAACATAGGGTATAGACTGTAACCTGAAGTATCTTCGCTTGGCTCTATCAAGCAGTGGAGGACACTCTCCTATTCATAAGAAATGGACCATTTCTTGCAACCAACTAGCTGTTTGTTCCTCTACAACATTCTCATCACCATTAAACAACAAATTTTCATCATAAACAGCTAGAACATTATTTACCAGTGTATTTCCTACTTCTTTTCCTAAAATTTTAGATGAGTAATCTGCCATATCCTCACATAGCCCTTTACCTCTCACCAGTTTAGTAATTTTGATATCAACATCATATTCCATCACCTTAGTTATCCACCTAGCATGCTTCTCAGTAAAATCTCTACTAAGAAAGAAATGTTTGACACTAGGATGTGAGACCATTAGGTGTACCTTGTTGTTTGACAACAAATGCCTAAACTTTTTGAGACTTTTAATGATTTCAAATGCATGTTTCTCCACAAAACTATAATGATGTTCATAGCCTTCAAGCCCTTTGCTATAAAAAGTAATAGGCTATTCATATCCTTCGTCATTTTTTTGTACTAGAACAACTAAAATAGCGTCAATAGATCCATACGCATATAAAATGAAGTCTTTGGAAAAATCAGGATTAACTAACATTGGAGTTGATGATAGGGCTTCTTTTAACAATTAAAAACTTTTTTTACCTTCCCTAGTCCAAGAGAAAACTACATTCCTTTTAGGCATTGTTGTGAGAGGCTTAAGTAAGGCAGCAATGTCAGGCATGAATCTTCTTACAAAGTTAATTTTTCCAATGAAACTTTGTAAACCTTTCTTATGACTGGGTAGGGGTAAATCCAGAATTGCTTTAACTCTTTCTACTTCAATTCTGATACCATCCTTTGAAATGATATGGCCCAAAAGCTTGCCCTCATGTACTGAAAAAATACACTTCTTGGGATTAAGTGAAATCCTAAACTATCTGCACCTTTCAAAGACCTGCCTTACATGAGAAAAATGTAAATCTATAGTCTTAGAAAAAACAATAATATCATCTAGATATACAAGAACCATTTTATACAACAACCCTTTAAAAGACATATCCATTGCCCTTTGGAACGTGGCACGAGCATTGGATAAGCCAAATGGCATTCTTTTGTAAGCCATGGTGCCCCATTTCGTAGTAAAGGTTGTCATATATTGATCCTCATTTTTAACCAATACCTGGTTATATCTTGAAAAACCATCTAGAAGTGAAAATCTCTCAAATCCAAAAACTACTTGTAGAATTTGTTCCATAGAAGGAAGTGGTTAATGATCTTTTAAAGAGGCTCTGTTAAGATCTCTAAAATCAACACATAGCCTAATCTCCCCATTCTTCTTCCTAACAGGAACACGATTAGAAATCCAGCTGGTATGTTTGATTTCATGTATAATACCCCCCTCAATAAGCTTGGTTAATTACTTAAACATTAAAGGCTCTACTTTTGGATTAAGAGGTCTCTATTTCTGCTTTAGAGGCTTGGCATTAGGAAGCAATTCAATTGTATGTTGGGCTAAATTTGTGTCAAAACCCTTCAAATCTGAGTACTCCCAAGCAAATGCATCAGGAAACTCCTTATACAGTTCAATAAATTTAGACTTTTCTTGCTCTGTACAGACTTTACCGAGCTCGAGGAACTTACCATCAACCACCTCAAGGTCCTCATAATGATCCTTTTTGACTTGCATACCTATTTTGCTCCTTCTCAATTCGTCATCCCTGCTAAAAATAGACTCCAAAGTGACTAACCCTTTTGGAAATTTATTGGATTTGAGCTGAATAATTTGATAATCATAATGCTTTTTCAACTTGTCCTGATTTGAAACTGAAAAAACATATTCTCTAGCAAAAAACTAAGTATTTGCTCATCATTATCAAAAACTTGCCAATTAGTGTTATTATCAGGGATAGAGGGTCTTACTACAATCTTGACATGTTGTTGGATATTCTCTTTACTGATTTATGTGGGTATGTCAAATTGCACACCAATTGCCACCAATCTATCAGCGTGCTGATTCTAATTTCTTGGAATAGAGACTATATTGAAGGCAAAAAAAACTTCTATGATATCCTAGACTCTATGCTTATACAGCTTCAAGGTGTCATTTTTTGCTGCATTCAAGCCTTTCACCTACTTGACAATCAACTCGTTGTCCCCGTATACCTTGATACATTCAATTCCTCTTTTCCTAGCCCATTCCAGCCCTTGAACTAACCCTTCATATTCTACAACATTATTCAAGCATGCAAAAGAGAAACGAAAAGCGGAAAAATATTTTTCACCATGAGGTGATACTAACATAACACCACCACCACCACCATTTTTACTCTTAGATCCATCAAAGAACATTTCCTAAAGCTGATTCGGCTCCTCTTCAACCAAATTTTCTGACTTGACCAAGTTTAGAATGACTACATCTTGCTCCTGAATAACATAGTTACCTAAACTAGTATGATAAAAATCTAAATGATGATCTTCAACAGTATGACTTACTACCCATTCATCAAGGAGGATATCTGGAATATCATCCAGATGGGCCTTATCTTCAAAATCATTGGCATGGTCTTCTTTCTCAAATGAAACTAAGTTTGCATTTATAGCACAAGGTACATAAGGCTCTATGTGATCTTTTGCGAGTGACTCTGACTTAATTATGACCTTAGTCCTGTACCTAGTCCTAAATAGCATATGTGACCAATCAGATGATAGATACCCCCCAATCTTAGTAGTAAATTCTCTATATAAGCACATGGCAAAGTATGGAGGTAAATATATCACATAAATATCCTGCTGAATGGAAAAATTAGGACAGGCATGAAGGGTAAGATTTGCATCTTTGATAAAACCCACAGTATTAATAGTTGTTCCATCAAGTTGAAGAACTCCTTTCTCAAGAGGTTGATAATTAAGACCTAATTGATCTGCTACCCTTTTAGGCATGACCGAACTCGTAGCTTCACTATCAACTAAACAGTTATGAACTAGCTTATTGCCAATAATCAATGAAAGATAGAAAGGGGGATGCTTAATACTCTTACTTGATTTGTTATTGACCTCCTTGGCACCATCTCCTTTTTCATCATTATGGTTAGCATTGGTCAGCACAGCTTCATGAGGTTTGTTACTCGTCACCTTAGGAATCACTTCATCAGACAAAGCCTTTCTTAGAAGATCAATCTACCCCAAAATTGCCAAAGTATTCCACATAGACATAGTTATATTCAATTTCTTCATATTGTCCACTATGTTGAAAGGTGCAACAGCAAGCAATTTTTGATGTATTTTAGCAACAACAGGCTCAGCTTGCTTGTGAATAGTATCCTTTATGGCAAAAGTAGGAGTAGCAACCTTAGCATTCATAATAAATGATGATTCAATAGCATTAGTTACTTTGTCTTTAATTGATATTTGCTCCATCTCTAGAGCCCTCTTTTTCGCTCTAGTATTAGCTAATATTGGTACCTCATCATTTAGTGCATAAAACTCCTCTTTTTGCCAATTTAGAAGACTAGTTTCAGGAGCATGTGTATCATGTTGCTGCTCAGGTACATCAGTATTGACATTCTGTTGTCCTGTTGTGGTATTTTGTACCATCAAGGCCTGATTAATCATCCCATTCGTACAAGTGGATTGACTATGCGGTTCATTGTAGGGGTAACACCATTCAAAATTTGCTACCAAGTTATTTTGCATAGGAATGATGTCCCTTACTGGATTAGCAGCATTAAGTGGTGTTGGGTTATAAGGCCTAAAAGGTCTTTGATTAACATTTTGCTTATAACTAGCTGCATTGGCTTGATATGGTTGTCTATTTGCTTGAACTTGGCCTTGGTTATGCTACTGATAAGGCTGATCCAGACCTTGACTTTGCTGTTGATGAGGTTGTCTAGCTTGAAATTGCTACTTTTTTAGATTTATCAGTTCATTGCTAAAGGTCTGCATTAAATTCTCAATCTTAAGCTGACTACTCTTAATCTCCTACAGCTCTTGTGATGTACCTGGTATAACTGTTTCTTGGCTATGAACAATAGGCAGAGCATTTAGAGGTGGGACTATCAAAGGCATATTTGATTGAATGTCTAGAAAAATAGACATTGGGGGTCTAGGGGCTATTTTTCCTGCTTGAATAAGACTATTCTCAGCTCTAACGGTGATATTATATGCTTGAGGCAGTGAAACACCTCCCATAGATTGGATCATTACAGAAATATCAATGTTTAAAATTTTTAAGTAATATACATATGCATGATCTGCTAAGGGTCTTACCAAAACAGGTATTCTTGTCCATGTCCTTTGGAATCTATTGTTGAAATCCATCATTTGTTCTTGAGGAGCATGCTTTATGGTTGTGAGCTGCTCTACCAAAGACAAATGAAAAGATTTGTCTTCAAAATGCTTTGTCAATGCATCTCAAAGAACATCCCCTAAGTCAAGAGATCCAATGGCCAAAATTTTGAACCACTGAATCGCTTTTCCTTTGAAAGAGGTTGCAAACAACTTGACCACAACATCTTCTTCTATGATGTGATGAACATTACATAATGTTGCCACGTCTCTTATGTGTTCAAATGATGTAGTTTGAGTTTCACCAGTAAACTCTAGTAAACTCTTCAAGGTAGCCAAGGGAATGTCATGGTGTTGTGCAAGGTTCAATGGACTCCCTTAATCGAATGACACAAACGTAAAATCTCTTTGTGCAACCATTTGTTGTTGCTTCAATGAATGAATTTGTTTCTGTTGTGTTGGATTTGCACTTGCTATTGACACAATAGAAATAGTTGAATTCCTAAATTCAAAGTGTCCAGTTCTACAAGTTAGGCTCGTTGAATGCCTAGTATCTCTTTTACTTGACTGATTTCTTCTTCTGTAAACTTGAATACCAGGAACTGAAAATTGTGTCCTTTTGGCTGACTTTTTCCTAGTAAGAGTTCTACCACACCTTTTTGGAGTCTCCAACTGTAAATATTCAAAAGAACTAGAACTCCTAGTCTAAAATTTTCTCATAAACTTTGATTACACTGCTCTTTTGATAACGGAGTCACCAAATACACAAAACTTGCTCTTTCAACTAGTAATACTCTACTGTTTGTGTATCAGAAAAGCAAGCAACTTCAGAACTGATCAAATGTGTCCCACTGGGCATACCAAAACTATTAACTCTAGAATTTACACCCTAAAACTAAGCACTAAAATGCTTAGAAATTTTGGATAACATGAGAACAATCACGAGTTTGTGGGTAAACTATAAAGATGACTGAACCTCCAAATTCTAGGCTGGTTCCTATTTGATGTTATGTGATGCCTCACCTAAACTATTGAAAACTGTAAACTTGTGAGGAAAAGGGATAGGAAGTATGAAATGAAATTTTTCTTAAACTGAAGAGGTGATGCACCCAGACAAGATAAGGGATCTTGATATATTCAACAACACAATGATAGGAATACTGACAACAATAAGATACAACTTTGACGAAAACCTCTGCATAATAGTGCTTTAGAAGAAGGCTCAAATGAATAACATAAAAAGATAAAAACCACAATTGATATTATTTCCATTAAGACACACAACTTATGACCTATGCATGAAAATTTTACTAACTCAAATATATGCAGAAATGAGACATAAACTTAAAGCTTCTTTACAAGAACACAAAAAAAAAACATCAATCACCAATTTCGCACACAAAGAATGAGCCCCAAAGTAGATCTAGCTCACTATATTATTTCTTCAAAGGCCAAAAACATCAGCTCCCAATGATACAATGCAGAAAAGATAAATGCAAAAGACCATAATAATGGCACAATAGCCTTTTCCTTTTCCAAAACTGAACCCTTTTACAATCAAAATCCCCAAACTAAATACAAACCCCTTAGGGTCGAATCCATGACAGAAAGCCCTAAAAAAGCATGCAAAACCCATCCAAATGAATAATAAGTGACTGATGAAGTGCACCAAGTCATAGAAGAACTTATGACACACTCATGATCACCCAAAAAAACACTCCAGCTAACCACAAGGACTCCAAGTTACCATTTCAAAGCTCAAATTCGACCCATTATGAGCCCACAAAATACTCTTTAAATGACTTGAAAGCCATTAGTTAGAACTCCAAGTTCTCCCAGCTAACAATTAGGTAATTAGAATGTTTACCTAGTTAAGTTAATTTCAACACGAAATTGACTCCACCTCCATTTCACATTGCATTAAAATTTTATTATTAAATAACTGACTTATAGTTGGTCAATTAATTTAATAATAATCAAAATTATTATTGTGCAAATAGTGAAATATAAAAAGTTTAAGAATAATCGCTAAATCATACTATGACCAAAATATTAAAGCAAAAGAAAGTGTGACTTCAAAAAGTCACTTTGTGGACCCAAAATTCCTTTAGAAATGAATTAATTTGCAAAGTTAAATCGCAAAAGGAAAAAAGAAGGTCTTCATTTTCTCATTTTTGAGCCCTAAAATGCAAACATATAGGGTTTGAAACCCTAGCCACACGTGAAACTGATTCTGCATTCTTTTAATGGAGGAGCGTATCTTTAGCTTGTGCTTCAATGTTCTGGTTGCGTTTTGCACATGCACTAGGCTCTATTTGTTGGACGCCGCTTTGCATTTGTTGTTGCCATGAATTTTGTTTATTGGGAATACTTTGATGAGGAAATTAATGGCATACAACTGTGAAAAATGTCATGTTGAAGAAATGGTATACACTTGTAAGTAGTCCTACCTTGTTGGTTGCTTACACGGCATTAAATATGTAATTGGAAAACACTTCTTTTGCTATTGATATTAATATTGAGGCTGTCATTTTTGTATGTTTGTGGAAAGTGCTTGACTGTAGATGTTCTATTTTTTTTTGCTGAGAACTTGATACTTTACCTCTGCTGCTGTAGCCATCACTGGAAATTACATCCTCTTCTATATATCTTTGAACATGTTTTTTTCTTTTCCCTCTTTGCTGTAGGTTTCATTTTATTAAATGAAATTGCACAAAAAGTGCATTCATTTCAAATACATATATCAATGTTTGCCTTGCAAAAAGATATGCATGCACATATAGATTTTCAAAAAGTGTCTGTTGTTGACTACATATACTTTGCATGAAAATTATGTTTCCATGAATGAGGTCAGCATTGAAATATCCTCAGAATATACTTAAGGTTCTCTACAAAGATGTGGCATTTGTTATTTTCATTGATGCATTTTCAGTTTAGCAAAAGTCTTGGTTGAACTTGAAATATTTGTTGTTGTAAATATTTTCTTGGGTACCATGAGCATATGTTCTTCTACACTTATGTTTATAGTTGTTTCCTTGCAATTTGCTGTAGGGTTTGCATGACTCTTGAGAATACTGGCTTGCTAAAGTGGATGCTTCAAATGACAAACTTTTGCTCACTATTTTATGAATACTGAAAGTAGAACTTGTTGGAAATGTTTATAAATTTGAACTGTTCACTCTTTGGCTGGAAATGTTTACTTCTTTGCTCAACATGTCTTATGAATGTTGTAATTGCTCCTTAACCTATAGCTTGTTGTAGATGGACATTGTATTCTGTATCTCATTGTATCTCCCATGTTTGTTCTTGCCCTGTTTCCTCTTTGCATTTATGCATAATAGCTTTCCTGTGAATGCATTCTTCTTGCACCTTTCAATATTTTCACACCCTACCTTCAACCTTGTATCATGAATACCTTTCACGCAGCCTATATCATGTCCATGACTAAAAGAATTTGTTGTATGGTGTTGTCATGGTTGTTTGTTTTTGTTGGTACAACTATATAGGATATGATCTCTGCTATAGTTGAAGGTGAATTTATGTATTTCTTCTAGTCTGCTGCAGGAGGAACATGAAATATATGATCTGCATTCTTTCTTTTATTCTTCTTCTTTACAAGGTTTGAGCACGGGCTCGTGACACTTGTAACCAAACTGTTACTATTCTTTGACATTGATTATAGCTTACTTTCTTTTGCAATGAAATGCATCAACAGATGGAATATATTTAGCAGTAAAGATATTCAGTCATTGCTTAGATCCTTCAGGATCTAATATCATTTATTTTCATCTTTTGCAGCTATCGGGGAATTCAAACTTGGAGCTGGATAGAGCAATCATAGGAAATCTATAACCAGTCAAAGCAAAAGGCAATGACTTGTTATCTATAAACTCGTTTCTTTCCTTTGAACATATTTTATCTGTTCGTGTATTCCTTTATGAAAGAAATTTGGCTAGGAAGTTATACTCACGGCTTGTGTGAGACCCTTTACTTTCAGCATTTCAATCATTTTAATCAATTGTAAATGAAAATTGTACATATCAGTTATGATTTATACAATGAACATTGTCCTTCTTTGCTCAGAATAAAAATGATTTTAAAATGGAAATGAACTGAGATAAATGCATGAATGGCTTATGAATTCTTAGGCAATATTACAAATAAATTAAATTTCAGCGTGCGTGAAAATTTAGTAACAGGTATCAGAGTCATCTTCTTAAGAGGACTAGTTTGAAGGTGCTAGGAGCACGAAGATCAAGATGTCAAAAAGAGGTACCCAAGCTTAACAAAGATAACTTTCCTACATGGAAATATTTGGTGAAGATACACCTAGGAGATCTTGGAGATGATGCAATATCTACCATCACCATAGAGCACGTTGACCTTGTTGGACTCCCAATTGCTGAAGATTTGAAAAAGAAGAAAGAACACAATCAAGAAATGTTTGAGATTGTCTCTACCCTAATTAATGCCAAATTTGATTATATCAAGGGTTGTGACAATGCAAAGAAAATGTGGGATGCTCTTCACATCATCTATGGAGGTAACACAAATGTTCTAAGAGCCAAAGCTGAAAGTCTTAGAGGTAAGTTTGATGACATGGGAATGCAAGAAGGTGAGAATATTGCTCAATATTTCTCTAGGATAAAGGATGCCATTAATGAAATAAGAGGAGCCAATGGTAAGATAGATGATGACATTGTACTAAGCAAAGTTTTGAGAGTATTGTTGCCTATTTATGCTATTAGAGTTTCTACAATACAAGAAGTGAGATGTATACTAGGAACTTATCTAACTCTTGAAGGTCTCATAGGTAGGCTTGCTACTTTTTAGTTGTCTAATTTGGATAATTATAAACTAGACAATGTTGAATCTTCTTTCAAAGCCAATCTATCATTGAAGGAACCGAATGAGAAGAAGAAGAAAAAGACAAAATATGTGTCTAGTGACAATGATACAGATGAGGAAGATGTAGAAAAACATGAAGCACTACTCGAAAGGAGATTTCACAGAGGTAAAGTCAAGTTCAAAGGTATGTTACCTATCATGTGTTTCAATTGCAATGAGGTTGGTCATATTGCTGCTAGATGTCTAGAGAAGAAGAACTATAGAGTTCGAAACTCGTAAAAAAGTAGAAGAGATGAAGGCAACAAAGATCACAAAGACAAGGGCAAGAAGTCTTGCTACATTGCTAAAGAGGAAGCAAAAGATGGATCTAATGACCATGATGATGAATTGGTATATGTTGCAATGAAGGATGAATCTATTGAGGATGAGACAACTACACTAGTGTTTTGTGTGAACAAGAATGATAGATGGATCATTGACAATGGGTTTCCAAATCATATGATTAGAGATAAAAGTAAGTTAATTACCTTGAATTATTATGATGGAAATAGTGTAAGGTTTGCTAATGATTCTCCTTGTTTGATAAAAGGAAAAGGTTCTATCAAACTCACAAAAAGGATTTTATGTGACAATGCTTATTATGTTGAAGGACTTAACTCTAATTTGTTGAGTGTGTCACAACTAAGTAATTTAGGTTGTAAGGTTGAGTTTGAAAACAAGATTGCTAATATATATGATACTGATGGGAAACTAATTAGAAAAGGTGACCAAACTAGAGGTAATATATTCTACCTTGATATAGAGGATGCTACTTGTTTAGTTGTAGAATTTGATGATGTGTGGCTCTGGCACAAAATGTTATTTCATCTTAACTTTTATAACTTGGTTAGTGTTAGTAACATGAAAAGAGTTAGAGGTTTGCCTAAGTTGAAGAAGCCTAACAATATAATTTACAAACAATGTTAGTTAAGCAAATAGACAAAATCAAGTTTCAAGAGTAAGACTCGTATCTCTAGAGGAATAATAGAGATTGTTCATACTGAATTGTAAAGACCAATTATAGTGTAAAGATACAAAGGAGATAAGTACATTATGATGTTTGTTGATGATTATTATAGAATGGTGACTATTATTTTTTTGAAATATGAATATGATGCTTTCCAAATGTTTAAGTGGTACTTAGCAAGAGTTGAGAAAGAAACACACAAAAGTCAAAAATTTTTGAGATCTGACAGAGGAGGAGAATTTACATTAAATTATTTTGAGATTTTTTGTAATGGCAAAGGAATCAAAAGGCAAACATATTCTCTTAAGACCCCTCCACAAAAAAGGAATTGCTAAAAGGAGGAACAGATCTATAATGTGTTAGAGTAAATAATTAATTATTAATTATTTATTCTATTTACTTAAGCTTACTTAGGTTAATGCATTTATTTAATATTTAGTATTTAATTCATTTTGTGGTGAGTTGTTGACAACACGGGAGTTTGTTCCGTTCTAGCATGTTCCACCTTTTTGTGGAAGAGTGCTTGGTTGTCAACCTTATCTTCTACCACTTTCCAGCTTTTTCTACAAGCTTCCATGAGGCCTTTATAAGCGGTCTCTCTCTCATTGTATCATATCATCTCATTCCATTCTAAATTCATATTTTCTTTTGTTTGCATATCTTATTGTCTCTCATGTTTGTTTAGGGTTTTCCCCTTGCTCCATGCTCCTCCTCCTTCATTGGCTTCCCTTTGACAGGTTTTTGCATGTAGGTGATCTTGGGCATCTTTAAAGTTGGATTTCATCAACCCTGACATAATGCACTCTACTAGGATACTCATGATAGAGAAGAATGTTTCTTTAAAATACTAGAGAGAAGCTGTAAGTAGAGATGTCTATACCTTAAACCATGTGCAAGTCAAGAAAGGTACTCATTAAACACCTTTTGAACTATGTTATGGATATTCACCCAATGTAAAATATTTTAAGTTATTTGGAAGCAAGTGTTACATTCTCAAAGATTTTAGAAATGGTAAACTAGATGCAAAAAGTGAAGAAGGTATATTCCTTGGCTATTCCACAAGAAGCAAAGCATATAAGTGTTTAAATACTAACACTAACAAAGTTGTGGAAAGTGCAAATGTGAAATTTAATGAATATATAGAAGTACATGAAGCTAAACCTATAAAGGAACTAGAGGAATACAAATCATTCATATATTTATATGAAGGTATGCCTATTGATGAAGATTTTGTACACCATGTTGTAAATCAACAGCAAGTTTTAGTGACTATCAAGTCACATACTATGAATGTCAAGTTGCATTCAACAACCGAGCTACATTTAATTGCCAAGTTACAGAATGAAGATGAGGCACATTCAAATTCTATGATTATTGTACATGATAGAAATGTTGAGCTATGTGACAAAGATTTACTTAGTGATTCAAAAGTTGAGAGACCAAGTGAAGAATCTAGAGTAGAACCAAGAATGTCTAAGTATGACAAGAGACATCATCCTGCTACACAAATCATTGAAGATAAAGATGCTAGACCAATGAAAAGGAATGAGTGGAAAAATGATACATGTTTTCTAAGCATGAAAGAGCCTAAAATAGTGAAAGATACAAGATGTGGATTGGAGAAAAGCCATGAAAGAAGAGATTGAACAAACTAAGATAAATAAGACATGGACTCTAGTTCCTAGACCAGAAGGTAAAAATGTGATTGGTACCTAGTGGGTATATAGAAATAAGTTAGATGAAAATGATGAAGTCACAAGGAACAAGGCATTATTAGTTTTTAGGATATGCACAAGAAGAGGGGATAGATTATGTGAAAAAAATTTCCCCTATCACAAGATTGGAAGGATTAAGAAACCTGCTTGCTTACTCTACATACAAAGGTTTCATTTTTTTTTAAGTGGATATCAAGTTTACATTTCTAAATGGTATATTGGAAGAAGAGGTTTATATAGAAAAACCAAAAGGATTTTTTGATGCTAACAAAAAAATCATGGTATGTATATTAAAAATAGCTTTATATGGTTTGAAGCAAGCACCAAGAGCATGGTATGAAAGGATACATAACTATCTCATGAAAATTGGATTTGAAAGGACTGGTAATAACAACAATCTATACATGAAGATCGAGCAAGAAAAATGTATTTTACTATATGAGATTTTTGTTGATGATATCATATTTGGAGGTCAAGATACTTTATGCAAAGCTTTTGCAAAAAAAATGAAGAAAGAATTTGAACTATCTATGTTTGGAGAGATCAAGTTCTTTGTGGGGTTACAATACATCAAATAAAATTTGGTATATATATCATTCAGTCAAAATATATAAAGGAGATACTAAAAACTTTTGGATTGGAAGAATCCAAGCCAATAAAAAAACCAATGGTGGCAAGACACAAGTTGTCTAAGAATGATGATTCAGTTGAGGTGAATCAAACTTTATATAGGTCAATGATTGGCAAGTTACAATATGTGGTACACAGTAGACCTAATATTGCATTATCTGTTGGGATAGTTGCAAGATTCTCTGCTAATCCCAAGGAGAATCATTTCTTGGCTATAAAAAGAATAATGAGATATCTGAAAGGAATAAAATATTATGGTCTATACTATGATAAGAATAAAAAATTTGAATAGAGAGCCTACATTGATGTTAATTGGGATGGAAATACAAATGACAAAAAGAGCACCAATGGAGGAGCATTTTTCTTAGGCACAAGGCTAGTTACTTGGACTAGCAAGAAACTATTGAAAATTGGCTAATAGAGATATGAAATTGTTCTCATTTAAGGTAACATATGATGTACATGCTTACTAGAAACCTCAGAAATAAAGAGACTTAGCTTTTGGTGATCAGAAAATTATCAATGAAATTTGGTATACAACAATGAATTGTTTTGTTTATAATTTATTGTTGATGTCATATTATGGCTAGAAAAGTTAGATGGAGATAGTATACATGTTGGTGATGATGTGTATAACCTTGAAAGTTAGTGCATACAATATGAAACTAAGATAATCATGTTTTGACAAAAATAGGACAACAGAATTGAAGGAAAGAATTGCTTTGTTTACAAGATAATTGCTTGTCCAATTAGAGCCGACATCCTAGATGTTTACTCTAAGTTAGAAAAGTGGATTGTGGTCTTATCTAACCTATTATAAATTTATGTAAAGGCATGGTATTTATGCAAAGGACATCTTGCGATAAGAATTGTAATTGTGAGCAAGTTGTGTGAATATTGTGATTTATGAACTTACTGTGAAAGCGATATATGCCAAGTTTTGTACAAGCTATTTTGTGAATCAAGATTGAGTTGAATATTAAACATCAGTCAAGGAAGAATTTATAGTTTGATTACTTTTTTAGGTAGTGATTTCTTCTTGTAATTAGAAGTGCATGTTTGGGCAGTGGGCTCATCTTGCATTCCCTATACTACAACTCCCTCCTAATAGGGTTGGAATCTCCTCATAGGGATTCAAAGTCTCCTAATAGGGACTCCTGATACTAAATTTTCTCATTGAATCCTAATAGGGTCCATCCTCTAACATGGAACTTATATATCAGTATATTATCTAGTGGGTATCATCCCCATTGGGGTTTTCCCTTGGCCAAGGTTTCCCTAATTAACAAAGTATGGTCTTATGAGTTATATTTGTGCATTGTTATTGTTATTGTTCAACATTTATTTTTTACTTTTTATGCATGGTTTAAAGTAAGAAATAATATCGAGTTGAAAACTAAAGTTTGTAGATTACTGATTCACCCCTCTCAGTAATCCCTATTTCTAATAATTGGTATAAGAGCTTAGTTACTTTGAAGAGGCTAAACAACTTGAGTAACATCCCTATGGATATGGAATAGTTGATGAAGAACCTTGAAGAAGATCTTGAATAAATAGATCTCCTTACTAAAGAAAGAGATAAGATGAAGGACATATATGAACACTCCAAAGTGTACATTGGTCAATTGAAGGAAAAGATTGAACATCTTAAATCCAAGCTTGAATCTACTGAATATGGAACTAGTGATGATGATTATTCAAAGCTAAAGACAAAGTATAAGATCTTGAAGCATGAATTAAAATTTTCAAATCTGAAGTTGACTTTGAGGATCAATCCTAGAAAAATTGAGTCTAATTTTAAAATTGAAAATACAAATTTGAGAGAAAATCTCACAAAGAAAACATTGAAAGAAGATAACAAAGAACTCCATAAGTATAACACTATTGTGAAAGGTGAATTAACATAATGCAAGCAGTAGCTTGAGAATATTTATTCTAGCAAAGAAAAACTTGATGTAAATGTCAATATAGATACCTACTTATGATAAGACTAGTGTTGGTTAAATAATTAACATGTCTGTGAAGAAACTTGAGATTAGATCAGATCTAAAAGAAAAAGATAAATCTGATGATAAGATTGAATCTAATCAATCTTCTAATAAATCCAAAGATGTTGGACAAATCAAGGAAGTTGAAATTTTGGATGAATCAAAGCAAGTGGAATCTCCTAAAAAAATTAGGTATGAGTTTAGAGGTAAGTGTTTTTTATGTAATGAAATAGGACATATGAAAAGAGATTGTACTAATAAGTCATTTAATCATGTTAAGGATTTTTATTATCATAATTGTCATGGTATGGGTCATAAAGAAATTGATTGTAAGAAATCTAAGTATGATAATAATAGAATAAATAGTACAATGTCTAGAAATACTAACCCTATAGATAGAAGAAAATCTAATGAAACTACATGAAGTGAAGGAAGACCTTATGAAAATAGAAGAAAAATCATGTGTTATAAGTGTAACAACTTTGGACACAATTCTTGGAACAATGTAAGAAACTCCAAAAATAGAAGGAATGATGGAAGAAACATTGGAAATGAGAGAAGGAACCATGAGAGGAACTCTAGAACTAACGAAGATAGTGAGGAAGAAAGAAATATGGTCAGTGAACTTCGAGAAGAACTTAATGAGGCATTTGTAAAAGGATTAGATGTCTCAAAGGAAAAGCTAGATGATGATGAGATAGGAAGATTGAAGTTAGTTGTTGAGTTTGATTCAACTATGTTGAATTAAGCTTGTTCACAACATTAGAATTTGAAAAATTCATCTAGAGATGGAACTAGAGGTAGAAAACTTGGGAAAGGTGTAATGAGATACATTTAGATGGTACATGAGCTCTCTTGCAATTTGGAGCTTATCTAAACAAGTTATGAAGGAATTCAGAGTTGTTGGTATTATATAAAAGGTTAATTCTATAGCAGGAGATGAAAATTATGTTTTTGTAGAGAATTTTGTGAAGCACAGTCTTGTAGAGTTTTCTGATGATTGAAAATAGCTATTGCAAACCTCAGGTGACATTTGAAGATCAAATAGATGATCTTGAGTAGGTATTTGATCACAAAATGTAATTGAAAACTTTTTTGAGTTTGCAAAGTATGAAATTAATGCAATTTTAAGTTGATGGAACAAATGGAGTACATAATTGATTTTCATTATGAATTCATCCAAATTGAAGAGCACTCAGAAGAAACTTGTCAAGGCAATTTTGAAGCAAACCCTATTTTTTGGAAAGATGTATTTTATCATTTTTTTGCAAATTTGTTTGGTAAAAGTTCTTATTTAATAGAATCATGGATATGCTAGTAGTGCACAAAATTGAGAATGAGGATAGACCTAAGTTGAAGATTATTTCCATAAAGCCCACTAATGGAAACCCTAACTCAGTGCTATTTATCACTCCAAACAACATAATATATCTTGAAGATTTAGGAAGTTATCTGAATAGTAAATTTGATTCTTTTGGTAGTGAATACATGAACAAAGAGATGGAATTATTTTTCAATCACAAAATGACTATGAAGCCCAAATTTGATCATTTAAAGGAACTAGATCTATTCAAATATCATTTCTACTATGAATTGGACATAGATGAATGGACACAAATAATATTGAGTAGGATACATGATGGGAAACTATGGATGAAAGATAGTGTAATTGATATTTGTTCCAACCTTATTCATCAAGTAACTAGTCTTAGTAAACAAGGTAGTGTACCTATAGGTGAGAAAATGGTCAAGAAGAAAGTGGAGAGTTATACTAAAGTAGCATATAATGGAAAGGCTATGGTGATCAACACCATTAAGAAAGATGATGTAAGATTCTTGAGCAGAATTATTGCATATTCTATATATGCAAGCTTAAAGATTGATGAATTATCAGCCAAATTCATCTATGCAGCATATAAGATATGTGTTAAGAAGGAATAAGTTAACCTAAGTGAAATTATGAGAATGCAACTCATAGAGAAACTAGAAAAGATCAAGAGGACTAAGAATGGTGTGTTTAGATTTCAGTCACTGATCAATCACATATTCTTTCATGTACTTAAAAGATTTCCTTGTTTATTACTCATAGGCATAATGAGCAATGATAGATTTACAATGGAGAAGGTCATAGTGGTATGCAGAAGGCATCCTATAGATAAGATATTGGATAGTGACAACCTAATAATGAGAACACTTTAGAATGAAATGAAATAGAGATTCATAATTGCACTTGCAATTGTAGATAGATTTAAAGAAGACATTTGCATTATGGTTGATATAGATTTTACTTATATTCAAGTAGTGGAACCTCGGGAAACAATTCTTGATCCCTTGGGTTATGAATTGAAGGATGATATAGTAGTTAGTTATATTGATTTATTGTTGAAATTAGAGAAAGATAAAGCAGAATGCAAATTTGGAACATATGATGAGATTACCCAGTCAACTCATCAGGAAACCTTGGAGAAGGAATCCCACAAAAAGATAGAATCTATTATAAAGAAAGCTTTATCTGAGGCCAAAATGACTGAGAGTGAGTCTAAAGTTGTTAGGCAAACTATGAAGCAAGGAATATTGAATGTGCAACCATTGTCAGTAGCTATTTTAGAAACATCTTTGGAGAAAATCATTGTATATGCAATAGTGTTAGATGTTCAACCTAGTGAGCCAAAGAGAAAATCTAAAATATTGGTGGAAGCAGTGACCATTAAGAAAAAAAGGGTCAAGCAAAAAGCCATCGAACCAGGAAAAAGGTAGAAGACATTATTGACAATTGTTGAGTCCAGTGATGAAGAGGAAGAAGAACAAGAGGAGAAGCAAGTAGAGAAGGTGAAATCATCAAAGAAATTAGCAAGAAAATCTCAACAACCCTGGAAGACAAAGATAGAAAAGATTAACATATCTATTGCTAATGAGGTTAAATTTGTTCAGATGAACAAATTTTATGATTTGTATAAAATTTTTGAGAAGGATCAAATTGATATCTCCACTGTGAGATATATTATAGAAAATAATCTAAAATTGAAAGATATTAAGGGAATAGTGAACTAGAAAGTCTATGATAGACTTATTTAGAAGAAGGCTCCTGCAAGAGAAGAAGATCTAGAACTACAGAAGTCTATGCTTAGAACTATTTGCAAGACTAATGACGAAGAAGAAATTAAAATATTGTTGAATAATCTTGCATCGTATTTGAGAAATAAAGTGAGACCACTCCTATTTATGGTTGGTGAAAAAAATAAATTAAGAAATGAGACAACAACAATAGTAAGTTAGATGTTGATAGAATCTAAGGAAGCAATCCCTCCAACACCTAGAACCTTAGAAGTGTTAGTGAGTGGTGACACTATGAAAATAGATCAAACCAATGTTACCATTAACATTGATGCTACTAACCCATTTGAAGGTTCCAAACAGAATGAACCTAATACCAAGGTTATTGAAGACAAACTAAGATAGATTGCAAAGGAAAAGAGGCTACTTGAAGAAGAAAAAAAGAAAATCGAAGAGGCCAAGTAGAAATTTCTTGAGGATGAGAAGAAAAGAAAGGAAAAGGAGGAAAATAAAATAATAGAAGAAGAAGAAATAAGAAAGAAAATAGAGGAAGATAAGAAGAAGAGATTGGAAGAAGAAGAGAAGAGAGAAAATGATAGGAAAGAAAAAGAAAAGAAAGAAGAAGAGAGAAGAATAAAAGAGGCAACTAAGAAACAAAGGGAGGATGACACTGAACCATCTAATTCATCTACTTCACTCTCTCCTTCCAGCTTAGCAACTGATGATGATGATCAAATAGATTTGATCTCATCCCTATCAAAGCTTATGCAAAAAATATGACAATGAATAGCTTATAGAAAACCTTGATGGAGGTTACTAATAGACTGCATAGTACTTTGGCAGTGTAGTAAATAGAATCAGATTCTAAACAAAGGGCACAAGCAATGCTGAAATCATTTGATGAAGAGTTTACTAACTTTTTGAGTGTTGCAAAAGAAAAGGCACAGATTTCACATGATGCTAACTTTTTTAGTATCATTTCCAAAACATTTAGAATGATTTTATAAGTCATGATACTTGTATCAAGGAACTTTGGAAATGTCAATAGGATGGGAAAATATTGTTCATTAAGTTTACTTTATCATTCAAACTGACTAAGGACATTGACAGTTAGATAGAAGGAAAGATGAGTGAGCTAGAGGCTCTATCCAGCTAGATCCAACATCCGTTTTGTAAGATTGATGATTTTGAAGGGCAAGTGGCTAGTATTCACAGTGATATTAAGAAACTAGAACTTTGGAAGGAATAGATTTTAAAGAGGATATCAGATTTCAGAGAGTCTATTGCTCTAAAAGTATCTATTGTTGAGAAACAGTTGGAGGAATGTGTCAAGGCCAAGGACACATATTCTAAAATTTTATATTTAGATCTTAATGCAATTGAGATTACATCATATGCTTTATGTGAAGTTCTCACCTCAGTTGAATTCACCAAGGAGACATGGACTAAAGGTATGAAGAGTCTGAAGGAAAACTTTGATGATTGCATGAGGATCATATCAGCTTAAGGGAGGACAACATTTTTGGATAGTTTTCTGACAGTTTATGAATATTTTGACCTTTGTCATTGATGTCAAAGGGGGAGTAGTTTCAAAAAATTGGAAAATACTTATTGTAGAGAATTATCAAAGTGTGAAGTACATTATATAAAGCATATTGTAAGGGGGAGCATATGTAAAGATGGAAAAATTGTAATAGATGAAATGTAATGTGTTGTTTATTTTGTTTTGGTAAGTTTTTGTTACTATGCTAATTTTCCCTATTTTGTTGTCATTAATGCCAAAGGGGGAGATTGTTGACAATTGGCTAATAAAGATATGCAATTTTTGTCATTTATGGCAACACATGATGTGCATGCTTACAGGAAACCCCAGAAATAAAGAGACTTAGCTTTTGGTAATCAAAAACTGTCTAAGTTTAGAATTTGGTATACAACAATGAATTGTTTTGTTTATAACTTGTTGCTAGCATCATATAATGACTAGAGAAGTTAGATAGAGATAGTATACATGTTGATGATGATGTGTATAACCTCAAAAGTTAGTAGAGACTGTATAGAACAGAGATAATCATGTTTTAGCAAAAATAGGACGATGGAATTGAAGGAAATAATTGTTTTATTTACAAGATAATTACTTGTCCAATTAGGGTCGACATCCTATATGTTTAATCTAAGTTGAAAAAGTGGATTATGGTCTTAGCCAACCCAGTAGCAATTCATGTTAAGGCATGGTATTTATGTAAAGGACATCTTGCAATAAGAAGTGTAATTGTGAGCAAGTTGTGTGAATATTGTGATGTGCAAACTTACTGTGAAAGTGATATATGTGAAGTTTTGTACAAGATATTTTGTGATCCAAGATTGAGCTGAAGATCATAGATTAGTCAAGAAAGAAGTTATAGTCTAATTACTTGTTTGGGCAGTGAGCTCTTCTTGTAATTAGAAGTGCATGTTTGGGCAGTGGGCTCATCTTGCATTCTCTATACTATAACTCCTACCAAGGTTGAAATGTCCTCATAGGGATTCAAACTCTCCTAATAGGGACTCCTTATAATGAATTTTCTCATTGACTCCCAACTGGGTCCATCCTCTAACAAGGAACTTATATATCAATATATTATCTAGTGAGTATCATCCCCACCGGGGTTTTCCCTTGGCCAGTATTTCCTTAGTTAAAAAATTATGGTGTTATGAGTTACCTTTGTCCATTGTTACTATTACTATTCAACATTACTTTACCACTTTGTTATGCATGGTGATGGGGCTCAAAATCACCTTCCTGATTTGAGTACCATTCCAAGTTTTTGAGCCCTTCTAAGCACATTTAATGCATGTGCACTTGGCTATCCTTTTGAGGCCAAAGAGGTGTTTAATTTTTCTAATTCCTTGCATTCAGAATATCCATGCATTTTATGAAGATAAATTATCATTCTGAGTCATTTTGTGAAGCTCCATTTTGAGCAATGTCCAAATCTGCATTTTTGCCAATGTCAAACAACAACAAGAGGCCTTGTTTGCATTTGAATATCTTGCATCTAGTAATGTTTCATGACTCTCCACTTTTGGAGTCTTTAATATGCATACCAAAGAACCTATGTTTCAAATTTTGAGTCATTTTGATATGTTTTAACTAGGCTTTGAATCTCTCAATGTTGGTTGTTTATTGTTGTCATGCTAATGCAAATTGTTTACAATTCTAAGAGGCCCTATTTACTTGTTATAACTTTGACCTAGTTGACCAAAATGAGAAAATTCATTTTGCACTGCATTATAGAGTCAAAGACTTGCTATGTTTCAAATTTGAGCTTACAAAAAATCTATTTGATCAATTTTCAAATGTGTTTACAAATGCAGTTTGTAAAGCTTTATTGGTGTCATGTAGTGCAGAATGATCAGTACCCCTGTTCGGGATGTCATAACTCAAAATCCAGAAAAGGTGAGATCAAATGGATTGTATTGATATTTTCTACTCTGAAAACATTTTAAGTGTACTAGTTTGTAAGTCTTGACAAATTTGTTTGCACACTTTCTTGGGTCCATTCCCTTTGCAAAAACCACTTTTCTGCTAGTGTTTATGGTCTACAAATATGAATAGCTCACTTTGACCTCTTTCCAAATGTGCCTAGTTATTCATCATGAGCCTAAATCATAGATTTATACTCTCCTCATGATAGTAAACCAACACCCTAGTTTTTGTTTCCCCAGGTGTCAATTTTCTCTATTTTTAGAGCCAAATTTGAACATGTTTTATGGTTTTCTAATTGGTTTTCTTCCAGGTAGTTGTAAAGAGGCAACTTTCACAGTCAATATCTTTTGACTAGGAATTTTTCATGAGATGAGATTTGGTAGGATGCAAGAATGCAAAACAAAGAATCAATAGCACTAATTTTAGAGCCCAATCAAGTGTTTTGGTCAATTTTTAAGGCCAGTCAAAGAACCTCTTGGCACCAAATTCTCAATTTGCAAAAAAGTGGTAAAATGAGTTAAAATTAACATTTTAGCAGTTGAATTTATTTCTAATCAGTATCAGGTGATTAGTAGATCAGTGTGAAATATTAGTTGTTTGAAAATAAAAAAGGTTAAGCTGAACCCGCTTTAGGGCCCAACTGACTTCATCAGGACAATAAGGCATGTATGAAGGTTTTAAAGGATGTTGTGATGATTCAAATCATTATAATGTGTCACATACTCTATTCAAGGTGGAATAGAGTTGTAACATCATGAAGAAGCACTTAAACTTAATGAAGCATATGTTGGAAGGGAAATTGAAATTAAACAGATCAAAACATAGATGGCTATAAGGAATAAGTGCCAAATGATTTGTTTCATAGATGCATCTAAGGAAGTCACATGACTAAATCTTCAAATGACCATGATTATGATTATGGGGCTATGGACCCAAATGGTTGTGACTTTGATCATGATTTTTAATGTGAAGCCCTTTGTGGTTGAGATTTCAGGGAATAATTGGCAAGATATAACTATGGAGTTGATTCCTAGAAAGTGTGCACCATCTCTATTCTCAAACCTTTGCTCAATTATACATGTGAGTTGGATTTCCCACATGTCAAATAATCAAAGGGGAAAAAGTATATACAATAGTTTCATCTCTTTTCCACCAAGTATTAGGTTTCCTTTGTCCACATTTGAGCTTTGAAGGGAGACAATGAAGGATAGTATGTGGAGCTATCATGTTAGCATGTCAAAGAAGTCACTGCTTGAAAAGAAAATTCTCTCAGCCCCTCACCAATTTTAACTTGTCCATGACAAAAGTAGAAAAACTAGTCAATACTATAATGTTTCTTTAGTATTTAGTTTTGGTTCTAGGAAAACCCTGATTCAAATATCCATTGGAATAGTGTCATCCAAAGGCAATATCCAATGACACAAGAATTAGCAAGTAGATTGGAGGACAACAGAGCAAGGAGTAGTCATTGCAAGTCTAAAATAATATACAGTATGGTATCTTTACTATTGAAAATGATTTCTTATTCCTGCCATCAGTTTGGAGCAGCAGTAGATTGTTTGGTGCCTTATCTATTTTAAAACTCAATGATACAAGAAAAGAATGGATTTGGAGGAGAAGCACTTTCATTTTTTACACTCACCATGCCATGCACCATGCTCCTCCACTACCTATGATACAATACATATGCATGATTGATTCTTCAAGTAGAAGATCCTAATTCCATAGGAAATAATAGATATAGTGAGTCTTTCCTTTAATGATTAATCCCACATTGAAGGGATGAGAGGATTTTTAAATGTTTAAATCACCCACCGCACATAGACCTAGTGTCTAAAAGACTCTGTGGCTTTTGAAAGACCAATTTCATGTGAAGGCCCACCATGGAAAACTAAGATAGGTAGCATGAAGACTAAAATTTTGAAGGAAACCGCTCAATTGAAGGAGGTCAGATGATGATGTTAGTGATGGATAGATGGCACCATTTCATGGATTCACATCACAAATTTCCTAGTTAATGTAAATGGCCCTGAGGTCACGAAAACTAATATATTGTATCATTGCCCAAGTTAACCATGGTTAGTCATTAAGAGTTTTCAAGTGGGATTAAGTGCTAGTTCACTGAGGTTAAGTTTGAGTTGGGGCTAAGCATGTGAAGCTACCTGAAGATGACATTTGATAGAGCCAACCAATTAGAATTTGATATGTGGCAATCAACCAAGGGTTGACCCAGATTGGAAAAAGGAGAAAAAACATGAAAATGAAAAATTTAATTTTTATTACTATTGAAAAAATTAAATTTTCATTACTATTGAAAAAAATTGAACAATTGAAATCTCATTTGAAAAATTTGAAAGAATTTTAAGTTTTCTATAGTTTTAACTATAGAGTTTTTTTTTTAATTTTTCATTTTAATGCTCTGAACTTGCAATGGGGCCTAATTTTCAAATGCATGCCAGAGGGGCAATTTTTGTCAAATATATGCATTGCAATAGATTGTTAGAACTAGGAGAAGATGAATTTTCTAAATATCAGATTAAAATTTAGTCTATAAGCAGATATGAAAGTTTGTTGAGGCCAAAATTTGAGGAAAATGATTCTAAAATCTTTATCTTCCCTCTAGAGGTCATTTGACTAGTGTTTTTGCATTTGCTTTCATCTCATATCTGGCATTAAAATCAATTACACTTTTCAATCATTCTGGAGATATTTTCAAGGCATTCTCAAGTAGTAATAAAAATATCTGATGTGCAGTTACAAAGAGAGAGAGAGAGTAGAGAGATGTTTTACATCTACAGTTGGAGGTTTTCCAAGTGGACAAATGGTAGCATCTGATCTAATCTGAGAGTTCCTCCTTTCTTTTTAGTCTCTCATTTCTTCTCTCTTAGTTGTTGGTTCTAGTTTGTCTGTGAGACTAGATTGTTGGATCCAGAGCTATGATGCCATCATTCTTCAGCAGTTTCCCTCATAATGATCAACAAGAAATAAGAATATAGAT
Organism: Cupressus sempervirens; assembly: GCA_028749045.1. NCBI lineage: Eukaryota > Viridiplantae > Streptophyta > Pinopsida > Cupressales > Cupressaceae > Cupressus > Cupressus sempervirens. The sequence continues at coordinate 274,131,488 of CM053791.1, read as the reverse complement.
AGTTTTGATCTGCTATGCAGTTTTACATTTCAATTTCATGCATCTTTTGTATTTGTTTTAAAGAAATGAATGAAAATGCAGCAGCAAGTTAATCTTCATTATGATATCTTGTCTCTCATTCATGTCGTTTGTGATCTTTTGTGTTTTGTAAACAAAGGGTATGAAACTCAATTTTAATCTATTGGTTGTATATGTTGATTTATTTTTCTTATGACTCAAGGAGTCATGTAAATGCTTGATTTATCATCATAGGATTGTAGATTTCATGAAGGGATAGGTCAAGTATAAGATTCAAAAAGATGCAGATGTCTGATTCACAAGGTGAATAGATAGATCAGGAAATCCTAATGTATGGGATGTGTTAATTGCTTTCAAGGATGTGTTTTAGGGGTTTGTGAGATTTCCCAATAGATAAGGCACTAATCAACTACAGGATCAGAGTGTTATGTTGTTCATAGCATGTATTTTCTGAAATCAATATCATTAATCAAATATCTTTCCCTTTAATCTTGAAGGAACTAAAAAGGATGCCCTCACTTGACTTATCAAGTTCTTAGGTCATGTTACTAGCTATCTCATGTCTGAGATCTCTGCATAACTATTAGAAGATTAAGGGCTTTATCTCTTTTGTTAGATTCAAGTGTATGTTTTAGAACTAGTACCATAGAAGTGAATCTGAGGTTCACCTACCTAGGTTTTACAGAGCCTAAAGTAGAACAAGGGCCTAGCCTTAGTTGGCTTGATGTCTAAAAGGGTATGTTGAAAATGGGAAGTAGCTGCCCCTAGGTGTATCTTGTTCTCATTGAGGTAATTTGAAATCATGATATTTCAAAACACCAACAAAATGGTGGCTTCACTAGGGAGATTATGGAAAATACACCTTGTTAAAAGGACAAGAATCTTTGGTGTGAATTGAATAGTTCAGTCATGTTTTTAAGTATGGTTTTTCCCATCCGAGTCACCAACAAATTGGTGACTCCATTGGGGAAGTATTGAATCTAAAAGAGATAATCAATATGGTTGAAAGAAAGGCATGTGCAAAGTTTGCTACAATAGCAAGGTCATGAAGTGTTTTCCATTTCTTTGCTAAAGATTCATGTTTCTCAATAATGTTTTATCCATTTGCAATAGTAGCTTCAAGGTTGAGTGTAAATTGTATTGTTAAGAGTGTCCATCTTCAATCAATTCAACTAGATTTTATTTTCAAAGTGCTATTGTAAAATCAATGTCAAGAATGAACAAGGTTGTGTTCTTTTTTTCAAGTTTGCAAATCTACAACAGTCGTTTGATGATTTTCATTTTTCCTACATCTGAAGGTCTAGTTCAAATTTGTCAAGTGATAAGTTATGTTTTATTTCTCACATGTGTGAGTGGTGACTCTAAAGCTCTATACCAGTTGTTTCCTAGTTGATTTCATTGTAATATATTTTGAAGGACTTTCAGTTGTATGGGCAGATCTAAAGCTTTTGATAGTTTCTTGAAAAGGAAGTTTAAGTTCTTGATAAGTTTTAAAGGTGTTGTTGTATTTATTATTATAAGAAATAGAATTGTTAAAAGTAAATCCCAGTAGTGTTTTCTTTATCCTCTTGCAAAGAGGTAATGGTTCTTTAAAGTTTTATCAATGGTGTGAAAGATTTTTAGTATGCATCCGCATCAAATTAGAAGATCAAAGTTCAGCATCAGCACTTGAGGTATTTTGATTTTCATGTTCTTAAAGATATGGTAGAGATTAAAAAAGATCTTCATAATTAGATTGTCTAATTTATAAGAAATGTGGTAGGAAGTGTTCAAGGTCTAGAAGATGATCAGATTTATGAAAAAATTTAATCAGCACTTAAGAAGTTGCATGTGTCTTTAAGACCCAAGGAATCTTTATGGCCTATTGCTTTCCTATATGTCTTTATGCCTAATTCAATTAGCTAGCCATCACATTTGAGAGTACAAAAGATTTTTCATGTTGATAGTCTTTTCAAGAAATTTGAAAAATGGTTTAAATAGAAAATGTGAATATGCTGAAAATAATAGTGATTCTAGTGAATCAATAGATAATGACAACATTTCTTGTGATTATGAAGAGATGGATTCTAGATCAGCTAAATTAGATGATTTTAGTTAGCAAGATGAAGATGGTTATGTGACTGAAAATGAATCATGTGATAGTATGCATGAGAGTGGAAATTTCCAATAGCAATACAAATAATTCTTCTTTTGATAAAGATGAGAACGATACACCTAGTAAAGATTTATTATGCAAAGAAGAGGTAATATGTTGTAGTACTGATTCTAGTTTTTTAGATTGTCATACTAATGGTACAACTACTATAATTTTTTTAGAATAGTCATATTATGATCAGATCCATGGAGAAAAAACTTGTGATGAAGTCTTGTTGAGCGTTGATGAAATTTTAAAACTACTAACTCATGATCTTGAAAGGTATGCAAATGTTTCTCTAGATTCTCATACTATCCCTTATTATGATTCCCTCAAGATGAAGTCATTTCTCCAAGGTTTGATGCTGCAATACTGTTGTCAAGTTTTAGAGGTGTATGCAATAATAGATCAAGTATCAATACAAATGAAAACTTTTCTTATGAGGAGAGTACCAATAGGGAGAAGTTTCATTTTTTTTTCTAGATTCTTATAATGCTAATTATACTAAAATTGGTTTTGAATGTGACAAAGAGGAAAAGGCCAAAAGTGATAAATCCGATTCTAATTTTTCATTATGTGTTGATGATAAGTTTGATAAGTTTAATGTTCATTCTAATGAGTTGTTCGATGAAGATTATGATCAGCATGTTTTATGTCAGCAATTTCATGATGATTTTCAGTTTGAGGATAGTTTATATGAGCATGCTGATTTTTTTCTCATAGTGAGCATGATGTATAAGTAAAAGCTGATTTATATATGCATTATGAGAATGAAGGATGTTATTTTTTTTTGCTCGATGAGCTAATGGAAAATATTGATTATGTTGGTGAAACTAATGAGAAATATGTTTTCAGCTTACCTCATGAAATTCCAAATGAAAATCAGATCTATGAAAAAGGTAAGAAGCTTTGATAAGTTTGGTGGTCCGAGGCCATCTTTTGTACAACTTAGGAGTAGTTATTTTTGCTTTCAATAAGTTGTTTGAGAATTTTTTTCTATCAAGTAAGTAGTTTTCTTATTCTAGAGATCTAAATCCTTGCCATGCCCACAAGGGACATGCATCCCTAGATAGAGCCAGTCATGGGACTCAAAATTGCCTTCCCGATTTGAGTACCATTCCAAGCTTTTGAGCCCTTTTAAGAACATTTAATGCATGTTTACATGGCTATCCTTTTGAGGCCTAAGAGGTGTTTAATGTTTCTAACACCTTGCATTCATCATATCCATGCATTCTATGAAGATAAATTTCCATTTTGAATCATTCTATGAAGCTCCATTTTGAGCAATGTCCAAATCTGCATTTTTTCCTATGTCAAACAATGACAGGAGGCCTTGTTTGCATTTGAATATCTCACGTTTTATGATTCATTACTTTGAGAGTGTTTAATATCCATACCAGAGAACCTATTTTTCAAATTTTGAGTTGTTTCAATATGTTTTGACTAGGCTTTGAATCCCTTAATGTCGGTTGTTTATTGTTGTCATGCTGATACAAATTTTTCAGAATTTTAGGAGGCCTTGTTTGACTTTTTATAACTTTGACCCAATTAACTTAAATGATAAAATTATTTTTGTGTTGCATTCTAGAAGTCAAAGACTTGCTATGTTTCAAATTTGAGCTTATGAAAAATCCATTTGATCAATTTTTTAACATGATTCCAAATGCAATTTGTAAAGTTTTATTGGTGTCATAAAGTGCAGATTGGTCGGTACCCCTATTCAAGATGTCATAACTTGGAAATCAAGATAGGTGAGATCAAATGGATTGTACCATTACATTCTAGTCTAAAAACTCTTTAAATGTGCTAGTTTGCAAGTCTTGATAAATTCATCTACACACTTTCCCAGGTCCATTTGGTTTGCAAAAACCACTTTTCTACTCGTGTTTCTAGTCTACAAATATAAGCAGCCCACTTTGATCTCTCACCAAATGCACCCAATTATTCCTCATGAGCCCAAATCATAGATTTATAATCTCCTTGTGACAATAAACCAACACCCTAATTTTCATTTCCCCAAGTGTCAATTTTCCATATTTTCAAAGCCAAATCCGAACTCATTTTGTGGTTTTCTAACTAGTTTTCTTGCAGGTAGTTCTAAAGAGGCAATTTTGGCAGTCAATATCTTTTGACTAAGAATTCGTCATGAGATGAGATTTGGTAGGATGCAAGAATCAGTAGGTCTAATTTTAGAGCCCAGTCAAGTGTTTTGGTCAATTTTTAAGGCCAGCCAAAGGACCTCTTGGCACCAAACTCTCAGCTTGCAAAAAAGTGGAAAAATGAGTTAAAATTGACATTTCAGCAATTGAATTTGTTTCCAATCAGTGTTAGGTGACTAGTGGATCAGTGTGCAATATCAATTGTTTGAAAATGAAAAAAAATTAGCCAAACTCGCTTTGGGGCCCGGCTGACTTCGTTAGGATGATAAGGCAGGGTATGAAGGTTTTAAAGGATGTGATAATTCAAATCATTATAATGTGTCACATATTGCATTCAAGGTCAAATAGAGTTGTGACATCACAAAGAAGCACTTAAACTGAATGAAGCATATGTTGGAAGGGAAATTGAAATTAAACAGAGTAAAACATAGATGGCTATAAGGAACAAGTGCCAAATGATTTTCACAAATGCATCTGGTCACATGACTAAACCTTAAATGACAATGATTATGGCTATGGGGTTATGGACTGAAATGGTTGTGAATTTGATCATGAGTTTTAACATAGAGCCTTTTGTAGTTGAGATTTCAAGAAACAATTGGCAAGATATAACTATAAAGTTGATTCCCAAAAAGTGTGCACCATCTCTATTCTTAAACCTTTACTCAATTCCACATGTGAGTTGGGTTTCCCACATGTCAAATAACTAAAGGGAAAAGATTTTATATAGTAGTTTCATCTCTTTCCCACCAATTATTAGGTTGTCTTTGTCCACATTTGAGCTTTGAAGGGAGACAATGAAGGATAGTATGTGGAGTTGGTGTGTTAGCATGTCAAAGAAACTGCAGCTTGAAAAGAAAATTCTCTCAATCCCTCACCAATTTCAACTCGTCTATTACAAAAATAGAAAAATTAGTCAATATCACCATGTTTCTTTAGTATTTAGTTTTGGTTCTAGGAAAACCTTGATTCAAATATTCATTGGAATAGTGTCATCCAAAGGAAAGATCCAATGACACAAGAATTAGCAGGTGAATTAGAGGACACCAAAGCAAGTAGTAGGCATTGTAGGTCTGAAATAATATACAGTATGGTATCTTTACTATTGCAAACAATTTCTTATTCCTTCCATCAGTTTGGATCGCTAGTAGATTGTTTGGTGCCTCGTCCATTTTAAAACTCAATGATGCAAGAATAGCATAGATTTGGAGGAGAAGCAGTTTCATTTTTTACACTCACCATGCCATGCACCATGCTCCTCCATTGCCTATGACGCAATACATATGCATGATTGATTCTTCAAGAAAAAGATCTTGATTCCATAGGAAATAAAAATTTTAATGATTCTTTCCTTTAATGATTAGTCCCACATTGAATGGGTGAGAGGATTTTTAAATGTTTAAATCACCCAGTGCACACAAACCTACTGTCTAAAAGACTTTGTGTCTTTTGGAAGGCTAGTTTCGCATGAAGGCCCACCATGGATGACTAAGACAGTTGGTGTGAAGACTAAAATTTTGAAGGAACCCACTCAGTTGAAGGAGGTCAAATGATGACATCAGTGATGGATAGATGGCACCATTCTATGGATTTGCATCATAAATTGCCCAATTAATATAAATGGCCCCAAGGTCACAAAAATCAATATTTTGCATTATCGCCCAAGTTAACCATAGTTAGTCATCAAGGGTTCCAAAGCTCCAAAGTGGGGTTAAGCTCTAGTTCATCAGGGTTAAGCTAGAGTTGAGGTTAAGCCCACGAAGCCACTTGAAGATGACATGTGGCAAAGCTAGCCAATTAGAAGCTAACATGTGGCAATCAACCAGGGGTTGGCCTAGATTGACAAAAGGAGAAAAAACATGAAAATTAAAAATTAAATTTTTCATTATTATTGAAAAATTTGAACACTTGAACTCTCATTTGAAAAATTTAAAAGAATGTCAAATTTTATATAGTTTTAACTATAGTGGTTTTTTAAAAATATCATTTTAATGCTTTGAACTTGCAATGGGGGCCCGATTTTCAAATGCATGCTAGAGGGGCAATTTTTGTCAAAAATTTACAATGTAGTATATCATCGAAACTAGGAGAAGATGAATTTTTTGAATATGAGATCAGAATTTACATAGGTATTTAGTAGTACAATCTATAAGAAGATTTGTGTTTTCTAGGCCATTCTCAGCAAAATGGGCAGAATTCATCATTGAGCATCAAAATCAATTGGAAGGTAGATATGAATGTTTGTTGAGGCCCAAATTTGGGGAAAATGATTTTGAAAGCTTTATCTTGCCTCTAAAGGTCATTTGACTGGTGTTTTTGCCTGTTCTTTGATCTCGAATCTAGCATTAAAATTGGTTACACTTTTTAATCATTATGAAGATAATTTCAAGGCATTCTCAAGCAGCAATAAAAATATCTGATGTGCCGTTACAAGAGAGAGAGTAGAGAGATGTTTTACATCTATAGTTGGTGGTTTTCCAAGTGGACAAATGGCAGCATTTGATCTGATCTAGGATTTCTTCCTTTCATTTTAGTCTCTTCTTTCTTCTCTCTTACTTTTTGGTTCCAGTTTGTTTGTGAGACCATATTATTGGATCCAGAGCTATCATGCCACCACATTCTTCAGCAATTTCCCTTGTAATGAACAACAAGAATTAAGAATACAAATAGTTTTGATCTATTAGGCAATTTTATATTTCAATTTCATGCATCGTATTGTATTTGTTTCAGAGAAATGAATTAAAATATAGTAGAAAGTTAATCTTCATTCTAATATCTTGTCTCCCATTCATGTTGTTTGTGATCTTTTGTGTTTTGTAAACAAAGAGTATGAAACTCAATTTCAATCTTTTGGTTGTATATGTTGATTTATTTTTCTTATGACTGAAGGAATCATGTAAATGCTTGATTTATCATCATAGGATTGCATATTTCATGAAGGGATAGGTCAAGTATGAGATTCAGAAGGATGCAAATGTCTGATTCACAAGGTGAAAAGATAGACTAGGAAGTCTTGATGTATGGGATATGTCAATGACTTTTAGGGATGTGTGTTAGGGGTTTGTGAGATTTTCCAATAGATAATGTATTGATCAACTACAAGATCATAGTGTTATGTTGTTCATAGCATGTATTTTCTGAAATTAATATCATTAATCAAATATCTTTCCCTTTAATGTTGAAGGAACTAAAATGGATGCCCTCACTTGACTTATCAAGTTCTTAGGTCATGTTACTAGCTATCTCATGTGTGAGATCTCTGCATAAGTGTTAGAAGATTAAGGGCTTTATCTGCTTTGTTAGATTCAAGTGTATGTTTTAGAACTAGTACCATATAAGTGAATCTGAAGTTCACTCACCTAGGTTTTGGAAAGCCTGAAGTAGAAAAAGGGTCTAGCATTATAGTTGGTCTGGTGTCTGAAAGGGTGTGTTGAAAATAGGAAGTAGCTACCCCTAGATGTATCTTGTTCTCATCAGGGTAATTTGAAACTGTGATGTTTCAAAACACCAACACATGGTTTAAAGTAAGAAGTAATATCTAGTTGTGACTAAAGCTTGTAGATTACTGATTCACTTCCCCTCTTAGTAATCCCTATTTCTAATAGAAATAACACTACATTTCTCAATCTACTATTGAATTTGAATATGTTATAGCTGTAGTAAATTGTACAAACATTGTATGGATCAAATAGCTACTCAAAGGTATGAAGGAGGAAATCACTGAACCTATAATACTTTATTGTGATAATACAAGTGTTATAAATATATCAAAAAGCCATGTGATGCATACAAAGACTAAGCACATTGCAATCAAGTATCATTACTTAAGAGATTTAGTTCAAGATAAACAGGTGAAGATGGAATGTGTTAACAAAAAAGAGCAATTCAATATAACAAAATCAAATTGCTGAAGAAGTTGTCACTCTGCAAGTTGTAGCTCTTTTGAAGTTTGAATTTTGAAAGTGTGTCTATCCATGGCAGGCTGTGAGCCTCCAGATCCTCCACCCTGCCCTAATCTATAGATGGTGTTGACATTGCATATAAATTTAGAGGGTGTGACTGATGGGTGTGGGTCTATGGAGGAGTTGGGAAGGACTCTTTTTGGCCCAAAACTTTTGGAGAATGGGACCTTGGTGGGCTACTCGGTGGTAGCTGGTCAGAAGATGACAAATGGGACACTGGGAGGCTAGAGGAATGTTCTTGTGGGATCCTAGGAGGTTAATGTTTCCAAGGAAGAACCTAAGATTTCCCATGATGCCAATGGATTGGTGATCTCCCCCCCAAATGGTTGGGTGGAGCATATTGTCTCTAGTTTAAAATCTTGTGTAGTTGGGAGATTTGTGGCCTTCAGACCCATGATAGAGATGGTGCGCAAGTGGGTTAGCCAAAAATAGAAGATTATGGGTAGTGTTGATATTTCTACTATGATGAGTGGCCTCTTTTGTTTTAAATTCTCTGTTGTAGAGGATTTAAATTTTATACTTTTGGGCACTTGGTATTATGGGAAATAGTATCTTGCGTTAACAAAGTGGCACCCGAGCTTTGATGCTAGTGTGGAACTCAATAAGCTAGCTCCTATCTGGGTAAGGCTACCTAGATTACCACTTGAATTTTGGGATGAACAGATACTAAGGTGGATAGTAAATTCCTTTGGCCACTTTGTGGCTACGAACAAGGTGACAATGCAAAAATCTAGGCTGGTGTATGCTAGATTTTGTGTGAATGTGGTATTGAATCAAGCTCTCTCAATTGTAGTTACCATTAAAACTAAGTGGGAAGAGAATTACCAACCCATAGAGTATGAGAATGTTGGGCTTTTCTATCAAAAATGTGGGCAATTTGGACATCTTATAGCTAACTATAATGTCCAAATGTAGAAAGAGAAACAAAAAGTTGGATCCCCTAGAATAGTTAAAGAGACTATGGGGGAACCTTCAAATGCCTCAAGACAAGTGGAGGAGGGAATTGATGTCCAAAATATTGAGGAGAACATGACTCAGGATACCCCAGTTGTGGGGCAAAGTGTTCCTGAAGCAAGGGAAGCTTTAGAAGAAAATAGAGAAATGAAAGTATACCCATTTAGACATGAGATAGAGGAATTAATTAGTTTTCCATTAGGGGGGGCTTAAGGAAGGAGGATTTATGGAAGAGGGAGAAATAGTGGCACACCACTCCCTTCCTAGTTTGCCAGAAAGTTTGGGAGATAAGTGCTCATAGGAACATATTGAGGTTGACTGTGATACCCAGGAACAAGTGTGTACTCCTCTAAGAGTGATAAAGGCCTCACCTATGGAGATTGTTGCTAAGGTGATGGAAAGCTTGGAGAGAGATGAAAAGGTACTAAGCCCCACCTCACTAATAGAGAGTGAGAATGGAGAATGGGAAGTGTAGAAAAGAAAGAAAAGAGGGAAAGAAACTAGATGTAGGAATGTGTGAGACAGTAGGAAGACCATCTAGCAAAGCAACCAAGACAAAACAAGTAGCAAGGGACATGGCCAGTGGTAAGTAGCTTACATTGGAGACTATAACAAGAGGTAAGAAATGAAATTCCTCTCTTGGAATCTAAGGGGGTTAAATAATCCCCAGAAGCAATATGCTCTAAAATAATATATATATCAGAAAAAAGTGGATTGTGTGTTAATTCAAGAAACGAAAATGTCTAGTGCTAATTTTGTTAGACTGGTTAGTCATGTCGGGCTGGGAGCTACCTTTGTACATATGGATGCTGAGGGAGCCTTAGGGGTAATTGCTACCATGTGGAACCCATGTTCTATGACTAGTGCTGATATATGGAAGGAATAAAAATTATAACTACGAAGTTTCAAACTAGTAACCAAAAATGGGGGCTTATTAACATTTATGCTTCTAACAATAAAGTGGAGAGGAAGGAAACCTATGGAAGACTAGAAAGGATTATAAATACCATGAAAGATGAATAGTTTATGTATATGGGAGATTTTAATACCCCTCTCTATCACTCAAAAAAATTAGGGGGAAACAGAGATAACCCTAAAAGTTTGCAAGATCTTCATGATTTCATGGGTTGAATGGATTTTATTGATGTTGATTTGAGAGGGAACCCATTCACATGGACTAATAATAGAAAAGGAAGAGAGCTAATCCAATTAATATTGGACAAATTAATGGTGTCAAGGAATTGGGATAGACTAGGTAATTTGCTTTTGAAAAATCTCACAAGAACTGTCTCAGATCACTTCCCTCTAATGTTTAATTGGGAGGATGGTTTAAGAGGAGGACCAAAACCTTTCAGTTATAAAATTATGTGGCAGTCCCATCCAAAATTTAAATATTATATCCAACAGTGGTGGAATATAAAAATTGATGGTACGGCTATGTATAGACTAATGCAAAAGTTAGACAATATTAGGAGAAATGTTAAGGGTTGGGCTAAGAACTCCTTTGGTGAATTGTTTAAAATTAAAAGTGAAGTGGAGGAAAAACTTAAAAAGCTACAAAAAGAGATCGCAAGGGGTAATAATCTAGAGGCTATTACTCAGGAGGAATATAGAAAAAAATGGAAGGACGTCATCTTAAGGGAGGAAATTTATTGGAAGCAGAGATCAATGATTCAATGGCTAATTGAAGGGGACAAGAACACTACTTTCTTCCATAGGTCTACTTCCGATCATACAAGAAGAAACATGATAAATAGGTTGGAAGGAGAAGGGGGAAGAGAATATAAAGAACAAGAGGAGATGGGGAGACATGCGGTGGAATATTTTTGCAAGGCCTATAAGAAGGATAATAATATAGGAAATCAGGTTATCAGAAGAATTTTGATAAATACAAATCCACAGGTGCTCAGAGATGTGGAAAATAATTGCATTTTAGGTAACATCACAGAAGAGGGACTAAAAAGGGTTTGTTCTCAATGAAAGCCTTTAAGGCCCCAGGTCTTGATGGCTTCCCCCCTGCATTTTTCTAGCATTTTTGAGAAGTCATTAAAGGTGAATTAATATGGGATATTAGAGATTTCTTTAAAATAGGGAAGATGTTAAAAAGGATAAATAAAACCTTTATTTCCTTGGTTCCGAAGATCCTGACACTAGTGAGTCTACAGGATTTTAGACCAATAAGCCTCTGTAAGATATTGTATAAGATATTTGCAAAAGTGTTGGTCAATAGAATTAAGCCTTTCCTAGACAATATTATAGGAACACCATAGAAGGGGTTTGTGTCGGGTAGACAAATCCTTGATGCAACGATTACCACACATGAAATTATACATTCTATGGAAAAAAATAAAAAGCCTAGTATGGATTTTAAGCTAGATATATCTAAGGCATATGATAAGGTAAAGTGGGATTTCCTTTATGATGTTCTTAGAAGAGTGGGGTTTAATGATAGAGTTATAAACTTAATTAAGATGATGGTAAGGACAGTTCAGTATGTTGTCCTTCTAAATGGATCTCCTTGGGGTTATTTTTCTGCAAAAAGAGAACTAAGAATGGGTGATATCCTCTCTCCTTATTTTTTTGTTATGGTGGTAGAGGTGTTGGGGAGATCATTTTCTAAATTGGTTAACACAAGATGTGTGAAAGCAATAAAACCTACAACAATCATTGATACTGAGGTGTTACAGAAATTTGTTGATGACACATTTCTGTTTGGGGAATCCTCTATCATGGAAGCTGAGGCTTGGAAAAGTATACTTAAAAACTGTGAAGAAAGCTCAAGATAACAAATAAACTATTCTAAGAGTAAGCTTTACTTCTTCAATACTAATGCTAATATGCAGAGGAGGATAAGGAACATTTTAGGTTGTCAGTCAGCCAACCTCCTGGATATATATCTTGGATTGTCACTAACCACTAGGAAGGTGACTAATGAATATTGGAACACTATAGTTGAAAGAACACAAAGGAAGTTGGAAAGATGGAAGGGGAAGATTCTAAGTAATGCAAGTAAATTGTAGTTACTCTCTATGGCCCTCTAGGGTATTCCAATTTATTTTTTGTCCCTTTTCAAGATTAATTAGAATATGGCTGACAAAATTGAGAAAATATAGAGGAACTTTCTATGGTCAGGAATGGAAAATAAGAAAAAAATAAACTTGGTTAGTTGGGAGGAGGTTTGTAAACCAAAGAAAAGGGAGGGTTTGGGAGTTAGAAGACTTTGAGACCTCAATAAGGTTCTCCTTTCAAAAGTTGGTTGGAGATTGGGAGAAGGTAACTCTAATTGGTGCAGTATCATGGAAGCAAAATATCTCTCAAACTCCTTAAATCTCACACAATCTAGTCAACAATGATCTCCTAGGAGGTTCCAAAATATGGATGAATATTATTAGAAGTAGGGGGCTTCTAAGAGAGGGGGTAAGATGGATCTTGGGTAATGGGCACAAAATAAGGTTCTAGAAAGATAGCTGGATGGGAGGTAAACCGCTGGTTTGCAGCAAATTCAGAAGACTAATGGACAAGATGAAGGAGATGGTAGGACAACATGTGGTGGATTATATTGACCAAGGAAGAAAGTGGAAGAAACTACAAAATAATTCATATTAGCAGGAGGATATTCAACTCCTTAAAGAATTGGAAGAATTGATGGAAGCACAAATAATCCCATTTCTGATTTAAGAGGATAAAGCGGTATGGCACTTAACACCTAGTGGCAACTTTATAGTAAAATCAGCTTACAAACATCTATGGAGTAAAGATTTGCATCCCCTAATATGGAGTAAAGTTTGGATAAGCAATATCCTCCCCAATATTAATTTTTTTTGGTGGATTGCTCAGCATGGTAAAATTTTAATGTCAAAAAATCTTTAAAAAGGGGGTTTATGGTTCCAAATAGATGTTATCTTTGCAACAGAGAAGAGGAGAGTATCTCCCATTTGTTTCTAAAATACCCATACACTTTAATGATATGGGAGTTTTTTTTGGGGGAAACTGGGATTATGTTGGGTATTGAAGGATAGCTCAAGTCAATTTGTGGAAAATTGGGATTGCCCATTCTATCACCCTAAGCTTATGCTCCTATGGAAATGTGTTCCTCCTTATGTTTGTTGGCATGTTTGGAAGAAAAGAAACAACAAAATCTTTCAGGAGGAGGAAAAACTAGAGGAGGTTGTCATAGGTATCATGAAGAAATTGTTAAAGAAAAATATAATGGCTACTAAATGTAAGCTACCAAAGGAAGAACCAAGTAGAAAAGAAAAACAAATAGCTAAGAGATGGGGTATCCAGGAGGGCTTCAATTTATTTGATAACTCTAAAGTCTTAAAGAGACATAAAACTAAATGGGAACCACCAAACTCTACTCAACTAAAGATAAATTTTGATGGTGTTACAAAAGGGGGTATAGGAGCAGTAGGTGGTGTGTTGAGAGATAGAAATGGAGATGTGCTACTAGTTTATGCTAGGAATGTTGGAGGAGGAAGTAATAATTTGGCAGAAGCAATGGCTTTTCTATGGAGCTTGCAATTAGTAAGGGAAATGCAGATAAAGGAAATAACCATAGAAGGGGACTCCAAATTAGTCATTGATTTGGTGAAGGGAGTCTCTAAGCCTAGTTGGAACATTCTAAATATTATTATGGATATAAGAAATATTATTGATGGGATGGAGAAAGTCCAACTACAGCATATTTATAAAGAAGGAAATAGGGTGGTAGATGCTTTTTCACCATAAGTTTGGAATTAAGGAATTTGACATGCTATAGAAACCTAGAAAATTTGAAGGAGGAAATGAAGGCCTTGATTAGCAAGGAGAAGGAGGGGAACAATAATTAAGCATGATTTGGCAAATAATGGTCAGTGACAATTTTGGCAGCATTATACATGGGAAGATAAAATGTGCTAAATTTGATGGTAAGTTTAAGGGGAAGTTGGTAAGATGGTACCATATTGATTGGATAATAAATAGGGGTGATTTGAGGTGGCAGTTACTTCACCATAATGGTAACACAAGGCAAAATTTGAATTACTTTCTCTTCGAAAGTATGAAAGTTCTTAGTACCAAGGCTGTCAATGCATTTAAGGATGTGAAAATAATAATGTTAAGTATGTGTGAATCCCATCATAATTTTGATTGGGAGTTTAAAAAACCCAAAAACTGGTTTGGGAGATGATTAAACCCCCTGTTGGAGCTAATAGTAGAATAGTTTTCTTTTGGTGTTCAACTTTTTCAAGAATCCCGACGACAAGGAAATTGAAATGTGAATTACTAAGGAGGGAGGGTTAGAAACTAGTGAGGAGGAGATGGGTGGAGATTTGAATAGATTGGAACCACTGAAGATTAAAAATTTTAAAGATAGAATGGCAGCTTGGTTTATGTTGAAGGAGGGAGGATTTCTTCCCTATATGCAAGTGATGGCGAGATATGACAAAAATTGCACAATACAATTTGTGAATAGTTGGAATGATCACAAGGTCACAATAAATGGTATTACTTTCCAAGTTAATGAGGAAGTGATTGCAATGGCAACTGGGCTGTCCATGAAAGGGAAAAAATGGTAGAAGGTCATGAAAACTACAGATGAGGTTAGCATGAGCAACTTTTTCAAGGAGAATGAAGAACCAGTAAGGTATAGGGGAAGATTCAGAAGAGACAAGCTTCTGGCACTGTGGGACGACATCTACCTAGTGATTATGAAATACCTCATGCTTGAAGGCAGGTTTGGAGTTTACTACTAGTATCACTTTCCTCTGCTAAATCATTTTAGGAAAAGGGATTTTGTTTCTATTTTGTTTTTTTATGTTACATTCCTTGGAGGATATGGTAAATGATGTTAGGAAAAAAAGGGGTAAGGGTCTAAATTTGACCATTATTCACCAAGGTCTAATCCTTAGGCTCTATTAGTTCCACGTTGCCCTTTGTCCCCCTCAGGTTATAGTGGTTGATAATCAGTGCCAATACCATAATTCTCCCCTGAGTACTAGCACAGGTACCAAATTCTACTCCTCATGGCCCTCCCCCAGTGGAGATGGTAAGAAAAAGAAAAAACCAAAGTCGACTGTAGATAAAAAGGGGTGTAAAAAAATTAAGGTTGAAAAACCTGTTGCAGTGTAAATTAAGGAGTTGGAAGAGGAGGGAGGGGGAAAGGGTAGGAGAAGGCTAGGAAGGCTAGCAAAATCCTAGTCTAGGTACAAACAAAAATCCAAAAGTTATAGGGTGGAAGAGGAGGATGAGGAGAGCTCTGTGAGCAAGGAAAGGGAGCTAGAGGAGGAAAATCTCTCTGATTCTAAGAGAGATAATGAGGAAGGGAAAAAAGAGAAAAGTGAGAACTCAGTGGATAATTTCCAGGTGTTTGCAAGTAATACCTTGGCATTAGGTGGTAATGACATTATCACTAGCACTCATGTTTTAGCCAGTTTCACCCTTTAGCCTATAACTTTTTGTGAGGACAATAACAAAGTGGACACTTCCCCCATCACTATTTCCTCCCAGGTGAAAGAAAAGTGTAATCTTTCTATTAACCCTCAAGTTTTGTAGGATGGATTTCATTCGACAAAGTCTAAAGAGGGACCTAGAGAGGCTGATAAGGTAGGGAATGTTAAAATGGAGGAACGTAATGAAATGACTACACCTCTAGAAAAAAAGAGTCAGAACCTTGGAGGAGGGATTTCATTCTTTCTCTA
Organism: Cupressus sempervirens; assembly: GCA_028749045.1. Lineage (NCBI taxonomy): Eukaryota > Viridiplantae > Streptophyta > Pinopsida > Cupressales > Cupressaceae > Cupressus > Cupressus sempervirens. The sequence goes on along the minus strand of CM053791.1, from coordinate 274,115,581 downwards.
AATTTGCACTAAAGGTCACACATGTAGCAGCTACCACCCTCCAATTGCTGGCACAGGAGAAGGATGATGTAAGGATGGACAAGGAAGATAATAATCTTCTCTACAAGTTTCTTACTGATGATTGGGCTCAAGTCCTTCTAGCTGGGAAAGGAAAAGAAAAAGATAAAGATAAAATTTGAATGTTTTTGAGGGACTTATGGTTCCTTGTTTTTGTTTGTTTTGTGTTGCAACATAGCTGTTATTACTAAGACTTGGGTTGGCCCGTTTAAGCCAACAATTGTTATTCATAACTTTATTGTGTGTTTAAGCTCTATTGGCTTAGGCTACTATGTTTAGTTTTTTTTTAGACTTTTGTTAGTTTTTCTTACTTTTACTGGTGCTTTCGAGCTATAATTGTCTTTGTCACTGGGTGGCACCTTGTTAGTTCTATAGATGTTTGCTAGTAGAGTGTTGGTTACTAGCTTTTTTTGTAAGGGGAAACCCCCTTATTTTGGTTGCTTTAAATTTCAAAAACAAAAAAGAGAAAATAGTTGATATCTTCGTAAAAACATTACCTAAAGATGCTCATCAGAATCTAAGAGGTAAACTAGGGTTGATGCCCCTATCCAATGCTATGTAAGAAACATGAGGAGCACCCTGCATCAAACAAGTTGATTGACATATGTTACACATTAATTCATTGGATTTTACTTTAGGAGCTGCCTAAAGTAATAAAAAAGCTAGAGCTACAAATTAGTCACAAACTAGGTGACAAAGGGAGAAACTAGAACTGTTCATATCTGCATATTAAGACGACAAGTCATTGCCATTGTTGTCAAAGAGGGAGAAATCTGTATGAGGGAGAAATCTATAAAAAAAGGGGAGAAATTTGTAGAGAAATCTATAAAAGAAAAATCAAATATGAAATTCTTAGAGGGAGAAAATGTAACTATTGATTACATCTACCTAGTAAGAGGGAAATAATGTAGTAGTCATAAGGAAGGGTTGATTATTTGTTGAACATAACAAAGTTTTGTAACCTTTAGAAGATGAAAATTGTTGATAAAGGGAGAACTTTTAATACAAGGAATTATTCTCTTTTTAGTATTAATGTTGGTTGTACTTATTAAGTTTGATTTTCCATCAATTCCAAAAAGGGAGATTGTCAAAAAAAATGAAGTATGAATATGTGTTTTTAATCATTTTTTTATCACTACTGTCAAGCCTACTACTTGTCGATAAGACAATTTTTTATATGATTTGAGTACTATCATTTGTTTGATTGATGAAGAGGATTTGATCAAATGAGGTAACAATAGCACCTAGAGGAAAGTTTGAGTTATGATATGGAAAAGAAGTACAAGGATTAGCTAAGATAGTGATATTATAATGCACTAATTATCTACTTAAGGTTGCAAAGGATGGATACACTAATTAAGTCTGGAAGAAAAAAGAGAAAAGAATAGATTCTACTAAGCTTGACTAAGTGGATAGTAGCTATCAAGAAAGGTTAGCGCAAGCTCAGCATAAAATAAGTTGGAGGCGAGTAAAGTCAAAATTTAATGTATGTCAAGTAAAACAGTGTAAGCTGAGTAAAGTTTAGTTGATGCCAAGCAACAGTAAACTTTAGTTCATGCCGACTAATTTGATAGTGGATGTCAAATAATTTAGTTTGTGCTGAGCATCACAAGAAAGTAAATGTTGAGGGAGAGCATTATGAAAAAGATCACGAAATCAATGAATTTGAGCCAATAATTTTGATTTCTTGGATTGTGTGAACCATGTGGAAGATAATCTTGATGAGTTGGTGGCACAAAATTCAAGATGAACCATTTTGAGGAAAATTCAAAGATGATTGAAGGAGAAGTTTCTAGAAAGTAACAAATGAAATAAGGGGTAGATTCATCGAATCCTACCTAATCCCATCAAACCCTAAAATGGACGATGGAGGACAAATGAAAAAAGTTCCAAATTCTCTTCATAAGAGAATATGAGGCATGAAACAACAATTGGCTAGTTGGAAAGTTGGAAAGTGCAAGAACCTAAGGAAGACAAGAGGTCTTAGGTGTTGCTTCATATGGAGGCCAAACTATAGAGTCTGCAATTGGAAAGCAAAGTAAGAAGACTTAAGGGTATGGATGCTTGAAGGGTGAACAAGCTGTCAGAGATAAAGTGTGTGAATGCCAAGTAGAATGGAGGACTAAAATAGAGATATGTAATCTACAAGTATCTTGTAAGTTGTTATCAAATCAAGCCTTAATGTTACTCCCTAATCATTGTATCAGTCTAGAGTATATCCTTTGGATTAAAGTTGACCTAATAGTCATTTGTAAATGCTTTAACCTGGTGACATTCCAAGAGAATGGTCTAAAGTTCTCTAACAAGGCTCACTCCTAATAGGGTGATTGAAACCCTTTAACCAAGTCACATTTAATAGTGTGCATTATAACCTTTAATAGGGTTGGAGTTTCAAAGGGATTCACTTCAGAAGAGTGAGAATTAGTAGCATGTTACTGGTCATTTTTCCCAAATTGGGTTTCCACATAAATCATTATGTCAAATGTGTTATTGAATTTGTTATGTTTCATGTTTACATTTCTACAAAGTTGATTTGATAGTAACCTACAAATTTAAGTGATTGTATGATCTAATGGATGCATGCATGATAAAAATAGTTTATGGATATGGGTTCACTAAATTGTGAAAAGTTTTATTTATACATATGGACCTTGGATAACTAATTCACCTCCCCTCTTAGTTATTCTAAAGAATTCCAACATAGGAAGGGTTTCAAGCTGATACATAGATCTATAATCAACAATTTAGTTGCATCAAAAATTAGGTCATCTCATTGTTACTCTCTAACCATTGTAGTACTGATCTAAATCTCTTAACAAAGTTGGTTTAACATCCATTTGTAAATCCTCTAGCAAGGTGGCATTTCTAGATTGAAGTGTCTAAAGACCTCTAACAAGACCACTCCTAACAGGGTGATTAAATCCTCTAATAGGGTCACACCTAATAGTGTGTTTTGTAACCTTTAACAGGGTTAGCTCCTAACAGGAATCATTTGAGAAGAGTAGAAATTGGTAACTAGTTGCAATTGGTGGTTTTTTCCAAGTTGGGTTTCCACATTAAATCTTGGTGTCACTTGTGTTCATGCTATTTATTTTGTGTATGCAACTAAGTTAAGAAAGGTTAATTACATATAATATCTTAAGATTTTCATGTTAAACATTTACTAAGTTACAACTTTTATTTCAAGTGGTTACCGAGTTACAACATATTATCAGTATTAATCAAGTAACTGTGTGTTTTCTAAGCATGGATATTTTCAGTGAAGTTTATGTTTTGTGTTGAAATCTAAGGGATTTGTAATTTATTTTAGTGGTAACTTTTTCACCCCTCCCCTCTCAGTTACTCTTCTTATATTTCCAACAATATGTGCATAGATAGGTTTACCATTTGCAGCATTATCTTAAGCTTTAAGTTAAGTTTTCGATCCACTTCTAGCATAGATTTCCTTCAACATTGTCTTTTCTTTAGTTGTAATGACTCTAAAGGTGAATTAGAGCATATACTTTGTAGTCACTATTTCAAGTTTATGCTCTTGGATCAATAAATCAAATGAATTCATTGTACTATTTTAAGTAAGAAACATGATGTTGTTTGACCACGGAATCATTATAAAAGGATATCCAATCCTTTATAACTAAAATAATAAATTGACCAATCACTTTCATCTCTAAATCAACAGATAATATAGAGGATTTAGTACCTATTCCTGTACACACCTACATCACCAACCAACCAACATGGATATCTACAAATCACATTGAACTCATATAGAATATGTTGGAAATGTAGGATAGACCAGGTGACTAAGAGGGTGGAGGGTTGAATCAGGGACCAATAAAACTTATACTTTAATTCACCAATTAAACATACACTAATCTAATTGCATGCATGAAAGACTGAAAGCAATGAATTATTCATAATACTTGACACAATATTTGGTAATCCAAAAACCTTCCAAATAGAAAGTAAAAATGGGGTGGGGATGATACCCACAAGCTTTGTTACTTCTTTATAAAGTTAGCCTATTAAATCTTACAAATGATCACTTTTGATGATCTGCCTTGTTAGCAGCAATGAGGATTGTTAGGTCCACCTTGTTAAAGGATTTACAACATACAATGAAGTATGCACTCTATTAGGAGATTTGGAATGAGACTGTTAAGTCCACCTTGTTAAAGGATTTGAATGATGCATATGTTAGGATGAATCAATGGTTGATCTCTAATTTGCAACTTGGTTTGTTGAATGAGATTCCTTTGAATAACAATGATCACCTAGCTGTGATAGTTAAGTCTCTACTTTTCCTTATACTACTTGTAGCCTTCTTTAATTCACACTCATTTTCTTCTTCTCTTTGATATGATTCACACTACTATATATATATATATATATATATATATATATATATATATATATATATATATATATAGATATATATTCCAATCTAATAAATTACCTTCTGGAGTTAGCTACAATACCAAACTCTAACAATCTTCACAAACTCAGCTCACTTGTTGTAAGTTGGGTTCTAGAAACCATTTGGGTGATGTTCTAACACTTGGTAACACTTGCCAACACTCGAAAAACTCTGGCACTCAGTTGATGTAGATGCTCGGTCCATACTAATCACTTGGGGTGATAGGAACTTGGTTAGCATTGGATGAATTAGCGAACACTAAAGAATTCAATAGATTTAGTTGACACTACATGAATTAATCAACACTACCTTCATTCACTTTGTTAACACTACAAGCTTGAAAAACACTAATAAGCTTGACTTACACTATAGAGTTTGGTTAACACTATACTCTATCTCAGATGCTTAGTAGATACTGTGAGCTCAACATAAATTGCAATTAGAATGATTGACTCAACAGAAATTGAAACACTTGGTTTACATTGCTAGCAGTATGATAAGCTTATTAGAAACTTTAGAGCATGGTGGCAATGCAGCCAACTGACTAAGTGTTGGGTCACTAATAGACAAATGATTTAACCATAAGGTCAATAATCTCCCCCTTTGGTATTAGTGACAAAAACACTTATCATACCAAAATACCGAATACAAGTCAAAACTCCCCCTATCAACATGTTTGGGTCAATAACTCAGTTTGGACTGATATCTACTACTGTTGATGCTACTTGGTAATCTTTGACTATTTTTTATTTTTCAAAATTGTTTTCATAAACATTTTTTCTATTTTTGTATATACATCTTTCATATTTGTACATGTATTCCCCCTTTGCATTTACGATTCTCCCTTACATATTATATGCATTTAAATTCCCCCTTTTTTGACACAAATGCTATAAAAAAAACTACAAGGCAACACCAAAATGTGACAAGAAATCACTATGTACCTTCAAAATTATGGACATAGTCTTGTCCTACTTATTTTGCAAAAATTTTGATGATGTAAGGCTATCTGCACTTCTACTAAAAGTTCCATCATATGATCAACTATGGAGAAATTGTTATCATGAATCAATGTCTTTGTATGTGCAATATGTTTTTGCATTGCATCCATGTTGGGAAGGATCATTCCTTGAATTTTTGCAAGTGTGGCCCTTATCCTAGCTTCTTCCCTTAACAATTTAGCCTGAAGATCTATCAAATACATGATCTTTACAAAATGTGTAGAACTACATCTAGGGTTAAGTGACAATTGATGTGCACTTGCCTTCAAATCAGCATCTATCTTTGATAATTTATCCTTTATCTCCTTTGTAAAGTTAGATATATCACTTAACTTTACAAACAAAGAAAAAAATTTATTTACAGATGCTTCAAATGTAGAAAGAATAGTATGTTAGAAATGTTTTAGAATAACTAAGAGGGGGGTGAATTAGTTATTCAAGGTCCAAATGTTCTATTTGAACTTTTCACTAAGTATAGTGAGCCCATTAAATCATTCATTCATCCAAGCTTTAACTTTTCTAATCAACAAGTTACTGTAAATCAACATGCAAACATAACACACAAGAAATCAACACATAACACAGTGATTTACGTGGAAACCCAATTTGGGAAAAATCACCAGTAACATGTTACTCCGTTCTCACTCTTATGAAGTGATGCCCTATGAAAGGCCTGCCATGTTAAAGGCTTACAACACACTGTTAAATGTGACCTTGTTAGAGAATTTAACCACCATGTTAGAAGTGGGCCTGGTTAAAGGACTTTAGAACATTCACTTGGAATGCCATCTTGTTAAAGGATTTACAAATGGCTATTAAACCAACCTAAGTCCATAGGATTTTCAAATCTAATACAATTGCTAGAGAGTATTAGAAAATCTTTGACCTGACTACAACATACAACTTATCTTGCAGATCTTAGATCACTTCTCAGCTCATACCCTTGCCTGGCCTTCAATCTTTGCAACTCTGATAGCTTGCCCTCCTTTCAAGCTTAGTCTCCTTGAGTCTCCATGCTCAATGTACCAATGCAATCATCTCTTCATGACCACTTGTAGAAGCAGAGCCTATGTGCTCTTCCTTCTCCTAGTTGTCTTCTCCTCGACACCCTTCTAACTACTTTGTAATTTGGCTCTTTAGCAATAACAGTATCAGCAACTCTTTGCTTCTTAGTCTATGACTCTTTAAATAAAAGTCTTGGAGTTCTTTTTCCTACTCGATTCTTCCATTCTTTAATTTCAATTCGTATGGATTAGGTAGGATTCATTGCATCTAACCCATATTTTTTTCCTCTAAAAACTTCTTGAATAATCCTTTAAAATTCGCTCAAAAATGATTTACATAGAATTCAATGCCACCAAGTCATCATCCTTATCTTCCAACTCATTCACAAAATGCAAGGTATCCACTTTGTTGGCTCAGATTTGGCAAATCTTCATCATTTAAAATAATGTAGCAGCTTGGCACTATTGAAATACTGGTGCTTGGCACATACTGTGTTACTCGGCAAAAACTATGTTTTTCCTGATGCTCGGCACCTGAAGATCACTCGACACCAACTAAGATTTTTTTATGCTTGGCACCTGATCTTCACTCGACACCTAAAGATCACTCAGCACACACTAGAATTTCTTGTTACTCAGCTCCAACTGAGAATTTTCTTGACTTCAACTAACTTGCTTAGCACCCACTAAAGATCTTAGTTTAAGCTTTGCAGTCAACCTTGTTCCAACTTCTTCCTCCAATGTTTCTAAGTGTGACCAACCTCTATATTTTTGAGTATGCTATCAATATATCATTAACCATTGTCTTAACTGATCCTTTCACTTCATTACAACATCATAACTCAACCTTTCCCTTAGGTATTCTTGTTACATCTTGTTGATCAAATCCTCTTCATCAATCAACTAAGTGACAGTACTTGGATCTTATAAGAAAATTCATCCCTACAAATAGCAAGTTTGACATCAATGACAAAACAATGATTGAAAATATTATTTTACAAAAATATTCTTTCTTTGCAACAATGAGCTTTTCAATTAGATTTCCAACAATCTCCCTCTTTAGCATTGATGGAAAACCAAACTGATCAACTATCAGACTAAATTATTCAACCACAAACTAACTAGGTTAGAACAATAAGTCAAATGCAAAAAAGTAAATTGTAACTTCACATCTTTCTCTACTATTCTGATTACTTCATTTCTACTTCTCCCTCTTTGCTGTTGTATCCTTATTTTTTGTCTTTCTCCCTCTGTATTCTTCATCTTCTGTTGTTCTGATCAACTTCTGATTATTCCTATCAACTTCTCCCTCTTCTTTCTTTGATCATATTCATCACATGTTGTTGATCAGTTTTTTGCTATTTCTCCCTCTTTGACAACAATGCCAAAGAAATATTAGCATCTTAACATGCAAGTGTAGCTTTGCAAGTTCATTCAATTTCTCCCTCTATCACCTTGCTTGTGACTGATTTGGAACTTCAGCACTTCTACTACTTTAGGCATGAATCCTAAAGTAAACATCCTCTCCATCAATGTGTAAAATCTTCAACATTTAGCTCATTTGATGCAGGGCATTCTTGCTTTTGCTTCAAGTAGCCTTAGCTAGGGGAATCACCCCTAACTTACCTCTAAGATACTCAAAAGCATCTTTAGGTAGTGCTTTTGTGAAGATGTCAAAAATTTGTTCCTTTGAGCTAACATATTTCATCTTCAGTTGTTTGTCTTCCACCTACTCTCTTACATAGTGATACTTGATTGCAATATGCTTGGTTTTAGCATGCATTGTAGGATTCTTTGATATGTTGATAGCACTTGTATTATCACAATAAAGTATCACAAACTCAGTTACCTCTTCCTTCATACCTTGCAACAAATTTTTGATCCATACAATATTGGTGCAATTTGTAGCAGCTGCAACATATTCAAGTTCAGCAATGGATTGTGAGGAGTAGCTTTGCTTTTTGCTAGTCCATGTAATCAACCTTTTTCCCAAGAAAAGTGCTCATCCACTGGTGGTTTTTCTATCATCAATGTTACCTCCCCAATCTGTATTAGTGTAGGCTCTTAGTTCAAACTTTTCACTCCTCTTGTAGTACAAGCCAAAGTCATCAGTTACTTTTAGGTACCTTAATATTCTCTATACTACCATTAAGTGATTTTCTCTTGGATTTGCAAAAAATCTAGCCACTATTCCAATAGCTAATGCAATGTCTAGCCTACTATGTACAATATATCGTAGCTTTCCAATCATTGATCTATATATTGTCAGATTCACTTTAGCAGACTCATCATTCTTAGATAACTTATATCCAGTTTCCATTGGTGTACTAACTGGTTTTGACTCTTCTAACCCAAATGTTTTGAGTATCTCCTTGATGTATTTGGATTGGGTCACAAATATCCCATGCTTCAATTGATTTACTTGTAATCCAACGAAGAATTTGATCTCTTCAAACATTGACATCTCAAATTCATGCTTCATTTGATCAACAAAATCTTTGCAAAGAACATCTTTTCCTCCAAATATTATATCATCCACAAAGATTTATGATATCAAAATGTCTGTACCTTTTTCAGCTTTAATATACAAGTTTTTATTATCATATGTTCTCTTAAATCCTATCTTCACAAGATATTTGTGCAACCTCTCATACCATGCTCTTGGTGCTTGCTTCAATCCATAAAGTGCTTTGTGCAGTTTGCAGATCATGTCCCTGTTCTTCTCATCAAACAATCCCTCTGGTTGTTCTATGTAGACTTCCTCTTCCAGTATACCATTCAAAAAAGAAAATTTAACATCCATTTGGTACACTTTGAAACCATTGTATGCAGCATATGCAAGTAATGTTCTTACTCCTTCCATTATTATAACAAGGGAAAATGTTTCCTCATAATCCAGTCCTTCTTCTTATGCATAGCCTTTGCAAACTAGTCTGGCTTTGTTTCTTGTTATCTCACCATTCTCATCAAGTTTTTTTCTAAACACCCATTTGGTACCAATCACATTCTTATCAGCTGGTCTAGGAACTAGAAACCATGTTTTGTTCTTCTCAATTTGATCTATCTCCTCTTCCATGGTTTTATACCAGTCATCATCTTGTAGTGCATCTTTTACTATTTTAGGTTCAACCTTGCTCAACATACATGATTCATTCCTCAATCTATTCCTTGTCATTGGTATGGCATCCTTGTCACCAATGATTTGATCTACAGGGTGATGTCTTCTCACATACTTGGCTAATTTGGGTTATGTCCTTCTTTCCATGTTTGATTATTCAACTTCAGAGTCATTTTTTTCTTTTTCATCTGGCACTTCATCATTCCTCTCATGTATACTATTTTCAAAACTATAATGTACATTATCTATATTCTGCAGCTCAGCTTCTGAATGCAACTCGACATCCATAGGCTGAGACTCAACAGATACTTGAATTTGTTGTTGATTGCCAACTTAATTTGCAACATTTTCTTCAACAGTCATTCCTTCATAGAAGTATACAAAGGATCTATAATCCTCTGATTGTTTGGACTCATCAACCTAGACTTTTGGATGCTCATCAAAATTTGCATTTGCACTCTCCACAATCTTGCTAGTGTTAGTGTTCAAACACTTATATGCTTTACTTCTAGTGGAGTATCCAAGGAATATGCCTTCATCACTTTTTGCATCAAACTTTCCATTTCTAGTATCTTTTAGAATATAGCATTCACAACCAAATACTTTGAAATGTTTAACATCGGGTGATTGACCATACCATAATTCAAAGGGTGTTGCATTTATACCTTTCTTGACTTGAACTTTATTCAGTGTATAGACTACAATACTTGTAGCTTCTCTCTAGTACTTTAGTGCAACATTTTTCTCCATCATCAAGGTTCTAGCACAATCAATCACTGACCTATTCCTTCTTTCTACACTACCATTCTATGATGGAGTTCTTGGTGTTGATGTTTGCCTTTTGATGCCTTTGTCATTGCAGAATATTTCAAACTCTTTTGATGTGAACACACCTCCTTTTTCTGACCTTAGGCATTTCAGGTTCTTTCTTGTTTCCTTCTCAACTCTGGCCAAATACCACTTAAACATTTGAAATGCATCAAATTTTTTCTTTAAAAACATAGCAGTCATCATCCTGGAATAGTCATCTACAAATAGCATTATGTATATATCTCCTAAGTAGCTTCGCACTTATATTGGACCACATAAGTCTGTATGAACTAACTCTAGTACTTCTTTGGAAGTGTACATTTTGCTTTTGAAACTAGACTTAGTCATCTTCCCTAGTTGACATTGTTTGCACATTGTGTTTTCAAGTTTCTTCAACTTTGGCAACCCTTTGACCTTCTTCTTCTTGCTAATGCTAATTAGATTATCAAAATTAACATGACACAACCTTTTATGCCATAACCACACATCATCAAATCTAACTACAAGACATGTTGCATCTTCCATATCTAGGTAAAATAGATTACTCCTAATTTGTTCACCTTTTACTATCAGCTTTCCATTAGTGTCATAGATCTTGGCAATTTTGCTTCCAAATTCAACTTTGCAACCTACATTGCCTAAATGTTATACACTCAACAAGTTGTAGTTCAATCCTTCAACATAGTATGCATTATCACATGAAATTTTCTCTACGAATTTAATAGAGCCTTTTCCTTTGATTTGACATGGAGCATCATTACCAAATCTAACACTGTTTCCATCATATTGAGTGAAGGTAATGAACTTACTTTTATCTCCTATCATGTGGTGTGAGCATCCACTATCTATGATCCACTTGTCATTCTTGTTCACACAGGTAACCAATGTTGTTGCTTCATCTTCATCTTTATCTAATTTATCCTTCATGGCCACATAGACTACTTCATCATCATTCTCATCGAAATCTTCTTCAACAATGTAGCATCTCTTTTCTTTCTCCTTGTAATCTTTGCTATCATCTTCCCTCTTGTTCTTATACTTGTTTCCTTCGTTATAGTTCTTCTTCTGTGTACATCTTATAGCAATATGACCTACTTCATTGCAATTAAAACATATGATAGGGAGCTTGCCTTTGAATTTACCTTTGCCTCTATGAAATCTCCTAGCTAATAGTGCTTCTAACTATTCCACATCTTCCTCATCTATGTTGCTATCACTGGATGCATGTTTTCCTTTTCTTCTCTTCTTGCTTGATGTCTCCTCCTCGGTGTCTTTTATTGTCATCTTAGCCTTGAAAGTAGATTCAAGGTTCTTAGGTCTGTAGTTGTCAAAATTGGACAGCTCAAATGTAGTAAGTCTTCCCACTATTCCTTCAAAGGTTAGTGCATTTCCTTGTACACTCCTCAGCTCTTGGATGGCTAAAACTCTAATAGCATAGATAGGGAGCAGAGTTCTTAAGTATTTTCTGATGATAGTTTCTTCTTCCAATTGACCACTTAGATTTCTTATTGCACTTTCCACTTTTTTCATTCTTGCATCATATTTAGCAACATTTTCACCTTCCTCCATTTTCATGTCATCAAACTTTCCTCTTAGGCTTTCTCTCTTTGCTCTATGGACATTCTGATCTCCTCCATAGATATTTGATAAGGTTTTCCACATCTTGAATGCAGTGTCACAATCTTTGATGTCATCATATTTTGCATAATTGAGTGTAGAGGCAATCTCTAACATTGCTTGATTGTGCCCCTTTTTGTTCAAATCATCTGCAGTGAGAGGTCCTGCTAGATTTACATGTTCTGTTCCAATTGAGTTTTGTGCATATTCACCTCTTGTTCCAAGGTACAATTTTGTTAGACTCTGCCATGCAGCAAAGTTTTCTTTGTTGAGCTTGGAAACTTCTCTCTCGGACATCTTGATCTTCCTGCTTCTAGTACCTTGAAACTAAATCAGCAGATGGCTCTGATATCAATTGTTATAAATGCTTTAGAATAACTAAGAGGGGGGGTGAATCAGTTATTCAAGGTCCAAATATCCTATTCAAACTTTTCACTAAGTATAGTGAGCCCATTAAACCATTCATTCATCCAAGCTTTAACTTTTCTATTCAGCAAGTTACTGTAAATCAACATGCAAGCATAACACACAAGAAATCAACACATAACACAGTGATTTACATGGAAACCCAATTTGGGAAAAACCGTCAGTAACATGCTACTCCATTCTCACTCTTTTTAAGTGATGCCCTGTGAAAGGCCTACCCTATTAAAGGCTTACAACACACTGTTAAATGTGACCTTGTTAGAGGATTTAACCACCCTGTTAGAAGTGGGCCCAGTTAAAGGATTTTAGAACATTCACTTGGAATGCCACCTTGCTAAAGGATTTACAAATGGCTATTAAACCAACCTAAGTCCATAGGATTTTCAGATCTAATACGATTGCTAGAGAGTACTGAAAAATCTTTGACCTGACTACAGCATACAACTTATCTTGTAGATCTCAGATCACTTCTCAGCTCATACCCTTGCCTAGCCTTCAATCTCTACAACTTTGACAGCTTTCCTTCCTTTCAAGCTTAGTCTCCTTGAGTCTCCATTCTCAATGTACCAGTGCAATCATCTCTTCATGACCACTCGTAGAAGTAGAGCCTCTATTCTCTTCCTTCTCCTAGATGTCTTCTCCTTGACACCCTTCTAACTACTTCACAATTTGGCTCTTCAGTAGCAATAGTATCAGCAACACTTTTCTTATTGGTCTATGACTCCTTAAATAGAATTCTTTGAGTTCTTTTTCATGCTAGATTCTTCCATTCTTTAATTTCAATTCGTATGGATTAGGTAGGATTCATTGCATCTAACCCATATTTTGTTTCCTCTAGAAACTTCTTGAATAATCCTTTAGAATTCACTCAAAAATAGTTTACATAGAATTATGTGCCACTAGCTCATCATCCTTATCTTCCAACTCATTCAAAAAATTCAAAGTATCCACTTTGTTGGCTTAGATTTGGGAAATCTTTGTCATTTAAAATAATGCAACAACTCAACACTATTGAAATACTGGTGCTCAGCACATACTATGTTATTTGACATCAACTGTATTTTTCTTGATGCTTGACACCTAAAGATCACTTAGCACCAACTAAGATTTTCTAATGCTTGACACCTGATCTTCACTCAGCACTTGAAGATCACTTGGCACACACTAGAATTTCCTATTACTTGGCTCCAACTAAGAATTTTCTCAACTTCAACTAACTTGCTTGGCACCCACTAAAGATCTTAGTTTAAGCTTTGTAGTCAACCTTGTTACAACTTCTTCCTCTAATGTTTCTAAGTGTGACCAACCTTTGTATCTTTGATTATGCTATCAATACATCATTTAACCATTGTCTTAATTGATCCTCGCACTTCATTACAACATCATAACTTAACCTTTCGCTTAAGTATTCGTGTTACATCTTGTTGATCAAATCCTCTTCATCAATCAACTAAGTGATAAAACTTGGATCTTATAAGCAAATGTCATCCCTACAAATAGCAAGTTTGACATCAATGACAAAACAATGATTGAAAACATTCTTTTACAACAATATTCTTTCTTTGCAATAATGAGCTTTTCAATCAGATTTCCAACATAGTAGACAATTCTACTTGGTCAATGGCTATCCTCTATGCTTCCTTCTTAAAAAATTTAATCCCAAATTTTCTTTCTGCCCTCTATAGAACTTTATCTTGCCCATTGATGTCCTCATTGTACCTATGAACAACTTCAACCAATTGATCCAAAATAGATTATTTCTCATCAACCTCAATATTGAAAGCATCCACAAATGTGCTTTTGTTGTCTTCAAGTACTTGGTTTTTCTTCTTCTTCTCTTCTTTGAGTTTTTGTTGGTTGGCCCTCTTTTTCCAAAGCTCACCAAGAATATCCATTTGATCAAGAGTCAGATTGGAAAGATCCCAATCTAGTATCATAGTGTCCTCTTCTAGATTAATCTGTTCATTAGAGGCTTCTACCTCTTTACCCTTTTCTTTTTGAATGGAAGGAACAATTTCCTTTCCTTTAGTCAATACATCAATGCTTGATTGAGGCTTAACCTGAAATGTCATTGCACTTTCCATGGTAGTAAGAACAATAGAAATGGTAGGAATAGTAATAAATATGCAAGAAATAGCACTAACAACAAGAATGTTTGCTATACCTTGTTGTGACTCTATTAGGCTTGATGCTAGAGCGATTTAAGTATATTTTTGATAAGAAAAATAGGTTTTAAGGGATCCTAAAACCCAATAGTTAAAACAAAAATCAAGGCTGATAATAAGCATATAAAGCCTAGGCAAACATAGACAAGTCACATGGCTGATAATAAGCATGAAAGCCCAACCAAACAAAAAGGCCAATGAAAAGGCCAGTTCAACCTACATCCAAAAAGCTAGAACAAGAAAAATCCAACTTGACAAAAAACAATAGTCAATTAATAGCAAAAGACAGGAATAAATAAAACATGATTACTCCTCTATCTTTCGCTTGAGCTCTTGCATCATCTGAGCTACTTCATAGACTTTGTGAGTCTCCTCAGCAATTTTTTCTTGACTCTTCTAGGCTTCCTGGTCCAAGCTGCTGAAATTAATTTCTATTGCTACATCCTCTTCCACCCTGGTTCTTTCCCTATCCTTGTCCTCACTCTTGTCCAGTAGGCCTCTAGCTTTTAACATTACAGTAAGGGATAGAATGTTATCATTGATAGAATTGAGGATGGAGATGATCTGATTCACGAGATTGTGATTATATTTTTTCCAGGTTTAGGATTCTCTTCTCAGCTAAACTGATTCTATCCTCCTTATTCTTCTAATTTCCTAGACCTAGCTCCTTCCTATTGTTTTCCATTTGGCCAATTTTTTCCCCAACCTCTTCCAATTCGTGGTAAAACCATTTGATTGACCTAAATTTTTCAATCATGCTATTGCAAGCATTATTCAATAGATTCATGCCCATTTCCCTAGCATTATCCATTATTGCCACCATAGCTGGATTGATGAGTTCTTCGAATTGGAGCTAGCCCTATTTTTCTTCTAGAATTTGGGGATTCATTGTCTCTCTGAAAATCCCCATCTTGGATGTTCTAAAATTAAAATTTATCCATGCATTTCGCCTATCCTTAATAATCACTTCTCCACCCTCTCCTCCAATTTTCCCCTTCTCCTACTCCTAGGAATGAATAGGGGAAAGAGGAATAGCAGAGATATTCGACCTTGACCCCAAAACCCCCTCAGCATCCATCTATTTTTTCCTCTTTATTTTCTTTGCAGCTAGAGTGATTTGAGTCTATTGCTTGATAGATGAAGTGATAGAAACTTCACTCATTAATGCACTTGATAATATTGCTCCAATGGTTAGTTGAGTGTTTGGTGAAGTAGTTTTTACCTCAACTAACTCAGCAATAGCCTTATCTGAGCTATATGGCACTAAGGCTTTTCTTAGAGAGTTAGGAAGAGAGGTTATTACCTCTACTGATATCTTTTTAGGATGTGAGTCTTCAATACTCTTGATTTCAAAAAGATCACCTCCTACTACTTCTTGATCCTCTTCATCTTCAACATCATCTCCTTCCATATTTTCTACTTCCTCATCATCTATATCTTCATTATCTTTTTCCACATTTTCTACTTCATCATCAATTTGCACAATCTGATCACTAGCCTTGTGCAACCCATATATATTCTTCCATGCTATAGTGTTGGATTTCACAACAGATTCTATGTCCTTTGACAGGATTAGTAATGTATTGAATTTTGGTGTAATTTTTTGCTCATTTTTCTTCAATGATTCCTTTACTTCCTTGTCTAATAAATTAGGCATAAGTTTCCTCAAAGTCTGTTCTCTGATTTTATTGTAACATTTAATGCATTCTCCCATACAAGTGTAACTTCCTTCAAAATATTGTTAGGAACTTCCTTAACCAAATCATCAAGAGAGTATTTCCACTTTGCCATTTTTTTCACTAGGGCATCTTCTATTTATTTCTTCTCCTTTGCACTCCTAGTTCATACTTAAGAGTTTTGAAAGATCCTATACCTCCTCCTTCTATTCTTTTCAATCTTTTTAGAAAGGTAGGGGCAGTCTTCTAAAATATGATTTTCTCTTCTTCATCTTCTTCATCATCATCAAGTAACTTAAGTTTCTTCCACAATTTTGTTGTTCTTCTAATGAACACAATAGGGGAGGACTTTGTAGGTTTAGTGATTCTGACCTTTCCTTTCTTCTTTGGAGGTTCCTCTTCTTCAATGAATCTTCTTCCTCTTCCTCTTCTTCATCAAGGTCATCTCTGTTTCCTTTAGTTAACAAGAGAGGGGAACTAGAAGATTTGGTGGCCTTAATTATCTTTTCCACCTTCTTTCTTCCTCTTTTTAGTGCTTGGGGAAGCTTAATTTCAAGAGTAATTCTGGCCTTGGCTTCCTCATAAGTGCCAAAATAAGGTCCCTTGGGGTCAACACGTTCATTCAAGAGAGCTTCAATGACATCCCTTGTATCATCTATGTTTACTTCATATCCCAGGGGATTAACCCATGCCACTCTTAGCCTAAATGCTTGAATATGGACTTTATCACAATCAACTGGAAAACAAATATCTTGTTCAGAGTCTTACACTAATTTCATAGGAATTATATATCTTCTTTACATTTTCTCTTTGAAAGTATCAAAGTATGCATCCATTATACTTTCGAAATTGTCACCCATCTTTTTTATAAATTAATTAATCTAATATAGCATCGGTGTATCCTTCTTCCACACCACAATTCCTTTGGAAGGAAAGAACTTTTGCACATAAAAGAATAGAAAAGTCAATAAGGAACCAAATTTACATGGATTGTTCTTCAAGACTTAGATGCTCTCCACATTTTTTTTTTGAACTAGTTCAACAACATCTCAGCAAGGTCGAAGGATAGGTTGTTCTTTACCACCTTAAATGCTAGGACAATAACTTCACAAGGAATGTTGTTTAATTCGCTCAAGTTTTATATCTTATGAGAAATCACATGGACACCAAACTTTATTTCCATGTCAGAGATAAATCCATTAAGTTTCATGCCTTTGCCATCCCATTTGACAAGAGTTCTCTTAGTCAATTCCACCCAACCTAAGTTTTTTGTAATCTTTTCCTTGTTCAACATTGGCAACCTTGTTATCATGTGTAACATCTTCTTTTTAATTTGAATAGGGTGATCTAACCACAAATTCATGTCATGGACTCAACTTAGGATGAATCTAATCCATTTCCCTTGGAAATTCCTTGGCATATGCAAGATATGTGTTAACCCTTTGGATTCCAAATGCTTATGCTTGGGTTTCAAGCTCACATCCACACACAATTCATTGAATGCCTGGTTCATCTCTACGGTTCCTAGCTCTTGAATTGAATAGTGATAAAATGATCAAATGTCATGGATTAAAAGTACCTTTGGATGAATCTATGACTGTGCTCCAATGGGGTCAAGTTCCTCTCTGATTGTTAGACTTAGTTTGAATGCTGGAACTTTTCAATCGAGTCCTCAAACCAACATCTTAGAAACCTTCTTGGTTTTTCTGTTAGAAGATGCCATACTTTTCTCGGTAATTCTTCAAACATGAGAGTAAACTTCGACAAAAATAGCTTCAAATCATCAAGGCTCTAGAATGCTCTTAGCTCTTAACTCTAGAAAATTCATAGTGAGAAATAACATTTGATTTCTCCTTTTAATAAAAATTATGTTTTCAAGTCACCATAAAAATTTTCGTACCAATGTTCACTCAATGACATGCTATCCTCCAGTTGGATAAGTCTAGATTGCTCAAGAGACACCTTAGACTCAATAATAACTCTTCACTCAATCTGAAATTCAACATGACAAGAACCTTGAACTTGGTAGGAACTATTATCACTTGGTTTGAATTTGATACTCAATAGAGTCACCAACTTGGCATCTATATTTGAAACTTGGTAAGGTTATGCAACCCAACCTTTCTCAATAGGGTCTTCAGTCATCATATCTACTCAGGGATTCTTGTGCATCTTGAATTTTGATATAGATCTTCTTCTTGTTGAATGGAATTAATGTGAGATGTCTTCTTAGAATCACAGTGCTAGTAATCTTTATAAAGAACTAGTTTGAAATGATTGAGTCACCCAACTCATTGATTTGGGTGTCAACATTTTTATTACTTTGGATTGCATTCTCTGAAGATTTCCTTACCCATTACCACCTCATCTAACTTTTGATATTGTCATCCTTTGGGTGTTAACATTTTTACTACTCTAGATTGCATTCTCTAAAGATTTCCTTACCCATAACTGCCTCATCTAACTTCTAATATTGTCATCCTTTGTCTTCTTTTCATCTTCATCTCTTGCTTGGTTCATATAGTTCTTGGCAAGATGTCCAAGTTTTGTAAATATAAAACATCTCTTTGTAGCGTCTCACTTCCTCATGTGATGCTTTATGCAATTTGCTCCAATGTGCCCAAACTCACCACAATAGTGACATCTACACCATGTATTTTAATCCCAACCAAATATAGATTTGACAAAAAAAATTGTTGGGTTCCATTTCTTGGTCTTGCATTGTAAAGATTTTTGTCCTTGTTTATTGCAATTGAAACACTTTCCTTCAAACTTAGATTTCTTTGTGCATTCACTTGCTCTATGTCCTGGTTTTTTGTAATCATAACACTTTCCACTAAACTTTGATTTACCATTTCTCCAACACTTTTTTGATGTATGTCCTATATTTCCACAATGACTAAATGTAGGCCTTTTGTTCTTTCCAGCTCCTTCATGAGATGATTCACTTTCTTCTGTATATCCTAATCCAATTTTTCCTTTACGTCTAAATTGATTTTTCTCATTCATTTGATTCATGCTTTAATGAGACTTCATCATCCTCTCATTAGTTTTCTTCTCTATGTTAAGGTCATTCTACAATCTTTCATTCTCTATTCTTAAGTTGATAAGCTCTTGATTTGCATCATTGATTTGATCAATAAGGTCTGTTTGTTGAAGAGATAGTTGATCAATTTTATTGTCCTTTTCTTCTATTTCTTCTTTGGCTTTGTCCTTTTGTTCCATGTCTTCACACAATCTGACTAATTGAATTTCTTGTTCTATCTTCAATTTGTTGACTTCTTCTTGAAGAGTATTATTCTTTTCAAGTAGATCTATGATTGTTGCATCAACTTCATTTGAACTTACTTCTTGACAAATGTCTTCAATTCTTTCTTCAATGTAGAAATTATCATTCATCTGTGTTGCAAGATCTTTTCTTCTTTTCATGGATCCAAAGAGTTGCTCCTTCATTTTCTTGAATTGATCCATGGCCAATGGAAAATCTAACTTCTCATTTTCTATAGCTTTATATAGTCTAAAGACTTCCATTACCTCTGATCTTTTCTCAAGCTGCTAAAATTCTAATGTGAGAACCAATGCTCTAATACCAATTGTTGGAAATATAGTATATACTAGATGACTGAGAGGGGGGGGGGGGGGGGGGGGGGGGGGGCGAGTGGTGGTGTGAATCAAGAACCAATAAAACTTATACTTAAATTCACCAATTAAACATACACTGATCTAATTGCATGCATGAAAAACTAAAAGCAATAAATCATTCATAACACTTGACATAATATTTGGTAACCCATAAACCTTCCAAATAGAAATTAAAACTAGGTTTGGGATGATATCCAGAAGCATTATTACTGTTGTATAAAGTTATCTTGTTAAAGATTACAATTGATCACTTATGATGATCTACCCTATTAGGAGCAATAAGGACTATTAGATCCACCTTGTGAAAGGATTTACAACATACAATGAAGTATGCACTCCATTAGGATATTTGGAATGAGACTATTAAGTCTACTTTGTTAAAAGATTTGATTGATGCACCTATTAGGATGAATTAGTGGTTGATCTCTAATCTACAACTTGGTTTGTTGAATGAGAGTCCTTTGAATAGAAATGATCACCTGGTTGTGATAGATAAGTTTCTACTTTTTCTTATACTTCTTTTATCCTTCTTTAATTCACACTCATTTTCTTCTTCTCTTTGATATGATTCACACTGGATATGAAAAGATATATTGCATATATATACCAATTGAATAAATTACCTTCTAGAGTTAGCTACAATAACAAACTCTAACGATCTTCACAAAGTCGGCTCACTTGCTGTAACTCAAGTTCTGAAGACCACTTAGGTGATGGTCTAACACTCAACAACATTTGTCAACACTTGACAAACTCGGACACTCGGTTGATGTAGATGCTCGGCCCATACTGATCACTTGGGGTAATAAGAACTTAGTCAACACTAGATGACTCGACAAATACTAAAGAACTTGGTAGACTTGGTTGACACTACATGGCTCAATCAACACTACCTTCATTCACTTCATTAACACTGCAAGCTTGGCTTACACTATAAAGCTCGGTTAACACTATACTCTGTCTCAAATACTTGGTAGATACTGTGAATCTCGACATGAACTACAATTAGACTGATTGACTCGGTGGCAACTAAAACACTTGGTTTACACTACTAGTAGTATGATAAGCTTGGTAGAAACTTTAGAGCACAGTAGAAATGTAACCAATTGACTAAGTGTTGAGTTGCTAATAGAAAAATGATTTGACCATAAGGTCAACACAATCATATCAATAGTAATATAGGTTTTAGATGAGTTAGTAGGGTAAGAAATCTATAGAAACCTAAAATCCTTAATCCATATTTGAAAGCATATAAAGTGTATCATATGAAGTGTATCTCAAAACACATCATGTAAAGTATCATCTAACCTTTTACCATAAGCATAAATCATAAGAATAAAATATAGTATCTCAAAATATATCCCAAATCATGTCATTAGGGTAGCATTACACCTAGCATCCTCAACGTGAAATACCCCATATGAATAATTTGAAAACACACATTTTCAATCAAATTACACCACTTTAAATGAGCACTTCTTGGATTTTGGATGATGCATCTCCTTGATATGTATTCATCATGAAAGATTTAAATTACAAAGTTACAAATAGATAAATACATTTCACAAAGCTAGGGTTTGTGGATGGATCTCTTTGTTTCTTTGGTCTTGATGAACTTTGCCTTCAAAGCTCTGCTTCTTCATTTCCTCAGATGTAAAGTGACAAATGAAAGTCACAAATTGTGCCACACTTTGTAACTCAAATACTTAACCTATAGTTATCATTAATGCCTCATACCCTAATTGCTTCCAAACACCCAACTCACTATATGATTCATTAGAAGTGATTGTACACCTCCAAAACTCATCAAATTCTTTTAGTTAAGACTTCAAAAACTATGTACCAACTAGTTATAACTTCTCCATCCCTATTAGATTCATGCATCAACATATATGCGATCTCATAAGATTCATTTTGTAAGCTCCCCTTAGGCCAAAGGTCTAAACTCAAATGCTTGAGGAATTTCTAACACCAGAATTTAGATGCAGACCTTTCTAATGTTTTCTCAACATCCTTGTTTACCATTTCTACTTTATTTTCTTCCATATCTCTTCTGCATTCACCTTTGACTTTCTATTATCATTTACCTACTTATTTTTGTTCCTATTAATATAACTTCTATTATTATCATATTTTTCTTGTAGTATTTTGTAATATGACCAAATCCATTGCATTTGTAGAACAAAAAATCCCTATGACCATTACTGTTTATTATCATTTTTTATTGTGTATTTCTTACCAATATATCAAATTCCATTGCATGCATAACACTTAGTGTTTCTCATGTCATTGAAAAATTGTCCATAACATTTCTACATTCACTTGCCTTATAGCCACAATTATTGCACTTAAAACATTGACTAGAAAGGGATGCATTATTCTGATTTATCATATTCCTACAATGCATGGATTTGTGACCAATTTTATTACAGATTAAGCACATACTACAATTCATATGAGAATCATGTTTTCTTGTTGACATCTTCTTCTTCTTCTTCTTCTTCTTGGATCTAGGGTTTTCTTGACCAGTTCTAGATTTGGAACCTTCACCTTTCTCAAGTCCAAAAACACACTTTTCATTAGTGTTCCTCTAGATTTCAAGTAATGAATCAAGTCTTTTAGCATTGATCATAAATTTCTCCCTATAGTCATTAGCAATCACTAGTTCATCTAAGTTCTTCCTTAATGTCATTGACTTCTTACTAAATACCTACAAGTCTAATATTGCACTCATTAGATCTCTCTTTCAGTGAATAATTTAGGTTATATTCATTCTTCTTTTTGTCCTAAAATTCCTTTGTCAATGTCACAACCATAGATTCCATCACATTATTTACTCACTTGCTTAAGCTTCTCACACTCTTTAGTCTTTTCTTCCAAATCCTAATTTTATTCTTATCATCCAAGTTCTTACTATCCTCAAAATTTCCCTTCTCTTTGTCTTGTCTTATTTTAACTATCCTTTCAAATAATGAAGATTTTAGCTTTTATTGGGCTCCTCTACAACTCGTGTACATCAGAAATAGATTAATCAAGGTCATCCAATGCAATTAAGAGTTATTCATGCAATCTGAATGCACTCTTCGTGGATCTTGCTCAAGATGTTAGGCTTCCTCCAAAGCTCAATATTTGATAGAAAATTTTGGAAGGAGGGAACACTTGGAGGGGAGTGAATCAATACTCTATTAATTTTGACTTTTCTATTCAATTCACAAACCTCTTAACACATATTGAAAAGTAAAGTGCACAAACATAAAGATAATAAGCACAAAACCATAACATATGTATTTTATCATGGAAACATTGTTACGGTAAAAAACATAGAGTAAATGGAATGCATAAGACTATACTTTAATCATATAGGAATGTACTTGCATTCAAGCATACTGCTTAGAGCTCATTTCTCAATTATACTAAGGGCTACAACTCTATATAGAAAGGATCACTACCTTACAAGGTCACGAAAATGATTAGTAATTAGTAATGAACTACTGAGATAAATCTAATAATTCCTAATTATGATTCTGCATAATCCCAAAACTCATATCTGATACACTTTTCCACCAACTTCCTTACTTCACTTTTATTCACTAGTCAAGTATTTAGATTTACAATCTATGTATAAAAACCTTCATAAAAAAACCTTAAAAAATTATCCAATGCATCAACTACAGGTTTATACCATAATTCAATATTAATCTTAAATCTACATAACAAAAAATCTAATTACATCACATTGACTCAAAAATGCTCTAGGGAAATGTAAACCATGTTGAAGTCCCCTACTTAAATCTACATTAAAAAAAATCTAAACACACCACATTGACTCAAAAATGCCCTAGGGTAATGTAAACCATGTTGAAGCCCCTTAGACAAAGGGGAGACAAGTAGTGTTGAAGCTGAATATTTTGTAGAAAACTTGAAGAACATTCACGAGGAGGTGAGGAAGCACATAACTACAATATAAAAATAGTACAAGGATAAGGTAGATGAAAAAAGGAGGCATACAATTTTTCAAATTGGAGATAAAGCGATGGTTCATTTAAGGAATGATAGATTTCTAGTGGGAAGATATAAAAATTTAAAGATGAAATTTGGACCATTCAAGATACTAAAGAAGCATGATTCAAGACATGTCAATGAAGTAGAGTTGCCCAATGAACTAAATATTACACCAGTGCTTAAGATTTCAGATTTGACATATTATCATGAAGGAGGTATTCAAGATGAGGTCATTGAAGCACCATGGAATATTCCAACAACTACTTTAGCTATAAAAGAAACTAAGAATATATTGGATAGTTTTGTTCCTTGAATTACAAAACATGACATGTGAAGAATATTTGATGCAATAAAAAGGACGACATGTTGAAGATTCATCATGGATGACAAGGGAGGAGGCTAATTGTCTTTGTTTTCCTCTAAACACCTAGGATGTAACATGATTCCTTCTCAAATTACCCTTGGTGTTTGATGCAGGAGCATCTTGGGTGTAAGGGAAATAGTGCATCACCCAAAAACATTTCTAATTTATATTTCAACAAAAGTTATCTTAATTCAGAGTTACTATTTCATGAGGATTGCTATTTTTGGTAAGTTGGTAGTTTGAGCTCAAAATGTTTTGATTTCTTCCCTGGAGGTTGATTTTAGATATATCAGCCTACCAGTAATGTTTTGTTGCAATATAAAGTCTATTAGTGAAGTTATTAAAAACATTTGGTATTGGTGACAGTGTATTAAAACTTTGAACTCGGTTTCAAAGGCTTTAGAGGCTCCAAAAAGTGAGAAAACCTAGTTCACTGGAGCTTGCATGAGTCTAGTGCTATAGAGCAGTTTGTGACATTTCTAAATGGGATCATAATAGTTAATTAGAGAAACTAGTGATGAGTTATGGTTTTTGGAATTCACACCACCTAAAATAGGAGAAAATGAAATTTCTTATGAATTTATTTGGAGTTTTGAAAGTCCTTGAGGGGTTCTCTAATGTAATAAAATATGAGCAATAATAATAATATTCTAGGGTTGGTTGGCCTTGGGGTCTAGAGTTAATATTTTTAGAAAATTCTTGGGCAGTGAACAATTTCCTATATAAAGAAGGCCTATAGGGTTGTCTAGAAAAATGATCAACACATAATCGGGAAAGATGTAGAGGATATTGATACAAGCAGAAATGGGAAAATACAAAGATTGATTTGTTTGGTATTTTCTACATTTTATTATCTTATTTTTCTAAAGGTCTTCCAAATATTTTTGGGCTTCGTCACTTTAGTGCTACACTCAATCCTTTTGGCTTTGAATGTAGAACACTTGGAGATCTTTCCAACAAAGCTAACAATTCATAATTTTGAGCTACAAGTAGAAAGTTATGACTTCTACAAGTAGATTTAAAATTTTATATAATATTTCATAGTTTTCATACTATTTAAAATTTATTTTGTAATTAGATTATATGTAGACTTTTGATTTTCATCTCCAAGGGATATTGGTGGCCCTTGGGATCCATCAAAATTTGTATAAATTGCAATTTCAAATAGAATGGATCACTTGTTGGCTTGAAATTTCTAATTATTGTCAAATAAATCACAATACCACATGTTTCACCCTAGGTATTGTAGTTTGAATTCTTAATTCAAATCAAAGTTTTTTGGGATGTTGGTGGTGGCTTTGGTCTAGAGAATATTTTGAGGAGAATATCCATGTGCCTTTGTATATTTTATTTTAAAAAATTGTAATTTCATACTCTTGGAGATAATAAGAAGCCTTCTCAATTTTTGTTGTGTTTGTGTTATTAAAGGAGTACCCTTCATCATTGACCTAGTCATCTATGAACATTGATTGAAGATTCAATGCTACTTGGGCTACTATGAGACAAATAATGATGCTTCATTAGAGTCCTTGCATGTGATCCTTTAGAGCTCTAAGTAGTGACCCCCAAGACTTGCATTGTCGATATACTCAGGGAGTTGGGTTGCCATCAAGTGATGCATCATGATTAGCATGTGTGTAGCCTTCTTGAGTGTGTGTGATTATGATGATTAGTTATAGTCAAGTTACTATCTCCACGAGTATGGTAAGGTACATTTGTGGGTACCATGTGGTAGGGAGACATTACTAACTACAATACAATTGGGGATAGGTGTATAGGGACAACCGTTCTTTAGCTACAAGATTTGGATCTTGAGAACTCCCTCTTCTTTATTGCATTGTCTTATGCTTGTTTATGATCTTAGTTTAGCTTAGCATATTGATAGAGACGTCAATTTACGTCTTCACTTCCCAATTGACAACTTTGCCTTATCATCAATATCTTTTCCTAGAGCTAATTAGCTAGTAGTTTTGAAAGATGGGTACTTTGTGAACGTTTTGAGGTTGGACTCCTAAGGAGCCCTTATTTCCTTGTGGAATGTATGTATATACTCAAGGATTTGGGTTTCCCTCAAGTGATGCATCATGATTAGCATGTGTGTAGCCTTCTTGAGTGTGTGCGATTATGGTGATTAGTTATACTCAAGTTACTATCTCCACGAGTATGGTAAGGTGCGTCTATGGGTATCACATGGTAGGGAGACATTGCTAACTACAATACTATTGGGGATAGGTGCATAGGGACAACAATTCTTTAACTATAGTATTTGGATCTTGAGAACTCCCTCTTCTTTATTGCATTGTCCTATGTTTTTCTATGATCTTAGTTTAGCTTAGCATATTGACAGCGACATCAATTTATGTCTTTGCTTCCTAATCGACAACGTTTCCTTATCATCAGTATATTTTTCCCATAGCTAATTAGCTAATAGTTTTGAAAGATGGGTACTTTGTGAACATTTTGAGGTTGGATTCCTAAGGGCCCCTTATTGCCTTGTGGAATGTATGTATATGGTTGTATGTAGATTTCATGCTCTGATTTCTGGATAATAAGGTAAATGAATTTGTATAGTTAACCATTGTAAGAACTTCTCTTCGGGCTTTAAAAAAATCCCATCTCCCTCCTTGTTAGTCATAAATGGTTGTTGCCTTGGCCTTTTGTGATATGTAGATGCTATCTAGATCGTTGATGGGTAATTTGGGAATGCTCATTCTTCATTTCAAGTACATGTTTAGTGGCTTGGGAATCTTCAAAAGTGTTAGAAAGACTTATTCTTGTGCATATGAAAAGGTGATTTATGCCACATTCCCTTAGTTATGTACCATGTCTAGATGCCTATGAAATGCATTTGGTTAAAGTTGATGTTAGGTAACTTGTTAAAAGAAACATTTATTTAGTGCATATTTTATCCTTGTGTTCTAAGGATTTCCAAGTAGGGAATTACAAAGCACTTATATAAAATGTTCTAGAATTTGCAATGGCATGGATAACAAACATGAGCTAGTAGGCACACACGAGTATGTGAATGGACTATTTTATTCAAGATGACATGTTATTCAAGGGAGATTAGTAGCACATTCCTAAGAGTTGCATGAGAGCTAATTTGATTAAAGAAAAACATTCCAAATGATTGGTTAAGCATTTTAGCATTGACCATATAGTAACACTAGTTAATGAAGGTTTCTTCTTAGCTACAAATTTACAAGGATGACTGAAAGTGTGTTCAAGAATATAGTTTATGTCAATTGTCCAAGGGACTTGGCCAAAACATCAGATTGTTTACACCTCTTCCAAATTTGAAAAGACCTTGGGAAGATATTGTTATGGATTTTGTGTTGAAGTTTACAAAGACTCAATGAGGGGCTTAATTCCATTTTTTAGGTGATGGATATATACTTTAAGATGGTTCACTTTATTCCCGACAAGAAGGCTCATGATCAATCCACATTGTTGATTTAATCTTTTGAGAAGCGGTCAAATTAGATGGAGTACAAAAGAGCATTGTTTCAAATTATAATACAAGCTTACCTAATACTTTTGGAGGACATTGTGGAAGAAGATGTAAACAAACTTAAATTTTAGTTTGACATTTCACCCACAAACTAATGGATAGGTTGAGGTAGTGAATAGGAGCATGGGAAAGTTTCTTATGTGCTTTAGCTAGAGATAAGATAGGAAAATGGAACTTAGTCTTACCACAAATAAACTTTGCATTGAACAATTTAGTTAACTAAAGCACCAGAAGAATAACATTCAAAATTGTTACTGAATCATAGCTTAGAGGAGTGACAAAACTTAGAGATAACAACCCGTGAGATAAAACATGTATGAAGGGACAACATTAAAAATTGTGACCAAGCATGGAGATAACAACCCATGAGATATAACAAGTGCAAAAATAGAAGAATTTGTATACACATATCCATTTCTATTGTTATTGTATAATCTATTATTTTCATTAAATAATTCAATATTTATTATTATTATTTATATATGTTATACAACTAAACCTAACTACACTAAATTTAGAAAGGAAATATTGTGTTATGGAGACAGGAAAATATGTGCAAGATATATAACAAACATTTAGATTTGTCTATATGTAAGCGCACACACGTACACATACACACATTGTACATACATTTGTGTCTCAGTTAGATACGACAAGTGAAATCATTGAGTCCATAGACCTCCTGAGCCACATTCACACACACACACATTGTATATACATTTGTGTCTCTGTTATATATGACAAGTGAAATCATCGAGTCCATAGAGCTCCTGAGCCACATTGAAACTCTAACCCAAATATAGCAAATGTAGTGTTATTGTCCATTTTAAGGCGAGATGTTCTCACTTTGATTTACAAGCTTCACACTTGGCAATAAATACGTTATCTTAACAAGTGCCATATAATGACTTAGTACTTGTCATCAATTTTAGTATAAATTCAGTTTTCAATTACTATATATATATATATATATATATATATAAAATAGTATTTTTTAATAGATTGTATAATATAAGTATGTATAATATTTGTAATTGAATGATTTATTTTTAATTTTTTTATAAAATATCATATTAAAAATCTTAAGAAGTTCAAAAGTATCATATTTTACAATCTGAATTAAAAATGATATAAATCACATTATCAAAAATATCTCTTAAAAACTATAATAGTTATAATGATTCATCCAATCAAATCATTGAAAAATATTTTATAGAAATTATAAAGTCAAAAATCTTGCATATAAATATGCACATTATATTGATTTTAGAATTAAATTTAAAAATGATAAATTTAAACTTTAATCACTAGTTCGAACGAAATGCAAAAAGTATCCCAACTTAACCTACCATAGGTACTAATAATACTTAGAATTCAAAAGACCGCCTAAACCGAATTTTATCATTCCATTTCAACATCCGCTCTATATTCACAGAGCTCTAATTTTTCAGTTGACATGCATTTCGGTTCAGTAAATGGCAGGAGCAAAGCTGTTGGTAAATGCACAATTTGGTGCTACAAAAGTCAGCTAATCAAGAAAATCAGCTGTGAAACGAATTCGCCTTCCATAGATGTTAATGCGGGGGTGCAGGTGTTTGTTGATGAGGTGATCATAACAATTACGAGCTTAGAAATGCCAACTTGTGTATTAGAGATTTAACAATCCGTTGAAGCTCAATATCTCGACATGCAAATTGCTAATTTCTACGCAGATGACTATTTCTTGCATCATCTCTCCTTCCTTCCAAGCCATTGTGAATTACCTTCTCTATTCCTCTCTCACTAGAAATCCTGAAAATAGGTCGGCCATTAATTATAATTTTCAACTTCCTGTCTATATTGTTCACTGAATCCCTGCATTTCCGTGTCAATTTTATATCAACCAATGTAAAATCCATATTCATCTCACTGCTAATATGACATTAACATTGACATATCAAATCAAAGAATTTAAAAAATTATATGAAACTTTAAATGTTTATATCTTTTTTTAATTTTTCATTATTTTATAAATCACATTTTTCATTCATTATATTGGTTCATACTATTTTTGGTGAGAGAAAATTAATTTTCTTCAACAAAAATACAAATATTTTCTAACAACTTTCTCATTACATTAATGAATGCATCAATTACAACTTTATCTTTTCCACATTTGTGACAAGTTGAAAAGATTTTCTTATTTATTTTTCAATCATTTTATCTTCCACCTCACACAACATGTCTAATCAATATTAATTATCACAATCTATTTTTCTTACCAAGTTCAAATATAAAGTTAAATATTTTTAATTTCTTATTTTAAATATATTTATTATTAGTTTTACATTGATGTTTATTTTTTACTATTTGATATGACTTGTTTCTAAAACTTCATGTAATGCATAAGTTTAAATTATACTTCAATTATACTTCACTACACACACACACACACACACACACACACACACACACACACACACACACACACACACACACATATATACATATGTATGTATGTGTGTGTGTGTGTGTGTGTGTGTATATAATTTCAATATGCTATATCTTTACATACATACATACATACGTCTTTTTAACATAATTTCAATATGTTGTATCTTTGTATTTGAATTTCTAGTTTGTTTAAAACTTTGATTTTTAAATAAAAGTAGTTAAATTATTACTATTATTTTACTTTTATAAAAATAAATTAAATAATATTATATTTTATAATAGTGTTTGTAATATGTATAATTGATAAGTGTTACAATTTATAAATTATAAAATTTATTATTATTAATATTTTTTATTTAAAAAATTTATCATTTAGTTTAAATATTTTTAAAATTTAAATATATATTTAAATATTAAATTAATAATTATATTTTATATCAAAAAAATATACTAAAAGAAATAGCCACAAAAAAAAAAAAAAAAATCAATTCTAAAAGATATATAAATATATTATTAAGTTTTTATAAACTATGTATTAAAATTAAATAGTTATATTCTATTTCTTATTTATTACATCATATTTATTCATCAACACCATATTTATAAAAATTACATCTATTTATTATTTACAAATGTACATATTAAATTATATAGATATTATTTCATAATTAAAAATTACTTAATTTTATGAAAAATTTAGAAATAGAAAACATTACATAGTAAACCTTATCTAATTGTGTAAAATTTAACAAATATTTTTATATTTCAATACATTTCATTTTTTCTTATACAAATGTGAGTTTTGATATAAAAATTAAATTCTTAGTTTCATTAATTAAAATATAATATATTTTAATTTTTATTATTATAACCATGATTTTATTTTGACTATTTGTTTTATTACAAAAAAATAATTATATTTAACTCTCTCTCTCTCTCTCTCTCTCACACACACACACACACACACAACTCATGTTGGTATCACTATATTTTACTATTTTATCTCTCTTCCTCTTCTCCTCTATATCATCTATCATTTTTTGCTCTGCATATAAATTTATGTTGTTATTGTTCTATACTGCTATTTATCTCTATTAATATTTCTATCGTAGTTTTTGTCCAGTGCTAATGATTAAAAAAAATGTGACTTCCATGTGATAATCAAGATGAGAATAATACATAGTTGAAGGAGTTTTTCCAACTACTTATGGTTCTCTAATAGCATGCATAACATGCTTATACATATAATGTGATACTCCAAATGCTTCGTCACTTCTTCAAGTTCTATAATTCAAATATTGGTATGGATATCTTTCCTCATTGCACATATTTTAAGTTATCAATGTTGAAGGTGCAAATTTGTCTAAAGCATATGTATTGATCATTGTATGATATTAAGTACTTAGTTTCATATTGGAGACTTTGACCTCTTATTCTTGGGCTTAAATGCCCTAAGATATAATAATATAACACGAGAACTTAATAACAAAATATGAGTCATCCTATCATATCACAAGTGCATTTCTAAGACAACAATTTAACAACAAAATATGAGTCATCCTATAGATCACAAGTGTATTTCTAGTAAAATATTAATGCATTCACAATGTTAATTTAGAACTATTTAACCTTATTCTCACTCATCTACACCTCTACAACTATTTGCATTAAGCAGGAACTATGACGCATTGTGTCTCTTGTTTCCAAACGTTAAGTTGTTTTATTTTAAAACAATTTGTTATTAATAATTGGTCAGAATTATAATCAATTGTTATAGACTTATTTTATTTAATTCATATTCCTTCTAATGTTTAATTAGAGATGTATAAAGTTGGATTATAATCATCCAAATTTGAAGTTCAAACATATTTTTTAAAATTTTCATTGATTACAGGAACTTTTATGTTTTTCTCTCAAATTGGTTACTGAGGAGCATAACAAAGTTTTGATAGCAAAAGTTTCCTTAAAACAGGTGCAGAAAGTTGTTTTCTCTGCCCTGCGCCCAGATGGATTCATAGCCCAATTCTTCCAGAAGTGTTGTTGTGAGGACGGATGTCTTTTTTGGCCAAGGAACGAGTTTATCTCCACTCATGTAGCTATTACGCCAAAGAAGAATTCTCTTACCTTTGCTGCTTCCCGTGTCATTGCTCTTTGGAACACCATTTACTAGATGTTCAGTTTAATCATGTATTCATTTGTATTGTATCTTGAGTTAAATTTAATAGTGACTTATAATAAATCTTAAATTGAATAATGAAAATTTTAATTTATTAATTATAATATTTAATATTTAATTAGGAAATCAAATCCATATCCTCTCATTTAAGTTAGTTAATTTAATTTAGGTAACCATCATAATGATATCTCTCGACGTCTTGGACATGGATTTCTTTCCAAGTATGCTATTCATACTAAGTGCAAAACCCACCCATATGTGACCCTATACCGCAACTAGTGATTTAATATAGAATATATGTATATCCTTATACGTATATAGGAAATGATTGTCGCTACAACAAAAGCCACACTTTGCTTCCATAAGAATGGAGTCAAAAGTAATGGACCATATCACTGAAATGAAGTTTTAGAATTGAGACATTTTTTAAATCCAGAATTCAACATTTGTTGTGCCTAAAAGTAGCAGTGCTAGAAAAAACTAACTTCAAAGCTGGAATATAGGGCTTTCGAATAAGTTTTTGCAAAAGTTCACAAATCATAATGGAACACTAGGCGTGAATTTCATTTATTCTATTTATACACTTAGGGCACAGGAACATAATAATCCTAATGCCTTCTCTTAGCATCAGGGAGCTTTGAAAAGAAAAAGAAAAAGTAGTATCGGAAGAAGCATTCCTAACAGCAAAATACACAAGAAGATATAGTTCTCTCTACTGCCCCAAACAAATCAGTGAAATGTATTTTCACAACGTTGTCACCCTGAGTGCTTGCATAGCACGTATCATTGGTGCAGCAAAGTTGACTTTGTGGAAAAATATGAGTTGGGAGTATAAAAGAGAAAAACAACAGCAATAAGAAACTTAAGGATATTATTAAGAAGCTTGTGTATTCACATGATTTAACAGGTGAGCCTCCTCCGATTGTTCTATCCTACCTTAAGGTGTAAGATGTGTTATTTTTGCACTATTTAATCCCTGAAAAGAGCAGGTATAATTGCAGTATTCATAAATTTTAAAATACAAAGAAAGAAATATAAACCGATGAAAAGTCCAATTTAGAGTTGCTATGATATAAAAAACCAGCCATAACAGATGTGGCTATAAGATATGCGAACTGTAGTGGTTGACATTACTCCTCATACTTCCAAACAAAGTTCTGTTAACACTGAAGCAGCACGCCTTCTTGTTCTTGGGGTAACTTTCCACTTCTCAACTAACACCTTCTTTATGTTTGGACAACTGGAAACTACGGTGGCAACACCAGCAGCGGTTATAAATTGGCAGTAAACCATATGACATGCTTCAAGTTTTGTGCAGTATTTTACCAAGTAACCCACACCAATATCAGTGATTTTTCGACAATGGGACAGAACAATGTCCTTCAGATGTGAACAGCCTTCACCCAATGCAGCCAATCCCATGTCACCAACATTCTACAGAAAAGATAATCATTAAATCATATGAGAAATTATTTCTATTGAGTAGAAAAAGAAGTAATAAAGATGGTCAATGAAACACTCATTTAAGATGAGGAAGAGATGGGAGGTAACAATGAACAAAGATATAGAAAAATTGCTAATATTACAGCTCACAAAAACATGGAATTGAGAATCTGCTTATATACTAAACAGAAAACCATTTTGTACAAACTACAAAGAGAATGAGCAGAGATGTAAATTTCCTAGGTATATCAGCAAAATAATGCATTCCTTCTTATAAAATAGCACATTTCATACAGTTTTTTACTTCCCAAAAACAATGGATGGACTATAGAACAGAAACCTAAATAATCAAACTGAAATTACTCAATTTTTATTTCATGTATTCCTTCTGTTTCCTTTTTTTAATTTGGATCAGATATTCCCAATATGAAGTGAATGCCTTCAGTACTCTTCCATCTGAAATAAAGCAACATATTCTATATATATATACACCATGATCCATAAATAATGCTTATGAGTTATGACAGATACGTTAGTAACAGATCAACTGTTTGTATATTATCAAAATTCAGTTTTCTAATGTTACTTTTCATTACTTGAGGCTTGATGTCCCACTAAAGCTTGATTTAGACTCTTCCCACGAAATCTCTTTTTTTGTAACATTTAGGATGTTAAAGGGTGTGTTCTCTATGCATGATACATTAACAGGAGGAAATGGTTAATGGCCTTGTGTACCTACTCAATTATGAATGGCCATGTCAGGATCTGGCATTGCGTTGTCTTCCTTTCTTGAATGTATGAATAAGTTACAGGGTCATTAAAATGATCCTTCAAGTCCAAATACATGTGGCAGAGTGAATGGAAGTTCCTCGGTCAGGGACTGCTGGAGTTTCATCAAGGAATTCACGCAAGTAATATTACAAAAAGGAGGGGAATTCCAATCATCCAGAGAAAATAGGAACAAAAAGCTTTTTACGAGTTAAATCTACAATTGATAAGTCCACCCATCTGAATTCACACAAACAATCTGAGCAAAGACATACTCGTGTGGGTGCTTCAAAGTTCAAAGTTTGCACCCATCATCATCCATTAGCTTCAGTCACATCATGACATGCTCAAATATGGTTTACAATGCATGGCCATTTCTTTCTGCAACTTGGATAAGAGTATTAGAGCCGAGAGGCTTACTTTAAGCAAAGGGGTTGAGGAGTCTGTATCAACTTTAACCCAAATATAGCAGACCCGTTAAGTGCTTTTGTCAAATTTAAAAGCTATAGCACCATTGCATTTTTCAGACTTTGGCATTAAAAATTTTAAACCTAGCAATAGATACATTGAATAATTAAATTTAATGATATGTATAATTTAGACTTATCATTACAATGCTGACTTGGCAATCAGCAGAAGATTTGTAATGCCTAGGCAATAAATCCCTTGCCTGAACCAAAAATTTTCTTTCCATTTCAGCACTACCTCTATATTCACAAAGCTCTACTTTTGTAGCTGATTTCCAAAATTCAGCTCAGTAATTGGCAAGAGCAAACATGTTGGTATATGCAATAGCATTTAATGCTACCTCACCTAGGCAGTTGGATATGCTATATTAGACAAGAAAGACTTCTAGAAACAAATTTTCTATGTTGCATGGGTACGCATACCCACATTGCTGGGATGCATACCTATTGCCCGCATACCCAAGTACCGGATACTCAGTGGATAGCATCAAAGATAAGGACCTTGATTAAGATTTCCGATTTTTGTTTCGTTTTTTTGTTTGTGTATCAGCTTGTTTATCAAGCTTAATTCAATACGAAATCAGTTTGAAACTTTGATTTAATACTGTTTAACAGTAAACTTTATAACTGTTCAAGTCAGAAGTTTATGATTTGCAGTATGCAATTGTTATAAGATTTATGATCTTTTTGTCCATGTTTAAAGCCTGCCTTCTTTGTTATGTGTCTAAACATTTAGCATATATTATTATTAAAAACATATTGCAAATCTGAAACTGAAAACAACACATTACATCTGCAAACCTTATGACTGCTCTTGTTTTGAAAACCAATTGTCATGACTCATTTTTAAATTTTCTATAAATATTAAATTATATTAAAAAAAATTGACGTACCCAAGTACCCCCATCCCAAATTTTGAGAAATAGTTGTTCCCATACCCATACCTATACCCTAAGTACCCAGGTACTCTCATCCCTGTGCAATCTTACGTATTTGCCTTCCAGAGATGTTAATGTGGGTGTGGGGTGTTTGGTGATGAAGTGATCATAAGAATTACTAACTCAAAAAGGAAAAGTTGCATATTGAAGATTTACCAATTCATTGAACCTGAACATCTTGATATACAAACTACTCATTTATGCACAAATGACTACATTGTTATCTTTACTTGAGAGCCCTTGTGAGATTCCTATGCTATTCCTCTTCATCATTATTAAACAGTAAATATTGTTTCTATAAATTTCCTAAACAATCCAGTTGTATTGGTGGGCAGTGTTGTAATGTCCCCATTTTAGCAGGCCCTTGTAGCTAGGATTACTCAGTTCAGCATTGCAACCCTTGTGAACTGACAATGTGATTTGAGTCTATGTTGATTGACTTCTATTTATAGTAAGTCAATTGTGGATAATTACTATTTTTAGCAGTGTAGTTGAGGCACCAGATGTTTGCTTTCTTCAGTGATCAATTGGGTAAATTAATGGAGCTCTATATTATAACTCGTTTACTAAGACTATTTTAATAAATGACTTCATGATTTAAGTGCTATAATTTGATGGTGTGTTGAAGAAGCCTTTTAAGTTGAAAGTGTCTTCATGCAGCTATGAGCTTGAGAGTTATTTATTTAAAATAATTACTTGGAAGCTTCTAATTAAAAGGTGTATTGATGAAGCATCTTTAATGAAAAGTTTATAGGAGAAGCCAAGTTGCACTATAAAAGTGGCTTCATGACGGAAATAGATTCATTCTTGTCTACTGTTTTTTAATTACTTATGAAGTTTTTCGAGGGTTTGAAGTTTGTGAATTCTTGAGGACTGATTCCTCTTGATTTGTGCATCAATTTTCTGTTGTTGTATAGCAAATTGATTTGGCATTCTGAAAGTGGATTATGCACTCAATTTGCTGTTGTTGTATAGTGAATTGAGTATGCACTCAATTTACTGTTGTTGTATAGTGAATTGAGTATTGGTTTCATTCTGATTTTGATATCTAATCTGAGGGTTTATTGAGTTTGGCGTTGGCAATCATTCCAACTGGTTGGCACTGCATTCCTACTGCCTCGGTGTTCATTCTAATCATTCTGAATATTCTGGTTATTGGCTGTGATCAATTCTTGGCATGCTGTGATTACAATATGAGAGCAGCGATCTCTTTCCTGTGAGTTTGTAATCAGTTTGAAGGGCTGTGCTTATAATTTGAGGACCCGCGATTAATTTCCTACAGTCCGCGTTCAACATAATTGGGAAATGTTGGGTGGTTATGCTGCATTTTTTACGTCAAAACACACTTTGCATATTGGAGTCACATATATCTGCATTCTGGTGCTACATGCTATTTATCACATTCTGGGAGGCACACTTGTCTGGTAATTGGCACTCCAAGGCTGGGCAGCATTGTTCATGCTTGGCACATCATTCTTGATGTTGGGAGTTGTACACAGGATTCCAACTGACTGCTGCAAATCAATTTTCAACCTCAGTGATACAGGTTCTTAATTTCATTGTAACTATCTTGAGTAACAATAAATTGCAGCATGGAATTTGCAAGTTAATTGAATTACAAATTTAGAAGTCAATTGTGATTTTGGGCATGGTTATTAGTTTGCATTTCATTTCACTGTTACTTATATTCTGCAAATACCAAACATCATATATCTTGGAAAAAAAAATTGCAAAAGCCAAAAACATCAAAAAGACATACATATTCTTCAGCATTGCTAGTGTGACCCAGCAGGGCTCTTACAGTGATATCAGAGTGGTTTCCTGCCAGCCTGCAGGAAATTGGGTTTTAGCATGGTTGAGGAATTTATTCTGAGCAGATATTACACCCACAGAGATTGCACTTCTCCACCTAGTGATGGAGAACCTGAGATTCAGTTTGGTAATATCAGTGACAATGGTGTTGGTGGATCAGAAGGGTCTGTTGGTACAAGTTACAAAGATGCTGGCATAGGATCTAACATTGACAGAGAGGACAGAGAAACTTTTAGAGATCTTGCAGTCAGTCAACATCATGTTGTCGGTGTGTTGTAGCAACTGTCTGACACATTGCATCGCATTGCGCTCCCTAGAGGTTGGAGTAGGGAGAGAGGTACCAAAGATGATTTTGTCAGTTCAGACAAGTCCTAGGTGGATGATAGGTCTAGAGTTGGAGACAAGATTAGGGATGAGGACCGGGTCAAGATTGATGACAGGGTTAGAGATGAGGATCGGGTCAAGATTGATGAGAGGATTGACAGGACAGGATATATTGGTGCATATGGTAGGTTGCAATGGCCTACTTCTCTGAGATCGGAGGCTCACACAATCATTACTGAAACTGAGGTCACACCTTTTGTGGATGATGTTGTGGCACACTTTGCAGCGTTGGATGCTCTTCCGCAAGCCACCAAGCAGAATCTTAACTTTTGACAGATGCCTTACACAGAAGTGAGAGCATACTAGAGGAAAGATTGCACCTAAGACAGAGGCCTAGACAGTCAGACGCACGTGAGGCAGCCAGCAAGATGACCTTGGCCGACTTTGATGGTAGTGGCAAGGTGACAACTTGAGCTTGGGTCTATAAGCTCGATACATATTTAGCATTGCATCCCAAAACTGAGGAGGACAACAATAGATTTCTTGTGTTGTACTTTGATGGAGTAGCCCATGACTGGTGGTCCCATGGGCTAGTGTCTTTGCACCATGATTAGATAGTTTCCTATCAGGAGTTTGTGGTCAGATTGATAGAGCAATTCAATAAGAAGGATCCCAAGACATACTTCAGGGAGTTAGCTCAATTGAGATAGACATGTGGCCTTAAGGTCTTTATCAGAGAGTTTCAGCGGCTATCCGTGATGGTCTATGATATTTCTGAGCGGAGGAGAGTTATGCTTTTTTTAGGGATTAGTTGAGCCACTTAGAGGATGGGTTAAGTCCTTGGATCCACCTAGTCATCTACACCATGAGGCAAGTTTTCTTTGAAACTTTCTACCTCTCTACCTGCAGATGAGGAACATCCACTGATTACTGATGAAAAAGGAAAATCAGATGGGAATGGAATGTCCCCATTTTAGCACACTCCTGTGGTTGGGCTTAGTTAGTTCATCATTGAGACCCTCATGAATTGACAGTGTGATTTGAGGGTCTTTGTTGATTGAGTTGCTATTTATATTAAGTCGATTGTGCGCAATTACTATTTTTAGTAGTGCAATTGAATCACCAGGTCTTTGGCTTCTTTACAAACAGATATGTGAAACACTTATAGATGAAGGAGAAGAAAAAACAAGTCAAGTGGGTAGACAGGGTGAAAATCATGAAAATAGGTGAGCCATCAATTATATTTTTTAACTCCATTTATCTATTTCATTCCCAAAATCCACAACATTTCCATGTATTGAACAAACTTTATAGTAACAATAGCACACAAACATTTATTTCCAGTTTTTACTAATGTTTGAAGTTATTTTAATAAATAAATATTAAGATGGTGTGATCATGATTACTAATTGTTGAGATATATAATTACAATTATTGTAGACTCTAGTTATTTTATTTGTTTCAATTTTTTTAATATTTAATTTGAGATGTATAAATTTTAAATAGAATTATTAAATTTAAGTTTAATTATAATCAATTTTTTTTTTTTTTTTTTGTTTTGGAAAAAGAGGGGTAAAAATTTATTCACTCAAAGCAAAGTTACAGGGCAAAGGCCAAAGCCCAAATAGGTATTACATA
The DNA here is from genome assembly GCA_028749045.1 of Cupressus sempervirens. Lineage (NCBI taxonomy): Eukaryota > Viridiplantae > Streptophyta > Pinopsida > Cupressales > Cupressaceae > Cupressus > Cupressus sempervirens. Next base: position 274,075,772 of record CM053791.1, on the reverse strand, counting down.
TTCCCGTCCTCTAGTAACATCTGATCAATGATCTCACAATACTCAGAAGGTAACTCATCCCTACCATTAATAACTCATCCTTCCCCATTCTCTGAAGCCCACTTTGCAAGACAATCCGCTACTTTGTTCCATTCGCGAGGGATATGACGAAAGGAGACCAATTCCAAGGAACTACATATACCAAGAATTTGTCTAGCCAGGGAGGCAAGTTGCCAGCTTACATCTTCCAACCTTTGGTTATTCAGCATATCCACCACAATCTGAGAGTCAGACTCACAGATGATCTTCTGCCACCCTAACGAACATCCATGCTCAATAGCAACTTTAATAGCTAGGGCCTCCATCAAATTATTAGATTGTTGACCCTTATAAACAGAGAGGAGAAAAATCGCACCACCATCATTATTCCTACCAATAGCCCCAATACCAGCATGACCTGGGTTCCCACGAGAGGACCCATCAGTATTGATCTTCAAGAAACCAGTTGGGGGAGGAGACCACCTCCCATCCCGATGCACCCGCTGCTTACCATGACTTGGTCTTTTACTAGGAGTACATCCTTGCTAGTTATCACTCAGGTTCAAATTCTTAACAATAACCTGATCCCCAGGATCAATATTGCCAGACACATCGCACTTTGCATAGATTGTCTCCTGGAGCCTATTAAGAATCAACTTCCATAATTGGGAACTTCCTAATTTGGAACCACAAAAGATTCTGCGATTCCTTTCTAGCCAGAGATTCCAAAGAATGAAGATCGGACCCACCAACCAGGCAGTTTGTAAGAAGGAGGTCTTTGCAGGAGGTTTGTCCAAGCTTTCCCAAAACTCAATAATGGAAGAAGCATGAATTCACCCATGACACCAAGCCTCCCACCATCTATGCCATATCTCCCTCGAAAAAGGGCAAAAAAAAAACAAGTAGGAGACACACTCTTCATTGTGCATACACAAAATGCAAACTGAAGGTCCTTGAAAACCTCGTTTGCGAAGATTCTCCCAAGTGAGGCATTTCTTCTGAGCCAACAACCATAAGAAGAAGTTACACTTGGGCCACGAAAAACTGTTCCAAACCTTCTTCCACCAGTTCACTTCAACCAGACCGTGTAAGTTCCTGTAAAGAATAGCATAGCCTTGAGCCACTGTATATTTACCTTTTGGACTAGGACTCCATGCCAAGCTGTCCCTCCCATTGAGAGAGCTACACAACCCATCCTCTAGAACTCTAGCAAGAAGGGACCAATCCTCATCAGAGCCACCCATCGGCCACTCATGGGGGTCCTTCCAGCAAGATAATCAATTTTTATTTTTTATTCATTACATTAACTTCCATTTTTTTCAATCATACATTTATTTGTATTTGTATCTTGAATTAAATTTAATACTAACTTGTTATAAACCTCCAGCTAAAAAATTATAAACACATAATGATATAGTTGCAAACAGCTAAAAAATTATAAACACATAATGATATAGTTGCAAACAAAAAGACAATGAGAGACAAGGATTTAATTTCTTGGAGTCATTATAGCTTTACTATAAAAAAATATAATCGTGATGGAGTGATCCTGATTAATAATTGGTGAGACTTACAATCACAATGATTATGCACTCGTGTTCTTCTAGTTATCAGTTATTTTCTAATGCCTAAATTGAGATTTTTAAAGTTTAATTAAAATCATTTTTATTATCATTTTTTATATTTTTATTCATTACATTAACTTCTATTTTTTTCTTAAAATTTTGATTTGCTCATGCATTAATCTGCATGGATATCTTGAATTAAGTTCAATAATAACTTATTATAAATCTTAAATTGAAAAATGATACATGGAATTTAATGAGTATAATCCTCATTCCTTTCATTTTCTTTTTGCTTGCAACTAATAATAATATACTAGTTGTAATTTAGATCGCAAATTTAATTTAGTCTAAAATTTAAAATTTAATTTCATATCTCTCAATGTCTATTACATGACATTTTTTAAAAATATTAATATGCTAGTTAAAACTTCATTTGAGTTATGATGTTTAATGTTATATAATTTATAAAGTCATTATTTCCCTTAAGTGGAAATCATTTCACATTTGAAATCTTCTTTTGGGGAAAATTAATAATTTGTATTTTTAATAGCCCAAATTTCCCTCCAACTCTATAAAAGGAGAATTTCAAGCATATATACAAATTTAAAAATAAAGTTGGAGGGAAATAGAACAGATTTGGATGCTGCTTTTTGGTGCTTCAAAAGGTCATGAACTCTATAAAATGAATCCTTTAATGATATTATAGGGTAGTAATCAACAGCAGCAAGGTTGGACAAACATTTGCAGGTTGCTCTAGAAAATTGCATAGGGAAGTGTGTATGCAATTAGCTTGCCAAAGGAGAAAAATAGAAGAAGAGAAAGGGAAATTTGTAGGTGTTTGTTCTGTTTGAGGCATCCTTGTAGAATGAAGAAAAATATCAGGACTTCAAATGAGGAGTGAAGGCATGAAGACTTGACATGCCTGTGAGTGTGAACATTGTACACTTCCTAATTTATTTTTTGTTGTAATCGTCCATGTACATAATTGTTCTTGAAAGATTCTGTAATCATGATATGTTTCAATCTTTCTTTCAAATATGTTTATTTGGTGGGATGATATGTAAAGGCTGCAAGATTGGTTAGCATCATAAGACCCCACAATCTTGATTGCACCCCACGAACAAGTTTAAAAGGTATAAATAATTGAGCAAATAAACCGCAAGTAATTTTTAATTTCTACTGTAGTTTAAAATCCTATTATTGAAGACACATTAACCTTCAAATCGCTTAGTTGCTTATTTTCATGTCATTGGTAAGGAGGTGGCATTACATCTTCTTCAGGATCAAAACCTGCTTGTTCAAGTAATAATTCTTTGAAAAGGTGTATATATATTTCAAACTAGTTCCCATTTCCAACCACATCTTCAACAACCATTAATACAGAGGCCCATTGCTATCCTTTGGCCTCCATTTCATCATCCTTGCTTTTTGTCTTTTCCCAATATATTTTTAATTTCTCACATTCAAAGTCTGTTATGATGCATCTGTAGGCTTGGCATTTTGGACCATAACCAAGAGCCTTAAAAGGATTCATTCATTGCAATGACACGGCTAACTACTAACTGCAGGTAATTCATGGATAGGTCTAACTAAGGGTATTGGCATCACTTTGGCTGCCGTGCCTTGTCACCTTTGTCCGCTTTTGTTTCCATATAACGCCATTCTTCCTTAAGGTGTTAGCTCTCCTTTTTGTATTACGTTTTAAATACATGTTTCTTGTCTGCTTGTCTGCATCCGATAAGCTTTATATAGCTCTGATGCCACTTGCTCAAGCTGTAAAGCCCAAAACATGCATAGCAATATATCTGTTTTGTGCTCATAGATACAAAATATATCAATCAATAAATTAAGTCAACAAATCAAACATAAATTAACTTCCATGGAATTAACTTTTACCAAATCAATCATGCTGAGTTTGTGAGTTATGTAATACAACCACTTATCCTCAATTCCAACAAAATTTCCTAAATGTATTTTGAACGCAAATGACAACTTGTAGTTCTTCAGGAATAACTGTGTATGCAAGTCTCTTGATTTCCTTGGGAATTTTGTTCTTAATGCATTTGAATAAACATTAAAAATCTCCAAAGCATAGGCTTCAACAGTACTTTTAAGATGAGAGAGAAAATAGTAGTCTACAATTTGGCATAGAACAAAGTTCATAATTTGGTACCCCATCTTTGTTTGTTATACACATGTGAATAACAGATTATTACAATAACCACACATTACAATAATAAATATTGCAAGAACATTAGAGCCTATACACAAACTAAAAGATTTAAAATTGTGGTTTGGGTGTACTTAGCACTAACCATTTTGTTGAGCACTTGATTGAATTTTAAGAGATAATAGGCATTACACTGGATTAGCTCAAAGATGATTTAATATGACACTTTACCATTGAGCATTTGGAGTCCATCGATGGGAAACTATGGATGCCATGCATTACAGCTGTAGACACACCTTTCTACATGTAGAAAAGGCAAACTTTTTACTAGTTATGCAATCACACTAACAACTATGTTTCCCTCTCTCCGTTCTCTCGCTATGATTGAATAATTATTCTCCAATGTTAAAGAAACATGTGGAATAGTATTACTCATTGAAGATTCTAACTAAATCTTGATAAGGAGTTTACGAGTATCCTCAGTAACCTGTGAACATATTATCTATTACTTCAGTTAGAAACTGAAGAGAGGTCAACAAAAGGCAGATCATTCATTTTATGGTAACTAACCTGGCACACACTGATGTCGAGATGAGTTAGAAGAGGGCAACCCTTTGATATAGCAGTAACTCCAATATCACCCACCCGATGGCAACCACTAACATTCAATCGCCATAGAGAAGGACAACCTTGCCCAATAGAGATGAGTGCATCATCTCCAATTCTAGCAAAAGCGCACCATACAACCAAATTATTTTGAAATAGTTATTATTCTTGATGAATACATGAAATAGTAAAGCAAGAAAAAACATGTCATTTCTTTACATAAAATAATTTTCAAGAATTTAAACATACATTCTCTAGTAATACTTCATAAGGAAGATCCATGGATGAAAAAATCATCTCATTTAGAGGTATGCATCAGTGTCAGTTACTTTTACATTTTTCTAGGCCACAAGAAAACTGTTAGACTATCTTCAAAAGCATAGATCTTTTATCTTCATAGCATGTGATGCCGGCCAAATCATTGCTCCAATTTATCTTTTTCTGATTTCTTATGCTATGACTACACACAGTACATTCTTAAAGGAAAACCCGGTATTTATATAACATTATGCATATAGTCCGAAGAACTGGGAATCTAGGGGAAATAGTGTATACAAGAAGAAAAGGAATAATCCCACAGTCCACATGCCAAGCCTGGGGATTCCATAGCTAGCTCAAGAAGAGACTTCAGCTTTGTTCTCAGTGAAGAAAATCAACCCATTATCTTGTGCATAATCATGCATCCGAGCTTGACCATGATTTGTACAACTCAATGGCTTCCATCTCCTATTAATTATAGTTGCTTTCCATTCCTTTAAGTATCTTGAAACTGATTATATTTTCTTCTTAGATTTCAGAAACATCACCTCTCCATGCAAACAACTAACACATTGATTAGCTTCTTTCAAACATAAGCAAATTAAATACAACCAATGTTTCCATTGCTCCAGAAAAGAACAGTATTTAGCATCACCGGTGAAGTTAGTATAATATGTGTGTGTGTATGTCTATCTATCTATCTATCTATATATAGTACTTGCATCTTTATAAAAGAATGGTGTTCAGTAATTCTGAGGAAACATACAGCCATTATAATTTGCTTCTTTGGAAAAGAAAAGTTTCATGGATTATTGGGTAAGCTACTACTGTCCAAATAAATTAAGGGAAACTACTAGCCTGGCAAAATAATATTTTTAAATATTTATCATCCCATCTCACAGGGAGTACAAGTGCATACAACTGTACAGGGGTAATACATGTTACTTTAAGTAAGAATACATACAAATAGCCATACACATAAATGGTCAAAAAAATCTATACAAAACATAGTGTTTCATTTCGTACAAATCTCAATCCACTTTAAGTTGTGATTTGCTTTTATAACTGTTGATGTGAGTTTTATACCCTTACAACATACAAGATAGAATACTCAATGTTTCAGGATGAAACATCATATATTGAATCTTCTCTTGAAAAAAGACACCACTAATGCTAGAGATTGTAGTGAAAGATCATAAAGGTGACTCAAAGTTTCCTTCTTAATGGTGGATAATCACTCAGTGATAATAATGTGATACGCTGGTATCACGAGGAGACTTACATTGTTGGCTAAGGTTTATCAACTTGACTTCAAATCATATGGCTTCACAACGTGCAATGAAAATATATTCTTACTTCCAACTTACAAAATGAAATTAAACTTAAACTTACGAATCTAAGCTACTTCTTACGGATGCAAGAAAGAGTGAACATCCTTGGACTCTACTAGATGCAGTATTGTCATTGACTCCACTCACCTAGTGCAATCTTCTAAGGTGTGTTCAAATGATGTTCAAATCAATACCATTTCATTAATCCTATCGACAGATGCAAATAAAAGAGCAAGTAAGAATTAGAGTTTAATTCATAAAAGTGCCATTGACTACGCAAGGCAAGACTCACAATAAATAAGCAGCTAGAGGCTTGGTCTATGATCTAGTCAAGCAAGCATGCACTCACAATTACTCTTATCCCACTGAATTAATCAAAGAAAATTCTAACCAAATACGTGAAATCAAATCTAATCTAAGTGAGGAATGTAGATCACCATGCAATACTCCAAAAAAATCACAACTGTTCACCATGTAAGAAACAACAATTAATAGTAGATCACATTAGGTAGTATATTAGCAGAAATTCTCCAACAATCTCTCTTTTACAAATGATAGGACTAGGATTTATATAGGAGCCCCAATTACAATGAACGACCAAGATAAAAAAATCAATCACCTAGATTAATCTATTACAAACCCTAATTAGCACAACTACAAATAGCCAATGAGAGTGAAGCACCACAAATGAGCCAATGAGTAAATTTTGTGGTTTGAGGATCAATAAGAAAAAGGGAAGACACCTAGTCATCATAAAACTCATCATCCAAGAGATGCATCCCCTTTTCCTTTTGCCTTATAGGAAATTCAATGAACTTAACCATAATTGCACTAAGCTCCTCCATGGAAATACTAGGAAAGTTCTCATGATGTAATTCAATGACCTATAATTTCTCCATGCAAGTTTCCAATATATTGTCCCAATCTAAAGTATGCCTCTACAAATCACTTAAGAAAATCATAAGGGCGAGAAACCCATTCAACTGACCCTTCTCAATAGACTCCATGTCTCTGAAGTAGATTGAATCCAACTTTTCTTTCAATTTCTCCTAAACCAACTTAGTGAAGCATCAATCTGAAGATCAAGTAATTCCTTAATTACAACAAGTATTTTTTGATGTGTCTCTAGTAAAGGACCCTCAACAATAAGGCAATTAGTTTGTGCATGCTCAAGTGTAGACTTCCTTTGATAACCAGTGAAAGATATCTATGACCAAAGTCATAAGCACCTCATCTATCAACTACTCCCTCTCAAATTAGAACTAATGCAGGGATACTCTCTAATGCCTTAAGATGAGACAAGAAATCATCTTGTCTTCAATTGGTTAGAACTCTTTTCCTTATTCTGCATTTTCACTTCCCTTGTCAATGAAGAACAGTGTAATGTCCCCTTTTTAGCATTCATAGCATGATGTTGTCGTTAGCCTATTTCCCCACGGTCCCGTAGGCTAACCAGGACATTAAAGGGACTTAGAGGCCATTTGGCCTAGATAGTTTCAGTTGCAGGTCTTTCTGATTGGTTCTGAGGCAACTTTGGGCATACTTACTATTTATAGTAAGTCATCTTGGACATGGTCAGACATCCAGTGGCAGCGGTATGTCGATGGTAATTGTTTAAAATCGACAAGAAGACTTGTTTATCATTAATAAGATTTGTTATGCATTGATAAAGCTATTTTATAAAGTTAAATTTAAATATTTAACTTTATTAATGCATAGACTATAGTTTGTGGGAAATATTTAAATTAAAAGAGTCCCCTTTATTTTATAACACATTGGAGACATAAGTTACATAAAGGGAGTTATGTTTTATCCCACATTGAGAAAATGAAGGATGGAGCTCTTGTGAGAACACTATAAAAGAAATGGAAGAGCTTCTTTTATGCATGCTTGGGAAAATCAAAGAAATTGGAAAATTTTCTGGAGATCATGTCTCAATAGTTTGAAGGATGAAATCCCTTCAAGCTGAAAATTTTGACGCCATTGAAAGATATGGTCTTGAGATTCAACAGGGTAGCAGTCTGAAAAAAGAAGATACAAAAAAGCAGCCCGAAAAAGCGGAACCGAAAAAGCAGTCCGAAAAAGCATGCCGAAAAAGCAGTCTGAAAAAGCAGTTCGAAAAAGCAAATTGGAAAGGCAAAACAGAAGGGGCAGCATTGAAGAAAATTATTACAGCCATCTACAACTAGGTTTCTTTATTAGTATTGTTTTTTTTAGGGTGTTATAAGTTTCAGCTGTAAGTGTGCATTATACCAGCATTATCATTTTGTAATCCATGTAAATGCCAAAAGTCTTGGCCATATTTCATGAGCATTGTATTAGAAATTTCATTGCAAATTAAGAAGATAATAGTTGCTGGTGTCATTTGAGCAATTCAATATCATTATTTATCAGCTAGTTAGTTTGCACACCAACTGTTTGTTAAAATGCCAGTTGGCTGTAGGTGTTCATTTTTCATGCTTAGATCATATATATGCACTGAATATTGTCAAAAATTAGTAGCACACTCATGTTAGGCCATTGTGTAGTCCATTTAGAGTCTGATTTTCATTGATGCAAATTGAAAAAGAGTCATTTAAAGCCAGCTGAAAAACTATATTAGTCATACGTCCCTTGCATGTGAATTGTTTGATGAAATTCCTTGAGCTTTCATCAGCATTTTTTGAGGGCAGATTTAAGGAGGGTTATTACAGAGGTATTAGAGCTTGCTTGCAAAGTGTTTGACGAAATGTCAAACAACTGAAGTATAAAGATTTTTGGTGTTTGAAGAAGTTATAACCTATTGGGGTTATTACAAACTGGTAGTGGGAATAGATGTTGTTAGGCTATGCTTTTTACTCCCAAATTCATTACAAATAGTTCTTTCACTTTTTGCTTGAGATGCCTCTACCACATTATCCAATTGCTTTAATATTTGTCCTTCATCCTAATTGTGTAATCTTGAAGTATTGATGGTTCTCTCATTTTCTTTTGAAGAAGACTCCTCAATCTACATCCTTCCATATGTGGGGTAACACCTTGTTTCCTTAACCTATATATCTATTTGTCAACCCATGTTCTTGATCTATCTACCACATCTTGTTACAAGCTAGGGTTGTCATTGCAACAAAAGATCGACCTATCAATGCCCGATACAACTACTAGAATTATAGAACACAAGGGGCAGTTAAGCCATGTCACGAGTCTCAAAAGGGAATGTTGGCAATTAGTCCAATCCCCCCTCAGCGTCACCCAAAGAGATTTGAACCTGTGACCAAACTCATACCACTTGTTACAAGCTAGGTTTGTTGTTGCGCCAAAAGATCGACTTGTCAATGCTTGATACGACCACTAGACTTATAGAACAAAGGAGGTGGTTATGTCGTGTCACGAATGCCGAAGGGAAACGTTGACCATTAGTACAACACCTCCCTCATCAAGATGCCCAAATCTATAAACTCATGAGTCTTTGACCAATTGGTGGATGTGACTTGTCTTTCTCACAATCATAGTGGGGTTCAATGTAATTTCCATCATCTCTTATCTACTCAAGAATAGAGAAAATTTCATACTTCCTCATGAAGTCCAATACATTGTGGATCAAATCTTTCTCCTTGTAGCATATTCATCTACTACATTTTCCTAATAGTCCTCAACGTCTGTCTTATGTTTCTATCTCCTTCCCTTATAAGTGTGGATTATCTAGAATGGATCAAACCACTTCCTTGCCTTGTATGCCTTGAGTTGATAGAATTGTAACTTTGCATTAACAGTCTCGACAACCTATAGTGAAGGACATATTTCAAGCATCTTCCCCAACGTGATAGAGGAACACATTCCCTATATATGCTTATCCTTCTAAATATAATAAAAATCCGACAACTACCTAACCACCTCTACCAAGACCATATTATATGTGGGATACTTAGGAAGTTAATAAGGTTCTAAAGAAAATCCTTGGATGTTATGAAGAAAATCCTTGGATCTAATGTAAGTAAAAGTAGGAAATTGGATATACCTATCCATACTTTTCAATCAATGTCGTGGCCCCTCTAGATACCCACCTTGGAGTGTGTATGTGATGTTCATGGCAAAAATATCGTTGACTTTCCTACAGGTAGCTCCTTTATGCAGTTGTAATATAGGATATCACTCATATACCTTGAAGTTGAACTGTTACTTATCATTTCCTATCATGCTTTTGCATATAAAACCTATACTTAATATTGGTTACATTATTTCAAATTTGTATGAGTGGTTGGTTATGCCTTTTGGTTTAACTATTGCATCTAGTACTTTCACGAGGTTGAAGAATGAGGTAAAAAAGAAAATTTTGGGTGGATTTTAGATTGTGTACTTGGATTGGATTCTGATTTTTAGTTAGAGTATGGAGAAACATTTGTTGCATCTAAGACAAGTATTACAGAGATTGAAAGAAAAAAAATTGTTGATCAATATCAAGAAATACTATGATTTCAAGGAAGAAATAGTGAATCTTGGATATGTGATTTCAACTAAAGGTTTGAAGATGGACCTTTGGAAGGTTAAAGCAATTATGGAATGGCCTACACTGGAGAGAGTTAGAGAAGTTAGATCATTTCATGGATTGGCTAATTTTTATCAGAAGTTTATTAGGAAATTCAGTTCGATTTGTAACCCTATGATAGAGACTGTGAGAGGTGATCAAAAGAATTTCAGATGGACACATGGAGCAGACTGAACTTTGGAGTTATTGAAGCAAAAAGTTTCCAAACAACCAATATTGGCTTTAGCAGATTTCAACAAGGTATTTCAAGTGGATTGTAATGCAAGTGGGAAGTTGTGTTAAGTCAAGAAGGTAGACTTGTTGCTTTTTATAGTGAAAAGTTGAATGATGCCAAGAGGAAATATTTGGTCTATGATCAAGAGTTCTATCTCATAGTTCAAGATTTGAAGAAGTGGCGACAATACTTGTTGCCCAAGGAGTTTGTGTTATACCGATCATAAAGCATTCAAGTATTTGAGTGGTCAAAGGAAAATTAAATTAGAGACACATGAGATGCGTTGAGTTGTTGAGTTTTGTATTGAAGCATAGGAGTCGATAGTCAAAGAGTCATTGATGCCTTGAGTAGAAGAAGGAATTTGCTGGCACAAATGAGAATAGAAGTACTGGGGTTTGATCAATTGAAGACCTTGTATGAAATAGATCCTGAATGCAGAAGCATGGAAGACTTGTAACTTGTTATAGTTGACCAAAGCAAGTGGTTCATTCAAGATGACATTTTTCTTATAGGAATTCAATTATGCATATTTAGAGGATCAATGAGGAATAATCTAATTATGGAGAAAAATAGTAGATGACTTGTAGGACACTTTGGAATTGACAAGATAGTAAGTTTGGTAAGTGAGAGGTATTATTGACCACAAATTTACAAGGATGTCAGGAAATTTGTTCAAAGTTGAAGAATTTGTCAAGTTGCTAAAGGTAGTAGTTAGAATGTAGATTTGTAGGATGCCCTTGGCAGTTCTCCCTTAACAACCACTCTTTCTCTTTATTTAAATTGTATCCCAAATGACTATTAATAATCACAATAGTTATTCACAAAAATACATTTTTAAATATTTGTTATATTATTGATTGAAGATAAACATCACATTTAGAGTACGGTTACAATTGAAGCACCTTGAAGCTCCAATAGCCTCCTATTCCCTCATTCTTTTATTAGATGTTGTTAAGACTCCATAGATCATAAAACAATTTATGTGGAGTTTCTTCCTCTTTTGTTTTAGGTATTGCTTCTATTCTATGGAGTTGAATCTCCTTGTCACACTTATGTCCTGGTTCTGAAGGCCTCTATATTTGAAACATATACTTTTCTTCAATATGTCCTTTTATTGTAGCGATTCCTTGCTTTGACATTGATGTCTCCTGCTCCATAGTCCTCTGCCAAAATAACACTCTTTTTCTCTGTATTCCATTCTCGAGTTTGTGTGCTTATGTTCTATCTTGGTTCAAAATTCTTAGATCTTTCTTTTGAAGGATTTGATTCAAGCTTCATTTCTTTTCTGATGGCTTCTTCCAAATTTTGAGGTTCAAATGGTTATACAAATTTTTTGGTGGAATTTTTAAATTCTTCTATAAACATATAAGTGAGCCTCTGCAGGAAAGATTTGGGACCATAACAGATAAATATGGAATTTGCAGGCAAATTCTCCCATGATTCCAGTTTTCTTGGAGTTGGGTTAGTCCTTAAAAGTACCATATGAGGTCTCTTTCTGTAATATCCCACTGGATATTTTTCCCCAATTTCACACAATGTAAATTTTGGAATACAATAGATAATACTATGGAATGAAAATACCAGCAAAATACTCATATAAAATACTTCAGAATTTGTTATAGCATTACAAACTGCCAATACAAATATTATATAGAAATCCAATCTTATAAACAGCGACGACAGTTAGATTGGGAAACACCTCGAAATGAACTTGTAACTCCCAATATGAACTTTGTTGTGAATCCACCACACCTAATGAATTGGGGATGCGTCCAATCTACCCAAGAGGCCTGAAGGGTTTTGTCTTCAGGTTCTGAAAATTGAAAGCAACAAGCTTCCACTCTCTTAAAGATAAATCTAAAAACGATATCCAAAACCAAGCATGACCAAAATGAACTCCTCATTCTTCTTTTGATGATCCATCTTGTGACTGTTCACTCCCCTTTCTGTCTTTCCGCCTTATTTCCCTCACATTTTCCCCATTTTTCTAATACAAAGACTTTAAGCAAAGTTCATTTAGCTCCAAAAGTCACTCTTTTATTATTTTCTAAGCTGGACTTGTAATTTCTGATGTCCCAAAAAGGGGGAACATTACAATCCTCCCTCCTTGAGATTGTTTTTCCTCAAGCAATCAATACTAGGATCCCATATAAATTGGCAAGTAGAAGTATAGCCCAATACTCTGAAGCGAGGTGTCCAACTGCAACACTTTTATCCATAAAATTCCTAGAGCCCAAGTCAACTTGAGAACTAATGTTGCACCAGCCTGTTGTGTTACTCTGAACACAAATGTGTCAAGTGTTAGATGGTGAAGCAACTTATCCTAGTCCACATATTGCAAAATGTGAAGAACCTCCTTATAGCAATATCGTGAGAATGCTCGAAATAACAGAATACAAAGTGATAGCAGAACTCAGAATGAATCTACTGATCGCAGGCCACTTCGAGGGGGTAACCTCCTTTGAGCAAGCTCAATACAATAAATTCGTCCGTGTCCATCAAGGGCCTCAACCTATTCTTATATACTGAGTACGATCTAGAAAAGTAATACTACCTATGCATGTGGGATAATAAAATATACTCACGGGACGACTTACAAAGCATATGCGTCCAACAACACTACTCTAACAAAATAAACAGAAGGAACACACAGGTTCCTAACATCCCCTCTCCCTTAGAAAAAAGCTTTGTCCTCAAAGCTTAAGGTGTGGAAATTGTTGTTGAATCTGAAGAAGGGGTTCCCAGGTAGCATCCTCTGGTTGCATGCCATGCCACTGAATCAAGACCTCAGAGATGGAGCGAGAGCGAAGCTGGCGAGTGCGCTGGTCAATGATTGCCACCGGCTCCAGGATAATGGATCCTTCCGTATCCATTTCAGGGAGAGTAGTTTGTGCTCTGACAGTGGTACCCAGAACTTTCTTTAGACAAGAAACATGAAAGACTGGATGAATGCGGGAAGAAGGAGGAAGTTCCAGTTTATAAGCAACTGAACCAATCTTCTGCAGAACCTTATAAGGCCCATAAAATTTTGGGGCCAGCTTATGACGCCCTTTCAGCTTTAGGGAGGATTGTTTGTATGGCTGTAGACGAAGAAAAACCATATCCCCAACTTGAAATGAGCGCTCAGAACGGTGTTGATCTGCTTGCTGTTTCATCCGATTATGGGCCATGTGAAGATTATCCTGTAAGGTACGAAGAATCTGATCCCTGCTGCGGAGAACTATGTCAACTGCCTGGACTAGTGAGCTATTGGGAGTGTAGGGAAGGAGCACTGGAGGTGCCTGACCATAGACTGCTTCATATGGAGTCATTTTAGAGGCAGTGTGGTAAGAGGTATTGTACCACCATTCAGCTAAAGGGAGCCACTTGGCCCACTGATGTTGCTGTTCGGAAGTGAAGCAACGAAGATAAGTTTCCA